>JALGPY010000048.1:1200000-1800000 GCA_023055425.1 Linanthus parryae
CCATAGAGTTCACCCTCCATTTCCATACCTTCCTATAAGCTCGTACTCTCTGTATTCATGTCGAACTTAGACCAAGACATGTCCTCATATGCTTCGCCCTTCCAACCCTCGGGTTCTATTCCAAGGCCTAACCATTACCTAGAGTTGTTAGAAATTCCTACTCCTCCAGATCGTATTCGGACCACGATACGCCATCATCGAGAAAATTTAGTTGTTGCCTATTTCGTTGATAACAGACTTCTACATGCTCGAGATATTCAAGATGAAATAGATAACCTCTGGCAGCTCGCGGGGAAGGTCTTCGTAACACCAGCGGATTACGAACATATCTTTTACTTCGATGTAGAAGACTCCGGTGACCGTCAAGATATTCTCAACTATGGTCCGTGGAACATACTTGAGGCTATCGTTGTGGTTCGTCCATGGATGGAAAATCTACCATTGCATTATTCTTCTTTCACAGATGTTACTATTTGGACTACAATAAGGGGGGTTCCTGATGAATACGTTGAACCTGATTTAGCTATGACCATCGGAAGTCTCCTCGGCCAGGTTATAGATATCTATCCTCGTGCTCCAAATGGTTCTATCTCAGGTGGCATGAAAGTTAAGGTACAAATTAATCTCTTTGATCACTTGCTACCTGGTGTTGCTTTACGTCTAGACGATGGTTCCAAGGTTTTCCTGCAGTTCAGTTATGCTAACATTTGTCGATTATGTCTGCGCTGTGGTCGGGTTGGTCATACTGAATCATTTTGTGACATGTCTTATTCAACGGCTATGGCACGCTACAGGCGGCGTTTGGATACCCTCCTTATCCAATACCGGTTTCGTGTTATCTCTGCTCCTACTCGCCCCCTTTATACTAATGGTAACTGTCAAATTTTCAACCGCAATATCTTCGGGACCTCTCGTATTATAATGTCATGGACAGATGGGCCTTCTCGCGTGGACCATCAAGACGGACCCCGTGGTACATACTTAACTGTTTTCTACCGCCATCGCCCACTATTGGTTCCCAATATCAATGTGCAAGACAACCCGGCAATCCCAGTTCCTGACATGGAAGAAGACAATAATGCCTCTCGTGGAGATTCTAATATGGTTTCAAGTGAGGAAGAAGAGGATCCTATGGAATTTGTAGACTTGGAGGATGAACCTACAGAGGTCATAGATGTGGAAGATGAACCAATTGAGATCATAAACCTGGACGATGACTGATATGCAAATGATCCACTCTTTTGGTACTTAGTTTACAGAGTATCTATTTGCTCAACTTTTTGTTGTAATATAGTGTGTTCACTGGGCAAATAGTTTTGTGGTAGGTAGAATGTGGACATGTTTCTATACTTTTTGGTCCTTTGATGCTTATGTAGTATTGTGTAATAGTTATTGTATAATACTATAAAGTTCTATGTTTTAACTATGTCTAATGCGCAATGATGTTTTACTACAATTTAGACATAAATAATCATATGTACATACATGTTCTAAAGTCTGTCAGAACATCGCTTCGTTCTATTTCAATTTAGATACGATCACGATCAATTTTAAAATTTTAGTCTATGCATATTTACTAGATTTCCTTTTTTTTAAGGATATTTGTAATATTTTTAAAAAGATATCGAAACGTGAATAATATACAAGGAGTGGTATCTTGTAAATCATATACTCTAAGAAACTCCCATTTCACCAAATATGTAAATGTGATGTATTAAAATTTAACAAAAATAGATGTTGTGATGACATCTATCTTCACAGTGGGAGGTTTTATCTTGTCATGTCATATTTACAAGGAATTTTCAAACAAAACTTATTGAATATGGAGTAGCAATAGATTAATATAATTATCTCATACATAAAACAAAACAATTAAATATAATTCCATTTTAGTAAAGGTTGGATTGCCAGTGGGCTTTATTGTGTTATTTTCAGTAACCTCCTTTCTTTCTATTTTTTTTTTTTTTTTCGAAAAAAGTCACATTCTTTTTCCGAACTGTGAATAACAATCAGTGATTCAAATATACATGAGAAAAGAATGAGTTCATTATATATATATATATATGTATGTATGTATGTATATATACATATATTTGTTTATCTCCTGATGTACCTATAAAGTTTATAAAAAGGTATATATACATAGAGAAATTAAGATCTACTATGACTAATAATAGGAGCTTATCATTGAAGTGGGTCACTTTGTTTCAGAAATTTACACACAACCGGCATGACATATCATCTAGGTCCTAGTTCGTAAAACTAGTTTCCGAAAACAAACTTTCCTCCACATTTAGTTTTTTTTTTTTTTTTTTTTTTTTTTTGTAAAAAAAGATGATCTATACATCTACCAAGAAAATTTAAGTTTTACCGATTCTATAATACATTCAAAAGAAAATTTGATTTAAACACACATGGTGCAAAACAATCAAGGAAAGGGTAGACGTATCATTAAAAATTAATTTCCTAATAATATTGTTTTCTGGTCAATGAAGTGAAACTATGTAACCTCAAAAGTGTAAAATACATAATTTCAATAATCATTCTAAACTTTGATAACATTAAGAGAATTGCTCTGATACCATTTGTCACGACCCATAATTTTGACCTATCTTAGTAAATGTTTTACAGTGACTTTAGTGGTCGTGAACGCGCTTTTAGTCTTTAATTATTCCGAATAAAATAGAAAAAATCTGAGCAGACCCATCTAGATAATAGGTTCCCCTTAGTAGCTGCGGAAGCGACTTAAAATTATTTTGGGTCTCACTCTAATTTTGAAGAGATAGGTCAAAAGCCTTTAGTATTTGATAAATTTTGAGAAAAGAAATGTCCAAATCCACCAAGTTAACTTTTCATAATGACCTCCAAGTAAATTTTCAAATAAGACATTGATGTTATTTATTCTGAAACAGGGCTTTATTTGATAATAACATAATCAATTTACATAGTCCAACTCAAGTAGAGAAATACACAACATAATTTCTAACTAGGTCTTGCATGAAATATCGATCTATAGTCTTCCACCATTCATTGTATACAGGCCTTATCAATCATCTTGAGTCTCGTATCCTGAAAACATTATATTTAAAAAAAAAAAGGGTGAGCTGAAAAGCTCAGTGAGGGGGGTAGACTCCTCCGTTTAATAAAATAAATAAAATTACTTTAACATAAACAAAGCTTCAGAACTAAACAATAGCATGACCTTTCAGTTTCTATTTATCAGTTGAGATGCATTTGGTAACCATTCGTGAACTATAGGTTGATATATCCCCTTACCTACCCGTGAGAGTAGTTGGTAGGCCAGTAATATATCCGTAATTCGACATGTCTTAGCGCCATCGTAGTGGCTCGTCGCCTATTATTACCCGGACGATAGGGTCTCGTAGATATAGAACAACAAAAGTTGTCCAAAGCATCTCGTCTTTATATTTTCTTAATTAGTGATCATTTTAAAATGTATATACCAATAACTAGAATAGGCTTTTAAAACGATTTACTATAAAACGGTCAATCAAGGAGGAGGGGACAGTAAAAATATATATACCGCATTTTAACAGTTAAAAAGTACGTTATTTAAATAGCATAAATGTAACATTTAAAATCAGTGACGTAGAGTGAGAGTGATTTTACTCACATCCTGACTTAGCCGGATGATATGTAGACTGCGAGACAATTAATACGAGAAAAAAACACTGGATGTGGCCACTTGGTCTTGCATGAAAGTACCTAAACTTTGTATGACAACTACTTTTGTTTCTAAGATAGATGATTCAAATCAACTTCTCCATTGAACCTATTTATAGCTTACTATAGAGTTAAGATGGTAATTTTTTTATTGGACCAAAGTTTACAATTCTTATCTTAACAGTTTACCACTACATTAAGTCACATTTCTATTGGACCAAAATCATTTGATCTCATCATGTAAGGTTTGTATGTTTATCCAAAATTGAGGAATATATCATGGTTAAGCAACCTTGATGCCACGTTTGGCCATACTACATGAAAATATAAATTGGAGATCTTTTTACCTTTTCTTTTGGTCATGGCTGACCAATGGATCTTTTGAAATAATATTCCTATATGCCGTAATGTAAAGGACCATTTTATTTATTATATTTTCTTTCTTTCCTTTAAACAATTTGTTTTAAAGAGGTAACCAAATAGTAGTAGTACAAAATGCATAAAAAATATCATTAGTACATAAAAGTGACAATTCTTTTATTTCCTTTTCAAAAAATGTAATTACTTTATTTAAATGTTTGATTTATCAATTTATCTTTTGGTAAATAGATTTTCGAGACAACTCGATAACTAAATTTAATATAGCATAAATTAGGCATTAAAAGTACAGGATATTACAAGTCGCCTAATCTCAGTAGCCTATCGGCAGTCGCCTAATCTCAGTACCATAATTTTGCTCGGCAGTCGACCACTTTGTTGCAACTTATCGTATTAAATATATTAAATCAATCTAAAAATGCATAATTTCATTTGCATAATTTCGTCATACTACTTATAGTATTGAATAAATGAGCCGTGCAATTAGCAGAAACATAGGAAAATAAAGGAACCTTATGTTGTTTTATATTACCAAATGTTCGTCTATTGTAAGCTAATTAAAAGCTATATCATCACGTAATATGTATTGTAATCATACTTTTAATTTTTATCTTTTTCATTTTCCTATGATGTTACATTAGAAATTGATAAAATAAAAATATAATTCAGCAAGGTGTTATTAAAGAAGTACAACATGCCCGACCCATGCAACGTCAACTCTTTTATAGTTTTCCTATGTTTCCGCTAAAGAATATCAAACATGTTGTGTATAATATGATTACAGAAACTGGATATAAAGACAGCATGACTAAATGTTCTTTCTCGTACAGATTTAAGGTTTAGAAAGTCAAAACCAGCGTGTAGCAAGTTTCTCAGGAAAAGAGGCGGATGAAGAAAATCGAGCTTAAGGAGAGGCTTATGGAGTTCAGAAGAATATGAGACGCTCTTCCATATATATCAAGAGATATGGTATTTAGAACTAGAACAAGATGCCAGACCCTACAGGTAGCTAGACATCTACCTGCATCGGGGTTTTATGATATTACAACTTTACAACTTAAGATTGAATATTGTTAATTGATCATGGTCTGCTCTTTTCGTACCCACCTAGCAATAATTACTTACAGGAATACAATTTAGACTATAAACTTGATGTATTTAATGATTCTAGTAACGATTAGGTTCCAGTGGAACTATATTCTTTCGCCCTTTTATGGTGAAAAGTTATTGATGTTTTGTTAGACTTAATACCATGAAGCTCTTAAGCCTTATGTAATTTATCGCATATAATAGCTTGGGTTCTTTACATAGCTAAGATGTTAGCTCTGTTAGTGTAGTATCTTTTTTATACTAATCGATGTGATAAGGAAAATGTTTATTCTCCAATATGAATTAACATGTAGCCAAATTATAACACCCAGTCGGCAACCAGAAGCTTGAACTCGAAGTACTCGTACGTGGGTGGAATTGAAATATGCAAATATCAACTTCACATGTATCCCTCCTAGTACTGTTAGGAATGTGTATTTATTAATGGTAATTGGTGGCACAAAGACAAAATTTTAATAGGGTCGGCATAAGATGATGTATAAAGCGACATGTTATTTGCAAGGCTAAAATAATATTACCTTGGATGGTAGGAGACTTCATATAGTCACATAATTGGCTACTTGAATTATGTAATGGATTGTGGGGTTTACAAAACATCTTGTTATATGGTAATTACAGGAATTTGTCAGTTTACGGTTAATTTATACATTTTATAGAGTATAGTTCTCGTTGAGTTTCACATAATTATATGTAACTCTATAGTGTTAGGGGATGGTTGTAGACTTGTATATTAACATTCTCAGTAACAATTCGTAAATTATTTTTGCCGACAAATGATTTTTAGTGGCAAAAATAGCCTTTTGTGGATGTAGAATACAACCACTAACCCAATAGTTTGGCGCCAAATGTACATAATTTTGACCCCTTTTGCAGCGGGCACCAACCTCCACAACAAACGCCACAAAAGCCTTTTGTGGCGGGTATCACCTGCCACATACTTTTAATGACAGGAGTTGATGAGGCTGATAGAACCGCCGCAAGTTCCGCCACAAATACATTTTGTGGCGGGTTTAGTTGTTCTTGTGGCGGGTTTTTTTTAATGCAGTCTCAACTATTTCATTAAGCATCAACAATCTAAATTACAACAGTTGGATAGAGAACCCTAATCCTGGAGGTAGGTTAATTTATATAGAGATAACTAATATGAAATTGCTTGTAAGCCGCTCAACTGTAGACTAGGTTACAAAACAATCTTCACACTTAACAAATAACTGCACGAACGCGGAACATAACTGTCATATGACGATAGAAGACCACACTTAGGCGGTGGTAGATCGCTCTACGGCGGAAGTGAACCGCAATTAAGCGGTAGAAAACCATGCAATATGCAGTACAAAGTACTAAAATTAGAGTATAACTGGAATCTGCAACCACTCTTATAAGTTGGTGCAAGTCTAATTTGGTTCCCGAAATACGAAGAAAGTTAGCGAAACCAAACAATGATGTCGCCTCCTCAGCACTCCAAAACATGAAAGGAAATGGTGTAAGGGACTCACCGGCACAAAGCGGGCGAGATCCCATGAACGGAAAAATGGTAGTTTCGGTGTTGGAATACTCGGGAAGTTGAAGTTAAAACTAGCAAGATGCGAATGACGTGAAAAGAGCTCACTGTGTTTGCAAATCAATTTCTTAATGTCAATTATAAAGACGTGATAAAAGTTCAACTCCAATATATTAAGCATCTATTTAGGCAAATTACAAAAAAACATCAAGTTCTCTAAACAAGGCCATTAATTTTGCTTTGGCAATACTCAAAGTCTCGAACCAGGCCATATGATGGGCTGGGTTGGGCCTGGTCAGCCCTACAAACACGTTTTTTTTCTTTTTTTTTACATGAAGTCGGTGGTTAGTGAAGTTACACACACCATCGTCTTCATCCTCGATTCCTAGTCCAAAATCCAAATCATAGTCGCAGTACAAATCCTCCTCGATTCCTAGTCCAAATCGTAGTCGCAGTACAATTGGCAGACTGAGAGTTTCCACTAGTATAAAACAGCAGTAGCCACCAACTTAGAGGAAACAAAACAAGAGTGGTGTTGTTCGATCGACAATCTCACAATGGTAAATTAATCCAGCTCTTGTTTGTTCGCTTGCTTTGTGTTTTTATCCAGCTCTATATGGAGTGAATGTTTGTTAATTTCTACCTTGGATTTCCTTTGAACAGTTCCAGACATGTAAAATCAACAACATCAATACAGTGAATGAGGTATGCTTTCACCCCCAAAAGCCATGGATACTATTAGCCTTTAGCCATGGAGAAATCAACACTTATGATTACACTAGTGCGACTCGGCTTCTGCAATTACAAGCTCATGATGGACCAGTTCAAAGCGTTGATTTTCATGTCACTTGTTCGCTTTTCGTCTCCGGAGGTCAGTATATATTTATTCTCCTTCTTTTCTTTTCTTTTCTTTCGATTTTAACAAGCATATATTTGGTGTTTCGGAATGATGGGATTCGATTACTAGTACTGTAGTTGATAGTATGTTTTGGTTTGGTACAGTACTAATTTGATATTGCCATGTGATTAGTACTACCTCTGTTTCTTCTCTTTCAGCTTACTTCACTTTTTGTGACGCAGTGATTCAGTTAGCAAAACGATACACGCATTTGGTATTCTTTGCATGATCTTATAGACTAAACTTTACTCTACAATACTATGAAAAAATTGTTAAAAAATTACATCTATCTAAATCACCGAGTCAAAGTCAGTCACCCGATTACGAGTTACAGAGTCACTGAAGTTGAAAGAGAAAGAACAGAGGTGGTACAATTCAGGTGATATCGTCATGTAGTTGGAGGATGCCTAAAACAAGGGGTATTGCACACTAACTTTTCATTATAGTGCTCGTATTAAATAAAAGTAGTCCGGATCTAACCAAACAAAGCACTGCCCGTACGATAATGTTGTAACGGGGGTGCAAGAACGATTAAAAAAAAATCAAGAACGAGAACACGAAATTTAACGTAGTTCACTGACAAGCTCGTTAGCTACCTCCACAAAACTGAAACAAATGTTCATCACTGAGGGAGAAACCCGAAAACTGAACAAGAATACATCACACAAGTCTAGAGCACAAACTACGTCTATTCATAGGGATAAGAAACCCTAAACTTGCTGCTTATGTCACCAAAACCGTCTCAACCCGCAGCCTAGCCCGACTGAGTTTCACATGATCAGGGTCATTCTGATCACACGATCAGACTCCTGATCATGCTCAGAGCCCCCTTTCTGATCGATCAGACTGTTGCTCCCGCTGCGGTTTTGTTTTTCCGATTAATTCGAGTCACTTGTTCTGACAAATAATTAGTCCAAAAATAGCTTGTACGACTAATACCGAAATACCAAGCATGCTAGGAGCTGAGATTTTCTTTTTTTTTTTTTTTTTTTTTTTTTTTTTTTTTTTAAATCGGGGATAGATATAACATGTTTGGTTTTCCTTTTTTTACTATTCTTACTACAGGACGTGATGGAAAGATCAAAGTGTGGGATTACGATGAAGTTTGCGGTATTAAATCTACATTCGATTTGGAGGGACACCAGGCTAGTGTGAACGATGTAAAACTTCACCTTGAGTTTCCATGGGTTGTTAGTGCAAGTGATGATTGCACTGCCAGAATATGGAATCGATTATCTGGTAGCTGCATTGCCGTTTTGTCGCAACATTTGGGCGCTGTAACCAGTGCATCGTTCCACCCTAGAGGGGACCTGATTTTATCCACTTCCTTGGACAGGGAGATTCATATCTGGGATATTGCCGATCTTTGTGACATCTCTTTTCACAAAATTTCAAAGAAAAACAATGGTGCTCGTTTAAAGAATGTCCTAAAGGGTCACAAGTCAGGCGTCGTCTCAGCTATATTTCATCCCACTCTTCCATTTGTTTTCTCTGCATCAGATGACGGCAATGCTTGTTGGTGGAAGTTCGGAGGTACGTATTCACTCCAGAGTATTTTTATTTTTGAAGTTCACAAGATTTTCGTATGGGAAAAAGCTTAGTATCCGTTTAAAAACAAGAAAACAGTGCGAAAAAACATAATAAAATATCTGTTTGGTATGCGCAGAATAACAGTGTTTAAAATCAAAACACATTTGACAACGTTGTTAAATTTCAATGTTAACTTGCTTGAATGTCATTTTTACGTCAAATACTGACATATATTTATGCATCCGATCAGAGTATAAATGTTTTTAACCAACAAAAGTATGAAAAAGCACCAATAAAACACCAAAGTTGTTTATTTAAAAAGTTGTTTTTTCTGCATGATTTTGTTTTTAAACATGCAAATAAACAGTAATGCCAAATGAGTTTCTTGAAATAACAGTGTTTTTAAATAATCTATGTTTAAAAACAGGGATGCGAAACATGCACTAACTCGTTCTTTCTTTTCTTTGCAGAGACAAGTGAATGTTTTGATCATCAGCCTCTTCATCTTCAAACCGCTGGGATCTCATGTCTTGCCTATTCCAGGAAGCTGAATTCGATCGTGTGTACTGCAGATGGTGACAAGTTTTCTCTATATGATACAAGTTCGAGGCCAAGTAACGATAGGATCCTTCAATTCTCTAAGAGGGATTTGTCTTGCTTTTCTGCACATCCTGCAAAGAATTTCTTTGCCGTTGGTCACACCACGGGGATGAGTCTTCTGAGGTTCATGGTACCTCCCCCAGCCTCTTCGGTGATCAACAACTTTCTATTTCATCTAAAAGACAAGTGCCTCTGGTTGTATGACTACTCCACGAAGAACCATGACGCCCACGTCATCTATGGGCCAACTGATGACATTCCAGATCCCAAGTTGCGGCCTAAGTTCCCATGTCTTTCGTGTAGCCCTCAAGGAAATGCAGCTTTAGTTAGCTACCACAATAAAAAATTCATACTAGTGCTTTTAGATCTTGAAGATTGCAAGAACAACAGATTAGCGGCAAAAGATGATGGCTTCTCAGCAGTATTTGTTGCTCGTGATAGGTTCGCGGTGCTGATCAAATGCGGTACTTCTATGACCAAGGTAAATATTTTGTCACTGAGAACGCTAGAGAACGGGGTTGTCAGCGAGAGCGTGATTCCTAGTGATATTGAATCTGAAAGAATTGAAGAAGATTTGCAGTAACAATAACAAGATTCGATTCAATTGATTGAGAAGATGAACAGACGAGAGAATAAAACAGAGAGGCTGTGAGCTCTCTCTCTAAATCTAACATAACCCTAATACAGCAGAAGAGGAGAATAAATACTCCCCTTTTACAACGGTAGCATCCATAGAATTAGGTTACAAGGGATGCCCTTATGGGTTTACAAGATGGGCCAGTAGATGGGCCAGCAGAAACTCTAGAAGCCCACAAACAATAACTAGCAGTTCTTCATGAGCAGTCCTTGGGCCTGAGATAATGGGCTTTCATATCAGTCCGCTAATACGCCCCGTTAAACTGATGGGGAAGCTTGAACCATCAGTTTACTTTTGTGGTCGTCAAACGTGGATGGAGGAAGAGCTTTGGTGAAGACGTCGGCTACTTGATCTGCACTAGAGATAAAAGAGATAATAAGTTCTTTACGAAGTGCTTTCTCGCGGACATAGTGATAGTCCAATTCAATGTGTTTTGTGCGCGCATGAAATAAAGGGTTAGCGGTAAGAGAAATCGCAGAATAATTATCAGACCAAAGTAAGGGAGGAGTATGAATACGAAATTTTAAATCATAAAAAAGTTGCTTGAACCAGGAAATATCTGCTGCGGCAGTAGCAAGAGCGCGGTATTCCGCCTCGGTGGACGAACGCGCAACGGTGGGCTGTTTTTTTGAAGCCCAGTGAATCGGGTTTGGACCAAGGAAAACAACTAAACCGGTAGTACTACGACGGTCAGTTGGATTCCCGGCCCAATCCGCATCCGCAAAAACTTGAAAAGGCATGTGACCGGGTTTATAAAAGATGCCATGATGTTTAGTCCCTTGTAAATAGCGCAAAATCCGTTTAGCACCACTTAAATGAAGAGTGGTAGGATTATGCATAAATTGACAAAGATGATTCACCGCGAAGGCGATATCCGGGCGACTAAAAGTCAAGTACTGTAATCCTCCCAATAGTTGTCTATAGACAGTAGGGTCAGGGAGAGGAGATCCATCTAAAACATGATATTTGACACCCGCAGCTAATGGGGTAGGAGATGGCTTGCAGTTTGCCATATTAAAACGATGGAGCAAGTCAACAATATACTTTTCTTGTGTGACTAAAATACCAGCAGCGGACCGTTTGATTTGAAGGCCCAAAAAGTAGGTAAGGGGGCCAAGATTAGTCATTTCAAACTCGGAACTAAGGCAGCTAACAAGCGTAGAAATATACGCAAGATCATTGCCGGTGACGATAATGTCGTCAACATATAAAAGCAAGACAGTAATGAGATTATTTGAGTGCCGAATAAATAAGGACGAATCGGCAAAAGAAGCAACAAAGCCAAGAGAATGTAAATAAGTCGTAAATCGTTCAAACCAAGCTCGAGGAGCTTGTTTTAAACCATAAATAGACTTCTTAAGTTGGCATACATGTTTGGGAAAATGGGGATGTACAAAGCCGGTAGGCTGTTTCATATAGACAGTTTCACGTAAAAAACCGTGTAAAAAGGCGTTTTTTGACATCCAGTTGTTGCAAAGGCCACGAAAAAGAAGCTGCTAATGCTAAAATACAGCGAACAGTGGCGTGTTTGGCAACCGGACTAAAAGTCTCGGAATAATCAACGTCGGGGGTTTGATGAAACCCCTTGGCTACAAGACGAGCCTTGTAATGAGAAACAGTCCCATCCGGGTTGTACTTAGTTTTAAAAACCCACTTGTTCCCAATTATATTAGAATTGGGTGGAGGTGGGACTAATTCCCATGTGTGTTGCCGTAAGAGACTTCGAAATTCGTCAGCCATTGCGAGTTGCCACTGCGAATGTTTCGAAGCCTCTGAATAGCTAGTGGGGTCACTTGGCATATGTGGGGCAGAGAAAGAAGAAGAAGCAGTAGAAGTAAACCCAGAATGCTTAACAGTTTGAGAAAAAGCAGAAAAGGGAAGCTTCTTCTTACTGATACCCGATTTGCTTCGGGTTTTCATCGGATGACCCTTAGGAGAAGGGGGAGTGGGGGGGGAATCATCATTGGGGTGGGAACCCCTGAATGTTGTGCCTCGCCAACACTGACAGTGGACTGCACCTCACCAGTAGGTGTAGTGATCTGTTCTGAAGAGTGTGTAGGGACAGGAGATGCCAAGCCAGACATGTCAGGTGGCTGCACTGTTTCAGGGAACCCCTCAGACATGTTTGTATCCGGTATATGACCGGCTGGATCGACGGGGCAACTTGTGTCATGAGAGCCACCTGGAAAAAAAAGAGGTTCTAATGAGTGCAGGGAAGTAGAAACTGAAGCAGGAAGTGAAGCAGCAGTTGCATAAGGGAAAGAAAACTCATCAAAGATCACATCGCGACTTATAAAGAATCTATTTTGGCTTTTATCAAAGCATAAATAACCTTTGTAGCCATCTGCATACCCCAAAAAAATACAAGGCTTTGTTTTGGGGTCCAATTTAGAGTTCATGTAAGGGCGAAGACATGGATAACAAGCACACCCGAACACTTTTAAATGTTGATAATCTGGAGCAGCATGAAATAGCAGTTCATATGGGGACTTGTTAAAAGTAGTTTTACTAGGTAAGCGATTAATTAGGTAAGTTGCAGTAGCTACGGCATGAAACCAGAAAATTTTTGGCAAAGAGGCTGTTTCAAGTAAAGTTACAGCAGTCTCAATTATGTGGCGATGTTTACGTTCGGCTACGCCATTTTGTTGTGGCGTATGAGGACAGCTCTTTTGATGCTGAATTCCACTATCAGATAATATTTTTTGAAAAACAAAGGCAGTGAACTCACCACCACCATCAGAACGCAAGATATGAATTGAGTGACCAAGTAATTTCTCAATAAACAGTTTGTATTTGGTAAATGCAGTAACAACTTCAGATTTAGCATGTAGAGGGAAAAGCCAAGTAAAGCGAGAAAAATCATCGATAAACAACACGTAATATTTATACCCATGATAAGATTGAACTGAGGCAGGGCCCCAAACATCGCTGTGAATCAAATGCAAAGGAGTATCAGAAACAGAGGTGGACTTAGGAAAAGGTAATCTAGACATTTTTCCTGCTAAGCAGGATGCACAAAGAGTATCAGCAGTATTAACAGTGTTTGGTAATCGACATTTAACACATTGTAGCAAAACAGAGTTGGAGGGATGTCCAAGACGTGAGTGCCAAATATTAGACTTGACTCTTTGTCCCAATAGAGCTTGAGGACCAGACTGTAGAGAAGAAGAAGAAATCGGATAAAGCCCATTTTTAGAAAGAACCTGATATAGAATCTTGCCCGTAGCTCGGTCCTGGATGCAGAATGAGCTTTGGTCAAAAATAAAGCGTACATCATGGTCCAAACAAAATTTATTAACAGACAAAAGATTAGCAGATAGTTCAGGCACATGTAGAGTATTATGCAATTGAAAAGAACTATGAGCAGTCGATAGAAGAGCGTTACCAGAGTTGTGGATAGAGAGGGAGGTGCCATTACCAACAGTGACCTGATCTGGTCCGGTGTAGGGCTCAGAAATGGATAAGTTGCGCAAATCAGCAGTCATGTGATTCGAGGCCCCAGTATCAGTGAGCCACACTTCAGGAGAAGCAGAGACAATGTTGTTATTGGACGAGGCAGCCATGGCAGATAACTGCTGAGGGGGAAGACGCCCCTGATACGCATAATCCATGCGATGATAACAGTCCAAGGCCGAGTGGTAATTGTTGCCACAGATTTGGCAATTGATAGGTGAACCACCACGACCCGAATAGCCATACCCGGAACCAGATCGGCCTCGTGAACCACTATTGCGACCCGAAGATCCACGACCCGAGCCTGAGCTGAAACCTGATCCATATCCATACCCGGATCCATGACCTGAACCCGACCCATAACCGGATCCTGAACCATACCCGGAACCGGATCCATAGCCCGAACCGGAACCACCATTGTATCCAGATCCGAACCGTCCGCCTCGATTTGAGTCGGATCGGTTACCACCACGCGGACCGGACCGCCCACCGCCGCGAGAACCACCATTGTGACGGCCGCCACCTCCGCCACGGTGGTTGTGCGACTGAGAAGTGTAGAAGGCAGCAGGATTCAACAGATCTGGGCTAGGGTTTTGGGACTCAAACATCTGTTCCTCTGCCCGAAGAAGAACATGAAGTTCCTCAAACGGCAAGGGCTCAGATCTAATCCGGAGGGACGATCGGAAAGAGTTGTATTCGGGAGGCAGGCCGTTAAGAGCGTACAATAGCATATCTTCGTCATCGGTGTGAACCGAAGACACGGCCAGTTGATTCCGAATCGATTTCAGCCGTTGCATGTAGGAGTCAATCGATCCAGATCCTTTCTTGCAGGTTTGAAGAGTAGTCTTCAATTGTAGGATATTAGAACGGGTCAGAGAAGCATATCGCCGTTCCAAAGACACCCAAGCAGATCTGGAATCGACACACCCAATAACTAGGGTTAGAGCCTCAGTAGACAAAGTGGAGTTCAAGACAGTAAGAACCCCCTGATCTCGAAGGATCCACGGCGTGAAATCTGGGTTTGGGAGTTGAATCCCAGTATCATCAACAATAAACTGAGGAGGGCAAGGAGATGAGCCATCCAAGTGACCAAACAGGTTATGAGTGCGAAAAATGGAGGAAATTTGATGTTTCCACAAGACAAAGTTGGATTCATCCAACTTGAAGGGTAAGAGATTGTGTATATTGGATAGTAAGTGTATTGGTGTTGAAGATGGTGGATTTGAGGCGGTAGCGAGAGCCATGCTCTGATACCATGAAAGAATTGAAGAAGATTTGCAGTAACAATAACAAGATTCGATTCAATTGATTGAGAAGATGAACAGACGAGAGAATAAAACAGAGAGGCTGTGAGCTCTCTCTCTAAATCTAACATAACCCTAATACAGCAGAAGAGGAGAATAAATACTCCCCTTTTACAACGGTAGCATCCATAGAATTAGGTTACAAGGGATGCCCTTATGGGTTTACAAGATGGGCCAGTAGATGGGCCAGCAGAAACTCTAGAAGCCCACAAACAATAACTAGCAGTTCTTCATGAGCAGTCCTTGGGCCTGAGATAATGGGCTTTCATATCAGTCCGCTAATAGAATCACTGTCTTCTTATGTTGGACTGGGGAATCACTTGCTCTGTAAGGCAACAGACCGAGTTGTCATGTTTGATCTCCAGCATAGTATTGTTGTCGCGGAGCTCAGTGTTTCTTCAGTTCGTTTTGCTTTTTGGGGGAGCTACAAGGAGTCTCCCGTCGTTGCTTTAGTGGGAAATTACTATGTCACCATGGCTGACCGGAACTTACTTCATCTGTGTACATTTAACGATGATCAGGAGGAAATATTCGAGAGCGGGGCGTGGGATGAGGAGAATGAAGGCGTGTTTATATATAAGACGTGGAAACACATCAAGTACTGCCTCGTCAACGGACATTCTGGCACAATAATGAGATATAACGAACCTCCTTACATTACGAGAGCGTCAGGAAACACTCTATACTGCTTGGACGAAGGAGGAAAAGTCTGCCAGATAGGTGTGGACACAACTGAATTCATCATGCAGTCCTCGATTTTGAACAAGGATTACATGAAGCAATGTTGCCTTTGCTTGCGATAGTTTGTCTCTGTTGAGAATTGTTGATTGTCCGCACACCGGGACTCTGTCTGTTTCGCATGTGCCTGATAAGATACTTGGTCTACACCCCTCATCGCCAATTGATTTTGAGGTGGAACTCATGGATTATGTGAAGGTGAGTGAAAATCTTCCGTGTCTTTCTCATTCATTATCGACACCTCTAAATAGTAATTACAACACTAATTACAAATTAGTCCAAAGGTAGCAATTCCCGCAGTCGAAACTGTAGGCGTGCCAACACTGAGACTGGAACGGAAGCGCTGGAACAAGGGCCTTGGAAGACCTTTGGTGAATATGTCGGCGTACTGGTAATCGGCTGGAATGTGCAACACGCGAAGCTGACCCAAACGAACCTTCTCACGAACGAAGTGGAGATCAATCTCAACATGCTTAGTGCGCTGATGCTAAACAGGATTACCAGAGAGATAGACAGCACTGACATTGTCGCAGTACACGACAGTGGCTCGAGGCGGGGTAACACGAAGCTGAAGAAGTAAATTTCGAACCCAACAGAGTTCGGAGACGGCGTTAGCAACACCGCGATACTCAGCCTCAGCACTAGAACGAGATACCGTGGCCTGTCGCTTGGACGACCAACTCAGAAGATTGTCTTCATAGAAGACACAGTAACCAGAAGTGGAGCGACGCGTGTCCGGACAACCAGCCCAATCGGCGTCAATGTAGGCGGTGAGAGAATCGGCGGCGGAGGCGGAGAGCCGAATACCATACGCAAGTGTCCCACTGATGTAGCGCAAGATGCGCTTCAGGGCATGAAAGTACGGCTCACGGGGGTCATGCATGAAGAGACATTCCTGCTGAACAGCAAACTGGATGTCGGGCCGAGTGAATGTGAGGTACTGCAAGGCCCCAGCAAGGCTGCGGTATAAGGTAGGATCAGCGACCGGTGGGCCAGATGTGGCTGTAAGCTTACTCCCGACCTCGACAGGGGTGGCAGTAGGCTTACAGGTCGACATAGAGGCACGGCGCCGAATGTCGGTGGCATACTGATGCTGAGACAGGAACAAGCCAGACGAATCACGGGTGACGGCGATGCCCAGAAAATGATGCAGATGGCCTAGGTCAGTCATAGCAAACTCTCCAGAGAGCTGGGAGACAATCTGATCCAAAACAACCGGAGACGACCCAGTGATGACGATATCATCCACATATAGCAGGAGGTAGACGATGTCCGAGCCATGACTGTAGACGAAGAGAGACTCATCGCAGGAGCAACCAGAGAACCCGATAGTCTGTGTGAGGACGGTGGAAAATCTCTGAAACCAAGCACGGGGAGCCTGCTTCAGACCATATAAAGATTTGCGTAACCGGCAAACAAAATCAGGATGGCGTGTGTCGCGATAGCCAGGGGGCTGATGCATGTATACCGTCTCAGAGAGATCACCATGAAGAAAAGCGTTCTTGACATCCAGCTGACGGATAGGCCAAGAGCGCGTGACGGCAATGCTGAGAACTGTACGGATGGTGGTCGCTTTGACAACCGAGCTGAAAGTCTCCTCACAATCGATCCCAACCATCTGGGACTTCCCATTGGCTACCAATCGCGCCTTATAGCGCTGCAGACTGCCATCAGCGCGAAACTTGTGGCGAAAGAGCCACATAGATCGCAGAACATTAGCCCCTGCCGGGCGAGGAACCAGATCCCACGTGTGGTTCCGAACCATAGCTCTAAACTCATCATCCATGGCCTCTTTCCAGTGAGGATCTGACAAGGCGAGGATGGGGGATTTGGGAAGGGGTGAGATGGGGTCGGGTGGCTGGACAGCTAAGGTGAGACGGGTGACTGGTTTGACAATGCCATGCATGGATCTTGTGGTCATCTGAGGAGAGGTAGGAGGAGGAGAGAGAGCCACTGGGCGTAGTGTGGATGACTCAAGAGGGTCAGACAACACAGGCACAGAAGGTACAGTAGGAGGGCGAGTGGACACAGACCGACGGACGTAGTGATGAGGAAAAGGTTCCACTAGGGTCCGGGATGGGGTAAGCTGTGTAGGTGCCCTGGGAGGTGTGAGTGGGGATGTGGTTTCCCTAGGAGGTGTGGGTGAGGGTGCGGTGTTCACAGGGTGGAGAGCACGATGAGTGAAGAGGGGAGACGGAAGGCTGTCATCGGGATCAGACGTCCTGTGAACAGAGGGAGACACTGAACCAGGAGAGGAGAAAGGAAACACCGTCTCATCGAAAGTCACGTGACGGGAAGTGTGAACACGACCAGTGCTCAAGTCGAGACACCTGTACCCACGATGGTTAAGAGGGTAGCCCAAAAAACACATCGAACAGAGCGGGGTGCAAGCTTGTGAGGTGAGGTGGCAGAGAGGTTCGGGTAACACAAGGATCCGAACGTGCGAAGATGCTCATAGGAGGGTGAGCGATGATAGAGGGCAACAGTAGGGATAACGTTGCCAAGGACTTTGGTGGGAAGAATATTATGGAGGTAGACAGCAGTGAGAAGAGACTCAACCCAGAAAGAGGCTGGTAGAGAGGTCTGAGCTAGGAGAGCACGCATAATGTCATTGATTCTACGAATCATGCGTTCAGCTTTGCCATTCTGAGATGACGTCTGAGGACACGCAAACCGAAAAACTAGTCCATGATCAAGGGCGTGGGATTGAAAAGAACCATTATCAAATTCTCCACCAAGGTCACATTGGAAACTCTTGATGGGTCGCTGAAACTGGGTTTGGACAAAGGCAGTAAATTGTTTGAATTTCAATATGGCTTCGCTTTTCTGTTTTAGTGGGAAAACCCAGAGAAAATGTGTGTAATCATCTAAGATTAGCAGGTAGTATTTATAGTGTGATTTGCTTAAAACCGGAGATGTCCATAAATCACTGTGAACAATGTCAAACGGACTAACAGTGGAAGAAGTAGAAGCTAAGAAAGGCAAACGCACATGTTTACTAATCTGACAAGCATGACAAATAGTGTCTGATTTATTCCTACTACAAGCTATGAATTGACTACTACGAAGCAAATCTAAGACTGGAAGCCCGGGATGACCGAGGCGGTTGTGCCAAACTGAAGCAGGAAGAGCAGCTAACGAGACAGCGGACGAGTGTGGTGGGCCAGGCTGGAATGGATAGAGATCACCCGAACTGTTGCTCCTCTGTAAAAGAGCTCCCGAACGTAGGTCCTTCACAGAAAAACCAAAAGGGTCAAACTCAATAGAAACCTGATTGTCAGTGGTAAATTGACGAACAGATACTAGGTTTTTGATAACATTTGGCGTAAGTAAGACATTTCTAAGGTGAAGGGAACGGGTGTTGGTGGTAAGGGTGTGATTGCCAGATCCTTTCACCGGAATGCTAGAGCCGTTTCCCACAATTATGTTAGGAAATTGACAAGATGATGAGAGAGAAGAGAGGATACCTGACTGCGGAGTGAGGTGAGCTGATGCGCCGGAATCCATATACCAAGTCTGATCCGGGACGCTGAGTGTCATGCCAGAAAGCTGAGAACCCAAATCCGTAGCAGTCGGATGGCCAGAAGGAGCAGTGAGGGCCTGATGACGTGCAGCCGGTGGTGGACCGAGAAGGCCAGCATGACTGGGTCGTGGAGTACTCCAGCCCGTAGTCGGATAAGGGCAGGGAGGCACGGGTCCTGTGGGGCAGGGGCACCAAACCCAGGAGCCTTGGGAGCCCGAGGGTGCAGCAGGGGGTGTCGGAGCAGCAGGTTGACCACCCCCTGTCCCAGATCTGCGACGTCCGTTCCTGCCATTCCCGTTACGTCGCTGTCCGCCGCCATGGTTCCCATGCCCGCCACTGGAGTGGCTGTCGGGCTGAGGAGAGGGGGCATTCGGCTGTCGGTTCGAAGGAGTCGAAACCAACACCTGATGTGGGCTAGGATGGACCGGCTCCTGGCGAGCAAGAAGACGCTCGTGTAGCCGGATCATGGAAACGGCGGAGAGATACTCCGGCGTCGGACGAGTCTGCTGGATGATCATGGCAACCCCGGTATATGCAGGAGAGAGACCATTGGTGAGCTGTATAACCAACCTCTGGTTCGAAACTGAAGTGCCGACATTCCCAATACGATCCGCCAAGTTCTTTAGCCTGGTGCAGTAGTCGTCGAGAGACGAGCAGTGGTCCATGCGCAAATTGACAAATTCCAATTCCAGTTCTGCGAGCCGAGAGCCCTGATTGTCGTGAAACAGGTTCTCCAACTTCAACCACGCTTCTCTAGCAGTCTGGCCCCGAGTGAGAATAGCGAGTGCCAAGTCATCACTAATCGTTTGGTAAATCCAGGACAGAATTACCGAATCAATAGAGCTCCAGAGGGGATCACTGTCAGCAGGTGGCGGGTCTTTGTCGAGATGATCCGAAACGCCAAAAGAGTGCGTTTGGATGCGAAAAAATGTAGCCCAGTGATCGTACTGGACTTTGTCATTGTCCAGGGTGAAACGAACACGCTTCTCAATGTTGTTGACGAGGAACACAGGGTGGAGGGGCTCCTTGGTGTTGCCGGAGGAGCCGGTGTCGGTGGTCGAAGACATTGCACCGGAGAGTAGTCTCTGTTAGAGCCTAGAGGCTGCTGATAAGGGAGGAGAGGCTGCTGGTGGCTTGGCTAAGGTGGGAAGGAAGCTGCTGTAGCCTATGGCCGAGCCGAGCCGAGCTGATAGGGGGCTGGTTGTCGCAAGCCAGGCGAGAGGGAGACCCAGGCGCTGGGGTCGGCTTCGGAAGCCGAGACGGAAGCCGACACTAAGCCGGAAGGAAGCCGGGACGAAGCCGGAAGGAAGCTGGGATGAAGCTGCGAGGCTGAGAAGAAGCCGCGACTGAAGCTGCTGATTCCGGCGCGTGGATCTGGCGAGTATAAAGCTGTCGACGAAGCGGGCGCGTGAAGAGAGCGTTCGACCTGGGTTTGATGCGTGAAGAGAGCGTTCGACCCGGGAGACGAACTTCCGACGAACTTCCGATGCAGAGGAGTGCAGAGGAGTCGAAGTTGGGCGCAGGGGAGTCGACGAAGTGCGGTGGCCGTCCAGAGGGAGGACGACTCCGCTGTTTGGTGGCGTGAGGCCGGCGACGGGGATGTTTCAGGCGACGGGGAGCAAGGTTTCAGATGGCTAGGGTTACGCCAAGCTCTGATACCATGAAGGTGAGTGAAAATCTTCCGTGTCTTTCTCATTCATTATCGACACCTCTAAATAGTAATTACAACACTAATTACAAATTAGTCTAAAGGTAGCAATTACAAATTAGTCCTACAACTATTATTATGTTGATCCCTCTGAATCAGTTTTTGTTTATTTCACACGCTCTCCTCCCTTCATTGTGATAGTTGTCGATTCACTTCTGGTTTTGGTTTTTGGGTCAAGATGCTTTGTAGAATGTGTTGAAGAGCTGCAGAACTTGTTGAAGCAAATGTCACCTGTTCCCATCTTTTAATATAAGACTCATTTAAGAAATTAAACCCTAATGCAGTTCAAAAAAAAAAAACTAAACCCTAATGCAGAGGTGTTACTTTAGCAGATTTGGTATGCCTGAACTTTGAAGCATAGGATTGAGTGATAGTACATATCTTTGGGATTTTAAGCATCAATTATTGGGGAACCCCAATATGACCTTTGCGCAAGGCGAAGATCATGAATTGAGCGAAAAATACTAGTAGATTTCCTTCATTCAAAAATTAATTGTGCATGCCATTTGGAGAAACATAGGTCATCTAGCTACATAAAAATACCTAGTAGATTTCCTTCATTGACAAAATAATTTGTAAATGCGATTTGGAGAAACATAGCACAAGGGGCTTTGCATTGATTTATTGGTTTTATCATTTCATCAAGTGTATGACTTGGAAACATTGTTCCCAAGTTGCTGCCTAATGTTATGGAGGTAGGATTTTTGTGCCTAGGACTCCGTCATACTTGTTTTTTCCGTAACGCCTCAGTGCAATGCAAAAAACAAAGTGTTTAAGAGCAAAAGAGCTGGAATTCTGGGAAGCATGATGGCAAACATACATATATATGCTTTCCCTACGGAGATTCATTGTACCAATGTAGTCCAGGACTCTTAGTATTATAGGGTTCTGTTTATCTTGTTTTTTTTTTTTTTTTTTTTTTTGACAAATTCAGCTTATCTTAGTTTTATTTTTTTGAGAAATTGTTTTGTCGTCAACCGGGTTCGAACCCGGAACCTGATGCAGGGGCTTCCAACGCTCTACCACTTGAGCTACCACCCTACCTGCTTCAGCTTATCTTAGTTGGATTAGTCTTTGTTAATTTGGTGTTATTTTGTTTTTTTTATTTGGCTATTTCTTTATGGCTTTGAGCTTTAATTGTATGTGGACTCTGTGGATAAGGTTTATGCCCCGCTACTTGTTGTTATGGGTTAGAAATCCACTTTTAATAATGAATGCAGGGTTTATGTTGGTCTAGCTTTAATGTAGGTTCCTTAAAAATGACTCTTTTCTCAAATTTCGTAAAACAAATGTAATTTCACGGAAATTTTAGAAAAGAGTTGTACGATTTATATAATAAAATGATTCTTTTGAAATACGTAAAAAAGTAAATGTCACAAGTATTTCCTGAAAAATACTAATACGCTCCAAGCGTTTCTTAAAACTTCAAAATTGCTCCTCCAGAAAAAAAAAAAAAAAAAAAAAAAAAAAAAAAAAAAAAAAAAATCTCCTCAAATGAAAAAGGAACTTCAAAATTGAGCTTAACATAATAAAATTACTAAGCTACCCCAGATAGAATGGGGTATTTCAGTGTTAGCCTAATATGTTACCCATTAATTTTGGAAGATTAGCCAAGTCCCTTATTCAAGTAATACGAATTCAACAACTACATGCTTCATGTTTGTTTTTTTGTCTGATTCAAACAAGCCTCAGTTCTTTGAACATTGTCCACCCAACTACTGCGGTCTTATATTTGGATCTCAAGCTCCAGGAAGTTCGTCGCATTCAAATCTTGCTGGCACCCTTTCACATCGCGGCATCATCTCTCAGCCACTGGCAGTGCTACAAGATGATGGCCCTGTTTGGATAACAAGGTTGGGCTAGTTTGGTTAACTAAATCAGGTGGATGTTTGGATTTAATGATTTTGGTTTTGAGGTTTTGACTTTTATGTGAGTAAGAAAATGAGTGAAATGTGGGTCCTACATATTTTGGGTTGAAGTTTTGGTTAACTTTTTATGGGAGTTAACCAAACTATGGTATCCAAACAGGGCCGATTACTGTTTATGTTTTCTTCCAGTCCTGTATTTCCTTGATCTTTGTTAGTTTGTTTTGGACACCATCAAGAACTGTTAGCCTGTTTAGATGATCCGAGTGTTTTAGTTTATTCCTGTAATATGTTTGTTTGCTTTGAATGATATTCTACCCTTTTTCTAAAAGAAAAAAAAAAATATCTACATACTGTAATGCTATTGAAGCATATTTAATACAACTCTTGCTCTTCTCTTTCTCTATATTTGGACTCTTACCATTATTCACCGGGTCAAAGACTTTGTCCCAGTGATTTAGATCTTAAAGTTGATTAATTTTTTGACAATTTTTTTATACTATTGTAGAATAAAGGTTGTTATTGCTCTATGACACAGTAAAAAAATTACTAAAAGATTTCACCGTGTTGCAATCCAAACCACCCGATAAAAGTGACTGAGATGCGAGTCAAAAGTCATAATAAAGAAAAAGAGAAGAATCAGAATGGTATCACAACGAGAAATTATATTACTATGTCTTAAGATTAATGAATATGCGTGGTTGAGTTAGAATTAGGCCTCAACGGTCATCTATCTATATATACTATTTGAGAATGTCCTCTCAAACTTTGCGTGAGAAAATGCCACGTGGAAAAAATAATTAATTAATTAATTAATTAATGTAAAAATATTGCTTCGAAAATTAAATTAAATTAAATTACATCTTCAGAGTTTGAACTGAAAATGAAAATTTGGCGCCTTTACATTTAAAATCCGCAGAATTTGAACTGAAATGAAAAAAAACTAGCGCCGATGTGAAAATTTAATTCAGCCCATTTATATTTATTGGTATGGAAAGTAGAAGATGTTAGTTGACAAAAATTAATAGTCCGTACGGAAACTTCCAAATATGTTGAAGGAACTCATAATTTTAGTTAACGAAATTATGATTGAATTCCGTAAATTTTTGTCTCCAAAATGGACGGTGAAATTTTAAAATACACGTGAATTTGAAGGGAAGAATCATGCCATATAAAATGACCTCCATATATAGCATTCATTGTGACGTTACCAAAGATGTACCAAAATGAATCATTTGTTTTGATTAACATATACGTTAAAGATATGTCAATTTATTAGATAGGGAAGCACATCCTCAATTATAGTAATTAAAATTATTGATATTTCAAAGGTTAAAATATAAAATAGAAATGATTGATTTCCTATGTGTACTTTTCAAAAGTTTCCAAAATCTATATTGCATGTTTTTAGTACGGTTGGCATGTTTAGCCATATTTCAGTTTAGTATTTAAAAAAAAAAAAGTCAATAAGAATAATTGAATGAAAATTTCCTCCCTTGATTACAATATGTTTCCACTTATCAGTTTTGCCTATAAATACAGTAATCGTACCTCTTCTAAATATTCATCCAACGCAAAATACATATTATTTTTTTATAAGAATATTGATTTCTTTTCGTTATATACAATATTGATCTCTCTTGGATTTATAGGTGTTACTCTGCAAATATGTTCACTTTTTCTTATTTTTTCTTTCCTCTATTTTCTTCTTTTATTCCTATGCTGATGAATGTCAATTTCTTAAGTCTACACAATACATAATGATTATTTTCCATTATTTCGTACTTCAAAGCGTAAAATTCTGCCATGAATGGAGGTTAGCTTAACTTTTTCTTCTCCTAGCGGTTCTTTCATTTATTAGTTCTTTAACTGACATTTGTATTCAGTTTTAGAAGATGTAAAATCGAAACAGGTTCTCGCAATCCCTAATGTTAGAAGAATTATAAAAATTATGGAGAATGATGTTTGACTAATGTCTCGAGTGAAAAAATATATTGGAACAAGAAATTTTCTACTGATATCTTCAAGAAAAGTCTTTGGTTTGAATTCTTCAGGACGCAATGTTTGAGAATTACAAAAACTGGGTAGAAGGGTTTTTGATACATCTGTAGATACGAGAATTCCTCTACAATATCATAGGAAAACCTATGTGTAGATACGAGAATTCATCTATAATCTTATAAGAAAACCTCTGTTGGAAATATGTATGTTATTGTACTGATGTATTGATGAATATATGTCTTCTGTGTGTCTTAGCCCAATTGTACAACATGTATGCAAAATAATCGATATAAATAGCGTTGACATTATTTTCATCAAAGTTGTTTTTTCATTTGAGTTAAATTTCTTTCTTAAGTCAAAAGCAAAATGATGATTATTTTTGGGTCGATTAAACATGAACTACTTCCAGTTGGGGGTAAATTTTCTGTTAAAAATTAAACTTCGTTAGGGTAAAATTGTCCATAAAAAAATTAAAAAGTAAAAGAAAACTAAAAATGAATTTCCTAAAACAGAAAAGAATAAAAAAAAAACATGTTTCCCAAAAAAAAGCTAAAAAATCAAAAACTAAAGAAAATAAAACACAATTGAAAACGAGAAGAAGAAGAAGAAAGAAGCGAAGCCAACTATCAGGCTCTCTCTCTCTCTTTAAGACAAGAGTATAAAATATTTTATTTTTATCACGTCTCAAAATCCACTGTCTCTTCTACCAATTGAGTTCATTTTTCCGTGCATCGCACGGGTTGAAAGCTAGTTCCATTCTCTAAATGGGAAACAAATCCCAAAACCCACTATCAGTGATATGTCCCACCTCAAGACTAATTGTTTCACAATCATAGGAGTAAGAGTGTCATGAAATTCGGCACACGTAGGGGGGGGGAGATGTGTATTTGACCCATGAGTTTTTTTTGGACTTTTTTCTTCTTAAACAATCAAAATGATCAATTTATCCTACTTTTTTTGTATCAACATACTATGACATCTAATTAAACCTACTATAATTTTGTTAGTAGATATAAAAAATGTAAACATGTAATTTTCACTAACAACCATAAGTCTTGCATCACTAACTTTTTAACAGCATATTTTTTTCATTAACTTCTTGTCACGAATTTGTTTTTCACCAACTAAAAAGTCGATAAAAGTCCAAAAAAATCATACCAAATTCACCGAGAATCCCAAAAACCACTATAAGTGAAGGGCCCCACCACGAGACTAACAACCATGGGAGTAAAAGTGTCATGAAATTCGGCACGCGTAGGGGTGAAAGTGTTATTTCCCAGATGGAAAGGTGCAAAAAAGTGTTTGTTTCAAACTTGAGGGGTGGGGGTGAATGTGTATTTAACCAATTACTAATTTTCAGCGTATGAGCGATATCCATGGCGGTTGAGTATTTCTTGAGCTTCAGGGAGTCAGAATGGAACTCGGAGTTGAGTTGAGTTGAGTAGACAACCAAGCCGTACTCTGGAGGACTATATATAATAAGAAGACGACCCCTTCCTTCATCATCATCTGCTGTTATCTGCTTGCTTGCTGTTTCTAATCGGATTGATCTTCAATGGTAAGCACTAACAAGCCAGCTCCTTTAATATTGTGGCGTTCATGGAGTGTTTTTAGCTTATGGTGGTAGAAGAAAGGTTGTAATTAGGGCAAATACACAGGGGGGTGGGGGCTTAATTTGAAACCCTCTCAAGTTAATTGGAAACCCTAGTGCTTAACAACAAGCCAGCTAATTTGAAGTTTCTTCCATGGAGGATTTCACTGTTAGCCTAGTTACCACTTTGCTCTTTTGTAGCCTCCTTATCTTATCTGGTGTACCTCTATATAGCTGCTTAGTTGGATTATCCATGGTGTTTTTTGTTGAATTCCCATACAATTCAAAACCAACTCTAGCCTTTACCAAAAAAAAAAAAAAAACCAACTCTAGTCTGTAATAATTTGATTGATACCCCATCTCCCATCAATTAGGTTAATTCGGAGTAAGCGCCTTCCCCCACTCTTCTTCCCCGTAATAGAGCCAGGGAGGGAGGCTTCAATAGATGTTTCATATATGGGTCAAGAAAGAAAGAAAAAAAAAATAGTTTACATAGATGCACACAAATAGCTACTCTGCAAGTTTTATGTTTCTTAACAAATTTACTGCACTTGAACAGGATTATAAAGATGATACTAGAGTCTATTCTAAGCCATTTAACGTCAACAGTGGGAGCACCTACAAAGGACTCTGCTTTCACCCCGAAAAGCCGTGGTTAGTCGCAGCTCTTAGTAGGGGAGACATTGACATCTGGGATTACGATGCTCACGTCTTGGTCGTTCGACTTGAAGGCCATAATGGAGCAGCTCAAACCGTCAATTTCCACAACTCTTGTCCAGTTTTTGTCTCCGGAGGTACATCTTGTTTCATTCATTCATTTTTGTTTCTCATCCTTTCCCTCTCTGCCAAGAACTCCAGCCATTGACATTTTTTTTTTGCCTTGCAGGATGCGACGGAAAGATTAAACTGTGGGGTTATGACGAGATTTGTAGTTTTAGAAATGTCTTTACTCTAGATGGGCACAGTGCTAGTGTCAATGATGTACAGTTCCACCATCAGCTCCCCTGGATGGTCAGTGCAAGCGATGATACGACTGTTAGATTGTGGAATTGGAAGTCAGGTAACTGCATCGCGGTTTTAACTGAACACACGGGTCCAGTGACAAGTTCGTCGTTCCACCCTACGCAGGACATGATTCTATCATCTTCTTTGGATCACAAGCTTTGTATTTGGGATATTGGCGGAGTTTGCGATACTTCGTTTCCCCGTACGGATGGGGTTGTGGGGAGGAGAAAACATTGTTTTAATTTCGTAAGAAAATTATCAGAGAAGAATAGTGGAAAGTCGTCAAAGGGCTATAACGGCGCTCGCCTGAAGAGTGTCTTGAGTGGTCACAAGTCCGGTGTCGTCCGTGCAATTTTCCATCCCACCCTTCCATTTATTTACTCTGCAGCAAATGATTGTAGTGTTTATTCATGGAAAATCGGAGGTACGTACGTTTTCACTTTTAAATTCTATGTACTTGTGTTTTTATTGAAGTCTCACACACGATTTAATGTTGTTACTTTGCAGACACACACATACCTTCTGGTCATCAAACTGTCCGTCTTCAAACTAAGGGGACACCGTGTCTAGCATACTCCAAGAAGCTCAATACCGTCATGTCTACACTGGCTGACGAGAACTTGTCTCTGTTCAATCCTAGTTCGAAGTCAAAGGGTTCTTTTTACATACATCAGAAGAACATGACAAGTCTTTGCACACATCCTACGAAGCACCTTTTCGCTACTGGTCGCCCTAATGGGATGAGTGTTTATAGGTTTGTGAGAGAACCTCCAGCATTTTCTATGATTAACAATTCTCTGTATCACCTTAAAGACAAGAAGTTGTGGCTTTACGACTACTCGACGAAGAAGGGCGCTCAAGTAGTGCTTGGGCCACTTGAAGATCTACCAGATCCGACATACTCACTAGTTCCTTTAACTCTCTCGTGTAGCCCTGGAGGAGATGCTGCTTTAATTTGTGCGGACCGTGAAACTTATAAACTTGTGCTTCTAAATGCTAGTAATAACACGGAATGTGCAGCAGCAACAGTGGCAGCAGCAGGTGATGGCCTATCAACAGCTTTTGTGGCTCCAGATAGTTTCGCAGTACTACTGATGAGCTCTCACACACCCAAGACGTCCGAGGAAAGGATTTTATCAGTGAGAACACTGGGGAATGAAATTGTCAGCGAGAGCGTCCTTCCTTGTGATATCGAGGTGTTGTCTTCTTTTGCTGGACTTGGGAACTACGTGCTATGTGTGGCAAAAGACCGAGTTCTTATGTTTGACCTCCAGCAGAGTGTTGTTGTTGCAGAGCTCGCCGGTCTTTCTTCTATTCGTTATGTCTTTTGGGGCGGTAGTGATAAGGAAGCGGCATTTGTTGCTTTAGTGGGACGTTTTTTTATTACCATGGCTGACAGGAGACTTGTGCATCTAAACACGGTTGACGAGAGCAACTTGATTGAGAGCGGGGCGTGGGATGAAGAAAATTGCGGTGTGTTTGTTTACAAAACGTGGAAACACATAAAGTACTGCCTTGTCAACGGAGACTCTGGGACAGTGATGCCATACAATGAACCTCTGTACATTACTAGAGTAGCAGGAAGCACCATCTACTTTCTAGATGAAGATGGGCAAGCACATGCCTTGGTGGTCGATGCAACTGAGTATATTATGAAGGCCTCGATTTTGAACAAGGATTACATGAAACAGTGTTGCCTTTGCCTGAAGTAATAATAAGTTGCAAAGCGGAGAGTTGGAACTTATTCCATGTGCTTTGCACATCTAGAAAGGACGAGTACATGTTGGCGGCTGACGCAACTGAACATGTTATCAAGGGCTGAAGGAAGGTGATCGTGTTGTACACTTGTACGACGGAGACGACAATTTGGATCGGAAGTCGCCGCCTTTGAAGTGTTTTGGAGCTGCTGAGATCAAGGAATATAAGGGGGAGGTTGGGGTGAAAAAGGGAATGGACGAAGGCGAGCGTGGTGGGCGTAGCGGCGATAAGGCCGTGGCTGCTGAAGCTGAAGGAACCACCGATCCAATTCCTGAGTTGGTAGCTCCTTTTTATTTCCTGAACTTCTTTATCTTTTCTTATGTGAATAGTGTTTCTGTTTGTGAAAGATGCATTTTTGACTTGTGGGTTTTGTCAGTTGAGTTTGTAAGGTAGCATGGCATGTCTGCGGAAATAGAGTCTTCATTAAATGAGAATGTGCTTATATTACTTGACCTGATTGATTGTAGCTGTAGGTCACTGGGTAATTTTAAGCAGAGATTAGGAGATGATGTATACTTGATCAAATTACATATGACAACTCAATTTATGAAAGACTGTGCATTTTTCATAGAGCTGTGTTGTTGGGGTTGTAAGAGCACTTATATGGTCAATGCTACAGGTTCGAAGAGAATGTTAGAGGAATCTGCATTTCCATCTTATATTCCCCCCCCCCCCCCCCTTTTTTTTTATGGATAGTGTTGTCGACGAGGCCCATTATTAATCTAGACTCCTGCAACATGTTTCTCCAGAAGAAACAGTTGCAATGACGGTTCAAGTTCTGCATCTTTTCGCCTGGACCTCCATCAAAAAAAAAGTTTCAGAAACTCTTATGAATTACTGAATTTGATAAAGATTGGACTTATTAACTGAAGTGGACTGGCACAGTTTAAGGTGCTGGCATGAGATTCTTGGCAGAAAGTATGCGACACTGGTATAAAGGATTAGAAGTTGGTTATGTTTTTCATTTTAAGATGCAACTGCAGTCTTCCTTTCGTTCAAGAAAAAACTCCATTGAAGTGAACGCCTCTAGCTTGGTAGAGAAATACCAAAGCAAGCAGCAGGTCGATATGACTCTTGGTTTTCTTTAGGACAATAGTGCGATACTCCTCGGTTAGAATTTTAAGCAACAGATGCCCATGAGTTTCATGTTCCGCTGATCCCACATCGCCAATAGGGTTTGATCCTTATATTGGACTCTTCTAGATTCCTGATCCTCAGTCCTGACACTCTACACAGATTTCTGTACCTCCAGAGATACGGAAAGACATTTTGGTTTCTTTATTCTGTCTGTGGAATGTAGATGGAGACTGTGTATTCATTACACTCTTCAATCTATTTGTTTTTATGATAAATTTAAATCTATATAATACCGGAATCTAATGGCATGTTATAAAATGTGGGTGCGCTCTTTCAATTTATAAGTCTTCCCTTCTTCAGGGGGAGTTTGGTAACTGCTCAAAAAGTCTCCTTGAAGTCAAAGGACTAGAGACTAGAAAGTCATCTTTGGCTTTTTAATTCAGCTTCGTACATGACTTAGCAATCAATCAAGAGTTCTGTCTAGTACACAGGTCTTCCGCGTGTCTTGTGACTATATTCGCTTCTCTTTTCTAACCGTAAAAGAGAAGCTGCCATGTGATAGGTTTCCGGATTTGGTAGATTCTGTCACACCTTGTCGCTTACCTGGTGTTATGAAATTCATATGCACTGAACAACAAGGTTAACTTGTTGTGTTCTCAATAATTTGAAGTTAAATTTATTTTCTTATTTTCTATCCAAATGCTCTCATCCTCAACAATGTTATCTTTAATGTACATGTTATCATAAGACTTCAAAAAGTCACACCAACTACTGCTTTCAAATAGATTTGTTTTTTTGGCCACTTCCATATATTTATAATTCAACATAAACAACAGACTCTCATAAAGGTCGAAGAGAAATGCGCATATGTGCACTGTACATGATATTATAATGATATTCTGCAGTTTCTTGTCATGTTTCCATGTATATGCTTCTTGATATTTTGCAGTTCATTGTTATATTTCCATGTATATACTTCTTGCCATGTTGACTATTCTTGTTGTTTCCTTATTTAAACAGGTCATGGTTGGGAGTTCCCCGGAATATAGAGTTGAAAGGAGACTTGCTAAAGGAGGATTTGGACAAGTCTACATTGGATGCCGCACACAGCCTTCAAATCCGATGCTGTGGAGGTATTGAACTTAACATTACTTGGGAAAAGCTATATTCGTGACTGATTTTGGGCTATGCTAACATGTCGGTACATTTCCATTGTTAGGTCGCTTTGAAATTTGAGCATAGAACCAGCATGGGATGTAACTACGGACCGCCCTATGAGTGGCAGGTCTACAAGTGAGTGTAGTTTAGCTGCTTTGCAGCACATGTGCTTGTTGTTTTCAATTCTTTTTTTTTTTTTAAATCTGAAAATCTTGACCTGTCCCGTATCTGCTATTTTCCAGTCAACTTAGTGGCATTCATGGAGTTCCAAGAGTCCACTACAAGGGATGGTATGGTGATTTCTTCGAAATGGTGTGTGTAATCTACTTTTTATGCTGTTGCCGAAGTATTTATCTTGATTGGTTGTTGATCTTTATACTTCATAACTAAAGCCCCTTAAAATGTTTTTAGGTGATGGTTATACTTGGACCTAGCTTATGGGATGTCTGGAATAGCAATTTCCACATGTAAGCTTCTTCATGCTTAATCTTTGGCAACGTAAAATCCCCTGTAAATATATGTTTGCTGATTCCGCTTGAGTATCTGATTCCCTACTTTCAGGATGTCCATTGAAAGGGTTGCATGCATTGCCATTGAAGCCCTCTCTATTTTAGAGAAGTTCCACTCCAGAGGGTAAGTATATATTTCTATTTCTTCTGAAAGATATTTGCTTACATAAAAGTATAACACATGTATCTACTACACAACGAAGTTCTGTACCTTCGTGTCCTTCAATTTGCATTTCATGGTAGCTATTTTTAAATTTTTGGGTCGATTTGCATATCCAAAGATTAATTCAACTACATTGAATTTTAAAAAGCTACAGACCTTGGCTGCACCTGTATTGAAATCTGTCAGTTTTGAAGAGATTTTGAGAGATTTTGGGCACGTGTTCTTCTGTTTAATATTGCTCTCCTGTTTTCCAGTATTAAGACTCACTGATTAACATAGGTCCTGCAACGTGCGAAACCTATCCTTTGTCCATCAACTTCTACCAAAGCATGCATTACAAACAATAATACAATCACTGTGTACCAACCTTAGTTCACTACTCATCAACATTAAAACAGATTTTCCAACTTCAAAAGAAGCAAGACCACACAATCCTACAGGAACAAAAAAGTTCACTGACTGACAGTCACCTTCACAATTACCGCAACTTCTGCAATATCCCACAACAGCCATCGTCACTGTTCTAAATTAAACGTGTTGAGCCATTTCCAGCATAAACACCATGCACACAATTCACCTGTCTAAACTACTATTCAAGCAACTCCCCTAAATAGACTTGAACCCAACTAAAAGAAATAATTTCCTTCCTTACAAACGCTTCCTTCAACTGCAATCACTTAAATACTCACCCCCTACTCAGAACACTGTCCTACATTGGATACAAAGTAACAACACGAACTACCACACTTGGGACTTGACATCCTTCCTTACCTATCCACCCCCAACACCCAAATTCAACCCCACCTTCTCCAACACACACATTCCAGCAACATCCATCTACGTACAATACACTAGACTCACCATCAGCTGCAACACCCATACCACCACCTTATAGCTTTCCCTAGCCCACCAAACTACTTCTACATACCCGCAACCCTGATATCCAAAACATACAATTTCGGAGACCAACTTCTTCATTCCAACATATAACCTACTTTGACGATCCACCACCAGAGACCTTATACTGTGACCCCTACTTCTCTTACCCCCAACTCCAAGAATACATACTAGGCCACATAGTCCGCCCGTCTGTCTCAAACCTCGAACCTACTTCGACGAATCAACATCCGAACTAACCTATCGGGTGGATTAATCTTCGAAAAGCAAGATCGTTGTTCCATCCATTATATCTGCTAACTTTGTGAAATTGGGATATAAATTTATTTTCTTTAATTAATCTCAACTTCCGCAAGTGGCAATTGGTGTTTTTGATACACGTCTGAAGATGTAGTCTACAGTAGAGGCGTGTTTATGAATTCGGGTTGGCAGGTCCTTGTCTCTAAAATCTGCTCCTCTATTATTCAAAGTGATTTTGTTAGGTCTTTCACTTGAACTATTTAGTATGATAAATTTATGTCTGTTTACAATTGATATATTTTATTGGTCCTTATCATTCAAGTGGTAGAAAAGATCTGATTAACTAAATTTCGACAATAAGGAAAGGATGTCTTCTTTTTTTGTGGATGAAAAGAAATCATAGCTACGAAAAATTAGCATTACCCAACATAGTCAAAGCAATCATCCCAGTATGAATATATTCATATGCATTCAGTGTAATGGTTTTAATAAAAAATTAATTAAAAAAAAAATGTGCAGCCTTCGTCACCCTTGCCGCTCTCATACACAAAACACTTTTGGATCTTCATATGGAAAATGGTGATATGGTTGTCCCTTGTTCCTTTGTTCGGCTTAAGAATATGGGTTTTGGGTCTGCCTTTACCAACTAGAGCATGCTTTATTCCTGTTTTCATGCTTCATTGTTGTTTGCTGGTCCTCTGGTATTTACCATTTATTGAATACAATGTCAGATGAACCAATTTTCTTTGAACTTTGATTTTCCAAAATAAGAAAATTGGTAATTCGAAATCCGCTGCAGGAGTCATTGAAGTTTTGAACGAAATTCAATTAATTACTAGATGTGCTCATGATCTGATATTGCATCCCTCTGTTTGGACTGGAATTGGAGGTTCCGTGTTCGGTTACTCTACCGCCATTGATAACTTCCTTATTATAATTTCAGTGTAGTACGTTATTGTAAGCTTCCATGCATTTAACAATTTGGTTAAGATTATACGTAGCTAAACCATCCATTCATGTTACCTTAACTGAGCACCCAATGGGGTTCCACACTTCTTCACGGCAGCGGAGACTTCTTTCCCTCGACAAAGGGAAAGGCAATCTGCGCTTTCGTGCGTTGTGCTACTCACCAAGAGTGGCGTGTTGGGAAGTACAGGGAGCACAAACTCGAGCTGCCTTGTAGTGGGAGCTTATTCATGTGCTTAGTGGAGTATCTATTACAACTGCCAGTGGTATAGCTTATTTGGGTAGACACATAGGAAAGTACTCCCGAGCGCAGCATCTCAATTACTATTAGGTATTGTCTTGGCGCTGAAATGAAAAAGCTATGAGCATATTTTTTGTTTGGACATTTTTGATGATGCCGCATGATGCAGAACTATGGCACACATTTTTTTTCGCCGTTGCAAACTTTTCTGATCTTGATGATGATCCATGTCTTGTATCTCAATTGTCTTTCTGTACCAATTTTGTTCTTATATTTTGCAATCCTTGTGTTCGATTAACTTTTTATTGCTAGATTTGGTAAAACTTCCTACATGAATTCTTTATTTACATCTCAATATATAGACAATTACATTATTCTAACTTACAGACTAAGTTCGATGTAGGACTTTTATTTACATAAAAGTCCCATTACTATTACTCCCCCGGAGTCGCAGCGGGAGGTTCTTGAACACTGAGGCTGGAACGAAAACGCTGAAAGAGAGCTCGAGGAAGCCCTTTGGTGACAATGTATGCATACTGGTAATCGGTCGGAATGTGTAATACGCGAAGTTGACCCAATCGAACTTTATCACGAATAAAGTGAAGATCAATCTTGACATGTTTGGTGCGCTGATGTTGAACAGGATTCCCAGATAAGTAGACGGGGCCGATGTTGTCACAGTACACCACCGAAGCCCGAGGTGGAGTAATACGAAGCTGGAGGAGCAGGTTCCGAAGCCAGCAGAGTTCAGACACAGCATTGGCCACGCCGTGGTATTCAGCCTCGTCACTCGAGCGAGAAACGGTGGACTGCCGCTTGGAGGACCAACTGAGGAGATTGTCACCCAAGAATAAACAATAGTCGGACGTGGAGCGACGAGTGTCAGGGCAACCGGCCCAATCGGCATTAGTATAAGCCGTAAGGTTGTCAGTACGACTGTGAGCATTGGCCTGACATAGCGAAGGATGCATTTTAACGCATGAAATGCGTCTCGCGCGGGTCATGCATGAAGAGAAACACCTGCTGAACTGCATATTGAATATCGGGCCTAATGAAGGTAAGATATTGGAGTGTCCCAGCAAGACTACGGTACAAGGTGGGATCAGCAACTGAGGACCCAGAGTCAGCCGTGAGTTTATTGTCAGGCTCGACCAGGGTGGCAGTAGGCTTACAAGCCAACATAGAGGTGAGACGAAGGATGTCAGTCGCATACTGATGCTGAGAAAAGAACGGACAAGAGGAATCCCGAGTGACAGCAATGCCGAGAAAGTGATGAAGCTGGCCGAGATCAGTCATAGCAAATTCGCCAGACAGGCGAGAAACAACCCGATCCAACAAATGCATAGCGGAGCCAGTGATGATGATGTCGTCCACATACAGAAGAAGATAGACAATGGGGCTGTTTGGATGAGCTGAAATAATTGAGAGGTTGAGCTTAAAAGCTCCTTTTATCTGTAGTGTTTGGATGAAGTAGATTATTATAGATTATAGGTAAAAAAAATATTTTTAGAGATTGTGAGGTTCGAACATGAGACCTCATGTTATGAATTTAAACACTTTACCACTGTGATAACACAACATTGTGTACAAAGAACCAAAAATTACATTAAAGTGTTTGGAATTTTGCCAAAAAAAGTCCGGAATTCCGCCAAAAAATCTGGAATTCCGGCTGAAAATCCGGAAATCCGGATTTCAAGCCGGAATTCCGGAATTTTTCGGCGGAATTCCGGTTTCTTTGTTCGTTCGGAGAGGTTTGACCAGATTTTTCAAATTTTTGACTATTTAGTTCCTCTCTACTTACTCTCATCCAAACAAGCCCAATGTCGGTGCCACGAATGTACACAAAGAGGGACTCATCACAATTGCAACTGAAAAACCCACTACATCTGTAAGAAACGTGGCAAAACGCTGGAACCAAGCACGAGGGGCCTGTTGCAGATCATAGAGTGATTTGCGCATACGGCAAACATAATCAGGACACCGTGGATACTAGATTTGTTAAAACTTCCTTCCTGGATTCTTTATTTACATCTCAATATATAAACAATTACATTGTTCAAACTTACAGACTAAGTCCGATGTGGGACTTTTATTTACATAAAAGTACTATTACTATTACTAATGAGATGTACACTGATTTGGATGCTCTTTTTTTTCATTTCGGAATACCATTTCATTGATTAAGGTAGAGGATTATGTATACAATAGAATCTAAGCACATTTAGGCTTACTACATATATAGTTTCTTACTTAACACAAAATGTTATACACAATTGCATATCCGACTAATTGATGTATTCTTCTTTTGGTGTGCAAACACGCACTCCTTACAAAGGCCAGACAGTCAACGTTTCTCTACACAATGTGCCACACTACAAGCCCAGGGGTGCCAGCTGCGCATGAGCTCCTTGGAAAGCTTGAACAGTCTTACCTCCTCGAGCGAAAGCCACTAGCTTTTCGCTACACATTGAACCACATTAGCACCAGACGTCAACATCAGCTGCTCTAGAACGCGACATTAGCCGCTTCAGAAGGCGCATGTGGTAAAACCTGGTTATGTGAAAAAGGAGGGGAGAAACTTCAGACCATGTTCTGTTTACATGCTCTTGAATATGGTAGGGAGCTAGTAGCTACAAGCAGCAATATTGGATCAGTTTTAGATGCAGTAGATCGAGGAAGGAAAGCTGTAGAAGGATTTTTTGTGGAGCAAGTAAGGCAATCTGATAGGGACTCTGTTTTTGTTGGTTTCTTTGTCTCTTCAACTTTGGTTGATTATCAATAGTAGAAAGTTTCCTGTTGTTATGGTTCCCCAATTTATGTTTTTTTTTTTTTTGAGAAGTCCAATTTATGATTCGGATTGTGCTATTTTTTTATTTATTTTTTTTTGGAAAAACATAGTTATATTACATTACGGTGAAAAGTACAGCATGAAAGTCAAGGCCAAGCAGGCCGGGTATAAGAGGTACAAGAACACACAGGAGTCTGGGTGGCCACCCAGTATATTACACGGCCATTCCAAAAGGGAGGAGCATTGGTAACTCCTCATGGCTATCGTACAAAGACAAACATGCACATTTTTACAGACACAACACCAAGGACACAACTGGGAACGACTAGCAGGTAACATAACGAGTAACCAAAAGCGACAATCGCCATCAAGTTGATGCAACAAGTGAACGGTGAAGTATGCGAAGCAGAGGTTGGTGATTTTTTTCAGCATCCAGAAGTTGCTGCAACCAAGATGGTGCTGTCAGATAAGCCTGGAAAGGTTTAGAGAGTTGATGGCCCTCCGCGGCCAGTCGGTCCGCCGCTTGGTTGGCCTCTCGGTACACATGTTGAACCGTCCAGTCCAGGTGCAAACTCAGGATTTGCCTGCAATCCAATAACAAAGTATTAATATTAGGAGAATATGGAGGATCATGTTGTAAAAGATACACTAAGGAAGATGAGTCCATATTGATAAGTAAATTGTGGTAGTGATTATGGTGTGCAATGACGAGACCATACCACAAAGCCTTACACTCGGCTTCTAAAACAGAGGAGAAGGGAGTGTGGGCCGAAAACCCATGTAGCCAATGACCTTGCGAGTCTCGAAAAAGACAACCACTGCCTCTTATATTGGTAGTAGAATTGAAAGACCCGTCGGTATTGAGTTTGATGGAGTTTGGTGGTGGAGGTTCCCAAGTAACACTGATAGTAACAGGATGCGTTGTGGGCGGATTTGGACGGAGGAAAGTATAGTTGTGAGTGGTATTATAACTGTTATTAATGATATTAAAGGTGTAAAACCCGGCGTGATTGAAAATTAAATTATTTCTCGCTACCCAAATATTCCAAAGAGTGTAACAAAAGAGAGTACTCCACGGGACCGTCGTGGAGGAGGAGAAATCAGACTGGGTTGTTTGATGGTAAATCCAGTCTTTGTAGGAAGTGGTGGTCCAAAATTGCAGATTGGTAGTAGGAAGGAGATGTTTCCAAATTATAGAAGTATAGTAACAGTCGCGGAACAAATGAAGGAAAGACTCAGTGTGGTCAGTACACAAGACGCACGCATGGTCATGGTAGGGTCCAAGATTGGTATTGAGTGGAAGTCGACCAGATATTATACGCTAAATAAAACATCTTATTTTTGGGGCAGCCGGTAGTTTCCAAATCCATTTATGTGATGTGGAATGAGCATATAAAAGAGTTGAGTAAGCCGCCTTAGTTGTGCAAGTTCCCTTATGAGTTGCCCAAATATAATTGTCAGGCCGATGGAAGCAGGGAAAGATAGTTTTGCATATGGAATTGAGGATGTGGTTGGGGATGGTGAAAGGGATAGCTGGAGTGTTCCAGGTACCATCGGGATTGCGGTAATCGGACACACTCCGGGTATCTTCGTGGAGGGGGAGGGGGCCAATGAGCAGAGAGCGAAGAGGGCCTAACGGTAACCAAAAGTCGGACCAAAAATTGATGGTTGTACCATCCCCAATGACATGTTGGGTGTGAGGGAGAAGATATTTATTTTTTATTTGGCAAAGTTTTTTCCAAAGGGGCTTGGAGAGGAGGGAATGTTTTGGGTTTTAAGGAAGTGGGTATTGGGAAAGTATTTAGCTTGAAGAACATTAACCCACCAAGTATCTTTAAGATTGGCGATGCGCCAACAAAGATGCATAAGGTGAGCGATATTATTCAGTTTGGCTTGCCTAAGCCCAAGCCCTCCTTGGTGAAGCGACCGAGTGACCTGATCCCACGAGGCGGCATGGAAGGCGGTACCCCAAAGGAAAGTACGTTGAATTTGATCGATTTGGTTTGTGATAGAGAGTGGCAGGTACGTAGTTTGCATAGTGTATTGAGGAATTGAACTGAGGCAGTGTGCCGTGAGAGTTTTTCGACCAGTTGGAATAGTAGTAAAATAGGTAAAATGCACTTTCACCCCCTTCAGATTTGACACAAAGACACTTCGACCCCCTTCCAGTTTGGGAAATGACATCGTCATCCCTTTCTTTAGTGTGTGAAACTTTAGAACACTTTTACTCACTGTCACTACATACTCTTAACAGACATATTTGGCCCGAAAACTACTACCAGTGAAGGACTTCCATCCCTAGACTAACAATATCACAATTATGGAGTGTATGTGTCCCAAAATTGGTACACTAAAGGGGTGGGAGTGTAGTTTCCCAAACTAGAAGAGGTAAAAGCGTTTTCGCATTAAAATTGAGGGGTGAAAGTGTTGGTACCTTACTTACATGGATCAATAAACTTCAGAGGTTCAAAACAAATTGCTTTTCCTTCTAAAAGAAACAATTGCTGATGATTTTAAGAGATGCATTTATGATTTTGAGATGAAGAAGATTTTTCGAATGCATGAAAAGACTTGTTACTTGTGGTTGGAAGGGATTTTTAAAGAACGGAAAAAATAGACATTAGTTTATGATAGACATATATTTTGTGCAAACATGAAAAACACACAATTGAATGAAAGTTTCAATAGAACGTTCAAAAGATATTTAAATTCCAAATAGAATGTGCTAGAATTTTTTAAACCATTTCGAAAAAGTTTTAGATGATGTGAGTGAGTGATAATGAATTAACTAGCAAAAATGATATGACACACAAAAATACCAAGATTAAAGATAGATGCAATTTTAATGCACCAAGCTAGAGATATTTACACCGCAAAAGTATTTGAATGGTTCCAAATTGAATTTGAGAAATTTTTTAATCTTGTTGTCAGTCGTATTGAGGAGAATGAGTCACGTACAATTTATAAAATTGGAATATACGGAAAAACTCGTGAGCATACTATTATATTTGATACCAAAAATGATACCATTTCTTGTAATTGCATGAGGTTTGAATTTGTATGGATTTTGTTCTCTCATATTCTTAAGATAAATGTTAGGGAACCAATCAATATCTCCCACTCATCTCCCACTTTCCATCTAGAAAAATACAATCATATCAAATGAATATTCTTGTTGCCAATTTTACATCTATTCTTTAAATGCTTGATGGGCGAGATATCAAGTCCAGTCATGTCAAGTGCATAATGGAAAGTTGACAATACATGCTTCGACAAAAGCTACAAGTCTGTTCTCTAAAACTAATGAATGTCTAGATCCCAAGTTAGAAAAGATCTCGTTAGTATTTCTGCCGAGATGGCATGGTACAAGGATTTATGCCGAGAATCCGTTAGTATTTCTGGGATGACGGTAGAGACCAAAATTGTTCTCACCTTAAGAATACCACCACAGGACTTAGTCACCAAAGAGAACATAGATCTCACGCAAGGAAAATTTAAGAAAAGCCACTAACCGAAAATTGTATTTCTCATTCCCTCAAAAAAAATTGTATATCTCATGTGACTATTCGTTTTCTCATATAGTTGCAAAAAGATATAAACAATAAACCAATATGTATATGAAAATTTAGCCTAACTACAACCGTAGGCAGTAGGCTAATAAACAAGTAATAAAAGGGTTCATGAGTACTACTAACTCATTGATGCGTTTGAAATCCCCCATATGATAATAAGCAAATTATGATTAAACAAGTACTTCGTTTTACATACCTCCATCAAGTTAAGCTTCTTGTTTGCTTCTTTGTTCCAACATGATGTTTTGGGGGGCTCTCATGTCATCTAGCTTTCAATTAAACCGTAGAGTTAGGGGCGGAGCCATGTAAAGGCATGGGTACACGTGCCCCCCCCCCCCTCCTCCAGAATTTTTCAGATGCACTAGATTACTTATAAATTTGTAGGAACTTTTCACTTGTGCCCCCGAAAAAAAAATACCCGCATGTCTTAGTACTCAAAAGCATGTCCAGCTGAGTAGAGTGTGGCCCTTATAATCTGTTGGTCGTGAGTTCAAGTCACGCAACCGGTGTTTTAAGTTTTTTCACATATGCAATATTGGAAAAGGTATCTGCGGGTCTTCACATGAGGAAAGTCCTCTCTCTCTCTCTCTCAAAGCTCACTGAGAGAAAACCCTAAACCCACCCTCAGGCGGCGGCGGCTCCTCCTCCTCCATGGAATTGCCACCCGCCTCCCACCTCCAGTAACTATCCTCTGCCCGTCCAACCATGCCGCCACCTCATTCTCAGCCTTCGCCGCTCCCCACCTGCTTCTTTCGTGGCAAATCTCTCAGCCCACGCCGACTTCGCTCCAGATCCACGCAGCACCGGCCCTCCCGCCGATATCGGAGTCGGGAGCGCCCCTCTTCGACGTCCCAGTCGGACTCCAGTGATAGCTTTCAACTACCCTGACCCTCTCTTGTTGTCGTCGCTGCCACGACCTGATGCCCCACCGCCCTGCTCCACGGTCGTCGTTGCTGCTCTAGGGCCTCTGTCGCCGCCCTCCTTTCTGCTGTCGACGCCTCCTCAGCCTCCCCCCACTAGCCATCCCCCTGTCTCGGCTTCAACCCACGGCTGAGGTACTTCTGATCTATCCCCTGCCCCTTCCCCTGTTCTAGATATGGCATTTAGTGATTCCCCCCCCCCTTACCCCGGTTGTGGGGGCTACTCTATCCCCCTCCCCCTCGGCTAGGCTGAAACACGGTATGGTTAAGCCTCCCAGAGTGGTCCCCTCACCGCCCACTGACACCACTAATGCCGCCCCTAAAACAGCTCTCCGATAGACGATCACGACACCCTCTTGCTTCTCGGGTCACTGACACTTGAGCCGTCCGGTGGCCCTTGCTTGGTGGCACTCCACTGTTTGGCCGCCTTGAGGCGTAGCATCTCCGCACGACCCTCTGGACTAGGTCACGGATGGTTTTGTTTTGGGCCGTTTCTTTGAGCTTTTTCTTGCGGCGTCTGAGGGGATTGGAGGCTCTTGGGCCTTACTGGGCCGGATCGTTTGCATGGGATAGTTTATTGGGACCTTTGAGCATGTATCCCAATAGGTGTAGTCTGTTTCTAAGTAGTGACTAGTTTATGGTAGGAGACTTGGCTCGTCTTTTCTTTCTAGGGGTATGCCCGTTTGTGGTATGTAATCGTTTTCCTCGAATGATATCTTTCGTTGCCGGTGGAAAAAAAAAGGTATATGCATCGTGTAAGGATTTTTTTCACATATGCAATATTGAAAAAGGTATGTGCATCGTGTAAGGATTTTTTTCACATATGCAATAGTGTGAGATGTGTATTCATTCTCCAACCCTAAGCCCCTTTATATAGCCATTAGGGTGGGCTAATGGGCCAATCACAATATACAGTGGACTTACAACATGCAATGAATATTTACCAATAAACTAACATAATACTTCATAACAGGTAATTCAATGTTAGCCTAATCTGTTGCCCATTAATTTTGGAAGATTAGCCATCTTCCTTATTCAAGTATCTACATACATTAATGCCATTGAAGCATATTTAATACCACTCTTGATTCTTATCTTTCTCCCTATTTAGACTTATATCAAAGTGATGCAACCTTTTAATAATATTTTCATGGTGTCGTAGGCTAAAAGTTGTTCTATGACACTGTAAATATTAAAGAGTTGTATCGTTTTGCGATCCAAATCACCCTGTCAAAATGACTGAGATGCGAGTCAAAAAATTATAATTAGAAGAAAGAGAAGAATCAAAGTGGTATTAAAACAACAAATTATATTACTTTTTTATCACTTTTTTTTTCTAGCACTAACAAATTATATTACTAGTACTCCCTCCGTCCCACCCAGTTCTTGAAAAAACAGGGTGGGTTGCTTTATTAAAAACGCTGTGAAAATTCTATAATACCCATTCTCCCTCAAACAATTTTCACTCTGTGTCCCTCTCTCTTTCCCTGTCTAATCTCTCTCAGATTGATTAACAACAACAAAACACTGTAAACAACCACAACCAACACAATGTCCAAGAACACAAATTCACACTTTCATGAATACAAATCCACTCTGTGTCTCTCTCTCATATCTCTCAACTTGATTAACAACAACAACAACATAAACACCGACAACAACCCACAACCACCACCAGCTTAAAAAGTTTGATCTGCCAAGGCCACGACCTGTTGCCAGAGATCCGCCATCGCCACTGCCAAGAACGCCGCCTCTATCAGATCTGCACCTTTGGTACAGAGAGAGGGGTCGCAGCCTCAGGGAGATGATTGAGGCACCAAGAATAACTTTTTAGAGATGAAGAAGAAGAGGAAGAAGAAGAAGAAGAAGAAGAAGAAGAAGAAGAAGAAGAAGAAGAAGAAGAAGAAGAAGAAGAAGAAGAAGGAGAAGGAGAAGGAGAAGGAGAAGGAGAAGAAGAAGATGATTGAGGCTTTAGGGGTCGCCGATCTGTCGCCGCCGCACCTTAGATCTAAAATCAGATCAGGAAAAAAAAAAAAAAAAACATCATGATGAAGAGATGAAGAAGAAGAATAGAAAAAAAAAAAAAAAAAAAAAAAAAAAAAACATCATGATGAAGAGATGAAGAAGAAGAATAGAATAAAAGAGGGAGAGGAAGAGGAAGAGGAAGAGGGAAGAAGATATACCATGCATACCTCCGACGCCGCTCGCTTCAATCTGCAGATGAGGAAGGGAGACATAGACATGGAGATGGAGGCGGCGGCGGCGGCCTTCTATCGTCCGCCTCTCTCTCCCTCCCTCTCCTCCATCCGATTTGTTCTTGTCTCCTGTGGCAACGACGTTGAGGATGAAGATCTATCACCATCCTCTGCCTCTTCCAACCTTTCTTTCTCTTCCTCCCTCTCTCTCTCCGTCTCACCCGGCAGTGAAGAACAATGAGAAGGTCTGATGTTTGATATTAGGGTTTTGAATTGGGCTAATGGGTTGTAAAGGCATTTACTGTTGACTTCACTAATGAGAGTAATCTGTTTCGGGCCTAATTAAATTGGGTTATTTTGTTAATCCAATTTAATTAGGTCCAATTGAAATGAAATGGTGTATTTTTTTAGAGGTAAGATGCTATTTTAGTGTGTAGAAACTTTTCTAAAATGAGAAGTTTCAAGAATCGGTTGGGACGTCTCAAAAAGGAAAAATTCAAGAATTGGATGGGACGTCCCAAAAAGGAAAATTTCAAGAATTGGCTGGGATGGAGGGAGTATGTCTTAAGATTAATGAATATGCCTGATTGAGTTGAAATTAGGCCTCCATGGTCATTCCATACTCTAAAAGGGAAAAATGACTCAGAAACGACTATCAGTGAAGGGCCCCACCCCGAGACTAACAATCATGGGAGTAAAAGTGTCATGAAATTCGGCACACGTAAGAGGTGAATGTGTTATTTCCCATATGGAAAGGGGTAAAAAGTGTTTGTTTCAAACTTGAGGGGTGGGGGTGAATGTGTATTTAACCCATTACTAATTTTCAGCGTATGAGCGAAATCCATGGTTGTTGAGTATTTCTTGAGCTTCAGGTAGTCCTAATGGAAATCGGAGTTGTGTTGAGTAGACAACCAAGCCGTACTATATAAGAAGACGACCCCTTCCTTCATCAACATCATCATCGTCTGCTGTTATCTGGTTGCTTGCTGTTTCTAATCGGATTGATCTTCAATGGTAAGTAGTAGTACTAACAAGCTAGCTCCTCTAAATTCCTTCTTCTCCCTTAATACTTTGACGTTCATGGAGGTTTCTTTTTAGCTTCTTGTATGTTCTATGGTGGTAAAAAAAGGTTGTAATTAGGGCAAAAACATTTTGGGAGGGAGGCTTAATTTGAAACCCTCTCAACTTAACAAGCCAGCTACTTTTAGTTTCTTCATCTTCTCCATGGAGGATTAGTTACCACTTTGGTGTACCCTCTCAACTTAATAGCTGCTTGCTTAATTGGATTATGATCTATTGTATTGTTTGCTCTAACTAACTGGATTTTCATACAATTCCAGAACCAACCCTAGTAATCTAGTCTGTAAGTTGAATTAAGAATTATTGTTCCCCTATGCCAATTGGTTTTGAAGTCGAACCCTAGAAGAATTCTTAACAATTTCAATGCCCAATGTACCCTTCCGATCGATGAGCTTAGTTCGGACTAACCCCTTTTCAGTAGATGTTTCCTATATGGGTCAAGAACACCGCCCCCCCCCCCCCCCCCCCCCCCCCCCCCCCCACACACACACACACAAAAAAAAAGAGTTTACATAGATATGCATGTTCCCTGTCTTTGAGAATGCACAGAAATAGCTCTCCAAGTTTATGTTTCTTAACGATTTCCCGCACTTGAACAGGATTACAAAGATTATACTCTAGCCGTTTTCCAGCCATTTAACGTCAACAGTGGGAGTACCTACAAAGGACTTTGCTTTCACCCTGAAAAGCCGTGGTTAGTCGCAGGTCTTAGTAGGGGAGACATTGACATCTGGGATTACAATGCTCACGTCTTGGTCGTTCGACTTGAAGGCCATAACGGAGCAGCTCAAACTGTCAATTTCCACAGCTCTTGTCCAGTTTTTGTCTCCGGAGGTACATCTTGTTCCATTCATTCATTCATTCATTTTTTTTTCTTCTCCTCCTTATCCCCTCTGCTCTAGGAAGCCCTTTTTGTTCGTATCGCACATCTTAGGATTTAGACTAACACTCGTCTTTTGGCCTTGCAGGATGCGACGGGAAGATTAAACTGTGGGGTTATGATGAGATTTGTTGTTTTAGAAGTGTCTTTACTCTAGAGGGACACAGTGCTAGTGTCAATGATGTACAGTTCCACCATCAGCTCCCTTGGATGGTCAGTGCAAGCGATGATACCACTGTCCGATTGTGGAATTGGAAGTCTGGTAACTGCATCGCAGTTTTAACTGAACACACGGGCCCAGTGACAAGTTCGTCGTTCCACCCTAAGCAAGACATGATTTTATCATCTTCTTTGGATCATAAACTATGTATTTGGGATATTGGCGGAGTTTGCGATACTTCGTTTCCCCGTACGGATGGGATTCTGGGGAGGAGAAATCATTTTTTTAATTTCGTAAGGAAATTATCAGAGAAGAATAGTGGAAAGTCGTCAAAGGGCTATAACGGCGGCGCTCGCCTGAAGAGTGTCTTGAGTGGTCACAAGTCCGGTGTCGTCCGTGCAATTTTCCATCCGACACTTCCATTTATCTACTCTGCAGCAGATGATTGCAGTGTTTTTTCATGGAAACTCGGAGGTACGTACGTTTTTCACTTTTGAATTCTATGTACTTGTGTTTTTATTGAAGTCTCACACACGATTTAATGTTGTTACTTTGCAGACACACACATGTCTTCTGATCATCAAACTGTCCGTCTTCAAACTAAGGGGACACCGTGCCTAGCATACTTTAAGAAGCTCAATACTGTCATGTCTACACTGGCTGGCGAGAACTTGTCTCTGTTCAATCCTAGTTCCAAGTCAAAGGGTTCTTTTTACATACATCAGAAGAACATGACAAGTCTTTGCACACATCCTACGAAATACCTTTTCGCTGTTGGTCGCCCTAATGGGATGAGTGTTTATAGTTTTGTGAGAGAACCTCCAGCATTTTCTTTGATCAACAATTCTCTGTATCACCTTAAAGACAAGAAGTTATGGCTTTATGACTACTCGACGAAGAAAGGCGCTCAAGTAGTGCTTGGGCCACTTGAAGATCTACCAGATCCGACAAACTCGCTAGTGAGTTTAACTCTGTCGTGTAGCCCTGGAGGAGATGCTGCTTTGATTTGTGCAGACCGTAAAAGTTATAAACTCGTGATTCTAGATGCATCAGTAGCAGCAACAGGTGATGGCCTGTCAACAACTTTTGTGGCTCCAGATAGATTCGCAGTACTACTGATCAAATCTCAAACACCCAAGACGTCCGATGAAAGGATTTTATCAGTGAGAACTCTAGGGAATGAAATTGTCAGCGAGAGCGTCCTTCCTTGTGATATCGAGGTGTTGTCTTCTTTTGCTGGACTTGGGAACTACGTGCTATGTGTGGCAAAAGACCGAGTTCTTATGTTTGACCTCCACCAGAGTGTTGTTGTTGCAGAGCTCGCCAGTCTTTCGTCTATTCGTTATGTCTTTTGGGGCGGTAGAGATAAAGAAGCGGCAGTTGTTGCTTTAGTGGGACGTTACTTTATTACCATGGCTGACAGGAGACTTGTGCATCTAAGCACGGTTGACGAGAGCAACTTGATTGAGAGCGGGGCGTGGGATGAAGAAAATCGCGGTGTGTTTGTTTACAAAACATGGAAACACATTAAGTACTGCCTTGTCAACGGAGACTCTGGGACAGTGATGCCGTACAACGAACCTCTGTACATTACTAGAGTAGCAGGAAGCACCATCTATTGTCTAGATGAAGATGGGCAAGCACATGCCTTGGTGGTCGATGCAACTGAGTATATTATGAAGGCCTCGATTTTGAACAAGGATTACATGAAACAGTGTTGCCTTTGCCTGAAGTAATAATAAGTTGCAAAGCGGAGAGTTGGAAACTTGTTCCCTATGCTTCGCACATCTAGGAAGGACGAGTACATGTTGGCGGCTGACGCAACTGAATATGTCATCAAGGGCTGAACGGGGAGACCGTGAGAGAGTTATAAAGTCGTTTCATATGCTTCGCACATCTAGGAAGGACGAGTAAGTGTGGCTGATGACACAACTTAATATGTCATCAAAGGTGAAGGAAATGCTTATGTGTGATTAGGTTCGGAACTTAACCAGTCGTAATAATAGCAAGGGAGGCACACTAATGGTAATTGTTTGCTCAGTGAGAATGCTAGCAAATTCTTTGATCAAACGCTAGCAAATAAGAGTGTTACCTCTTGTGATGTTGACTCACTGTCTTCTTATGTTAGACTGGGGAGCCACTAGCTATATGTGGCAACAAAAGGAGATGTAAGTTTTGATCTCCACTGGAGTATTTTAGCTGCGTAGCTCAGCATTTCTTTGGTTTATATACAAAGCCTAGAAATCCTGACGGAGATGAAGAAGGGAAAGTCTGCCACTTAGCTCTGGATGCAATGGAACAAAGTTTCGAGGAAGTGTCCAATAAGAGCTTGTTTGGTACCAGCTTAAAATCTCAATAATCAGCTGAAAATAATCTGAAAAGAAAATCCAACTTAACTGAGAATCACAATCTGTTTGGTATGAGCTGAAATTATAGATCACTAACTTGATCCATTTAACAAAATTTAAAGAGCTCTAAAGTCAAGTAATTAAATACACATATTTGTAACTGAAATGTGATCATGCTAATGTAAAAAGAAAATCAAAATTATTTTTTTAGAGATTTTAAGCTGCATAATCCCCAATTTTGGAGATTCTACAATTGCACACAGATTATTATAATCTGCAGATTATCAGATTAAAATCTGCGAGCATAACAAACGAGATTGTTGAAAAGAGGCCGATTTTAATCCAATTGGATTAAAATCTGGGATACCAAACATGCACTAAGTCTGTAAAATAAATCCACCAGTTGTGGACTGGACTGGGTATTGTTGAGAGTTGAAATAAATACTGCCAACAACGTCGCGGTTTTATTCTACTTACTCAAGTAAATAAAAAATGGAATATAGTTTGTTTGATCTCCTTTCTTATGCTTATTTACTTTAGGATCTACCTTTCTGACTTCCGTCTACTTCACGGAACTGCTTTTATAGAAGCTCAACTTTTTTTTTTTTTTGGTAAAAAGGTAAGAAATAGCATTAGGTAATCAAGAGGATACACACCCGACGGAGTTGGAGTCCTGAGAGCCATAGCTACTATGTACAACAAAGCCCTAACTACAAAAGTATTAGTTACCCATGCCAGCCTTGTGACTATAAACAACAAAATTTGTCAACAAGGCAAACAAAAGACCAACATAACTAGAAGTTCCTATCTACTGCAGACTTAGCTAAGTTATGGGCTTCCTTAACTTGGGCTCTCGGAACTTTAACTATTATACAATCTTCAAACGCTCCAACCTCCTGTCGTATGTAAGCCAAAAGCGGTGCATCCCCGAACGCTGCTTGCTCAGTCCCCTGTATGAGTTTATAAGCAGATATGCTATCAGTACGAAGTAAAATATGATGTGCAAAGTGAAACTGCGCCAAAAGGAGACCATAATATATAGCAAGTAGTTCCATTTGAAGGGGTGTCGCTGCAGAGCATCGCTTGGAATAAGAGTGAGATGACCCATGAGGTTGTTGCAAAAGAAGACCGACGGCTCCGCCAAGGGAATGAGAGTTCCATGCTCCGTCAACCGTTATTGTCGTGTAGGAGTATGGACCTTGTGTGACTTCCACTTGGTTTGTAATCGAGTAATAAAGCGTCGTCTCCCTTGGGGGTCCAGGCGTGGGGTTGGGATGTTGGTGTAGGAAATTTTGATAATACGCAAGATCACGGATGGTCTGATTCCGAATTTCGTCAGCGTGTGAGTCCGACCACCTTTGTTCCCTGTAAGCAGCCGCATTTCGCATTTTCCAAATAGTCCAAATGATTGGAAGTATGCGCGGGATCTGATCAGGGAGCAATATGGCATTTCGAAGCCATACGCGAAAAGGAGAAGTAATTGGGGACTGTAAGTGAATGGCTTTGAAAGCTGAGGTGGTTGGGCACGAACCGAAGAGGTGGTCAATAGTTTCCGAGGTCTGACATCCGTGAGGACAATGACTTGGGATGAAAGGTAGCTTGGAAGCAATAGTGGCACAACATGGTAAAGCTCCCGGATGAAGGCATTTCCATAGGAAGATTTTGAATTTTTCTGGAATCTGGAGCCCCCAGAGTCTACCCCAGATTATATCTGGGGTATCCTGAGTGTAGAAGTATCCAGCGGGTAAGAAGAATTTTGAGTCTTGGGATTGTAGCCAACGATAGCCTGACTTGGCCGTGTAGGTCCCAGTTTTTGTGAAAGGCCAGACGATCTTATCCGGAGTGCCTGGAGGAGGAAGCTGGATACTACGAATGTGGGCTATGAGAAATGGAGGGAAAAGGGCTGTAAGAGTTGGTAGGTTCCAGGAAGGCTTGCCATGTATATCAGAGATGAGCGCAGAGACTTGGATATTATTGAGGGAGTTGGTATTGAGGAAAACACTCAACGGAACCAGAAGGGATGGAATCCATCTGTCTCTTCCCACGTTGACATTGCATCCATCGCCTATGGCCCAAGCATAACCTGTTTGAATCAAGTTTCGACCTGCGAGAATGCTCTTTGCACACCAGGAAGCTGACTGTGGGGTGCGCACACCCCCCTCCATCAGATGTGATGTTAAAAAATGCATGGGATATTTGGCTTTGACAACCGAGGAGGCTAGTGAGGATTGCGAGGTCAGCAATCGCCAATAGGAAGAGGCCAGAAAGGCTTGATTTGCCCAGTCTTGATTTCGAATTCCCAGCCCACCCTGGGATTTGGATTGCCATAACAGGGCGTCCGAAACCAGGTGTAGCGGCCGCGTACTCGCAGGATTTCTCCAGAATCGTGTAGCGCTACTATTGAGAGTTTTGATGGTAGAGACTGGCAAACGAAAAGCACTGCCAAAATATATTGGGAGGGAAGCAAGTGCAGATTTAATGAGTGTCAGTCGACCAGCTGGTGAAAGAAGTTTGGATTGCCAAGAGCCCAGTTTTCCCGAGTAATTGGAAGCGATGGATTTAACAGCCTGGATCTTATTCCGCGATTCAGCTAGCGGAAGTCCAAGATAGATAGTTGAACTTTCAGATGGGATTGGGCCGAAAGTATTTTGAAATTGGTGCGCCAGAGGTGCTGGGGTATTCGGGCTGCTATAAAAAGAGGATTTAGCATAGTTTATTTGTTGGCCAGACGCTGCGCCAAAGTCCGACAGGACCATTGCTAACCGTTGGCATCGCGATTGAGTTGGCTGGAAAAACAAGAGACAGTCATCCGCGAACAACAGATGCGAGATCCTAGGCGCCTGGCGCGATACCTGTATGCCCGGAATCTCACCAGTGCTATCAAGGGCTGTGAGTTGAGAGGATAAAGCTTGAAGATAGATGATAAATAAATAAGGGGATAGGGGATCCCCTTGCCTCAACCCGGTAGCTGGCTGAAAAGCAGGAGTACTATCGCCATTAACCAGGACCGAGTAGGTGACCGTTCTGATGCATTGCGACAGTAGTGTCCTCCAGGCTTCAGGGAATCCCATAAGCTGTAGCGCATAATCCAGGAAATCCCAATTGACACGGTCAAAAGCTTTGCTCATGTCTAATTTTAAGGCTGCCAGATACGCGCCCGTTCGCTGACCTTTAATCTTGGCGAATAATTCATTGGCTAGGAGAGTGTTATCTGTAGGCCGTCTGCCCGAGATAAAGGCTGATTGCTGTGGGGATATAATATCCGGCAAGATCAGGCGTAGCCTATTGGCCAAGACTTTGGCAATGATTTTGTATGTGGTGGTACATAAACTGATAGGCCGGAAATCCGCTGCTGTTACCGGCACATCCTTCTTAGGAATCAGACAGATGGATGTGTGGTTAAACTGCCTAAGGAGATGTCCCGAGTTTAAGAAGGATAGAACAGCAGAGATCGTGGAGGGTCCTACAATAGGCCATGCTTTCTGAAAGAAAACAGGAGGGAGCCCATCGGACCCCGGTGCTTTAAACGGTCCCATCTGGAACACAGCTGTTTTGACCTCCGAAGCAGTGAACGGAGTATTGAGGATCTGAAGGTGTTGACTTGTGAGGCGAGGTGTAAACACATTCCAGCCTGCCCAGGACGCGGAAGGGGTAGCCTGCGCCACTGTAGGATTATAGAATCCTTTAAAGTAGTGGAAGAGGTGGTCACTCAACTCCTGCTGGGAGGATAGAGACCTCCCCTCAGAGGTGTGTAACTTGAGGATACGATTACGGATAGCACGATGCTTAACCTGTGCGTGAAAGAAGCGTGTGTTTCGATCACCGTGCAATAACCATCGCGATTTAGCCCTTTGGGCCCACAGCACTTCCTCCTGCCGATACAGGTCCTCAAGAGTGTGTTGGGCGGATGTAAGTTGCTGGTGGTAGCTATGGATTAGTAGGGGGTTTGACGGTGGACACTGGCCGAGCTGTGCAAGCTTTGATTGGGCATTTCTGATTTGATCATTTAGTGGGCCCAAACCATGACGGGCCCAGTCTTTAAGAAGAGTTTTGGCCAGTTTGCATCGCATCGCTAACTGGTACATTGGAGAACCAGTGAAGGGGTAATTCCATGCTCTGGCTATAAGAGTATAGCAATGGTCATGGTGGAGCCAAAAGGCCTCGAATTTAAAACCCCGTGGTTTTGTTAGTTGGACCTTTCGCGAGAATAATATACAAGGCCCGTGATCCGAGCCCATGATTGGTAGATTTAGGAGGTTTGAACCGGGGAAGGAGGCAAACCAGTGGGGATTGGCGAATGCTCGATCAAGCCGTTCAAAAGTACACTGTCCCGTTCGGTTGCTAGTCCAGGTAAAACGGGAACCCGTGTGAGGAACTTCCTGGAGGTTGCAATGAGTAAGAAATTTTCGAAAGTTGGACACCCCAGGAATATAATGCTGATGGCTGGAAGAGGTACTAAGTTTGTCCTCCCAAGTAAGTATTTGGTTAAAATCACCGATACAAACCATTGGGCCCGAGCATCGACTTAAGATATCAGTGAGTGTGCTCCAAGTGTGAGCACGTTGAGTAAAAGAGGGGGCACCATATATACAAGCTAGAGTCCAGGTGCCTATATTATTCGTGAAAGTACCCAAAATGAGATTTGCAGATTTATGTGAGATAGAGAAGTGGGCTGGAGTTCTCCACGCAACCAGTAGGCCACCACTTAGGCCAGTAGAGTCAACACCGTCTGCATGGGGATATCCCCAGCGAGTAGCTAAACCCGCGGCTATTTGGGTATCAGTTTTAGTTTCTGAAAGAAACAGAAGTTGCGGTTTATAGTCGAGGACAATTCGGCGCGTGGTGTGAATTGCCAGGGGATGTCCCAAACCCCGACAATTCCACGCCATTATCGTCACTGCGCCCGCCGTGACTGTTGTGGGACAGTCACGGAGAACCCAATAGCATCTCTAGCAGGTGGTGTAGTACAGTTTGAAACTTGAGGGTGACTTGCAGGTGAGTAGTCAGGTAGAAATATTCGTTGAGATGAATTCGACAAGCATGCAATATAAACTTTATTCTTACCCGAAGAGAGTGGGGAGAGAGACGCCATTGTTGCCGTCCGTTTTGCCTCTCGGATACGAACCGGAATGGGTGTGAATTTCATTCGTTTCCGCGGGAGGACATTCAAGTTGCGACGGCGTTTGACTCCACGAACAGGGAGAATTTCAACTTCAGGGATTTCGATTGCAAGTTGAGAGAGGGCATCCCCATTCAGCTCGTCGGAGAAAGGTGCTGTGGAATCCGAATCGCTAGCAAATTCGCGACCTGGGCTGAGCCCCACCTCTCTCAATTGGCGACGGAAAAGGCGATCAAATCCACAGCAGAAAGCCGGCGATTTCTTGGCCGACGAAACGTTCGGCGGTGGGTGTTTGGTTTCTTCAGTGTTCATTTTTGTGGGGTGAAATAGGCTAAGTAGGGAGCCCATGGTGAACCAACTGGAGATATCGGGTGGAGAGAATTTGAGCTTGGGCTTAGGAAATAGATCAGAGGAGAAATTAAGAGGCCCAGCAGGTAGGTGGTAGGTGGGTTTAGTAATTAGGCCCAGTAGTAAATGCCAGAAAGTGGCCCAATAGATGAATAGTAGGTAAAAATGATGGTAAGTTACCCATGGTTTATTAGGAGATAAGTCAACTGGTAGTAGTGTTGTGGTGGGAAACGGAACGGGTTTGTGGGAAAGGGGGCTATCGCCACGTGTAGGTATTGTGTGTGAAGGTGAATTACTTTTTACAACCTCATCATTAAGAAGATGAACATTCACAGTAGGAGACGTGCAAGTAATGAAAGATTTAATAAAATATTGTGCACCTGTGCTTTGAAGTGATCCACTGGATCCACGTGGAGTGCTGTCAAAGCGTTCAGTTGATGGGCCACTCCCTTCCGCCAAAGAATCGTCCGACAAAGAAGGATAAGTTGACGGCGAGGAAGCGTACCCCACTGGAGAATCATCATGACCTTCAAAAACCGCTTCGGGAGTTGGTGAGCGGTATTGCATGGGGTTTGGCGGGTTGTCACCGTCTGCTTGGAGTGGATGTGGTGGCGCGTGTTCCATCGCCGCCGGTTCAGAAACAGAGTCCTCAGCCATCGGCACCGGAATGCTCGAGTTCAGGTTGTCTCCGGAAACAATACTAGCGGAAGAGGAGACGATGTGTATAGTATGCTCTGAAGGGTCAGAGTCCATCCCATCAGTGTCATTTTGAAACTCTGGTGTGTCAGGGGAGTTCGCCGCCGGTGAGGGTGGCGGGGATGGGAGCGGCCTCCATAAGAACCAGCGGTGAGCTCCACATGGTTCCTGCTGCCATTCAACCCGTGCTGGTCCTTCAACATAGCCCACCGAAATGCGTGTGGTTCGATCCAGATTAACATTTGTGATATTACGCATGAACCTCGTGAAGAGAGGAGAAGTTTGGTAGTGATGTATAGTGACACCAAAACGGTCAACCATGGATCCAAGGCGTAACCAGTGGTGATTCATCGCCGACGACAAAGTGTGAGAACAGTAAAACTCTGTGTGCCCTATTTTGCCGCAGCGATAACAGAGACGATACACCTTTTCGTAACTGAAGTATAGAAAGACACTTTCACCATTATCCATCTTAAGAGTTACCCCTGGCAGTAGTGATTGGCGAACGTCAAGTTGAACCAGGACCTTCATTGAAGTTTGGAGACTACCAGCAAGTGTGTGGGGATGGAAAAGCATAAATCCCCCTGCCATTTCGCCAAGACGGTGGGCGAGTTGTAAGCTAATGTAATCATAGGGGATGTTATTGATAGTCATCCAGACAATAGCAGAAAACATAGTGTCCTTTGAATAAACACAATTTGGTTGCCATTGACGCAGAAGTACCAGTGCTCCGAGCACATTCACCGTCCTGATGCGTGCTAAATCAGCTCGGTCTTGATCATTAAAAAATTCCACCCAAAAAAACCCTGGAACCTCCCATGCCGTGACCTTCAATGGTGGACCTGCAAGCTTCCAGTACAAATTCATCGCCGTTTCAAGTTGATTGGCGGTGATGTGGCGGTCATCTTTTACATATGCCACCAGAAAACGGCTCCGGTTAAGCCGTCGTACTTCGCGAAAGTTATCTTCAGAAGGGAAGACCCCCGGTGTAACCAGATAGTGGTTGGGATAGGCATATAAGCCGGATTGTTGATACTCCGGCGATTGCATGGGTAGAAGATGAAGATTTATCAGAAGAGACACGAGGTTGGAGAGTGGTTGCGAGAAAACAGAGGGTTTGCTAAGAACACTTAGAGAGAGAGTAGTGTGAGAAAGTCTTCAGACTCTTTTGAAGCTCAACTTTATCAGTCAAATTTCGACTCCCTTTTTTGTTCGCTACAGTGATACCAAGTATGGGTGGCTGCGATAAATTTCCAAAAATCAAGGGAGCGGGGCGACTTTATTTATACTTATATTGTATATATTGTGTGTGATACCACTATACTAACGTGAAAACAACATTACTAGTAATCTAGACTGTAATCAAGCAGAAATTCAACACAGATTCAAAGATTCAAACTTAATAAATCAACACTATAATGTCTTCATGTCGTTGTTTGTAGCTGTGGAGAGACGTGTAATTTAAGGGCTAGATATTTTATTTCAACAGAGTAGTACCAAACAATACTTTTACTAGCAATTTAAAATATAAAATTTTATATTGTCAATGAACTATCTTTAGCTAAAGAAATTATTTCACAATAATTCACAAACCATGTTCAAATTAATTTTATTCTAGTAGCAAGAATTTTTAATTAATAAATTTATTTACTGGTAAAGAAATATCAATTTATAAACATTTGAAATTTTTACTATCAATTTAAGCAAAATCAAATCTAACATTTAGTTTCAATAACGAAAATATAGACCACAATATATTTTAAGTAGCTTATTTTTTCCAAGAAAACCAACTATGATTATGTAATTATACCATATTTTAATTTATTATAAAATTTCCTTTTAAATTACAACACCAAAGTTATCTATTTTTGTTTATCTAGTTATAGTATAAATTAGTGAACTTAGATTATAATTTTAAACTAATTATCTATTTATTAGCTATATTAGTAAATATTGTAGTATACCACTACAACTAGTTCCCAAAAATTGGCAGAAAAAGTGCATATAGTCACCCCCGCCAATTAATATTTTCCGGACACTAATTTCTTAACCCAAGCAACTACTCCTAAAACTCTTAGCCCTTTTTGGAAACAATTATGTAAATAAAAGATCAATTCAAGTCTCTATATTTGTGTCATATTATCGGAACGGACAATGCTATACGTTTTTGAACCGATTCTTGGCTCCCTTCGGGCCCGATTCGTAACCTCATTCATGGTCCTCTTCCGGAGAGTCATGAATATAATATGCTAAACTTTTACCGAAAACAAAACGGCTCGTGGAATATTCCTTTGATTCCTTTCGACCTTCTGGAGACTCTTCTTCTTTAGCTTCAATCCCTTACTTTTTCTTATTTTACTTTACCCGACGCCATTGGTTGGAATTCATCCAAAGGATATTGCTCTACTAAGGCAGCGTACTATACTACCATCTCTCATCCTACCACTAACTATTGTTGGATTTGGCGAATGCCTGTCGCTCCAAAAATTAGATGCTTTATTTGGCGCATTATTTGTGGGCGCCTTCCTCAAAATATAAATTTAGGACCGAACCACAATCATGCTTGCCCTCTTTGTCATACTCAACAAGAATCCATTACTCACATTTTCAGAGATTGTTATTACCCGTCCATTATTTGGCAGCATCTTCGGCCTGATACACAATTCAATTTTTGGAACCGGGTTAATTCGACTACTTGGATTATGGAGCAAATTCACAATAATTTAACGGTCACTATTAATAATATTCTCTGGACTACTTTATTCTGCTATTCCCTTCGGAAGGTTTGGGTGGCACGAAATAATCTCATTTTCAATCATCATCTATACGTTTTCAGTTATAAATAATTGCTATAACACTTCTATCACTTCCCATCTTTTCACCAAGTCCTCCAAAAATGTGACCACCACTCAAATCTCTGTCACTTGGGAACCCCAAACACAAACTTCATCAAACTAAACACTTATGGTGCTTTTGATCCAACCTCTGAAAAAGGAGGAAGTGGGGGTCTTTTTCGTGATGCTCATGGAAACTGGATACTTAGTTTTTTTTTTTTTTTTTGGTCAAACTAAAGAACATCAATTCATCATCAAAGAAGTAGTACAATAGATTTCAGCATATATTCAGCCCTAGCTAGCTCAATAGAAATACATCAAACCTAAGAATAACAAACAAACAGCAACATGGAAAAGCTATTACAAAAGAAAGTAGAAAGCAAAAGAGAACAGAGGAAGCAGAAGCAAACGAGATCGAAGACTTAGATGCGCCAAACCTCCAATCTGAAAGCAAACACGAAACATCAAGCCATTCAACAAGCAATATGAGAGCAAACAACTAACCACACCAACGTCGATGATGGACTGGCAAAAGCATCATTCCAGCAGCATCAAATGCACCAATCTCCAATCTTTCCTGACCTAAAATTGAACAAAAGCATTAGAGATTTAGCTGCACGAAAACATCCAGGCAGAGATTCCCATAGATCAAAGCGCCGCTTCTTAATCTGAAATCTTTGAGCAATCTCTGGGTTGTCAATGTTCATAGCGTCTAGATCCGTGGTTCTGGATTTTGTCTCATGATGCATGTCAGCTAAACCTTCCTTAACCTGCACTCTACTAGAATCATCGCCACTTTTTGCTTCGGATAGACCTGGTTTGGAGGGGGCCTGAGGCCCCTTTGGTGCCTGAACTGAAACTGGAGCTACAGGAGTGCAAGGTCGAGTACTAGTCTTCTTCCTACGCTCCTTATTTTCGTGGAAACGCCGTTGGAAAGCAGAATAATCAACCCGAATAGGGCTGGATTGATTTCCGTACAGCTTCATCGGTCGACGAACCTGAAGCTCATACCACGAAGGATCAACCTGGACCATCTAATTTGTTCGTCGGTTAAGGAAAGCAAACCCGGACTGCTGCTGGGCAATGCACGTTTTCACCAGTTTCTCGCAAACGAGTCTGCAAGCACTTTTGATTTCTGCTCTTGGCATATGAGAGAATCGATGGCGGAGCAGGTCCGATCTACTGTAACAATGAACCTTCGCGAAGGAAGGACAAACTGAGTGGTGAAATAAACATCTTTTTCTTAATCTTTTGGTTCTTGGGACTTCAAAAACCTGCGATAGCTCAGAGGGTGGGTTTGAGGACCTCCTCCTCTTATTTCGGCATAGTGAAATTGATGAGACAGAGTTAAACCCAGAAGAAGCAGAAAACTCCATGGGTAACAGGGAAGCAAAAGGGGGAAAACAAAATTGAGGGCAAAAAGATATAAAAGATTAGGTTGTGATATAGGGAAAGATCATAAACTAAACTGTAAAGTTACAGAGGAGTAAAGATCCAAAGATCCTGAAAGCAAGAAGGAGGAGTAGAATAAAAGAGAGATGAAAACACAAACTAGTAGAGAAAGTCGCAAAGACTGAGAAAAGATCTGGAGGAACAACAAGGTCACAACATCATGTGACGAAGGAAGAGATCTAATGATTGAAAAACAAAAACCTTTGATAAAATAAAAGAAAACAAGGAAAACGATTAAGCTTGGAAGATAAACAAACAAGGCAGTTGAACCAACCCAACTGGAGAACAGATCATATTCAAAGAAGAGGCTAACAAAACAGAGTATTAGAAGATTAGGAACAGGATCGGGCAAGCTAAACATAGAAAGCTGAAACAACGAGGCGTTGACTTCGCCTATGACTAAACCAAGAAAATCTAAGATGGTAAACATGACCTACACAGAAGAGCGATTCGATGGAAGAGCGGATCTGGGGAAACAACGGAGGATAACTTGAGTTTGATAGCTGAGGAATTCTCGGCGGCGGCGAAAGCCAGGAGGAAGAGCCGAGAAACAAAGGCAAATAGGGTTTTCTAGAGAGTGGAGAGAGAATTTTCTCACTCTAAAGCACCCGTATGATGGTGTAAAAATATTATTATACTTGGTTTTCAAGCTCTCAGTTTCAATGCTTCTGTCCTTCAAGTCGATGTCGAGCACTCTGGTACGGTATGGGTATTGCTCACCACTTCAATTATGGTAAGCTTGAAATTAATGTCGACTCTAGCTCTCTATTGCAACCACTTCACAATGGTCCTCCTTATGATCCCATGCTGACTACTATGCTTCTTGATTGCAGACAAATTCTCAATTTGTGCCCGAATTGGAGGGTCTGTCATGTATACCGGGAAGCAAACAAGGTGGCGGATTGGCTGGACACAACCAGTCTAAAGCTTTATAGATCATTCCAGTATCTCCAGACAATCCCAGCAGGATTAATGGATCTGCTCAATGGAGACAAAAATCAATGTGTTACTCTTCAGAAAAGGATCTCCACAACAGTTTGATCTTGTTGGTATTAGTCTGTTTTTGGTTTCATCAACAACTCTGTATCGATGTTGTCTCTTGTTTAAGTACTTTCTTAGTTATGGTTGGGAGGCTTTGGTAGCCATGAGATGGCATTTTGATCTCTTGTACTTATGTAGCCATCCGGGTTCTACAAGACTGCTTTTGTACCTTTTGGTAAGTTAATGTAAATATTGTGTGTGCTTCAAAAAAAAAGTTTCAGAATTACCACCCCATAACCCTAAGGTTCTATTTGTACCATATGATCCCTAAATCCCCAAATTCTTTTCATTAAGGCCATCTTCTTCACCTTCATCTACATTATGAGGGAAGTGAAAACACAAATCATGCACAGTTGTAGGTGTGTTGAGGGAAGTGAAATGAATTTATATTTGTATTTATTTATTTATTTTTATATAACTTTTGAAAACTACTATCTTCACCCCATTTATTTTATTTATGTGGTAATTTATGAAAACTACTCTTTTGACCCTATGGATTTCAAGGATTAGAGGATTACAACTCAATCTTAGTAAAAAAGTTCTCAAATTACCCGTATTTCGCAAACGGAGTATTGCAATTTGACTAACCATCACTAGTCTTGGTGTACTCCATGCCCAGAAAGTAAGAGAGAGCTCCTTGATCTTTGATAGAGAAATGCATATGCATTTGAGCAATAAGAGAATACATGACATGAGTGTCAGTGTCTGTGAGTACAAAATCATCAACATACACATGCAGAATAACAACCTTAGTAGAAGGATGTCTGTAGAACAAAGATGTGTAGGTAGATAAAGTCATGAACCCTTGTTGAAGCAAAAAACTATGTAGAAGTTGGTACCAAGGTCTTGGTACCTGCTTTAAACCATAAAGCCTTCTTTAGACAACATACATAACTCGGAAATTTCTGTATCTACGAATCTTGGAGGCTGAATCATGTACACAGTTCCTGACAATGGACCATAATACACTTGTTATGAATTAGAACCACTGCCCTGATCACTTGAGCGATCCACCGAACGAAGTTATCAAGAGAAAAACTGTTTGCTGACCTGGTCCGTTGCACTACACGTCAAATTATTCCTTGCGGCCGTGCCCGATTTATTTTTATCAAGTTGCCGAAATCTTAATTTTTGTTTTTGAAACTCTAGAATTATATTTAGTTACTATAAAAAAACAAAAACCAAATACCATCACCAAGGCTAGTTTTGCACTTTCAGGAAGCCTGATGTACCTTTTTTGTTTTGCAATAATAAAACTTGAGACCATTATTTAGTAAGTGGGCTAAGTTTAATGCCCAAAAGAGGTTGGACAAAAAGCCTTTTTCATAACTACAACCCAAGCCCAATCTAGCATTTTGTTTGATAGGCCACTTGTTGGAACAAAAGGATGTGGGGGAATCAAATGAAATCATTCATTAAACTTTCCGAAGGCTGAAAGTCAAAACTCATCTCTCCTCCTCCTCCTCCTGTTGATTGAAGCTCAGATCTATCTTCTCCGGAACCCACCCACCCGATATCAAAAAGGTTTGATTTTTTCTTCATCTCATCCAAAGATCTCATCTTTGCTTTGCATATGTTGACGATTTATCTCTATCGGATTCATTCATGGGGGTTGGATTGGATTGAATTTCTTCTGCTCCAAAGCAACGATTTTTATGTATGTAATTCCTGTTTTTTTCCGCTACCAATCAGATCACATACTCAACTGGTATCATAGTTTTTGATTGCTTGGGATGTTCAGATGGATTTTATGGAGCTCTTTTTTTTTTTTTTTTGAAATTGGTCATGAATTCAGTGTTTGGGTGTTTTGCAATTGTCTTCTTTAGCCTAGAGTGCGTCAATGCATGTTATTTGTTATTCTTTTGCCCATCTTGATTCAGATTGTATTCCATTATAAAAATCCATCTAATATGTTAACCTACTTTTTAGGAGGGAGATTCCAAACAACAAGAAATACGAACAAGACCCTGCTTTTATGATGAAGCTTCTCTTGGGCCTCATTTAATCAGGTAGGTTTTATACATCTCTTTGTTACTACTTTTCGCCCTGAATTTGGTACTATCTACCTCATGCAGTGTGAGAATGAAATAATCGGGATGATTTTCTTTTGTGATATGAACTTGTTCCACTGATATGCAAAAATGCTTTTTGTATGATTCAAATTTTGATGTTTTCATCTTAAATTTGTAATATGGTATGTGGAAAGTACTGGAATGGGATCTCGAGTTGTGGTATGTAGGTTACAATCAGTTCAGGGCATATTTGATATTTGGCCAATTTCGAGATCCATCAAACATGTCAAAACCATGGTCAATGAGCTAGGCAAGAGCCTTTCTATATGATAGGTCTCAATCCTTGTTTGGTATTACAGTACTATTCCCCATGTGAGGCGTAATACATGAAATAAATATTTTGGCTAAAGTGAAATCAGTTGGTTTACTTTGCCTGTCCTATGATCTGCAAAGCAAATTGATCAATCCCAATCATTGTGTGGTCTCTCCTAAAATGGATTTTCCAAAATAACTTCCTTTGGTGTTGATAAAGTAGCGGGACTCCTCTGTTGGCCTCTTTGTCAGTGCAGTCTTTATTCCCCATCAAAACATGTAAATTGGTCATATTTCTTCAGAAGACAGCAGATCCTTCCGTGAATGTGAACTTTTCAAGATAGACCTGATTTCACTTTCTCTCTTAGGGCAGCATGTTTAGTAAGTGTTGATTGGTTAAGGATAGATGTAGGTGGATCCAATGTACCATTGTTGTTCACAGATGAGCGGTAGCCGGTAGGTCATACTCTTATAACCTACGCAGTGAAAGAACACACAAATTTACACTAGCGACTAAGCCATAAGAGACTAAACTTAAATGAAGAAATTGCAGAAACATAATCAAGTCATGACAAAATGATGTTGCTGCCCCTCTAAAACATCCATTGCAAGTTTTCAAAAGACATGTACCACATATTCGACAGTCTTCCACAATTCAATCTAACTACAGTTCTAACTTGGCCTAAAGCGGTTACATGTTACGTCTTCCCCAATTCAAGGAGAATGTGCTGAAACTTCAGGATGATCATCTCTAGCCGGTAGGTCAAACCCTTATAACCTATGCAGTGAAAGAACACACAAATTTACACTAGCGACTAAGCCATAAGAGACTAAACTAAAATGAAGAAATTGCAGAAACATAGTCAAGTCATGACAAAATGATGTTGCTGCCCCTCTAAAACATCCGTTGCAAGTTTTCAAAAGACATGTACCACATATTCGACAGTCTTCCACAATTCAATCTAACTACAGTTCTAACTTGGCCTAAAGTGGTTACATGTTACGTCTTCCCCAATTCAAGGAGAATGTGCTGAAACTTCAGGATGATCATCTCTTGCTCTTGATTCTTCTTTCTCTTCCATATCTTCTCCTTCATTTCCGGTCACATCTTCATTGTCCGCATGAGCTGGATCACGTTCAGTAGCAGCACGGTTACTTGTGCCTTCAAGATTCTGTTGGCACTTGCACTCGCCTTCTATTGTACCATTTTCTGCCCTAGCAATAAAAGTATGTCGACGACCTCCACAAGTTGTTGTCACCTTGTAGACTGGTTCAAAAACCCTTGGAAAGATGCTGATGACGAGGGCCATTGCTGAGTAGATCACAGGTAGCAAGGAGAAGGTAATTGGATCCTTGTCGTGTTCCTGCAGGTATACAAAAGAGATGATAGAGAGGATGGTTTGGGCGAGCCCAATGGCCAACCCAATCACCTCAAGTGGGGTCCCGAAATATTTGATTTCTGGCATTTCCTTGTAGTATACAGGCCACCACTGTCCAGGACTCGGAAATCTTATTCCCACACCATTATTCCTAGCGTTGGAGATAGAGAACACAAGATTCCAAGAAAACAAAATCGTGGAGACTGCCATAATTGCGAACCTCGCCCAATATACCCCATCTTGCCGTTTAATCATCTCCTTTGGATCAATCGTCGCTATCAAAATAACAGCCGCTAGTGCCACTCCTAAGAGTGCCCTCAAAATGTTCTTCTCCTTGGAATGGAACTGCAAAAGAAATTAGTTAAGAGAGATTTTACACTTTGAAGCAAGTTGCTAAAAAAATACACTTGAAGTACCTTCCTCTTCTTTGGGAGTTGGCTTTCAAGATCATCCATTTCGAGTTGTGTTGGACAGTTTCCTTGTCAACCTAGCAGTGTAAAATAGATTTTCAAATAAGTTAACAGGCCAAGATAATATGAGTGAGTTCATTGATGTAGTGTTCAGCTGCTGCTGTTTACGAATAATCAATTTATTTAACTCTTGTTATTGAATACCTTTTGCAAATTAAGGCAGACCTTGTTAGTGGGAGAAGTGGACCTAGCCAGCGTTAAAGTGTTTTAGTAGCTTACCATGTGTTAGGAACTTAGGTAAAGGCAATGCATATATCAACAATAGCAAAACAGAGGTTTACTTCACTTTTCACAGGATTTTGTTTTCCGCTATTGGCACAGACTCGATGGTAGTACTATTCGAGACCTCATTTCTTAGTATTTTGGGTTAACTTTTTTCTATTAACTAGTACTAGCAAAAAGGATAATGCTGGATTCAAAAGAATTGAGCTAGTCAGGAAAGGGCACTCTACAAACATGATTAATGTGTAGCAAAACAGAGGTTTACTTCATTTTCACAGGATTTTGTTTTCTGCTATTGGCACAGACTCAATGGTAGTACTATTCGAGACCTCATTTCTTAGTATTTTGGGTTACCTTTTTTCTATTAACTAGTACTAGCAAAAAGGATAATGCTGGATTCAAAAGAATTGAGCTAGTCAGGAAAGGGCACTCTACAAACATGATGAATGTGTAGCAAGGTTATGAGTACGAACTGATTGCATTATGTGTAGCAAGTATACAAATATAGTGTGCATCACATACAAACTAATAAATTGCCTCTAATCACAATGCTGGACTGTTAACTGTCATAATCGAGCAAGAATATTGCACAATACTAACACACCAATGGAATCAGTAAAGAGAAGAGAGGAACACTCTGACCTATGAGTTGGAGGGAGAACTGGAGGCAAATCACAATGATACTATGAGAAAAGTACCTCCGAATCTCGTCTTTGGCATCAAAGAAATACGAAAACTTCTTACTCCGGCGCTGAATTGCAGTGCAATTGCCTAAAACCTGCTTAAAAGTGTCGCCAAAAAATGCGCATGTTAATAGCTACTCTGCTACAAAATTAACTCGCCAAGTACATATATTAGTGGATAGTTGCATGGGAATTCTGGAGTTAAGGCATACAGAGGCAACGTCTTAATGTAACGGTATTAGCAATGGCGACTCTATAGCAAGAATTCAGCAACCAAATACAAAATGTTTCAAACACACTGAAATGTCCGTAATTCAGCCCATACATAAGGTTATGAATGCGGTGACCCGACTTACCCTCTTGTGTCGAATAAGCATTCTTGTATGTTCTTTTCAATCAATCTTGCACGTAGATAGCCAAGATGACTCTGGAATCATTTATGATAGGTGACATCTCTGAAGGTGGATATCAAAGATGTAAGGTTTCACAAGATTGGAACTGGCTTGGAAGTCATCTCACAGAGGACAAATGTTCTAAAAGTAAGTGTTTGTCCTTGCTATATATACATTCATTGAACTTTGCTTCCTACTCCTGAATGCTTCAACCCTGAATGACATTGTGCACCCTGTATTTTTTATGACTAAGGAGTTTTTATGAGTCGGGTTCTCAAAGATCCGAGTTTCTGATGATAATTAGTACTTTTAGGTTTAGGACCAAGGTATGATAATGCAGCAATGTGCTTGACCAAGGTATGATTATGCAGCAATGTGCAAATAGCAGTGCTTGACAGAGAGAGAGAGAGAGTGAGGCTGCTCCATGGACTACATCAAAAGCTTCAGTAAGTAATTTGAAGTAGATTTTTTAAAATGTTATGCAAGTGCATGACAATCTCTGTAAATGCTTTGCAAAGGGTATGTAAATGGTATCCTTCAATGTGAACAAAGAGAAGTAGAATTGCTCCGATCTAAGCAATTCCTGAATATAATCCACACACACACACACACACACACACACACACGCAAGAAGTAGAATTGCTCGATCTAAGCAATTCCTGAATATAATCCACACACACACACACACACACACACACACACACACACATTGCTGCACTGTCTCTGATGTTGGATGCTCTCACCCACCACTTCACTTAACCCATCAGTGTTAAAAATCATCTATTCATTTTCTAGAATCTCCTGTATGCCGTTCATCACTAGTTACTCTACCCCATTTGCTAGCTTTTGTAGCATGTATAGTGTTGTATTTGGGGTAACCTGACGTAGCCTCTTGTGTCGAAATGTCTAATAAACTAGCTTACCCTTGTCTACTATCCTTTTTTTCCATGATTCAGGCAAATTCATGGAAGCGGGCAGGAGCAGGAGCACTCTACCATGAAGCCGTGTTCCTCTATTTTCTGTGTTTAGCAGCAGATTCATGTTCATGGGTTGATTGTACAACTTTTTTTCATGTAATTTATCTAACCTATAGGCCAAAGCAGAGAGATATTCAGGGGTTTGTTTGTGTTTTTTTTTTTTTTTTTTGTTTTTAATTTTTCATCTAGTCTATAGGCCAAAATAGAGAGATAATGTATGTATAGCCCAAAACTGAGGGAAACCTGTATGTATTCAATGTGGATTTTCATATGATTGTTTCTTGAGGAATATATCTAAAACAGAGCCATAACAGAGCAAAGAGTATATATTGCGAAATAAAGATCGAAACCAAATCAGTAATTCACTACCAAAACAGAGAGAGAGAGAGAGAGAGAGAGAGAGAGAGATTTACCTCTAGCGTGCTTGAGAGAGAGAGAGAGGGAGATGATAAATTGGTGACGATGAATTGGAGATGATGAATTGGAGACGATGAATCGATAATGATGGTGGGTAATCTAGTGATGGTGGAGCTTCGAGGAATGTGAGAGATGAACTAGCCGTACAATCTACCAATCTTCCATTAACAGAGCTGCAAGAAAGCTCTCTGTTAGAGTCTCTGAGAGAGAGGGAGAGAGAGAAATCTACGACCCACTTCTTGAATTGGCTCTCTCGAGGAGTGATTTCAAGAAAGAGAGAGAGAGAGAATTAGTTTGTGGGGAGAAGCTTCAAAGACTCGAGAGTGAGTTCTGAGATTCTCTCCAACAAACTTTCCCGCCGTAACCCGTAACCACCGACCCCACTTGTGTGATCAACTCTAACAAACTCACTCTCTGGTACCTCTTCTCAACTCCCTCACCCGACGACAAGCCCGCTATCGTTCCTCCTCGTCTCGTCCGGCTCCGTCGAACCATCTCTTTGATCCCTCTCGGTTGTGCCGGAAATCCCACCGACAATGCCGCTGTCGTCGCCACCGAGCAGGCACCACGGTCTCCACTTCGCCGCCGTTGTCCGTTGGGTCATTCATATCGATCTATCTCTGTTTTTCCATTCGACTTCATACGTGTGTGAGTGCATGGGCGAAAATGAATACGTGAGGAGGAAGATTAGTAGTACTACCTGTGTGTATATATTACTCAGTTCCTCCAAATTTTTCACGGTTAACCGTTTTGGAGAATTTCAACCGGTTGATATCGTTAGCCAAACAATGCAAGAATTTAGTAATTTTTTACGGACAATAATTTGATAGTTTTTCACGGACAACATCGTGAAAAACTACCAAATTCTTGCATTGTTTTGCTAATCAAATCAACCGGTCAAAATACTCAAAAACAGTGAACTGTGAAGAATCTAGAGCAACGGATGAAGTATATGCCTATAAGCTACTGCTCTGTCCCAGCTCTTGCCCATCAATGGGAATATTTGACTCGTATATGGGTCACTTTGACCGGATGATTTCGATAGCAAAATAATGCGATTTTTTGATAATTTTTTCACGGTGTTATAGAGCAACTTATACTCTACAAAAACATGAAAAAATTATCAAAAAATTAAATTATTTTGCTATCCAAATCACCAAGTCAAAGTGACCCAGTGAATAGTGGTAAAAGTCAAAATGATGGGGAAGAGCTGGGACAGAGGTAGTACTACATCTTTTCTTCTCTTTCAACTTACTTCACTTTTTGACACTATTTATTACGTCACTTTGGCCCTGTGATTTGGTAAGCAAACGAAACACGAATTTGATAATGTTTGCATGATCTTGTAGACTAAACTTTACTCTACAATACTAAAAAAATTACAAAAAAAAAAACATCGTTTTTCTATGCAAATCGCCAAGTCAAAGTGACCCAATTACAAGTAAAAAAGTCAAGCACGTTTGAAAGAGAAGAAACAGAAGTAATAGTAGCTAGTGGTGTGTGTGTATATATGCCTACGAGCTAGCTAGTTGTGGGTGTGTTGAGTAGAGGTGTCCGTGAGCTCTTGAAATGGGAGGTTTAGTTAGGGCATCTCCAACCCCATGGGGGGAGGGGGTGCTATGGGGAATTTTTTTGCCTTGGGTGAGGGATGGTTAGGGGGGATTTTCCCATGGACATCCCCTCCCCCTCTCCCTACATGGAATGATTATTTAATTGAATTTTTGATAATTTTAATTACGCGTACTAATATTTTGTGATTATATTATGTATTTTATTATTATGATTAATATTTTTTTATTACTTTTTAAAATTAATAATGTATTCACGATTGTTAGAAAGTATATTTACGAAAAGTCACCATTATCTTATTTCTTTAAAATTTAATCATTTCAACTAACGAAAGAACTTGTAATCGTTGTTAGGTTGGTTTATTTCAATTTGTGTATTTTATCGCTCTACTCGTAGCATTTTTGTATTAGTGTTTAATTTTATTTCTTGTAATAACGACTTTTTCGTACTTGTAATCGTTATTTTTAAGAATAAAAGTTTTGTTTGTTAATATTATTTTATTTATTATTAGTATTATTATTGTTAACATCTTTTTTTGTGTATGTCTGTGTGTGTGTGTATATATATATACACACACACATTGGTAAACAATTTTTCATTTACTTTTTTGGGTATTAATAATTCATGTTTAAATCATTAAATATATATTACAAATTAAATTATTGGGTGGGGGAAAGAAATGGGTTGGAGACGATTAGTAGTTTGGCGGAAGGGGAGGGGGAGGGGAAAAATGGTGGGCCCATGGGGGGAGGGGGAGGGGGAGATGAGGGGAGGGGGAAAAAGCAATGGGTTGGAGATGCTCTTAGGAGAAAGAAGAACAAGGTAGTAGTACTAGTTGTAATAGTATTGGTAGTAATAGCATAGTATACTATCTTCGTTTCTTCTCAATCACACCGGTTTTATTACTATTCACCTGGTCAATTTGACCCGATGATTTTAGTAAAAAAACTATGCAAAATTTTTGACAATATTTTCATGATGTTGTAGAGTAAAAGTTGTTCTATAACATGATGATAAATTTATCAAAAAAATTGTATCGTTTTGCTATTCAAATCATCCGGTCAACGTGATCGAGATACGAGTCAAAAAGTCAAAGCGGCGTGATAAAACAAACGGAAGTAGTAATCTGTACGTAATAGAGTGTGTGTGTGTGTATATATGTATATATATATATATATATATATATATACACACACACACACACACTACAACTTTAGTAACATATTTAGTGCATACTATATTAATATATAAGTAGATAGTACAGTATGTAATACTACTAGTAGTTGTAGTAATAACATTACTGGTTTCTCAAAAAAATAAAATAAAATAAAGTAACATTACTGGTAATGCATTAGTATTGATAACAGATAGTAGTAGTACTATTTTAACAATGGTAATAATATTGTATTTTTATAGTTTATCTTGAATTAACTAGCACGTTAATTCATGTTTCACTTATTGATTTTTTATCCCTTGTTTGAACTGAGAATAACGACCGTTCGAGAAATATTCATAAGACACTATGTAATGTAAAGTAAAAGATATCTTGTACGAGTTGTTCTTTAGTTCACGACAGTCGTTATATTCTTTGAGATCATACGTTCCAGTTAAAGATTTTGAAAGCTAAACCATGGCCTACTCTTGTACCATAGTCCTACATTACCATGATGACTTTTTGGTGTGTGTGTGTGTGTGTGTGTGTGTGTGTGTGTGTGGGGAAGGGGGGGGGGGGGGGGGGGGGGGGAGGGGGAAGGGAGCCACATGTACTACTCTAGCGGAGTTGGTAGCTACTTGGTCTGTTTCTTCTTAGTTTTACTTTTTCATCCGTAGTCGTGTCACTTTGACGTGGTGATTTGGATAACAAAATGATACAATTTTTTTGCAATTTTTTCATGGTGTAGTTTACTCTACAATACCTTGAAAAGATTATAAAAATTTTGCAACGTATTATTAATCAAATCACGGTCAAACTAGCCTGATGAATAGTGGTAAAAGTGAGACCAAGAAGAAAGAGCAGAAACAGTACATGTCATGATTCTACCCTCCCTTTTGCAGATTCTGGTGAGTAGTAGTAGCAGAATTCGGGCGGTAACCAAATTCGCACCGGTTTTTACCAAATTCTGCATTTTCCGACGATAGTTAAAGAACTTAGCTGATTGTTTCAGCTCTCACGGTATCGGTCCATCTCACCGGGCATCGGTCACACTTGCCAGCGTGGTGGCTAGCTAGGATGAGTCTGTTACACATTTTTCGTTTATTACAAACTGGCCCACTTGTTTGGGCTAATTACGCAACTAGCTATTATAAGTACGATGTTTGCCTGCCCTTTTGCAACCTAAACTGACTTACAAGAATGTCAAACATTAATGGCCAAAATATAAAAAGTTCTTTGGATGGTAAACTTGCCTAAAATAAATGATTGCATGATAAATAAATAAAATTCTACAAATTGATTGAAAAGGGGCAATAATGTCTCGACAAATAAAATCCGGTGTAACCAACACATAGGACCGGGGTAAGAATCAATTCCCTCTAATTATTTCCTAAGTATTGAATAAGGCTAGAATCAATATCCTCATGGAACAAATATGCTATTTGTTATATTAAAGTTAACTAAATTGTTTTGTGAGATAGTACTATTTAGTACATTCCAAAATTTACAATGAGAGGGGTTTATGGCATGTGTTTAATTAAACATGAGTTTTTTAGACAAAATTGAATAACATATAGCTAAATCTTGTAAACTGCCACTTTAGTCATTGAATGACAAATAAAAATACACTTCCTATAATTAGATTGAAATGTATTTCAATAAAGAAGATAGGGTTTTGGGTTATCTTGGAACTAAACTAAGGTGTTCACTCAATAATTAGAACATTCATCGCATACTTGCATCGTACATGCTACTTGAAATTGGAGTTTGATTAGAAATTATAACTTGTAGACGACGACTTTATAGACGAAGGCTACGTCTACCTGTAGGGTATATTTCTCGATATTTGTTGTTTTTACTTGAGATGAGTGAACATGCCAGACATAGAGCCCTATCTTCATTCGTGTCAAATTATAATTTTTATGTATTGTCTCAAAAGTAAATAACGGATTTACGTACCTTACTCGAAAGCCAGTTTATTGACAAATGATTTTTGGAAATCTCGCATGAAAGTGGTAACACGTAATAACGTAAAGTGGAAAGAGTTGTGCGACGGAACATTATTTGAATACTTATACAAAACCTCTATAAATTAATCATGTTGGGACCGGGATATTTTATTAATTTAGAGAGATATTATTATATTGATAAATTAATAATTTATTAATTTAAGGAGGTTTGGCGTATCACCTTCAAATTTTCAAGAATATCAAAGGGTTGTAAAACATTGAGTTATTTTTCTACCACCAAACATGACTTCAAAAGTTCAACCATGTGATGCTGGGATGATTAGAGCCTCTAAAATGTACTGCCGTAAAAGGTTGTACAGTAAGATTTTGGAATGTTATGAGTTGGACATTTCTTCTCCGGAAAAGATTAATGTTTAAGATGCTATCAATTTGGTCGTCTGATCTTGGAGAAATGTGCAACAATTCGTTTGGCGAATCCAACCGGCTCAAGTGATTTAAACGGTGTAAATTCTGGAGAAGAAATTTGTGAGATTGAGAACTTGATTACGACTATGCATTATCGGCGCAAAATGGATGTGAATCACTTGGTAGACTATCCTAGTGAAAATAATGAATGTAACGAGGTTCAAAGCATTGAAGAAATGTTGGCGGATAACATTCAAATTCCAGTCGATGATGAAGTTGAGGATGATTCAATAGCCATTGAACCGGTCACTCGGAAAGAAACATTGATAACGGCAACAACTCTTCACGACATTTTGTTGCAATACGAGAAGACAATGCCTCAACTTTTAAGTGCAATGAGCAGATTTAAATGTGAACTCGATATAGATTTGAAGTTCAACAAAAAAACAAGTAACTTAGATTCATTTTTTAGTAGACAATTTAAATTTTTTGAATCTTTAAGTAGTTATTAATTTATAGTTTTGTTGGGACCAATATATGTACACTGGGATTTCAAAAAAATTATTATCTTATTATTTTATCGATTGAGGTCCAATTTTGTACTGGTCCCAAGTTGGGGCTGGAAACATTATTAATTTTATCGAGATTATTAACTTATCGAGTATAAATTTATAGAGGTTTTATTGTATATTGAACTCGGTCGCACTTAGCCCCGGGTCGCTCCATGTACTTACCCTTCTGGCCGCGAGGAGTCTTAAGGGGGTGTTGACACTTATGGTCGTGGTTGCTAGTGAGAGGAAATGATAGATCTTCTTCGTATCAACAAGATGATAATATGAATTTTTTAGAAGATGATATTTATGATTAAGACAAGGGAAGATGGGAATATAACTCCCCGTGTTGAAAGATATAGGAAATATTGAGAATATGATTTCTCCAGTGAGATATAAAGTGAAATGATGTGCTATAAAGTGAAAAGCTGATAAACTCTTATGTTGCGCAAGTCGCCATACTAAGTGCTTTTACTATGCAAGATCATACTTAATTGCTCTCTTAATGTGGATATCTATTCTTAATTTTTAAAAAGAAAACATGCTTCATAACCGAAACTCTTATTTTACGCAATTCGTTTGGGTGTTTGCTTACTCAGCATTTTTTACTGACTTTAGAAAAACTGCGGTCTTTGTTTCATTCCCCCGCAGGTTTAGCCGAAGGGAGTTCGGCGTAAGGGGATCACGGACCTCATGTAGTGTATGGTACTATCATTATAGTATTTGATAGTAGTCTTAAATAGGCTGAACTCTTAGTTTAATCTCACATTGTGTAATAATATGTAAAATATCATGTTGAAGACAATGTATGTTGGTGTTTGTTTCGACTGACATTTTTGGTGTTTGTTTCGATTAACATTGTTGGTGTTTGTTTCGATTGACATTGTTGGTGTTTGTTTTTATTAACATTGTTGGTGTTTGTTTCGATTAACATTGTTCCCCGCGTCTAGGAGCGATCTTGGGTGCGGAGTGGCATTCTCGTATTTCTCCTCCGATGAAATATGGGGGTGTCACACCGCGAGCCAAGTGTTAGCCAAAATGTAGACCTATTGAATTCTCTCCCACCCAATCGATAAACTTTCTCCTTCCTTTGTGAAAATCATGAGCAGACATGTAGACATCTCTCGACATTACGTTTTCCCTCATGCAAGACCCATGGGCGAATTTCGCTTCTAGTCCGTCTTCTTCCTTGTTGGTCCTTCCAGAAAAGAGTGCGCGAGTACCTCTTCCTTGTATATCTTCTATGTACCCTAGTGTCACCGAATAATTCACATCTACGCGATAGCGCCACACATCAGGTTGTATGGACTATTTGTTATGAGTCTTAGGGGGGTGCCGGCACTTAAGGTCTTGGATGCATGGGATATGGTTGGATACTTATGAGATACTGTGATGGATTATGGATATGGATTGCTTTGTTCCCCGCTACAACTAAATAATCAATATGGATTTTTATGAGAAAATAAAGGGGAGTAGTTGGATTTTGGAAACCTCTTAATTGGGGAAAATGTTATAGTTGAAAATGATCCTCTTGGTTATATTCACATTGTGACGATTTGGGAATACAAAATTAAATAAAGAGCTGGAAAATTTATGTCTATTCACACACGGTTATCGGTAATGACATATATGCTTACTTCGTAAATTCTATCCTTGTTTAGTAAATAAAATTGCCTCTTATCCGATTTACGTGTTTGGGTGTTTACTTACTCAGCATTTCTTGCTGACTTTGGAAAAACTGCGGTCTTTGTTTTATTTCCCCCGCATGTCTAGGAGAAGGGAGCTCGGCGTAAATGGATTGCGGTATCACGTAGTGTTTAATAGTATTATAAATAAGCCGAACTCTAGTTAAATTTCACCGTGTGTAATAGTACGTAAAACATTATGTTTGAGACAATTATCAGTTTGTAATATAATTTTCGGATGCGTTGTTCTTGATTTCCGCCGATTCATTTCAGCAGCACCCTCCTGGGCTCTCTGGTCCGGAACGGAAGGCTCGGGAATCGAGGGGTGTTACATTATATGAGACACATTCGTCAAAGAGGGCGGTGGTTTATCGGGAGCAAGGTCGTGGTCGAAGGAGAAACCAGGAGAAGAAGAAGAAGAAATGAACAAGAAAGGTAAAGAGAAGACAAAACAAATAATGAAGTCTGGTAAAATTCAAGTGCAAAGCAAACTCTATGATAGTATTTGGTGTGGTTGGGCACACCATTCTATTTGAATGATTGTGTGTTGCACTACTACGATGTCTCGCGGTGGTTTTACCCGCTCTCACCATTATTTACATATACTACTTCAGCATTTCATAAAATTTCTCATGAGTTTCTTAAAAATAAATTACACAACTTTATTATTATTATTGTTATTATTATTATTATTATTATTATTATTATTATTATTTCTACTAATAACGTTCAATATATATGTAAACATAACATTATATTATCCTGATTGTGTATGTTTACTATAAAACCGTTACTAAAATAATTCCTAAATAATCTTGAAAAAGACGATAGCGTATTCAATATTATTTGTATCTCGACTCTGTTCTTATTTAGCTTCAGAATTTACGATTTACCCCTAGCAATTAAACGGGGTATTACAACTAATCTCAACAGCAAATCTCGTTTCACTTAAAGTCAATCGTAGGATAGAGAGGGTCTTTAAGTGATAATTATAATACATTTCCAATAGAAGATAACAAATACCAATATGTTTCTTCTCGTTTTCATCAATTTGACTTTTACTACTACGCACTGGATCACTTTAACCTGGTGATTTGGATAGAAAAATGATACAAATTTTTATAACCTTTTCATGGTGTTGTAGAGTAAAAGTTGCTATATAACACGGTGAAAAAAAATTGCATCATGTTGGGATCCAAATCACCTGGTCAAAGTGACCCAGATACAAGTCAAAAAGTAAGGATTATGGGAAACAGAAGAATCAAAGTGGTATTATATGTTTCTTAATGGAGAGCTCATACGATAGGCTCAGTGAACAGTATATAATTATAACTAGAGTTTGCTAACTTGGATGATGACATAGTGTTCTTATGGAAAAGCTAGTACAATATTAGTGATCCAAATATAGAAACACAGAGAGATAACTGATGGTGAGAAATGAAAATAAGCAATGTATGTCACAAAGGAGGGAGACAGCTTGTTAGGGTATGATTATAATGACTCGGAAGAACATATATGAAGATGATGGCTTCCCTATATATATTTAACCAATAGTAACGATCATCGGTTACAGCGTTAATCACGCCCCCCCCCCCCCTTCCGTCAAGTGGTCAATGTGGAGATCTCGTGAGATCGTTAAAATTACTATCGGAAATCATCTATGGGGGTGGAACAAGTATTCTCTATGACATACATGGGTCGCATATGGGACAACAAGCTCCTGCGACGAGCCTTATTCCATCCTCCAAACCACTTAATCACCTGGTTCACGTGCTAACTTCCATGTGTGAAGGGACCATATGGTGACATGGAAGGATATTGTGTGCATGGAGAAAATGTGGGGGCCACATGCGTGTTGCTGATATGTCCATGTAGTTGAGGGCTACGGCCGTATTTTGAACTATCTACATAGCCCCCCTTGCACATAGATCAAGCTTGCGAAGGCTTATGTGCATGTGTAGCTCCCTAGTCAGCATGTCTTACCAGGTGACTTATCTCCATTCAATGACTTACAGCAGGCTAGCCTTTATGCCAGAAGGCGTGGGAAAATATCATCAATGTAAGCAACCCTCTGACTAATCTAACGGTTGGCATGTATTGTTGATTGGTTAATTTTGCTGACATGGTTGGACACCATAAATGCATATTTGTTTTGGCGGCTAAAGTAAAGAGGGTTTCATATTGAGAGTTTCAAAAACGCTTGAGAATCCCTGTAAGGTACTAAAGGGTTGGATATCCTTTGAGAATAAAAGTCATAGATCTGGTGACTTGTCACTTTTTACCCCAAATCTAATGTTAAAGAAAGAGAGAAATTGGAGCAAAAGCATTTGAAAGCATAAAGACTCTGCAAAATTTTGAAGTTTTCTTCGAGCTTTCTTCCCATAACTTGAATCAAAACAACAATTTTGTAAAGCCTTTCAAATAAGGTATTCTAATATGGGAGTAATTGGTTTAAAATATTGAAGAACTTCCTAGAGATCTGCTAGGTTTTAAAACTTTGTTCTTGTCTGAAACAAATATGTAGATATGAAAATAGAAATGGTGACAGGTAGAGACAAATGGGGGAGGAAATCATGATAAGTATCCCTAAGGAGTTGTGGAGAAAATCCCACAAATTTGATGGTTGTGATTACTATCACACAATCACAATGGGTTACTAGAGACAGAGTTGTGGTGGGAGATGATAAAAATATTATAGGTGACCCTCCCCCCCCCCCCCCCCCATAGAGGCTACTGGGATATAGTAGATCCTAAATAGGTCAACCGTCTGGCCATAGAGGCTGCACACTAACTCTTCGTTTATGTTGACAATTGTGCATGTTACCAAGGGTTGACTTAATGGATGAATGGGGGGTCTATATCTTGGGGAACTTTGAAGATACCCTGAAGGCTGCTGGATATTTCATGATGTCCCCAAAGGGTTATAAAATTACCCATGACCATGATATGTTATACGTTTTGCAATCCATGTGATACAAGAAGATGCACACCTTCCATTTTGCTAAGCGTGAATGCACACCTACACTGGAGGATGTGTATGCGCTGGCAGAATTTCCCACGCAGGGCCGTTTTCACCCTCGGTAATGGTTGAATTTAAGTAGGAATCTATTTCTCACAAGACTCAACGAACCCAGATGAGCACAAATCCATTTTCCCTATAAATTCTTCTACAATTTCACGTTTTTTCTTGAAAATCAATTCGTTTATGCTGATTAAAATTATTGTGCTAAATTTTTATCTGGTTTTTCTATCATTCTCGTAGACAATCTTCGGAACCCACTATTGGAAGCTCCCTTCTATGCTTTTGAAAATTATGAAGAGAATGAGGCTTACCATATTTTCTTTGAAAAGGGGAGTGGAGGAGCACTGGCTTGTTCGTCTCTTGTTTCACTATGCATCTTGGACAAGTACCTCCACGCCTTTAGTTACTAGATTGGTTTAGTGAGACGCCACAAATGTAAAGGTTTTGGACGGACTTCCGATTTCCAGTAATCTTCCCGCCAAGATTTCTGATTTTCACTCCATGAACTTTCTCCTGTTTACTTGTTGGCGCGCCTAGATTACGCGTATTGCGCTCGTATACGGTCAAGTTATACAGTGGAGTGTTTCCATACTACTCCGAGTTATCTAACCCACAGGGAGTTAACTGGAACTAGTCTAAAATTCAACAATTATGTCTAATTCACTAAGTAACCGGGTAAAAATGGTGTGTGATTGGAAGTTTGTCACCCTCAAACAAGTGACTGAAGTTTACTAAGCAGTGTGAAAATGAAAAAAGTAGAGATTTGATCAAAGATGGAGAGGACTAGGAAACCTACAGATTGCCTTAGGTCGTTGACGATTCCACAATTAGTGATACAACATGACAATTCTAATTTTAACTAAGTCGTGTAACTGCTATGACAGTATCATTGCGGTCTCTCATCATCCTACACAACGGCCTACATAGGGTCCTTTCGGTCCACCTACGTCTACCGATATTTTCCGGCAAGCTAACGGTGTGCACGGTAACGGGTACTTTCGGTCCACCGCTATACGAATCCACCGAAATCTCCTATTGGATCTACCTACTTCAAGCCACTCTTACCCAACTCACATCTCAGTCTCGTTGATTCGGGAATGTATTCATAATCTCATCTCAAACAGGGTAGAGTCGCTTTCACGTAATCATTAGTTAATTAACGGGTCCGGGTCATGACACCTTTCACGTTAGAAATAAAGCGTAGGCTTCGTATATTAACCAAACTAGAATTACTCTTTACGCACGGACATGATTATGAAGAAAAACTAACTATTATCAATCTCAAATCTTCACCCAACGGTGTCAATATTCTTGTTAAATTTTCCAAATACATAATATAATCATAATTTATTGAATTTCTTCATTTTAGCCCCCACTATAACATATTCCTGTATCCGTCTAGAAATTCCCCACTTCAATTTTGAAAAATTGCCTTCTTATATTTCCTTTGGTAACATAAAGTTCTATCTTTCTGTACTTCTTTAGCACCGACAACGCATTATCAATACTAGTTTATGTCGACAGTAGTTACGGAGTGAAGGCGCTTTGCTTTCACCAAAGAAACTGTGGATACTCGCAGGCTTTAACACCAGAATGATCCACATCTGGAACTACAACACCAACACTCTGCTCAAAGGGTTATAATATCTCGTCCCACATTGAGATATTGTGGATGAGATGTATATGAGGTGGGGGTCATAATATCCCGTCCACATCGGAGATTTGTGAGTTCGACATCTGATATATAGTACACCTTGTGGATTACTACTAGCACGATCAAGGCTTAAGATTTTTTTTCCGGTGGTCTGGATAAAGAAGTTGCCCGAATAATAATCCGCTCGGATTGCTCGTACCGCAAGGACTCCGTGGAAGTGGGATGCCAGCCTATGGGATACGTGACTGGGAACACTTGGCGAAGACATCGAGTATATAAAGTGGGTGGATTGTAATTTCATGTCCCACATCGAGATTGTTGGAAATATGCCCTAGAGGCAATATATTCTTGTGACATTCATGGATTTACGATTCATTATGTTATCGATATGAAGATATGATAACATGAATGAAGTCCTTAGAATATAAGTGTTATATCGATCCAACACATGAGTATGCATTAGGAGTAATGGCATACCGGATAGACCCACGGCCATCCTTAGAGAAGATTTGTCCCTACCACATAATGGGAGTAAATCGCTTCTCGTAGTGCCATTTATATTGTAATCCTTAGACTTGAAGTCACTAGATACTCTAGTTGTGGAATATCATGTTTTGATGTTATCCAACGTTGTGCCTTAACCGGGCAACTACAAAGATAGCTATCGGGCATGATAGGAAGCAAGCTTGGAGATCGTAGTGATGTAGAGAGGATTTTTCCCTCCCACATCATGGGAGTAAATATCCATGGCCACTCGAGGCATGGTGCTTATTGAATGTCTGGCCAGACTCAGATAAATCAATATGGAGATATTTATGTTATCTGCTTGCATAAGCATATTTCCAGGATCGATAAACTATAGATTGGATATACGAGATTGACTATTATGTCTCGTGTCCAATCCGGGTATAGAGACAAAAGAGATAACACAATATGTGATATTGGGTACAACGTTTGTCATGATGACTATTCTATTTGTTGGTTAGAATGGATGTCTTGCTAGAGGCCGCTCCATATTAGTAAATAGTTACTACCAACTAAACAGAACCCATGGGGTCACACGCCATATAGGGGAGTACTAGACTTTGGAATTAATTAATTAATATGATTAATTAATTAGAATGATCAAATCGCAACAACTTGCTAACTTAGTAGGACTAATATGCAAGTTGGACTAATTCATGTAGAGACATGATTAGGATTTGCTAAGGTGGACTAATTTATGTAGATACATGGTTAGGATTAATTTTCAAAGAGAACTAATCCATGTAGGGACATGATTAGGATTAATTTGCAAAAGGGACTAATCCTTATTTGAGTAAGATTAGGAGAGGGGTTCTTTATGTAGTAGGACAAGGAGTTGTTGGACTATTAAAAAACACTCCTATATTATTTTTCTCTACACATCTACATACTTGGAGTAGGAGAGAATAAATCAAGGAGATAGAGCATGTCCCAAAGAGGGCCGAACCCCCCTTTGGGATCGCCCCCTACCCGTCGGCCACACAAGGAGGTGCTGCCCACCTTGTTGCACCGTGTTGCATGATTTCTTCTTCCTCTTCCATTCTTCCTAGCTAGCACAAGGAGTTGGAGGATCTAGAACTTACCTCTAGGCGTGGATCAACCGTAGAGACGTGACACAATTCACGTTACAAGTCATCACAGGAGACCTCTAAGGCGTGTTACTTGTTTCTTCCCTTACCATCGTTATGATTCTCTTCCTGTGATCCTTGGAGGGTCTTGAATGGATAATTCTTTCTTCCGCTGCGTATCCATGATAAAAACCCAACAGTGGTATCAGAGCCACGTAGAGCATAACATGGTTTATGTGTTATGATTTATGTAGTTTTACACTTTAAATTATTGTTTATCGCGTAGAACTGACAAATCAAGCATATTGATGCAATTTGTTAATAATTCAATCAAACAAGAACTAATCTTACATGGGATGTAGGAATTAGTGAGTTTGAGAAATTTTAGGATCTTAGATCTAGGATTCATGGGCATCCTATTGGAAAAAGGAGTTTGTCCAAATAAAGGGAAACAACAAAACTTGGGCAACAATGCAAGGATTTTTTTTTTTGAAACAATTCCTAAGGAGGTTCGCCATCCCCCCCCCCAGGGGACCGCCCCTCCTTCCTTGCCACCCAAGCAAGGCTCGGCCAAGGGGCCGACGCAGCCCTAGCGCACGGCCTAGCCGCGTGGGCTAGGGGCCGGCCGGCCCAAGGCCTTGGGCGGTCCATTAAGGGTTTCGGCCAAGCAATTGGTGGGCCCTCTTAGACTGTTTTGACCCTAGTGAATCCTAAAATCAACTAAAATTGACTAAGCGCGTTAAAAATATTTTTAACTATTTATGTGCAATTTGTACGGTGATTGGATATGGCCTTAGATGTGGTTTGTTGTGGATGTTTAATTGTGTGGTTTGTTTACGGCCTGCGAGCTGATCAATTCATTGTAATAATGAATTTGGGTTTACGGCCTGCGAGCCCTTTTTTTCTCAACTTGTGAGATTTATTTTTTTTAGTATAGATGTTAGCAAGTACTAGATAAAATAGATAGATAGCCAAGATTTAAGAAAATAAGCCCAAAGAATTAAAAGGAGCCACAACATGGAGCATTCCACAAGGCTATGTAGGATGGACCAAGATATGGAGGCACATGGAGATGTGTGTTTCATTCTAGGGTTCATAGATATTCTCATTGGCTTGAGAATATCTTAGTCTGGGAGGCCATATCCATATCACATTATTTTCTGTTTTGTGGATGTTTACTTTATTGTCTTATTATTGTTGTTGGTGCATGAATGATGCATGCAATTTGATAATAAGATAATTAACAACCCGGATCTTTTATTTGGAGTTGTGCCCAAACTCAAATAAGTAGATCAATTGATATGGATCAACAAAACAATTTAAAATTGAAAATAAAATTCCTCAATTTAAATATTGCGTTTTTGCCTTCTCTTGTCTAAACACCCTTCATGATCAGGGTCTATTAAATTCGGTCTTGCCAAAGCAAGGATTTTTTAATTCACCATGATGTGTTGCGGACGACACAAGCAAGTAATGTGTGAATGTTGTAGCAAGAGATTGGACGCAACTGGGTAATATCAATTGGATTGATGAACCTAGAGGCAATCAATTGGTATTATCCATAAGGATGGAATAAGAAGTTATTTGCCCAATTGAACCAATAGTTGCATAAGGATGCAATTGGAATTGTTCCTACCTAAATAACTAATTTTTGGTGACTTGCCAAAGCATGCTCAAAAGAAGTGAAATATGGAACTTGGCCCACTAGAAAATATAATGATATTTTCCGCATTAATATGGAGGGTTTTTAATCCTTATAAAAATAGTGAGAGCTATGTTTGAAAACTTAAATCCTTGTTGAATATAGTTATACGTCACAATGCTTTGCATACTCCTATAGTGTTGAATACTCATGGCATTAAACAAACAAAACACGACCTTATGTCCATCAGATGGACAAGCTCTCTGGAATCTATTTTCTAGGTTGATATAAAATTGATAATTGTTCTCAAATAAAAAGAGAAATTGTTGTACATCGTAGAACATAAAGTTCTCTTTCCACCAACTACCAAGACACGCTAAAACCTAATGGAAAGAACATCAAAGAATGGTTCTTTGAATGAAAATTGCCTCATGTAAGCTTCCATGAACTCTGAGCTTTGGAAGCAAGATGAGAGGCGTATGATATGATCATACATTGAAAGAAGCTCTTTCAAAAGGCGAGCTAGACATGAAAGGTTTGAAGTGTTGCTCCACTTTGCGTTATGCAACTAAGCTAATTCAATATGATTGAAAGATTAGTGAATGGGTGTTATCTATGAGATAGATAAGAATAAACGGTTATTCACCCAAGTGGACCAAGAATTGCATTAGATGCAATTATAGTTTTGTTCAAAGTTGATTTTACTCAATAGGATTGATAATCACTAAACAAAGCACTCATAAAGGGCATAGGAAAAACTGTTAATGGTTAACAACATGGGTACGGTAAAAACGTTTGCGCCGACCCCATGGGTATAAAGCAAGCCTGTTGCTAAAATCAAGTTACCTTAAAGTCTCATAGGTAGTGTAAAGGAAGAGTGACTACCTAAAGTACCTGGAAGTAAGTAATAATAGAATTGTGAATTCTAATTTAGGTATTCTTGTTATAGAATCAATGTGTCCATCTCATCATCATGAGTATATGATACTACATGAGTATCTCACATTTATATAAGTGTGGAGGATCACAAGAGATGAAGACAATTGGATAAGGAAGAAATAATCCTACACGTGGGGCAATGAAGCAAGGGGTTGCTGAATTAGCTGTAGAGAATTACTTTTCCTTTATGAAATTGTTCATGAATTAGACAAAAGTGATAATATCCCTGCTATGAGTAGGATTATTATCATAGTTTCTTGATTGGACAAGAAAGCACTCTATCATAATAAAGGACAAATGTTGTTCAATTTATTATGATAAGCATTATTGTAATGCAATTTTTTCTAATGGATTGTAAATCCTTGATCATGATAATTTCATCTATAACATTAATACCAAGAGGTTTTCTTATAATGATATGAACTTCACTTATCTTTAGCATTATCGTTTAAAGCGACATGAATAAGAGATACATATATAGAACTCCATATGGATGAATTTCTGGAACTCATTTTATTATTGAATCATATGAGACATGTAAAGACTTATTTGTTAGGAAAAGATATGATATTTTGATAATCATACATATTGATGTAAGAAAGCCGCTAAGCACAAATGCTAAAGATGGTTTTCAGTACTTCATCATATTTACTGATGGGATCAGAGAAATATAAATTTGTGTATCTTATGAAGAAACAAATCAGAATCCTTTGAAGAGTTCAAGGAATTCAAAAATGAAGTAAAGAGCCAGCCTGGAAAAAGTATTAGGGCTCTACGATTGGATCGCAGAGGAGAGTACTTGAGCCAAGAGTTTGACAAGCCTCTATGGGAGTGTTGGATATGATACAAACTCACTCCACCTAGCACGCCGCATGGATTTGGCGTGTCTAAGAGGAGAATTTGGACCTTGTTGGACACAGTTCGGTCCATGATGTGTCAAATAATAATTTACAGTTTACTTTTAGGGGCTATGTTCCAATTCCAGCAAATTTCACCCTTAACTGTGTTCTATCTAAAATTAATTATGAAAAACACCATATGAGATATGGACTAGGAAGAGTCCTAGTATTTCATTCATAAAGATTCAGGGTTATGAAGTTCATGTAAAAGAGTTTACAGATAAACATGGACCCAAGTCGGATAAACGTTTTGTGGGATATCCTGAAAAGATATTATTTCAACAAACCCAATGGAGAATAAACTGTTTGTTGCTCGAACCGCTGTGTTTCTAGGTAGAGATTGTCTCTAAAAGAAACAGTAGGAGGACAGTATAACTTGAAGGAGTTCAAGAACCACAAAAGAACGTTGATCATTTTGATGGAACATGAGCAGTATCACAAGGTGTTGTGGAGCAACCTACTCAGATAACACAAGAATCCCGTAGGTTAGGTAGGATATGTCAAGGGACTAGAGAAATAAGGATTTCTCATAACCCGTGATATATTGCTCATTGAGATGAGCCTACAACCTATGAGATGGCAACGTGTGGACCATACTCTCAAAAATGGATAGGAACCATGAGATACAAAATGGAATCCATGTACACCAACAAAGTATGGACTTTGGTGGAACCACCTGAAAGGGTAGGACCCATAGGGTGCAAGTGGGTTATGAGGAAACCAACATGGATAGTAATATGATTACTTTTAAGGGACAATTGATTGGAAAATGGTTTTCATGTGAGTTCATAGTATAGACTATGACAAAATCTTTCCCCAGTTGTGATGCTTAAACCCATTCGCATCTTGCTTGTAGCAATCTGTCTAAAGATTGAATCAAGCTTCTTGGAGTTGGATTCTTTGAATTGATGATGCAATCAAAGGAATTTGGTTCCATCAAAATTGAAGATGAGACTTGTGTTTACAAGAAGGTTATGTATGTGGAGGCATACTAATCATTGGGAATGATGTCCCTACTTGTCAATCTTACGTAGATTGACTAGTGACTTAGATCTTCAGTGATAGACTTAGGCAAAGCAACCCATGAAGATCTATGGAGATAGGTCAAGATGGTTGTGAGGCTTAGTTCATAGTGCATATATTGACAAATGTGTTGAAATGGTTCAACATGTATAGAATATAGATTCTACCTATGTCACATGGAATTAGTCTTTGGAAGACTAATTGGAAGACTAATTGTCTTTCCAATTAGTCTGGGAAAGGGACCGTGTGAATAAGATTCACGAGATATGCCATGTTATGTACTAGACCAGATATGTCATATGGTATGACACAAAGATACCAGTCAAATCCGGGTGATAGTCACTGGATAATTATAAAGATTATCCTTAAGTACTTGAGAAGAACTAAAGGATGAATTTTTGATAAATGGAGGATATGAAGAGTTTACTGTAAGGGGTTACAGTGATGCGAACTTCAAATCTAACAAAGAAGATTTCAGATTATAAGTCAAGTTTTATGTTTTGCACTAGTGGGAGCGACTGTGAGCTGGAAAGGTTCCAGGCAAGATTCAGTCACTGATTCTAACATAGAGGACTGAGTGAATTATTGCATGAGATGCACTTACTCAGAATATTCAATCTCAATCAAATTGTTGATAGAAGAGATGTGAATATTTGCAAGGTACCAGCGGGTGTCTCGCCTACCATGCCCATATGCAGTGTAAGCATGGAGGGCCGCGCTAGATCAATAGGCATATGATGCAAGAGATTGACTCTAGTGCAAGTGGGAGACTGTTGGAAATATTCCCTAGAGGCAAACTATTTCTTGTGACATTTATGGATTTACGATTCATTATGTTATCGATGTGGAGATATGATAACATGAATGAAGTCCTTAGAATATAAGTGTTATATTCTTAAATATCCCCAGTCGATTATATTGATTAACAGGACAATCAACTATAGACTAGTATGGGGTTGGATTGATATGGAGATATCACGATCCAACACATAGGTATGCATTAGGAGTAATGGTATACCGGATAGACCCACGACGAGAAAGATACATTAGATTATGTCAAAGTCACAATCACTTCTCGTAGTGCCAGTTATATTATAATCCTTAGACTTGAAGTCACTGGATACTCTACTTGTGGAATATCATGCTTTGATGTTATCCAACGTTGTGGCTTAACCGAACAACTACAAAGATAGCTTTTGGGCATGATTGGAAGCAAGATTAGAGATCATAGTGATGTAGAGAGGATTTTTCCATCCCACATAATGGGAGTAAATATCCATGGCCACTCGGGGGATGGTGCATATTGAATGTCTGGCCAGACTCAGATAAATCAATATGGAGATATCGATGTTATCTGCTTGCATAGGCATATTCCCAGGATCGAGAAACTATGGATTGGATATACGAGTGTGACTATTATGTCTCGTGTCCAATCCGGGTATAGAGACAAAAGGGATAACACAATATGTGATATTGGGCACAAGGTTTGTCATGATGACTATTCTATTTGTTGGCTAGAATGGATGTCTTGCTAGAGGCTACTCCATATTAGTAAATAGTTACTACCAACTAAATAGAACATATGGGGTCACACGCCATATAGGGGTGTACTAGACTTGGGAATTAATTAATTAATATGATTAATTAATTAGAAGGATCAAATCGCAACAACTTACTAACTTAGTAGGACTAATATTCAAGTTGGACTAATTCATGTAAAGACATGATTAGGATTTGCCAATGTGGACTAATTCATGTAGAGACATGAGTAGGATTAATTTACAAAGAGAACTAATCCATGTAGGGACATGATTAGGATTAATTTGCAAAAGGGACTAATCCTTATTTGAGTAAGATTATGAGAGGGGTTCTATATGTAGTAGGACAAGGAGTTGTTGGACTATATAAAGAACACTCCTAGCTTATTTTTCTCTACACATCTACATACTTAGAGTATGAGAGAATAAAGCAAGGAGAGAGAGCATGTTCCAAAGACGACCGAACCCCCCTTTGGGATCGCCCCCTACCCGTCGGCCACACAAGGAGGTGCCGCCCACCTTGTTGCCCCGTGTTGCATGATTTCTTCTTCCTATTCCATTCTTCCTAGCTAGCACAAGAAGTTGGAGGATCTAGATCTCACCTCTTGGCGTGGATCAACCGTAGAGACGTGTCACAATTCACGTTACAAGTCATCACAGGAGACCTCCAAGGTGTGTTACTTGGTTCTTCCCTTACCATCGTTGTAATTCTCTTCCTGTGATCCTTGGAGGGTCTTGAATGGATAATTCTTTCTTCCGCTGCGTATCCACGATCAAAACCCAACAGAGATATGTGGATGAGATGGATATAATAAGGTGGGGCCTCCTAATATCACGTCCCACATCAGAGATTTGTGAGTTCAACATATGGTATATAGTTCACCTTGTTGAATACTACTAGTACCTTCAAGACTTGAGCATTTTCATCCAATGGTATTGATATTGTTGGGATACTAATGATTTCATCTCCTTCTCATATGTTCTTCCTTGTCATTTTTTCACTGTGGTTTACTCTACCATTACTATCCTAATTTGGGATCTATCAATTTTCGTCTCATATAGTGGACTTTTCAGTGTTTCTCAAATAGCATTATTTATTTACATAAATTTACAAGTATTAGATTGTCAAAATATTTATTTATAATCAAAGTAGGAGGGAGAAAGTAAATGGGTGCTAGCTCGGTGGTAGAGCGTTTGAAACCTCTACATGAGGTCCCGAGTTTGAACCTGGCTATATGATGTAATTCTAAAAAATAGCAAGAGGGAGATAGACAAAACACGATAATCACGTACTTTCTATCTGGCTACTAATCGAGAGCGTACTTTATATATGGCTACGAGTAGAAATCATGGATACATAAAGAACTCGAAGATGTCCCACAAGAGGAGGTACCTGCCGAAGTTCCCCAAGAGGAAGAAGCGCTCGTCCAGGTCCCAGCAGCACGCCCAGGATTCATTCCACCCATATCCTGCCCCTTCCAACCTCACAGGAGCCCATCTGCTACAAGAAGCGATTTATCGTCCTGGCTTGGAAACCCAAACAGATTATTGTGATTACATCGAGAACCTTTGCATCGCCTGGAGCCTGAGAGGCCAAGAGCATTAGGGCCACCCATTGAAGATATGTCACTTCATACTCAATGGACTACCAAGAAGGCAACCTGGGACCAAACTGAAGGACGAGTTCAATGACCTACTCATCTACAACGCATGGAACAAGAAAATGCCCAACATCTCGATGTAGAAGCATCACCTACACGAAGCTAACTTGATGAACCCACTCACTCTCGTGGGACGTTTATTGGATATAGCATTCATGGATGGGGAGATCCAACATGAAACAACACGCTTGTTGCAGGTAATCCAACACATGGATGAAGACGAATTAGCGTAGCAGGAACATGAAATATGAGACAAGAAGAGGAAGATGATAATATAGAGATGGACCGCAAGTTGCAAGGGAGTGCCAAAGCACAAGGAGTACTTCATTAAATGTAAGGGCACACCCGTAGAGGAAGGAACGTGGGAATGCAAGGAATTTTTGTGAGTTGTAGTTCAGGGACGAGATTGAGCGATTGCGAGCTGACAACGCGACGAGGACGCCACATCATTACGAGAATGTCATGGGCCACTTTTATTTACTTGAAATTTTCTTGGCTAATGCATTTGGGTTACCCCATGACACATTTTCTCACTTGGATTTAGCTTATTTGGGCCTAGGAAATGTCCTAGCCCACTTATCCTATCATATTACCCATTTTTTAGAATTTTCTCACATTGTAAGGAAGAATAAGTGTGTAGGAAGATCATGAATAGTTCATTGTAAATATCTTAGGCTAAATCATGGGGGAAGGTTGTACGGTTCTATCCTAGCCGTTATTGTTAGATCTAGATCCTCCCATGGGTGAAGGCCTTGTATAAATAAGGAGGGGCTCATTTGCTCCAAACCATTCGAAGAAGTTGTAAGATCTCTCGTACCAATTTACTTATAAACTGACAGTAGAAAAAAACACCTGTTAAAGATGCTTTGATACCTCAAAAGTGGATTGAACGCCTTGGAAAGTAGATTTCTTCTTGTGACTGACTGCTGATATAAGTAACAGAGTTCAGTTTCCCTTGTGACCTGGAAATAAAAAATAATTTAGAAAGTCAAATATCTATATATATATGTGATACTCTAATTACTCATAGTTTTCTATAGAAACATCTGTGGAGATAAATTTCCATGTAACTCAAGAGGGCAAGCATTCCCACCACCATGAGTTAATGTCCCGAGCTTAAGTTTTAACAATCTGGTAATAAAGAGATCAAGCCTGCAAAACCAAACAGTAACATGTCTCTCGTAAGTAGGAAGGCTGGTAAGAGGGTTCTAGTGCAATAATCCTCTTGGTTGGTTTTATAACTCAAGAGGGCAAGCATTTTACTTCGGCTAATGTCGTGTTCCTATGATCGGATGAGAAAAAAAACTCTGAGGAACTTTGCACTCATACTAAGGCAAAGCTCGGCATTTTGTAGGTAGCCTCCCCTGTCCAAAAGCCACTGAACAAACTGGAAATAAACACCCTATACATTCGAATTTGAAAGAAAATTATGTTGACTATTTTTTAGAGAAAGTCCAATACTTTCAGTAGTTTTGATTTGTTGTTATATTGGAAAATTCATGAATTACAATAGGCATCATCTGACATTTCCACATCTGTTCTTCTCAGGGCTTTAAAGATAGATCCCTGCACGTTTCACCGATGAGTTTGGCCCCCTTTGGAGTTCCTCGCAAAGGCTATGTAGTTCCATCCAGCACTTACTGGTAATTTGTGGGGCAAGTAAATGTCATTTACAGTTATCTATTTCACAATTCCTAAGGGTAGTAGGATTCAATTCAGAAATAACACAAGCCAAGTCAGCTACCTATAGCTCCTCTGTTTCTTTGAAGCACCAAACAGAGATATTTGGAACAGAGGAGCTTCACTCAGACAGAGCTCCATAGACTACTGACTCAAAAACCTCCTCCTATATTTAATAGTCATCTCTTAACCTATTTGTGTTTATATAATGATTCAATATTCTTTCTCTTTGGTTCCAGGTGAAAGCCAACAAAAAGTATGCATCTGGGTTCTCTAAAACCCCAAAGGCAAAGTCTCCATGCAAGATTCAGAGCACCAATGTATTATTTGTAAATAAATGATCTGGGTACATGTTTAACCCATTTTGATAAATTGAAACCCTAAGTTTTCAAGTCAATTACAATGTTCACATTGTTGGACCCTTTTTTGAGATTAAAACCCTAATTTATCTAGAGCCGAGCTTAAACAGTAAGAAAAAAAAGGCATGTAAACATGCAACAGATTGTTCATGCGATAGATTCAGAGATAGAAAAGTGTATTAGTACCTTGGAACTTCTGAATCTTTAATCCGCAGTCAAACCCATGTGAAACTGATGAAAGATTTTGAGAGATGATGACCCTGCGATGTCAGAAGAGATCAAGAAATTGGTTCGCACCAGAGGTAAAGAGAGATTGCAAAGGAAGAGGTGACAATGGGGAGAGAGAGAGAGATGTGACAATGGGGGGAGAGAGAGAAATGTGACAATGGCGAGTTCGCTGGAGGAGATAGCCGTAGAGAGAGATTTAGAGGCTGAGTTGGCTGTTTTATAGATTCATACCACTTCACATTGTGGCCGCGTGATGGGAATACATAATGGGAATTGAGCTCCAAAATTGTAATAGATTCGGTAAGTTTTCAGGTACTCGGTGAGGGGTTGTGAGTTTGAGAAATTGTGAGACTCCTAACGCATTAAAACTAGAATAGGCCTATTGGACACGACACGAATACACCGCACTAACCCAACACGACATTAGCGGGTTTGGGACGAGACGAATTCGCTTCTGGTCAAGAATTGGTCAAAGCAAAGTTGACAAGGAAAAAATGATGGGTCTGGGTCTGGGTCAACCCGTGTAACCCGAAATTGACCCGCACTACCTATTTATTAAAAATATCAACGTTTACTCAACCAGTGTCAACTTAAGAACATTTTCTTCGCACTCCAACCCTAGTGGTCATAGCTCATTCATCGGCCGACGATAGCGGTTGGTTGTTAGTTACTATGGTTACTGTTGCCCGGGCAGATTCTAAGTTCGAAATTCTACACGGATATGGCACTAAGGTTAGCTTTCAATTGTCAACTTGGTTCAGTCGTTACGCACCGTAAATTGATTCTTGTGTATGAAAAGTAAAGAGAAGGAATGTCAGAGATTGGACTTCAAGTTTTTCTTGTATTGCTTTAAAACTAAGAAACCAAACTGATACTCATCCAAAACTCCATGGCTACAACCCAGCCACGAAATTCCTCTAAATACATCCAACAATGACAGTTTACAACGGTTACAATGCATAACTACCAGCTACAAATAGGGATGGCAGCGGGTCGGATCCGAATCGGATCAGGCCCTTCCCTATCCAGATCCGACCAGGAGAAATGCGATCCAGATCCGTTCGGATCATCACCGGATTCGGATCAGATTGGATCGGGTTTCATTTAGTTGATCCAAATCCGATCCGTAGATCCATATAGTACGTGGTCCGATCGGATTCGGATCGGATCCGGCTCGAGTTTGCAATAAAATAGAAAAAATAATATAAAAAAATAAACACTATTTCATAAGCTAAGGCATGTTTGTAAGTTATGAAGCCTAAAAAACAAAAGAAATTGCTTTGTAGGTTGAATTTGCTATAGTGTTTTTCTTGTAAGTGTAAGTAGGGAGGTAATAAGGGTATATTTGTAAAGCACACATATACGTTGGATCGAATCGGGTCGGAACTCGGTGGATCTTCTCTCATATCCAAATCCAGATCCAAATCCGTTCTGATATGGTTTTCCGGATCCAAGTCGGATCCCGATCCGAGCGATCTCGGATCTCAGATCCGGTCGGCCCATATTGCATCACTAGCTACAAAACTGCTCTGAACGAAACTGGTCCACTGCCCACGTTTTTGGCTTTGTCACTGCACTATATGGGCAATACTCTGGTCTGCTGCGGTGCACGACTCCAAGTATGCTGCAATACACAAGCCGCACGTTCTTGTGCACTTTGTTAGCTGCTCCTAGCCACGGCACTGCACGGTCCACGTCCAACTTTCCTCACACCGTTGCGCCAACAAGTCCACACCAAGCCAAAGGAAATCCCACCGAAGGGTACCGAATTTAGTCAAGGCACCGAGCCAAGGCAAGGCCAAAGCACACAACCAAGGCCTAAGAACACGGTGTTATCTATCCGTCTTGCACACGGCACCATCCTTGGTTCACTTGCTAGACCGACGTGCACGTCTAGCGAACCATCATTGAGGCAACAAGTCTGGGGGGCTAGCAAACCGCCCAGACCACCTGAATTCGACGTCCTCGTCGAATCGTGGTCAGCATACTTCCCTGTCCAGTTCTCCCCACGGCCTGACTTTGTGCCAACTTCGCTGAGAAGAAGAACCTGCCATCAAAATTGAACTAGATTCCATCCTCTTCACTTCAGCTTTTCCCTCTGACACCATTGCCAAATAAGCCACTGGAGTTGCTGTCTTTTTACCCTTCCCAACCGTCATGGCTGAGACCGTCTCCACTTTCTTGGTTGGATCAAATTTCTCACAAACACACGAAACAAAACATGGGATGCTTGCATGCGACACCAACATCCCATTCAAGTATGGCATCGGCACGAACTTGGTCTTTGTTAAGAAGTCTACCCCAAGGATCATGTCAAAATCGTCAAGGGGAATTACCAACACGTTGAGTGTCCATAGTTGTAGTAGATTTGGGTCAGTATCCAGGTACTCGGTGAGGAGCTGTGAGTTTGGGAAATTGTGAGACTTCCAACACATCCAAACGAGAGTAGGCCTGACACGACATGAATACACCGCACTAACACAACACAACATTAGCGGGTTTGGACGAGACAAATTCCGTTCTGGTCCAGAATGGGTCGACGCGAAGTTGACATGGGAAAAAATGATTAGGTCTGGGTCAACCCGTGTAACCCGAAATTGAACCGTACAACCTATTTATTAAAAAGATCAAAGTTTACTCGACCAGGGTTTAATAGTTACTATGGTTAATTGGGGAGGTATTTAAGAACATTTTCTCCACACTCCAACCCTAGTGGTCGATTTAGAACGGGTCAACTTAACCCTACTCGTCAACCTAGAAAGTAGAAACCTCCCAGGATCTTAGGACCCAGTGATTGACCTAGAGGATGAGGTAGATGTCATGGAGGAGGTCACGAGTCTTACATATTCAATGATAGGGGAACATTTGCGTAGGCTGGAGAGTCTGAGGGTGAACATGTCGGGTACCTTGGAGGCAGGAGGGGGCAATAAAGTGGCATAGCCTGCGAGGAAAAGTGTTGACGATGCCCCGAGTAGTCATGTCTAGGTTATGTTGGTAACTAAGGGTGGAGATACAACATGATTCCCTGATTACCGGTGTAAGGAAACATGGTAAGATGACTGTCTCTTAGTCCCATAAGACGCCCTAACCCAGCTCCAGAAAAAAAAATTGCGCTTTAATACATGTTGAGTTAAGATCGATTCGTAGATACTTCCATTTGCATGATATTGATGCATTGTCGTGTCGTGAGTCGGAGTCTTTGCGTCTTAAGTGGGCTACGAAACATGTGAATGAGGTATATAGGAGTTTTCTCGGGACGCGCAATTGAAAGATAGGAGTTCTCAGTTAAATTCTTTTCTTTACATGTTATGGTTCGATTTCTCACTCAGTTTCTCCTGTGGATTTTTGTTAGAGTTATATTCGTTATAGATTATCTATTGTTTTGCGTGATTTTTGGGACATTTGGATGAGTATTTGATTGTTATACTGAAATATTCATGTAGTTGAGCTCTATATGCATAATTGATAAGTACGGGCTCTTTCGCGATTTGTTTAGCTTTTATTATCACATTTAATCTCCCGTATGTTTAGTTTTTCGTGTTTCAGGTATCGGAGGTTCGAAAATAATAACTGGGACGTGGACAAACTTTGGAAACGAGTAGAGCTCGGGAAAATGGCCAAAAGTGAAGAGAGAAGGACTTGGAGTGAGCAAAATAGAGACTTGTTGATCAAGGAATTCGTACTAACACGCTTGTGTTCGCACGAATTACTTCAAAGAAAGAGCGGAAAAGTTGATATTTGCAGTCGAGGAGAAAAGTGGGCGCAGGATTTCGTGCGAGATTCTAATCAATTCGCACGAAAATAAATTGAATTCGGCAGCTTCAGTGACCAGCATTTCGTGCGAATATAAGGTGCTGCATGATGTGTGTGCACAAACATAAGTTGTTCGCACGAACAGAAAGAGCAAGGGGGCAACACCCCGTCCTCTCGGTTTGGTTCACTCTTACCACTCTGTTCCCTTTCTTTCTCACCCTGTGAGAAAGCTCGGGGATTAAGGAAAATAGGTGTTTGACTGTTTTACCCCTGCACATCCAGACAATTCTCTCATTGTCCTCTCTTTTCTCTCCTCCTCCCTGTCTCTAATTGATATCAACAAACACCACCACACCACCACGAGACCACCAACCACCAATTTTAGATTACATATCCAATCACAGTCAAATACAGTGGAAAAAGAGAAGATGAATAATTAATAGATAAGTACACACTCCTCAAACTAATGAATCTGTAAAAAAAAAATTGAAGAACAGAGAAGATAACTTTAGGCTTCCACCACCATCGGCACCAGCCCATCTTCTTCCTCCTTCAGAGAGATCTCAAATTTGAGAGTCCAACCTCTGGTGCAAGATCCATCAAAAGACCCAGCTACCGCCTCGATCGACGGAGGAGGAGACTACGGGACCTCCGCCGCCCTCATCGACGGCCAGAAACACTCGTCCGCCGTCACCGTCGTTCTCGTCGTCCGCAAGAAACTCCAGTCGAAGCCCTCGCCAAATCGGAGATCGGTTTGTCTAATCGGCGCCCATCTCCATGTCAATCTGCCCTCCCCTCTCGCTCCCTCACTCCCTTCTTCTCCTCCCCTTCTTCTTCCTCTTTCTCTCTCCTTCTTTACCGTCGTCTGCCTCTTTCTCTCTCTCTCTCTCTCTCTCTCTCTCTCTATCATCTCTTAAATGAGCAGGAAGGGTATGTTGAAATGAAAGGTGGGGTGTAAATTGTAAGGATAAATATGTAATTGACCATCATTAAACATGCCAAAAGAGGAATGGGGGAGAAAGAAAGGGAACTTACCAAAATAGAAAGGGGGAGAAAGAGAGGGAATGGAGTGGTATGAGTTAAGACCCAATCTGTCAGTGTCTGACGCCCGAAGCGAGCAAGTAGTGAATATACATGACCTACTTCTCGTAAACAAGACTACAATCATAACCTTCTTCCTGAAGGGATTAAACCCCTGCTGATTGCTGATATTCTGGGTGTTGGAATGTCCATGTAGTTGTTTGTTTGTGTTTTATTTCCGATGTAACAAAAAAAAAAGTAAACAATACTACATTCATAACCACCTCTTTTTCATAAATCGAAAGATAGTATTTACATAGGGTTTACAAGAGAATACGAAAATACCGATGTTCCTTTTTATAGTCAAGTTCGTGAAGTCTCTATTTTTGCTCCCACGTTTACGCACCTGTGAAGTTTTAGAAGAACAAAAACAAAGATCCGAAGAAGAAACTGAGTGAGAAATCAAACCATAACATGTAAAACAAAGAATTTAACTGAGTAAAACGCTGAGTAAAGTAAAAACAGCTTGTTTGACAGGAAACATATTAGCTGTTAAGAGAGTTATTTCTCAATTCCCTATACCTAACACTTGAGATTGCCAATAATCATATTTCTTGACATTATCCAGCGGAATCTAAGTACCAAAAATGTCATACCATTGTAGAGATTACACTCACATACGATAATGTCGCCAAATAACCACCTGAAGACTAGACCATAAGAGTCTACACCCATCAGAAGGTACCAACCCCTACAGAGACGTGAGATTAGCACCTAAAACAGGTAATTAATCTTAAAACCGCAAGTTACTACCAAAAGTTCAAGATAGGGAGACCTGCATATCTCTAACTCCCAGTCACTGCGCCCAGTTGTATGTACTGATGACTCGCCAAACCAATAACCAAGTCCATATTACAACATTAACATTTGGATGCACAAACATTTTCCACATCCAATCCAGTATCCAACATCTAGTCCATTATATTATCCAGAAAATAATTTAATAAACAGATCTCAACATGGAAATATCTCAGAAAAAACCAGTTTATCAAATCACATAAAGCCTCCAAAAATAGAAACTAAAATCTAGTCACCTGATTGTAAAATATTTTTTAGTTATAAACCATTTCTAATCATCAATCTCACTACAATACATAAACAAAGTAAACATGTATAGTCAAGCATGACTGCTCACCTTAACACAGCAAGTTCAGCACGTAATTCTGATAATTCTGAGATTACAAGTTTGTCCAGTACAGTCTCTGATTGCCCCACAACATAAACATGCTAGATATCACTTATTAACTCTTCCTGATCCTGACCAACCTAGATAGCCAGAACACATTTATCTCAACTTTTTAAGAAATTGAACTTGCGAATTTGTAGTTATCAGAAATTTAAAAAGGTCCCTAAAAGTTAGATCTGGGTAACAATTTGAATATAACCCCCAAATAATCATTAAACCACATATGCAACCCTCGAACATGCAAAAAATACAAAATTACCCCCAAAACATAACTTTTACATATTTTCACTTTGACCCATAAACCACTATAACAGACAAAACTTGCTCAAAACAACTCCAGATTGAGTAATGCTTTTTTCCTACAGGTTCCTTATTCAATTATGTACAATTTTTATATAGACCGGAACATCTAAATCACAAACTAAGACCTCCTGAACTGGGTTTCAAGTGCAATGATGTGATTTAGCGTGATTTAATCCAAGAGATGGATTCGAATAGGCTTTAACATTATTATATGACTTGCAAAAACCTTCGGACACAAGTAACTCAACCCAGATTTCAAGAAATCACCAAGAACGTCCAGAATATAGCATGCTATGCAAAGATGAAACACTAAGATTCAAGTGAATCTACAGACCATTCTAGGATGATTTGAAGGAAGCTATTAGCCTAAAACTTGTAGTATGTAGCACTGGGAATGCATAGAAACAAGAATCATCTTAAACAGATATCTGTAGAGTGAGATATGCATGTGTTTACAGGGAACAAAATATCGCCAGAATATACAAGAACTTATGAACGAAGTGTAAGAATCCATGGGGTTCCACCTCAAAACCAATTGGCAATGAGGGGAGTAGCCCAGGACACTTATTAATTCTTTATCTTCTTCTTGAATGTCCAATGTGGGACTTCTCAACACGAAGCTTCAATTAAACATGATTCTAATCAGATTCACAGGCATAGATATGTTTCTTATACATGTGGAAAGCACACTGCAAGAAACATAATGAAATTTGATTGAGAAACAAGGATTTTACCAGTTAATGAATTTCTCTGGTGTATTTTCTGGTGCAGAGAGTTTGAATTTGGCCTTTTCCGTTCTAGGAAGAGGTAGAGGCTGATTCCAGAGGCTATATGTTCACAATTACTTCGCTAGCAAGGTAAAAAGACCAAATTCATCAAGTTACAACACAAAACACGAATTGGACATATTACATAAACTATGGTTCGTATAATTCCTTACCAATTTTCTCCCAAATCGTGAATTGTTTGCCAGGCTTTTACTAGGGGTGAGTTCCTAGAGATCTTGTGACTTGTGAGGATGAAGTTATATAAGAATTAGAAGAGAAGAAGATTTGAGAGGATTTGTGAGTTGAGCTTCAAGAAAACTCATGAACAGTTAAGAACATTGAGAATTTCTCATGTTTTGATCTACCCACTGCACGATGTAGTGTAGATATTGACACCTCTCTAGTTGAGGTGTCAAAGGATTAGGAGAGTATGAACTTAGCTCAAATTTAGGTCATGTTCTTAATTAGGGTTCTAAGTGTAGTTTAGTGAATTTTAAGGTTAGTTTAGGGTTTAATCTAGCATATGGAAATTACTAATTCACCCGAACGTGTAATTCATCCTTCTTGATCCAAAATCACAACGCATCATTCCTATAATGCCCCTCCACTACCGCCTGATAACTAGACAAAGTTCATAGACGTTTGCCTCTGATTCCTTGCATTTGGATCCCTGCTGAAACTGGGCTGTTACATTCCACCCCCTTAAAGAAATCTTTGTCCCCGGAGACTAACAAACCTTAACCTTAACTATTACAAAATGGATGCAATGCAATGCAAGTGAAATGCACAATGAAAAATATATATGAGACAAATACCTAATCAAATATATACGGATAACGCTCTCGTAACAATTCCTCTTAACTCCCAGATTGCTTATCCACTGACCTCTGGTTGGTTAGCCCATGAGACTAATAAAAAGGTTCCTTCTTCTAATCCATGCCTTCAATTTCTTCTTATATTGTACATGGCCTCGCTACGTTGAAGGACTGCACATAGCATACATTTGGTGAGAATGATCAAAGTAAAAACATCTGAATTACAGTGTGTTAGTAGAGCCTGTTATGCATCACTAAGAATTTTCACAAAAATTAATAACTTTAATATTTAAATATTCGAGAGTAAAACATAGATGTCGGGTACTAAGAATGCACTATTAAAGTCCATACATATGTGGATACATGTTCATCTTAATAGATAGAAAATGAGAGCCTTCTTTGATTCTTTCTGACATCAATAAATCAAATGCCGAAAGCAAGATACCGAGGCCAAGTGCCAATAAGCGCCAAATGCCTTAGCCTGTGTAAAAGAAGGCAGCACGTCACATACAACGATTTTTCAGATTGCACAGCCTCAATGTCATCTTATCTCTAAAATTAGAAAAATATTATGTTTCTACTTTCTAGTAAGTGTTAGATGTTTAGTCAACAAAGAACCACACTTGTCAACTGAAATACAAATACATGTGCTTTATATAAACCACAATCGCTATTCTATGATATTAATCAACCTCCTGAAGCTCAGCATGTTACAGACCAGAAAAACTTGCACAATGCCAGGAAAGGGAAAACCAAATTCTGACGAAATACCGTAGAGAAGCTGCATAAGTTAACCGGATAACATGATTAACATCTATGCAAGCAACAAATTTCTATCTGCTGAAAAATGTTAAAATACAAAGAAATTTCTAGCGATGACTCAGACCTTCGACATTCACCTTTGTCTACAGGGAAAATATCGTGTACGACGTGCTTAGCTTAAAGGATATTACTATGTTGCACAAGTGCGGGTGCGGGAACTGGGTGCCGCCGCGGCAAATTTCCGAAATTCAATGGTGCGGGTGCGGCGGCAACTTTTTATACACACACACACACACACACACATATTTATTATTTGTGATACCTTATACTGACAAAAAAACAATGTTAGTAATCCAAATTACAATCAAGCAGAAATTCATACATTGATTTAAGGATACAGAGTTACTGTATCAACAATATAATCTCTTCTTGTTGTCGTTGTTCTTAGCTTTAAATAGACAAGTAATTTAATGGTTATAACTTAGAAGTGTTCACATAGATGCACGTTTTTTGGTTAAACGATAGTTGCATTTTAGAGGACCTCTCAAGTCTCAACTTAAACTTTCAAAATGACACTACATTATCCACGAAGCACCCAGAAGCACTCGCTGCGGGTGTGTGACCTCTGAGAAGAACTTGTGCAACATAGGATATTAGTCTCAGAGTTGTGCATTCCAAGATCAGCATCATTAACTTGAAATAGTTACAGAGATATTAGGAGATGCCAGAATTTAAGTGGTAATTACTAGTTAACAAGAGAGAAAAAAAGTTCCACCAAATCCTACGAGTATGTGGACAGTTGAATGAAGAAGTCTGTATGGTACAAACAACAACCGGGTTTTGTTCATCCACAGTTTCCCTCTTATGCGTGCAAGCTCCAGAAGTCTTTAAACAAGCATCTCGAGCATGATATCATAGACTATCTACTTTCTTGCAATCACAACCAGCTATGCAGATACCTCATTGTTTGTTCTGAAGCAGCAAGGTGATATTACTATAGTTTCGATCTATGTTGATGGTATTTTAGCGACTAGTAGTAATGCAGTCTTTATTGATTCCTTCTTTGTAAGAATGAGAAATTAATTTGCTTTGAAAGACTTGGGAGAATTGCATTATTTTCTGGGTATTGAGGTTAGTAGGTTACTAAGACCAGTCATGAATGGTTCTTCACCAGTCTAAGTATGCTCAACATTTGTTGATAAAGCTGGGTTGTTGGAGAGCAAGGCTGTTATAATCATGTTGATGTGCCTTCTGGAGTTGTCTTCTTCCTCTGCTGACTCTATTCACAGGCTGACAGTGTAACAACCTGTCCCAACAACTTCTTTATCCTTACCACCAGATAAAACTGCTTAAGCCTTGAAGGTGCCTGTAGTAATCCACGAAGCGTACTATATACCAGGCATCTAATCCATAATTTATCATGCGGGACGGGATATTATAATCCCCCCACCTTACACACATCTAATCCACAATATCTCGATGTGGGACGGGATATTACAGACAGTATATTTTTCGGGAGTTTGGTAGGTGGTCTACAGTATCTCACAATAACCATACTTGATCTGCGATTTGCTGTTAATGTCCTTTGTCAGCATATGCATAACCCACAAAATACTGATTCTGTGGCATTAAAGAGAAAACTGAGGTGCATTAAGGGTACTACTTCTTGTGGTTTGCAGTATGGAAAGAGTTCTGTGCCTCTAGATGTGACAGCATACAGTGATGCTAACTGGGCAGGTTGTAGAGAGGATAGAAGATCTACAACAGGTTATTGAGTGTTTCTCTGTTCCAATTTGGTTTCTTGGAGTTCCAAGAAACAGCCAACAGTGGTCAGGTCCTCCAGAGGCTGAGTACAGGGCCTTAGTTGCAGTGGCCTCCGAGGTAAATGGCTGACATATCTCTTGCAGGATCTTGGTGTTACTGCTTCTAGCAGGATCTTGGTGTTACTGCTTCTAGAGTTCCTCATCTGTTTTGTGACAATATGTCGGTTATGGCACTGGCTTCTAACCCAGTGTTCCATGACAGGACCAAGCACATAGAAATAGACTACCATTTTTGTTCGAGAAATGGTGGTGTCTGGTGCTGTGAGTATTTCTTATGTGGCCTCTCAAGATCAGTCATGATACTCATGACAAAGGCCTTATCTCACTCTCAAGTTCTTGTGAAGAACAAACTGCAGCTCCCTGATTGAGTGGTGTGAGCTTTGTTTGAGGGGAGCTGTTAAGAATTAAATGAATCGCAAAGGCCAGAAATGTAACTGAAGTAGTGTTGGGTCCTAGCTGTAAATAGCAGAAAGTAGGTAATTACAATACTGTATAAACACATTTACAGTGTATTGGTTTGTTAATGAATAACAGAATTTTGTTTTGATTTTGTTCATCTTCTTCTTCTTCCCTTTTTCTCTAAGACCTCGCTTTTTCAATATGAATAACATCTTTTTCGACTAAGATGATGCTTCTCCACAGTTCGTTTCCAAAATGCTTGATTCTGAAGATTTTGAACACATAATTCCCACACTTGAAGAGCTTCTACCACGGGACCATATCGTTTACGAGGGAATAATAAATTTACGGGGTTTTGCAGGCAATTATCAGAGCTGCATAGCATAAAACTAACCACTCTAAGCTACTCAATCAGTATTAATGGTGAAGTCAAAGGTTATTTTGCTGGAGCAAAGGGCTTAAGGCAAGGGGATCAAGTGCCCTACTTGTTTGTGCTTATCATGGAGGCCCTTGCTGGTAGGTTGGCTTTAGCAGCTGAAAGTCGACATGATGATTATCATTGGAGGTGTAAAAGACCAAAAATTACACATCTCACCTCTGCAGATGATCTAGCCATTTTCTGTAAGGGTAATGTCAACTCTGGCTCAAGAGGCGCATAAAACCTTAATGATTTTTATGCCCTCACACGGGTGAGGGCTAATGCGGGGAAAAGTCAAATGTTCAGCTCTGGAGTGCCTACTGAAACTAAGGCTGCTATTCAGAACCTGTTTGGTCTCCGCCTAGGTACCTGGCCTGTGAACTACCTTGGTGTACCATTGATCACTTCAAAACCCTCTGAACGGGACTGTAAGCATTTACTTGATAGACTAATAGGGAAAATCAAGCAATGGGGTGCTAAATTCCTGGCGTATGCAGGAAGCCTTCAATTGATTCAACCTGTGAGTTTTGCTCTCCAACAGTATTGGCCCTCTGTGTTTATGCGTGAAGGATATTATTGAACAGGTTCTGAGGATTTTTTTAAAAAGGGGGGTGACTACTATAAATTTTGTACTCAGTAACTACAGTTATATGGGGAGGGTATAGGTTAATGCATGATTCTTGCATCGCAGTTTTGTATAGTGCTGAATACAGTTTATCTACATTGTAGCAGCCTCTTTTTATATAGGACGTACCCTTAGGGTATACGTTGTCCTGGGCTATGCCCCTTGTACTAATGTTTCACCCTGTTCTTTGCAATACAATTAGCATTACGCCAAAAAAATCTATGCGGAAGGGTTAAAGAAAGTAACTTCAAAATGTAAAGAGCCTTGATAATTATCAAGCAGATGCTATAGCAAATGTGATTTGAATGTTTCCTAAAAAAATGTGATTTGAATGCTCTAAGAAAGGGGGGATCCGGATATGTATAATCTGGCTGATAAATAAGGTTTAGAATGTAGACCCTAAAGAGTAGTCCCATCTGGTCTCTCGTGTCATGAGAAGAAGTTTAATGCCATGGAGGCAAGTCCAAGAAGGTTGGTAGCTTTCAAGCTATACAGAAAATTCTTTCAGATGATGGATACGGGTTTTCTTGGCGGGGACAGAACAGAAACATTAATTTTGAGATTAATGTTTTTGGGTTGTGGGAACAAGTTATAGTCTTGTGAGAACATCGTGTTTTAGACATGATTAAGATCCACGAATGAAGGTGAGGCTACCACTTTGTGTGAACAACAGATGGCGACAATGATAAAACAAAAAAATTAATACTGCAATCAGTGTTGGAGCCAATGTTTCATATCAAGTAACAAAAACATTGATCTTCACAGTAAAGGGGCTATATTAAGTAATTCATGCGTACCATATTAGCGCAAGCAAAGGCAACACTGACCCGTCCCATCACTGTTAGAAATTGAGATTTCCAAACTGAATCTGCAGTTATTGCACAGGCTTCTCCTTCTTTGTCAGATAGTAAATTTGAATGGGTTTCTTCAAATGTCATCACCAACCTATTTCCACGCTTTACATGTGAATGTTATCATCGTCCCCTGGCCTGCTCTCAATCATTGTGCTTTAATCAATCGTACATAGATGCTCCTTTTTCCAATCATCTACGGTGATAAAATAGCTGCAGCCTAAAGCAACCACTGCAGCTATTTGCTGTTCTACGAGCTCAAAGAACGTCAAGAGTAAATCAAATGACGAGTTCCGCAGCGACCATTATCTGCTTAATGTCAGGCAGATAATGGTCATAGGAAAAGACATGGGAGCTGGCTTTGGTGTTACATCCAAATTCTTATACCTTTCGGTCATTGTGGCAACGATCCGGGCCGGACCGGCTGGGAGGAGGCCGGACTAGTTGGGGGCGGGCTTGGAGGGGGAAGGAGCGGGCCCGGCCGGGGACTGTACTTGCCCTTCTTCATCCAGACCGTAGATGGTGCTTCCTAATACTCTAGTAATGTAAAAAGGTTCATTGTATAACATCACCGTACCGGACTCTCCATTCACAAGGCAGTACATGATGTGCTTCCAAGTTTTATACACAAACACGCCATCGTTCAAAATCGTCCCAAGCCCCACCCACAATCACACTGGACTCATCAACTCTACTTAGATGCATCAGTTCCTGATCAACCAAAGTGATGAAATATTCTCCCACTAAAGCAACAAATGTAGCTTCCTCGCCACTGCCTCCCCAAACGCCACAATGAACTGAAGAAATCACGAGTTCTGCAGCAACAACACTCTGCTGGAGGTCAAACATGACAACTCGGTCCGGTGCCAAACACAGTAAGTGGTTCCGAAGTCCAGCATAAGAAGACAGTGCATTGACGTCACCGGGAAGGATATTCTCGCTGACAATCTCGTTCGAAAGATTCCTCACTGATAAAATCATCTCATCTCTAGCGGTGGTGGGGGTTCTGGATTTGATCAGCACTGCAAATTTATCTGGAGCAACAAAAACTATTGACATACCGTCACCTTCTGCAGCTACTGTTGCTGATGCGCATTCCTTGTTATTTAAAAGTACCAGTTTATAACTTGTATGGTCTACACATATCGCAGCAGCATCTCCACTAGGGCTACATGAAAGAGTGATAAGAAATGGCAAGAAGGAGGGATCTGCTAGATCTTCAAACGGTCCAAGAACAGCCTGAGCATCTTTTTTGGCGGAGTAGTCATAAAACCACAACCTCTTGTCTTTAACATGATAGAGAAAATCGCCAATCGCTGAAAATGCTGGAAGTTCTCTAATGAACCTATACAAGTTCATCCCATTAGTGTGACCGACGGCAAAAAGGTACTTTGTTGGATGCGTGCAAAGGCTCAACAAATTCTTCGAATGTACATATGCATATGAATGTTTTAACGTGCTCCGTTCTTACAGATTCGTTTGTAAAAATAGAAAACATGCCAAACTTCATCGAATGTACATATGCATAACAGAGATGAATGAAATTAGCAACAGTTGAAACAAAAGCACACAAAGATATAAGCGATGGATACATGTAGAGCTAGAAGAAATAAGTAATGAACTAACTGGTCACAAGTTGAAGATGTATTATGACCACTAGATGGAGAAGACTTTTTGAGGATCCTAATAGAACTCTAATTTCCAGTCAATATTCCAACCTATGTTACTGGTGTGGTAACACAGATAGTTACGGTTTCATGAAACAAAAAACGAGAATGTGGCACAGAAGCACTAGAAAAATACTATGGTTTTCGGGTGCCAGACTCCCAATAGTTGAGTGTATATTACCTGAAGTAAATCAAAGAATAAGATTATTAAGTAAAAAAGAAAAAAGAAAGAGTGGTGTTCCTTGTTGAATATTGTCACAGCTGCTGCTGATGAAGTGGTCAAAGTCTGTTTATTTTAACCTAGTCTTTTGCTGATTTTTAGGGATCTTTTTGTTGCTCAACAGCATCAGATTTTGATGCTATTTTCATGCTTTCTTGTTATGTTTTTGCTGTATAAATAAGTGATCAATGAAAAGCACATCACAGTTTATGCCCAAATCATAAACTTTTCTTTATGCTCTCTCCAATAAAATACCAACATTCCTTGTTCAGCCAATGAGTTGTGTAATTCCTAAACTGAGACCTAGAACTTAAGTATAGCATTGACATCTTTGCTACTGGTGACCTAAAATAGTATCTGAAACCCTAGTCCGACGACACTGCTCAAGTGAATAAAGATTTAATTCTTATGAGCTGTTTGTGAAAATATATACAAACCCACATAATCAAATACAGAGATTGATTCATAAAACTGGCCGAAGAAGAAGAGGAAGAGAGCTGGTAAGTATTAAGGTGAAGATTTTCGTACCATTGAATCAGATAGCTAGCGATCACTCAATCGGCTGACAGACCTCAGCAAGCAGAAACAGAGAGACTCGGGAGTATTCCGTAGCACCGGGCTTATATATGGGTTTGGAATGCTGCTGGATTACGCTATACTGAGATAAGGGAGAATAAGTTATTTTTTATTTTGAGTGTTTGGTTAAAACAAGATAAGATACAATAGCATATGGATAAGATGAAAGAATACTAAACTAACAAAGTTGTTTTCTTAGGGCATCTCCAACCCATTATATTTTTCTCCTCCCGTCACCTCCCACTCCCCCTCCCCTTCCCCCTCCCTCACGGGCCCACCATTTTCCCCCTCCCTCTCCCCCTCCACCAAACAACTACTCATCTCCAACTCATTCTTTTCCCCTCATCCAACAACATAATTTTTAATGTATATTTAATAATTTAAAAATAAATTATAAATACTACGAAAAGTAATTATGCATAATAAGTGGCGATATTTGCTTTGTATCTCTGAATACTATTTTTGTATCGTTGTGATTCAATGAATTTGACTTTTTTTTTTGTTTCTAAATTTAATAATTATAATTATTAACTGCACAAAATAAAATTTATTAAATTTTGAACAAAATAAGATAACGATGACTTTTCGTAAATATACTTTTCAACAATCGTGAGTAAATTATAATTTTTTATCATTAATAAAAATAAAATAAAAATTATTAATCATAACAAATATATAAGATATAATCATAAAAAATTACTAAGTGTAATTAATAATATCAAATATTGAATTAATTTATCACTCTATGTAGGCAGGGGAGTGGATGTTCAGGGGGAAATCCCCCCTAACCATGCCACACCCAAGGCAAAATTTCTCCCCATAGCACCCCCTCCCCCTCCCCTCATAGGGTTGGACATGGACCATATTTTTATACGGTTTTCCCCCTCCCCCTCCCCTGATAGGGTTGGAGATGCCCTTAGATTAGGGATGGAAATATGGTCCGATCCGATCTGTGATCCGAGCGATCCGGGCCGAATGGATCGGATCCAAATCCGATCCAATTGAAAATGGATCGGATTTGGATCTGAATGGCCAGATCCGATCGGATTTGGAGCTGGATTTGGATCTAAGGGCAGATCCACCGGGTTCCGACCCGATCCGATCCGACGTATATGTGTGCTTTACAAATATATTCATACTACCTCCCCACTATCACTTCCGAGAAGTATACAATAGTAATTCCAACCTACAAAGCTATTTCTGTTGTGTTTTAGGCTTATAACTTGCGAACATGCCTTAGCGTATGAAATAATGTTTATTTCTTATGTTATTTTTTGTATTTTATTGCAAACCCAAGTTGGATCCGATCCGAATCCGGTTCGACCACGTATTATATGGATCTCGGATTTGGATCAGCTGGATGAAACCCGATCCGATCTGATCCGAATCCGTTGATGATCCGATCGGATCTGGATCGGATCTGGATCTCATTTTTCCCAGTCGGATCGGGATCGGATCTAGCCTGATTTGATCCGGATCCGACCCGTTGCCATCCATACCTTAGATTGCACCTCACATCTATTTTTTAGGGCACTTCCAATTATGGAAGGGGTGGGATAGTGGTCTCCAACTAGTGAGGGTGAAGGGGTGAGATGAAAAAGATGTGAAAAACGAAAAAGGAGATGGGGGAAGCCCCTTGAGTTATGACTAACATTCTCAATATATTTTTGTGTCGATTTAATAAGATGTTATTTTATTTATTACTAGGGGATTGCCCGTGCCCGAGCGCACTACACCAAAAACACGTTTTACCTATTGCAATGTCATAAATAAAATAAGTATTTTTATCTACAAACATGAGCAGAAAATGAAAACAACATAAATAATTGTAGTAAATAATCAGGAATAAAGGAAGTCCATTTTTATATAATTATGATAAAAGGAGTGGGTAGTTAAGTGGGTAGTTGAGTAGTGGGTAGTTGAGTAGTGGGTAGTTAGGGGGTGGTAGGTGAGATCTAAGGGCTGGGGTTAATTCAATCTAACGGTCTAAAAGACATTTTAAAGTCAACCGTCCTATTTTATAATATAGATTCATTATTTATCTTAAGAAATTTAAATAAATATAAATAAAATATTTAATAGTTTAGTCAAACATTTAAAAATTTACTTAAACATATGTTTTTATTCATAATGAAACGAGAAACTATTTGTGTACCAAAATTACGTCTTTTTTTTTTTGTAGTTTCAATTATATCCCTAACTCTTGGTGTACCGAAATTTCTTTAAACATTATTAATGTGATTTTTTTTCTATCGAATATTATTAATTTATCTTTGTAATATCTTATATTATTATTCGAATTATTTATCAATTATGTAAATGATTGACAATACATTTAATTGGTTTATAGTAGTTATTCAGTTGGAAACAATGGGGTAGTGAGAAGGCGAAGGTTAAGTGGGGGGGGGGGGGGGGGGGGGGGGGGGAGTGAACCCATGAGGTGAAGGTAATGGTGAAGGTGAAAGAAAGAGGGTGAGCTTCGGTTGAGATGGTCTTATTTGGGGGGTAATTTGGTCTTTTTTAATATACAGTTTATCCCTTTTCTCCTAACCCCTGATTAGTATAAGCTTCTAGGCAAAATATAATGAAGGGGTTTCATGTGTCAACTCCATGTGAAACTCGTTAGACCCGTAAACTCACGGGTTTAATGAGTCAACTCCATGTGAAATTAATGGAAAATTTCTTAAGTCTTTGGTGTTTTAGTGCACAAAAAAATACGATATGAAGTCACCCACCTCCGAACACTGGTGCGCTATTAAAGTTATGTCAAGATTATGAAATATATATTACAATCACTAGGAAATGGAAATACCCAACCAAACGTACAATACCAATGACTGAGTAAAGATAATTTTTATCATATTACTGAGATTTTAAGCTAGAATAGAACATGCTCGAAGTACTTTTATTTCCTTTTAATGTGGAAGATTAACATTCTTTTTTATATGAAAGTGAAAATGTTGTGTCTTACTCTGATTCCTCGTACCATAAAAAGCCAGATCTCTTGGCTCGTCACTTGGGCACATGCTCACGAAAACGAACAAACTTACTTTACACTCATTCTCAAGAAGTCTAATCCTTCAAATATCTCGAATTACCGTCCAATCAGCCTCTGCAACGTCAGCGACAAAGTCATAGTCAAATTGTTGCCAACCGCCTGCTGTCAGTAATCAATCACCTAATCTCACAAAATTAAAACGCCTTCATTCAAGGAGATCTGGTCTACGACAACCTTTTCATAATCCAAGAGACTCTAGAATACATCAGACACCACAACCAAATCAGAAATATCCACACTAAAGTTGGGTATGAGCTAAGTCTTGGACAAAGCTAAGTGAAATTTCCTTGACAGACTCCTCATCCATATGGGGTTTGGAGAAAACTTCAAATGAAATGTCATGCAATGTGTTATGACGATGTCTTCTGCAGTCATGCCAACAGACGAGCTTCCAATTTCATTACCCCCATATAAGGGCGTTTGTCAAGAGGACTCCCTCTCGTCATATCGCAAGCAAACCTCTCTCCTCAATTCTCTAGTTTATCACTTAAAAAAAATTGTCGAGGAATAAAAGTTGGTGTCTTTCTCCCTTGATGTCTCACATCTTTTTTGCGGTCGACTGTTCCATCTTCCGAAAATCCGAACTTTGACATGCTTGGAACTTGAATTGGCTCCTTAATTGGGCAGCACTACCACTTCTCAGGTCAAGACATTAAAATAGAAAAAATATAACTCTTCACCAGCCCCAACATGACATATACCGACATAAACAGCTACGGAACATGTCAGTATTATGGACAAGATAGGAATATATTTGGGCTTAATTATGGACTTCACACTCATAAAAATGACACTTTAAAAGGAATCATTCAAAAAAATCAAGACTCCAGAAAAGAAAATATATACGCAGAGTTTCAAAGGAAAATGTGTGCTAACAAGTCCTAATTAGAAGTCATTCCAACCTACTACATAGTCGTCTTTACGATCCCTATCTTTGTGACGACCCGGTCACAATTTTATAAATAAATTATCGATTTAATAAACGCGCGGATAATATTAACCAGTCTGACACTTTCAGACATCTAAAAACTCAGCCAGCAGGACACACAGTCCTCCAAAATAACATCTTTAATCAATTTTCTAAAAAACTGGTATGTGACTGACTTATTTAAATAATTACACCAGCTCGTCAAAATGACAGTTTTTATAAATATCTGGCAAAAGCAGCTAATTACAGCAATTCACTAAAAAAACTCCAAAATGCTATTTTAACAAAAAAAATGCCACTTTTTAACAACTACACCGCGATCCAGACGTGCTCCGGCTCAACCTGTTAAACAGACGGGTGAGCCGAACAGCCCAGCAGGTACCGCCTAACCACTGGCATAGAAATCTAAAATCTACTTAACAGACGGCCAGGTATTACACATCAGCATGCGGCACCAAATAGACAAACAATGTGATTTAACAATCACCACACAGTCAACATATAGCTAGAAAGCTATAAAATTCACACCAACAATATAAACAGGTATAGACTGTAACTGCAGAAATTTAGAAGTTAAATTTCCCCTACCTCACTCACTGTCCAAGTCGAATAGAAGAACATGCAGCTTCTTATTTCCATGAAAGAACTAGTGTCCAGGGAGATAAATCTCAATTTGAATATAGTTGGTCAAGCATAAAAACGATGGGTTTAGGCTTTCTGTAAGCTAATTCTACCTCCCCAAGAACTACAATGGTTAAAGTTAATAAAAAAACCTTCAGAGAAGAATAACGGTGAATCATTAATGTATTATTCAAATTCCTTTTGATAAGTTTAAAGTCTCAAAAACTTAGTTATGAAGTAACACAACTCATACACTAACACAAATCCACAACAAGCCATGTGGATTTAAAAAAAGTAATACCTCTACAAAATGATTGTAAGGAAATAGTAAAACACATGACAGTTATCTCTATAGAGCATTTCTCCAAAGTACTTCAACAAGTGTCATCACAAATGTAAGGGAAAATGATACTGGTAACAACCACACAAACTGCCTCATACTCATGTTTAATCACCAACTCATGCAAATCCTTAAATTTATCACAGATGTGTCCATGATAAAAAAATAGTACTAGTCTTAGTACTAGTCTTACTTCCAAACTGATCAACAAACATGTTTTAACTAAACTAAGTTAATCGCGTAATAAATATACTTTTTGATACGGGTTATTACAATCTTCTTCTTCAGTGCACTAAAATGAACCATGACCAACTTTCTATTGAGCAATGGAAGCAACAAATAAATCAAGTGGAAAATATTTTTAACTATGTGCAAGCCGGTGATAACTCTTTATCAGAGTTATATTTCTTGCATGTTTAATATCGTTTTGGGTGATTCCGGGGTTGAAATATGAGTTTTACACTATGAATGTTGAGAAAACGTAGAAAGTTGAGTTTTTAGCACTTTATTGTTAATCCGGGTGTTTCGATGCATATTTCGATGTTATTTGTCAAATATAATCGCTTGGTATGGTTGTTCATGATGTCTTGACAGGAACGGATGCTAAACGACGGCTAGGAGGCATGAAACGAACTTCGGAAACAAAGCAAACTCAAGAGGAAGCAAGAGAAGCAAAGTCGGAGGAGCAAAAGTGACCAATCTCCACTATTTTGATTGTATCTCGAGTTCTACAATGAATTTTGGAGTAATACAAGTGGAAAATGAAATTAGACTCAGAGAGCTTTCCAACGATAGGTCACGGAGCTAAAACAGAGATTGGACGAGAAAGATATGGTCCGACAAAGAGGATGAAAATCTGAGAAAATTCCCAGGGGTGTTCGTGCGAACAAACTTTTGTTCGCACGAATAAAATGCCTTAGAAAAAATTTTAGGATGGCAAAAAGAAGTGAAAAAGGGACTGCTGGAAAATAAGAACAAAATTTCAGTTCACACGAACACTGTTCGCACGAACAGTCGGGCTTTCGTGCGAACAGAGAGGCCAAACGCGGATTTTTGGGTTATTTTGGTAATTTTTTGAAAGTTTGAAGACTCCAGACCTAATCTAACATAGAGGGACGACTTTGGGGGGAGTATTCACGCATATTTGGAGCAGGAAATAAAGAGAGGACGCCAAGGAAGAAGACGGGGACGAAGAGAACACAAAAGCCACCATTGGAGAGCTAGGTTTTTGATTTATTCTTCTTCTTTCTCAATCTTGGTATGGAGAAACTTGTAAGTTGTGTTTGGTTGATTCTTCTTAGCTAAATACTTTGCTAGGCATCTCTACGAGAGCCTAGGGTTCATGTAAACGGTGATATTTTTCCGGATTTGATCTTTGCTTCATGATTTCTTGATTTCTTCTTTTGAATCAATTCTAGTTTCTTGTTTATGTTAGTAATCCTAATTGAGTGACACGATTAGGAGATAAAACTAGGGTTTGTTCAATAGTTGATTCATGCTTAAAGTTAGCAATATTTTAATTCAATTGTTCATGTACTGTGCTTAATACTCAGTGTTAATGGAGTAGCTAACCGGAAACACTGCTTAGTTAGCGAATGCACGATAGTGATTCTAACTAGCTAGGATGAGACTTGAACATCAATCTCGTATCACTGAGACTGAGAAGAGGCGTGTTAGGATTAGCTAGTGTGGGTAGATTCGGTAGGTGCGATTCGACTGTTTCGTGCAACGGTGGACCGACAGGACCCGTTGTCGTGCACGTCGTTAGCCTACTAGAACGGACCGGTAGACACAAGAGACCGATAGGAGATTGTAGCCTACCGTGAAGTAGAATGACTTGAGACCGATAGAAGATAGTCAGCGCTGTTGCCCAGCTTAGTTAGAATATAGTTAACGTGTTTCTCAGATAATCCGGAAATCGTCTACAGCCCTAGGTGATCTAGAGATTGTCTAGTTTCTCCAAACTTGTTTCTTAAAATAAAAAAAAATACAAAAATATTAGTTTAGTTGTTATTTAAATTTCTAAAATCAATCAAATCTTTCCTCCTGCATCGTACTCTAAATTAAATAACTAATTAGATAATCTAAAGTCTGTCCTCGTGGGATCGATAACTCGGGGTTGAAATACCACCCCTATATTACTTGACCGTGCACTTGCGCATACGCGTAAAGAATCGCGTCAGCCGGTCTCTAGAGGATTGGGATTCGGAGATCTATAACATTTCAATCAAACAATGATCGCCAAAAATAGCCAACAACATCCGACGAAACCCAAACTCCTGGCCAAGATGAATCCTCCGGAGGAAATATTTCCAGTCAGATTGTAACACCAACCCCTTTCCAGCCTCAGAAGGATACTATAAACATATAATTGGACTCAAGGGAGTGTCATTGGCTAAGAGTGTCGGCATACCCCGAACAAGGAGTTGACACAATATCATATATGATGTTACAATGATACAAAAACAAAACTTTTCAGGTTTTTACTATTACATGCCGCTATACCAAGCTCCCCAGTCTCAAGCGCTAACATGCGGAGTTTTAGAAAACAATAAACAATGTAAAAGAAAACAGACATACAAGACTGAGTGATAACAATCAACTAGCAAGTAGCTTAACTTAAAAAATTCATTTTGAAAAGTAAACGAATTTGAGAAATTGTCATAGGTTTGAAATCAGTTTTCAATTAATCTTAAACAGCAATAGCTAGGAAATTCAATTGGTACAAGAAAGTTCTTGTACAATTCCCATCATTGGATTATCTCGTCACACTTCAACCTTATACGGCAGATTCCATATGTTACAATACCATAGCATTGTAAAGATTAGATTCGCATCCAAAAAGGATGACCGATGACCTGAAAACTAGACCATAAGTGCCGACACCCCCTCATACGGGATCTAACCCCTAAAAGGACATGGTACTAGAGCTTAATTGTTGTGTACAACAATAGATACCAGCTCACCCCATGAGACAAATGTTGTCATATCGGAAAGGCCACCATCACAATGGAGTTTGGGAGACCTGCATATTTAAACCCAACCCCCGCGTCCGTGCTAATTAAATCTATATATGAGATCCAATATCTAGTATCCAAGTATAAAAAATAGATATTAAAGTATATTGTTCTAAATAAAGAGGTTCCAGTATGTCAAGCATTCGCCAACTTAATGCCATTTTTTAGAAACAAACTCAATTTCAATGTTCTCAAATTTAAAAACCGCTTTCCACTATTCACAGGTAAACCACATATATGAGTAGTTTAGTAAAACTACTCACCTGACAGATATTGCAAAGCAAATGCTCGTCTAGTAGACATGAACCTCATCACGAGCCGTCTCTACAAAATAAAATATACATCATATCGATACAATTCTTATATGTGGGGTAGAATGTTGTATGTTATGTAGTGCATACAATGCATGCCAAAATACTAAATGCCCTTGTCAATAAGAATTGTTCACCACGGTCCTTGACTGTGCCTGGAACCCCAAAACAAGTCCAACATGCTCATTGATATGCAATTACACTTTACAAATCATCCAGATCAATGAAGACCCCATGTTTCATGTAATTTTACAAAGGCCCATGCAGTTAGACAAAATAGTAGAAAAGCCCATTCAGTTGATTAGTCAACCCTTTGACAAAAATGTTACAAGTGAACTCCAAATATCATGAAACTATATAAAAGACATCATGGCATACTTCAAATTAATTAAAAGAAACCCAAGTTAACTTTAGTGAAACTACGATTTTACCCTTCATGAACTGACTTAGTCCACTAGTATCAACCCAAAGTCAAAGTTCTCCAAATTTGACATGCAAATTCTTAGTAGTATTTCTAATCTTTCATGAAGAAGCATAGGGGTAAAACAATCGTTCAGATAGTGAAATTGAGGTTCAAGATAGGAAAAGTCGACTCTCAACTAGTCAACTTGCAGCTAATTTGTAAGAAATTTGGAGAGAATTTTGTGAAATCTAAAACATAGTTTTGAAGATGAAAGTTTAAGGATTCCAAAACATGTTTGATGCCACAACTACCACAAAGACACAATAAGATATGATTGGTCAAAGTTGAAGGAAAATCATGAGTCCATAATTAGTTCAATTTCTGTAGTTGCAACGGTGATCACTTTGGACTCAATTTTTTGAAAAAATACGGAGAATTTGAAGATATCTCTGTGAGAAAGATTGGAAGTCCTCTTTCCCAATGAACACACTGAACAAAGTAGAACCCAATTGCAAGTTTAAACAAAAATGTTTTGAAGTCTGAAAGTTAGGCAGACTTTAAGTTATGGATGGTGCACTCAAAACAGCAACTTTGAGCCAAACTACATATCAATTGATTGATTTGGAACCAGAACTCAATATTCTTTTGAATATTAGGCATCCAGGAACACCTAGAAGAAACCAAATCAAGATTTCTTGAGAAATACAATAAGTTATTAGGTCTTTAAGTCAACCTTAAACCTGAGGGCACTCAAGAGTAGTTCATCTAGCAATTTTCTCGATTACAACCCCATCTCACCATGCTTAGAAATTTCAAAACTACTCGTTAATAACAAGTAATTACCACACTTCCCAAAATATTGCTCGCCTTCAAGAAAAAAAATACTTATACACTTGCCACAGTAATTTTTGAAGCTACAACCAACAGCTGGTTTAAAAATTGTGTGTACTACAAGAGAGGTGGGAGAGACAACTTGATGGAATTTGTTTTTTTTTGTCACAAATTTTAAAATTGCATTGATTGACTTGGCAGAACACATGTGTGATATCCAGAAAGTCAAATGTGTTCTCATACTATGCAACATGTCGGTACACACAAAGCGGTCAACCTGCCAATGGAATTACACTCCTATAAAAATATATTCTTCTTGATGCCTAAAAAAAGTAATGATGCTACAAGGGAAACGATTGTCATAATAGCATATTGAGTTTCTTAAACATTTTGATAAATTATGAGAGACTTTGAAGTGTTAGTTTGGATCAAGGCATGGTGAAAATTTATGTAATTTACAAAGATTGGTTAGGCTGAGTGTACGGTGAAGGCTATTGTAATTTGTAAAGAGTGATCTAGGAAAGCAACATAAAATAGCTATGCTGAAAGTTATCAATTAAAATAATAAATAAAGAAAATATTGATATTTGGATAAATCTAAAATTTACGAAAAAAATGGCTGATACAAAAGAATGATATTTTTAGAAGCTAAAATTTCGCAAGTTTGCTTTTGAATATAATGTTGACAGAATTAGTAGGCATTGAAATTTAAAATATACCTCATTATTTGATTATACTAGGAGTACAAAATATGAATAGTGAATTGGAATGAAACTACAAGGAAAGTTACCACATGCATGCCACACATAAAACACACATATGCTAACAGAAAGCTTAAATGATTGAATTATGATCTAACGGGACAATTTGAACTTTTAAAATGTTCTTGTTCCCTGTGTATGATAATATCATATCATTTTATTATCTAAAATATTCTATTTCATTTATATTTCCAACATACTTCAAGCTTTAGAGTATTCTGGATGTATCTAGATTATGGATATGCATCTAGGTCGCACCTATTTAACCATATCTTAAACCTTTGTTGTATGTGTCGTCGAATCAATCAAAAAGAACAAAGGAATGAATGATAAACAAGACCACCAATTTACACTTAATGTATAGAGGAACATAATGGAACTTTTGAAAATATTCATCATACACGAGAAGGCTTCACTTTTACATGGTGGGAAGGTCCTAAACCTCTATCTCCCCTACTACTTAGGGTGAGAATATTTCTAGGATGGTAGTTAATTTTATTAATAAGGATAGTTCATTTGGAAAAAATATTCACAAATATTATAGGTGGGCGAATGGCCAAGTAATAGAGATGAGGTAGAATTTAAAACTTCTGACTACCCTAATTGCAGCAGGGGTTATAGGGATGAGGGAGAATCGTATTGGACCCATACTCCAGTGTTTCCCATGGATCTCCATAATATCGCGCTTGAGTGGATTACAGTACATAATCCATGGTGAGCTGAAATCCGGGGCCCTGAATACCACATTCCTTTCCTGACCCAGATGAAGAACAGAATCATCTCGGCAGGTCAAACCATTAGCGACGCTATCATCATAAGCATCCGGGACCAATAAAACTTCACCGTTTCCTCCTTCTTTCGCTCGAAAATGAAGGTGAAAATTGCGCAACTTAGGGCTGTGAGAGGATACACTACGGTTGCTACATAAAGCTGCAAAAGGTCAAAATCTTTTCAAGAAGTGACAATTTAAATAATGTTTGATTAATATTTTGAGAATTATATTAGTATCTACCAAATCAAGGTAGAAAAGAAGAAAATTATACCTTTCATTGCTTCTGTGGTGCAAGTAGTGGCTGAGCTAGTAGTAGCTGAGGTTCAAGGTCGTCAGTTGATGTGTGATCCGGACTCACCCTCACTCACCTGTGACAACAGAGTTCCCTTTCAATTTAGTTTTCACAACCCCCTTCCATGCAGTTTCGGTTTGAAGGAACATACACTAGGTAAAAAGTAAAAGAGATGTACAGATACATGGAAGTGAAATGTGAATATTGAATCATTATTTACTCTGTTTAACTCAATGTATTAATGCATATTCCCTTCCACTCAGGCCTTGATGCAGATTCCCAGTACCAAATCACATATTGTCATAGTAGCAAGCCCGACTCTTTTCAGCTCCATATTCCACTTCACACAATTCATACAGGCAATAATGGTTTTGTTGATTCATAGTACGTTCTAGGTTTGATTTAGGTCTATCAACATTCAATCATGGTAAAATAGTTTTTATTTTGTTGGCTTCTAACCATGCTCACTCACAGAGGGTTTTGAAATTTGGCTCTTCAATGCATTCAGAGGATGAGAAACTAGGGACTTTTGAAGTTGGCTATGAGATGAAGGTCTGATAGTACCATTTATTTTGTAATTGGGGCTCTTATACTTGTGCTTATCCTTGAATGAATTTCTAATTTTCCATGAAAAATTGTGTAAAATTACATTATCGTTGTTGATACATGAGAATGCATGTGAGATACATATTGCACTTTTTTCACAGAAAAATTGACATTTTAGTTCTCCACAATCCACGTCCGTACATCAATGGAGAACCAAAAATCTCAAATTGGAGAGAGAGAGTGAGAGAACATGAGTGTAAAATTCTGTTCTACTGTGCATGCATGTGACACACTCCAACTGAAAGTGTACAGTTGTCGGTGTAGTAATAAATTCCGGAAAACCGAGTTGTCGAACCCTAGAGACTTCGTTCTGAATTAGCTCTAACTCGAACCCTATGTGGGCACAGCGCAATTGTTTGTGTTGCTAAGCTCTACTAAATTGAAAATAACAAGATTCTCAATTAATCGAGTGGAATGGTTCACGATTAACAAAGAGTGTTTTATAACTTTACTTATCAAGAGGAAATATACCGGGAATTCTCGTTGGGATCACTAGGAATGATATGAGTCGTGTTCTGATTCATGAAACACCATTACGCCTTCTACTATTAATCTAGCACTATACAACTCACCGAGTTATCAAGCTGGTTGTCTATACCTAAATTCAATTTGAACCGAGTTACCAAGCCTAAACCAATTTAAAGCATGCATCACGTGTATTATTCTCCTTACGATCCTAACCAACACTACCGAGATACCAAGTAATGCTATAAGCTAGGCGAATAGTTTGATTTACAGATTAGGAATCACGGAGTTACCACGTGAATCCCAATTAAGATCGATCCTACGTTAGCTACTCGCAAGAACGATATAGATTTAACACAAACTACTCATAATAATAGAAAAACATAATTGATTAAGTTCTAAACGTGAATCGTGATCTCAAAACATCAAGTTCATATCAAATTGTAGCTACCACATGAGAATCCCCAGCAAAAGAGGGTTTAGTTACTACACATCATACTCAAAACGACGAGTTTAATGTTTCTCATAAGCAAAAACTAAAGAAAAGAAGAGTTTAGAATCCAAACGAATGATCCAATCGCTTCGAAGCTTCAACAATGGCTTCTAGCTCTCCAAGACGTCCCAAAATACTTGCTAACTACTGAAAATCACGACCTAAAACTCTTAAATACGTTTCCATAATCATATTACAAAGTTTGGACAAATTGCATAAATTCCCCAAAAATTTCTACGTTTCTGCGATGTCTTCGTACGAAGAGTTTTCTATTCGTACTAAGAGTCTTCGTACGAAGACTTTGCCTATTCGTACGAAGGCCTTCCTATGTAAGTACTGCAGCTGTGTCTGGGAAGAGATTTTCAGCATTCTGGAAATTGGCTAAGTACAAACTCTTCGTACGAAGAAGACACCTTCCTCCTGCATTTTTTCTTTGACTTTGTCTTTGAGTTCCTCGCTTCCGAAACTCGTTTCCATCTCCTGCATGATCCCCCAAGCCCTATTTTCCTGTGAATCACAACACGAAAACACAACCCGCGATCATATCACAATAAAAGCTCAAAATATTACTAGAAACGCCCGGATTCAACAAGTAAAGCTCATGAACTCATTATCAAATGTTAGCATAATTTACTCAAAAGACGACAAATTCTCCATGTTGAGCACGCAAAACGTAGAAATATAAGGCATAAAGTAGCTCCGAAAAAGGAGTTATCAGCATGTGAGATACGTATTGCACTAGTTCACAGAAGAATTGACATTTTATTTCTCCACAATCCAGATGTTCGTACATCAACGGCAAACCATAAATCTCAAATCGGAGAGAGGGAGAGGACATGAGTATCATATTCTGTTCTACTGTGCGTGCATGTGAGGTACAGATTGCACTATTTTCACAGAAGAATTGACATTTTAGTTATCCACAATCCAAGTGTCCGTACATCAATGGCTAACCAGAAATCTCAAATTGGAGAGAGATTGACCTAAAAATGATCGTCGAGTGAGTTGCTGAGAGAGAGAGCCACCCTCCGGAGCCACCAATCTTGAAACCTAGAGCTCTGTTGAATACTGACGAACAGATTGGGGATTTTTTCCCTATATATGATTAAGGCTATATTAATCCTTTTGTGGCCCCTTTGGTTTTCGGGACTAGTCGGATTGGACTGGAGTGCATTAAATTTTTGACTATGATTGGATTTGACTAGCTGAACTATAATTAATAATGTCATCGATTTTGTGCAGTATTATTCAACATTAAGGTACAAAAATCCAATTCATCTAATAGCCTCATGTGATAGGGGATTGATTTGGGATATTAAATATCATCTTTTCACTATTTAGTACCGGAATTAAAATAGTCTAGAACAACCAAACACAGTATTAACTAATACATGAGCTATATTTAGTCCAATTCATGCTAATACTACTAATCGTAGAAAACCAAACGAACCCTGCAGTATTATTAGTTAGTACACAAGAGTCTATTTGGTTAGCGAATTTATCCACTTTTGAGATTAAAATTTGTCAAATAATTTAATTTCGTTTGTTTCGTAAATTTTATTCATTTATATTCAATTTCAAGTTAGTTAATAATTTGTAATTTGGAGAGTCTATAATTTCCAATTTTGGAGATTTTTTTATTCTGGATTGCGAAAATACCGTTTAACCCTCCTTTTTAGGTTTGAAATGTTAATTTGTCCAAACAAATAACATTTTAGATGTGATGTAAACTCAAATAATGACTTGTTATCGTAAATAGGGTTGTAAAAGCTACAAATCTTGTCAAATGTTTTCAAGCCCACCGAAAACGGATGACAAGGTATTGTTCATCCTCACCCTACGTCAAAATTGGCTTCATAAAAACTCTGCTATCATGAAATCTAAACCGGTTCGACCAGATTCTTCACCACAAGCCATCACTTTTTTATTTCGGCAATTCAAAAGCGTCTCTTCCAACCATAGTTTTTAAATCGGACAGGATCGACGTTCAGACCGGTTCAACTAGTCCGGTTACCCAATACGACCGCTCATGCAATGAACCGGAAAAAATCGGTCAAAATCGGCCGATTTTGGACTAACCAGCGAACCGGGCATGTCATAATCTGCCGGTTTCAATAATTTCGAAAGAAATCATTCAAATACACGTAGGAAGAGATTATGTTATTGAGCTTGATGGAACACAAAGCATGCATACACGTCTCGTGTCCGAGGTGCCAAGTCGCTTATCTATGGTCTCGTGAGCATAAGGCGCATATGCGAAGGACCCTGTTTCAAAATCATTCACATACATGTAGGCATAGGTATCTACATCAATATACACATGTACACGCGCTCCTGTCCGAGGTGCCACATGGATTATCGATGGTGAAATGCCCCGTTTTGTGACTATGGGTATTTTGTGATACTATTATAAGTGTTGGGGAGTTAATTCAATTGTCGAGAGTTAATTATAATGGTTACGAGAGTTTGGGGGTCTTTGTGACTTTAATCCAAGATTTTTAGTGTCTTTTACTTGAGTTTGGGGGAGGTAGTTGTCTTTTGACAAAACAAAGGGGGAAAAGTGTCTTTTGACCCAACTTTTCTTCCTACGTAAAGTTTCCTAATTCAAGAGGGTTTCCTACTTATGAAGTTGTTTTTTTCCAACTCTCATAAAACCCTCACTCTCCCTATTTTTCTCTATCTCTCTCACGACTCTCCCTCTCTCACCCGTCCCTCTCTCTCTCGGCTCTCTCTCTCAATCCCTACCCGACGGCAGCAACCACCGCCACCGCCGTCGTCTCTCTCTTCCTCCGATCATGTAATCTCTCTTTCTCTCTCTTTCTTTTCATTCTTTCTTTCTCTCTTTCTTTCTCTCTCTCTCTCTCTCTCTCTCTCTCTCTCTCTCTCCGTCCGTCTCTCTCTCTCTTCCCGTCCGACCTCCATGGGCGGCGGGTTAGAGCTAGTTTTGTTTCTTCTTTTCTTTTCTCTTGTTGATCTCTTGTTCTCTTGATCACTTGTTCATGATTCATGTATGTTGCATGTAATAATTAATTTTCAGTTTGATATTGTTAGGATCATTGTTCATGGATTCGTAGGATTGATAATCAAGTTTTAGGGTTTATCATGTTCATGGGTGATGGGAAAAACCCTAGTTTGGAGGAGAAGTTTGATTAAGCAATTTGGGTGATTGGATGATCATAGTATGTGGATAAAAATCTGATTTGATATGGTTAATCATGTTATATTAGGTTTAGTATTAATATAGGACGAACTAGATGCTTGGGGGAAAAGTTTCATGGAAATTGATAATTCCCGTATGGGTATTTTGAGTGGAATTGGAAATTTGAAACGAGCATATCTTTTGATTCAGGAATCGAAATTAAGATCCGTTTGAGGCTAAACTTATTGTTGCGAATGTTTTGAATCCAATGGAACTGTTTTTGAGTTATGATCAGTTTGGGAAACTGGAGTAATAAATTGGTGGAGTTATGATAGGTTATGTATGCTTTAGGTTATAGGATTTTGGAGTAAGGTTTTGGATTTTGTTTTGAAGTATGAATTAAGTGGGATGTTAGATTGGTGTTAGAACCCTAAACCGTTGACTATCATATGCATGAAGCTAGTATAGCAAGTGTATTGCTAGAATATTTGTTTGATTAGAATATTGTTACGTGTAGGTGACGAGTTCGTCGACGACGAGTACGTAGAGTGCTTTGATTGATTACGATAGTTGGATTTTGCTTTGAGGTAAGTAAACATGCCAAGCCTAGTGTGCTTAACTCCTTCGTGTCGAATGAATTCTTGTATTTCTTTACGTCTCAAAATGTGTTTATGTGACGTGACATGAAATATGTGATTTCTACTTGATAAATGTCTTTCTTGAAAATATCACCATAATAATAATAATGAATTAATACGTAAAGTGGAATAGTTGTGCGGGGACATTTATTATTGGCTACTATTGGCATTGGACGGTTTGATATCGGTCTTCCATTTCAATTTATTTTTATTTAATCCGGTTGCAAGTCCCCGGATAGCTCCATATACTCACTCCTCTGGTCGCTAGAGTCATTCGGGGGTGTCGACACTTAAGGTCTTGGATGCTTGCGAGATAGTTTGGTTTCCCCCGTCACAACGAATTAATAATGATGGATTTTGATTTTTGTTAATGAAAAAGAGTTAACGATGGATTTTGGATTTCCTAATGATTATGGAATTGGTTGGAAATATTATGGAATTGGAAACTCTTATGTTTTATTACAAGAGTCGACTTTATTACCGCTGTGTTTGAGAAAAACTCTCACTTGTAAATGAGACTTTGTTTTATAACTATTCCATCATTATTTTACATGTTTTGGTGTTTATTTATCAGTATTTCATGCTTATTTTGTACTGTGGTGTTTCTTTTTGATTCCGCACCACAGGTTTGGAGGATGGTTATCTGGCGTAGAAGGGGACGCTTATCATCATATGGGTCACTAGTATCTTATTTGAATTTCAATTCTTTAGTACTTTAAATAGTTTAGTGTGTTTATGCCCGGTTTGATGCTAGAACCATTGGATTGTAATAACAGTTAGTTTTAAATTATTATTGTGGATGTTTTTGCTTGATAACCATGTTATAAAATCTCCTTGTATCCGGGTTAAATCTCGGGTACGGAGTGACATCCCCGGGCCTCCGGCTTGGGCCATTTGGGGGTGTTACAAGTGGTATCAGAGCTGGCATTCCAAAAAGGAAATCGAAACTTGTTACGGTAACTAAAATGAATATAGGACAAAGTACTTAAAATTTGACAAGTCATGGGAATTTGGGTAGTATGGATAGGACTATTATGTGTAAATGTTTAGAAAATAGGATAGAAAGCAAGTATTTTCACCCACCCATTCCTAACTAAGAGTCTTAACCTATCCAAGATACTAAGAGATCGGATTTTTGAGGCGTTTCATTTGAGTTCTGGTTGTTATCACGTTGGTGTCACCTGAACTCCTAAGTTAAGGGTTGGAAGCCTACTTTTAAGGCATGTCGTTGGGAAATTTTCTTCAAGAGTCTTGTGATTATCAATTTGGAGTCTTGGGAATAATTATTGGTTTGCGAAGAGTAGTTATTTTGGTTACGATATATACCTTGTGAAATTAGAGATTTATTAAGTTGTTTCCCTCTTGTAGATGGCTAGAACTAAGTATACAACAAGGAAGCGTGTGATTCCAGTTGAGAAGCACCCTGTTGTGACACGTTGGGTCGAAGGTGAAGACTTTCCAGATTTTCGTGACCGCGTGGTTTAGTATTGTGAGGACAGGTTCCATGCCTTAGATTTTCCTCGATATAGGAATCCAGCTTTTCAGGCTTACTGTATGGTGAAGGCAATACCTATGAGACCCATGTTTGGGGAAATTGTTACAAAGTATAGCAACATTATGGGCATGTTCAGTCGTCTGAATGATAGGGATTATCGCTGCCAAGGTGAATGGACGGTAAGTGCAGATTTTATATGCAAGTTGTTGATGGAGACTCATCTTAAGTGGCAAAGTTATACAGTTATTGAAATAGAGTCCAGTGATGAAGAAGAAGTGATCTGCATAAGCTCTAGTGATGACGAAGATGTGATCATTATAGATTCTATTGACGATGAGGAAGTCGAATAGGATCCAATGGAAGATGTCGATGAATATCCCGATATTGAAGAATATCCCATGGAGTATGAAGAGAGTGAAGAAGACCCGAGTGAAGGTGAAGAGCACGAGTATGATACTGATGAAGATGAGGAGTTGGATGAAAGCGATGAAGACGAGGATAGAGCTTGTTAGAATTCTTTAGATTTCCTAGACTTGATGCATTTTGAGTTTTATTATTGGTTTGAATAAGGCTATGATGCCAAGCAATACTTTGAAGCTTTTAGAACGATTTTTGAATAGTCACTTTGGGCTAGAGTCAAATTTTCAGCGTTTTGCTTTGAGAAGGATGAATAATGTTTATGCTTTGAGGACCCGATTTGGGGAGTTTAATAAATTTTGTTTTCTGAATTTTGGAGTATGATTTGATATATTAAGGTGGAGTTACGTTTTGTTATCATTGATTAAGTGCATAGAAAGTGTTCATGAAGTTGGAACGCGAAAACTAGGATCTTCGGTGTTGTTGATTCTGCGCAGCAGTGAGTTTTTGTTGTAGCAGACGTATTTAATTTTGGATTTATTTTACTCTGATTTTTTTCCAGAAAGTCGACATATCCAGATATCTCCCATAAAACTTTCAGCCATATATGATGTCTGGATACTTAGATACGAGTTTTTAAATTTGGTGGTTCAGTAGCATAATTGCAAAGTGACTAGCTGTAGCATTTTTGATGTTTACCTATCTTCCAAATCTTGTTTTGATCTCAAATTTTTATGGAAGCTAGTAGACACGTATGGATAGCTCTGGGAGAAAGCTTAACTTATTTTGAGAATATTAATGTCAGTTTAAAGCTCTTCAAATTCAAAGTTTCTGTTCTGGTGGGTTGTGACAGCAGCTGTAGTATTTCCTGTGTATCTTGAGTTATACGATTGATTTTAAGTTGATTCTTCTTGATTATGAAATTAGACTCAGAGAGGTTGTTGCACACAAAAATTCATAATTTTTTCTTGTCCTATTGATCATTTTTCCAATTTTTGAAGGAGATGAAAAGTTGAGACGTGATCAGCCTATGTGGAAATGCATGTGTAATTGATTTAAATGATGATCAAGGTGTGACATTACTTGTTTAATTGTGCACTACATGCCATATATGCATGCTTGTTTGAACTTCTTGATAATTTATAAGTAATACAATAGGCTATAGTGTAGGGATTATGACTGATTGACCACATCAATACTACACCAGGAGAAATCGCCAAGTACCAATGGCAGCACCAAACAACAACAACAACAACATGGAGCAATTCTTTGCGCAATTTGCTCAAATGGCTAAGAACGCAAACCAGGGAGAGCAGAATAACGCTAACTGGGCAAAGAAAGTGGCTGACATGAAGCCAGGAAACTTTACAGGCAATGATGATCCTGTTGAGCTCGAAAACTGGATCAATGAAATGGATAAGGTCCTAGAACTAGTTGAGTGCCCCGAGAACCGCAAGGTTTTTTGCGCGGCATTCTACCTGAAGAACGAAGCTAATATATGGTGGAGGAGCACACTTCAGAACTTTTTGGCTCAACCCAATTTCAACTGGGAGGCTCTTCGAACTGCACTACACACTCGCTTTTATCCGGACCATGTCCAGGATCAAAAGTAAATAGACTTCGTGAATCTGACACAAGGAAACGGTTCTGTGACCGAGTACTTCCAGAAGTTCATGGAACTATCCAGATTCGCAGGTCAGCTGATGCCTGACGAGGCAACTAAGGTTAGGAAGTTCATGTCTAAAGGATGGTTATCTTTTTGATTTTGTACTGTGGTGTTTCTTTTTGATTCCGCACCACAGGTTTAGAGGATGGTTATCTGGCGTAGAAGGGGACGCGTATCATCATATGGATCACTAGTATCTTATTTGAATTTGAATTCTTTAGTACTTTAAATACTTTAGTTTGTTTATGCCCGATTTGAGGCTAGAACCATTGGATTGTAATAACGGTTAGTTTTAAATTATTATTGTGGATGTTGTTGCTTGAGAACAATGTTATAAATCTCCTTGTATCCGGGTTTAATCTCGGGTACGGAGTGACATCCCCGGGCCTCTGGCTTGGGCCATTTGGGGGTGTTACAGATGGTGTCAGTAGTAAAAGGTATCTACATCAATATACACATTTACTATGCTATCATGTATAGATATAAATGTTATTATTATATATAATAATAAAAACGTGCGGTTCTACCGGTTGAACCACCAGTTTGACCGGTTGAACGTCAAATCATGCCCTCACCGGTTCTATGACATGTCTGGTTATAAAACTATACTTCCAACACCACCAACACAATTCCGCAAGACACCGTCTTCTCGTCAACAAGTTTCGTGCAAATCTGCCACGGTTAAAGCCCGTTTATCTTTTACATTGAGTAAACGTGGAAAGTTAAAGTAGCTTCTTGTGCGGCTTGCGTGAGCAAATTAAATCACAACCTTATCGGGTACGCTTCTTTTCAAGCTGACCAATCGCTTCAAGGTAAAATCATATAACGTCTAAAGCACTGAGGTGGATACTCTCTCATGACTTTTCTAATATTGAACTCCATATAAACTACTTTAGCGCAATTCATACTCTCTCATGGATTTTCTAATAGTGAACTCCAAAGAGTGTCGTGCCGTTGCATCGGGCGTTGTCTTCCTGCGCCGAACTTCAGTCCTGTGTCACTGTCATTCCAATTCATACTTATGTAATTTAATCAACACATATTGAGTTCTATGTTTTACAATAATACTATATTAGCACAATTCAAATCCGGTTGATTTCATATAGTTCAGGTCCTCTAATTTCTTTGTTTTCAAAGCTATAGTATAGTTTCTCAAACTTTGTAATTCTTGGTTTGTAATTACGTAATACCGATGGAGTTATTAATTATCCGCTCAAATTTACCGTGGCTGAGTTCATTGTTATTAATGATGTTTTGTTGATGACACGATTGTGCAGTGTTGGAACGTTGATTTTCAAACGTTGAACAGTCTTCCATGGGAAACGGTAAGTAATGTTCCTCGGATATACTTTTGGTAGAGTATTACCAGTTCATGCATAGTCGGTATTATGCATTGCATTCAGATGTTCAATGTTTTACAAAAAGGTTTTCAAAATTTTCTTCCTATCTTTAATTGCTCTCCATAATTAGCCTCTTCTGCTCTCCCATAGGCATCATTTGCTCTTCCAGCCCAACAAAATCATACTCATAACCTAATAACCTGATCTATTGTCAACGCCTATTGTCCTCCCCAATCAACCACCATCTCTCTCCTTCTGATTTACGTTTCATCATATAGATGCATTGTTTCATCACCCACCATATCTGTGAAAGGATATGAACAGTTGCTATGGTCTTTTCACCTCCCTGCTTGCTTCTTATATAAAAGCACAAGCAATTGGCTGTGGTCATAACATATTGTGACTCAATGGATTCTGGTAAGGAAAATACTGATGACAAGTTGAGGAAGACTACCAAGAAGAAGATGAAGAAAAGTCAAAAATATCAGAGTCCATTAACACTCAACACAATGGCAATAAAAATGTGCCAAATATCTGAAGAAAAGCAATCAATATAGTGACTGGTCCATATATATGGTAAAATAATGACCGAAAAATAATCGCCAAATAATATAAGCATTTGCCTCCTCCATTGAAGATTGGATATGTTGGAGGGGAGTAACAAATTGGTTTTGACTACCAAATAGATTTTGAATTCCACCTAGTTCTGGCTTGTCCATCTTCAGGAAAATGCGGAAACTAAGGATTGAACTCTGAATTGATTTAATTAGCCCCGATGCAGGCACTAACAAACCCGACTCATCTTCTTTTGTTTCGTTCTGCTCTGAACCTGAAGTCTCTACAGGCAAACAACGTGGAACAAGAAGAGCATTGTTATGTCTTTATTCATACACAATTTCAAACATATCAATAATAAGTAAAGCAGGTAAGTGACAATTATAAGATAACTGTTCCAACTTCATAACAACCAATCCAAGAACAAATCAACAGTATGGTAGACAAACACAAATCTTTATACCATTGGAAAGATCCAACAATGTTGCACTGAGATTCAACCAAGTGAAGAAAAGCAATCAGTATAGTGGCTGCTCCATATCATTTTACCTAATATAAAAGAGAGAATCGCCCCTTGCCACCTAGTCATTTTTTACACAGCCCGAAAGTAAACATGCCACTACATGCATCCACATCTAACCAAGAAACAGATAGACTTTGCTTTCAGGTTTGAGTATATTGTTGTTAAGGAAGGGGAATAAGTGTCCGAGCGGATAGGAATATGAAGTTTGACATACTGTAATGCAAGTAATGGCTTAAATGAAGCAACACCACTTACTACTTGTTGCACTAACGAGCCGGAACTGGCCAGCTTAGTTGGAGACGTTGTAGTTGCACAAATACATGACCTGTCAGAAAAACAATACCAACATCAAAAAATTTTGAGAATCATATAGCCAACAAACCCTGAACACAGTATCACTGGAATATGATACATCCATCTTACAAAATATAAATATTGTCCCGACCCATTGGACGGTACAACGTACACCTATATTTTTATGGAAAACGTACCTTGTTAAGATCCACCATCCATGATCCTGGTATGAACTTTACACCCTTGCAGCGTAGTATGCTGTTGAACCATCTTTCTGAGCTGGTCCTGTGACTTTGATTTATCTAGAACCAAAGAAGACTGCAAACAGTCAAAATACCTCATTCGAGACTCCTAACTGATAATGAGGATGTAAACATTCAGTGAAATCATTAAATTAGGCCCTGGAGTAAGCGAAAAGTAGACAATAACAGTGTAAAAATTGAGCTTGAGCAACGCCGCCTTAACTCTGCACACATCCCGCACTGCCGAGTCTGCAGCTCTGATACTTTACACGTACCCAATATCCTGAAAGTCCACAATCAAATTAGGGCATGAAGCTCAAATCACCAAGGCCTTTCGCATGCTTACGAGTACAAAGTTTTCAGTTATTAAGTCAAGATACTATCCCCTAAAGCAGTCATCCCGATTACTGTGTATATTATCAGATTATGTGCTCTTTGAGTGGGCATTAGAGTTGTTTATCACGGCATCACAATTTCAATGTGGAAACACAAACAAAGAACTTGATTACTGATTTAATTGCTAGTCGTCAAAAAACAACATAATTCAAATTCCCAAAAAGAAACATAGTGGCCATAAATGTGTCCCCTCCTAAGAATCGCAAATTCCACTTCAAAAATCACCAAGTAACACTAACTATTTCCAATCCTTGCATCGTTTAGTGCAGTGCAGCAAGCTCCAATAAAAAATGCATATAAGACAAACTAAATTCTCAGACATGAGCACAGTTTCTTACTCGCAGGACCAATGAAGACCAGATGTCGAGGTACAAATTGAGTGGGTGGAGCAGTACGTTGGGACTGGAATCGATCCTAGAATCCACAGTTTCCTCACACGGGAGAGTTCAGACCCTCTTCGGAACTATACTGTTGGCCTAAAAGGGCCAATGGAAACACCAATCCGCAAGGGTCACAGGACACTGAAACTTACACTAAGGAGCTTAATCTGTATGCGAATAAGATTACAGGTGGGAGAAGATTGTGTGGGTGTAAAGTATGTTCTTTTGTTTATAGGAGCTACTTGTAAGCAACTCGAAAACACTAAACAAAATTGATAAGGGCAAGCCAATATTGAATTGCCGTTTCCATCAATTAACTGCATTATCTTCATAGACAGCTATTTAAATGTAAACATAACCAGGGATCACGTTTCACTCCCAAGATTCACAACAAAGCAATATACGCAAGAAAAAGAAAAGACTCTACTACATACACGGCGAAGACAATTAACCAACAAAATAAAGTTAACGAAAAAGTGAAAACACTGCAAATCTTAAACCAAACTGGTAGACGAAACATTATGACATACTCAATCTCATACAGTAACAATAGCTCTTGATATCAAAGCCTGGGTCACTATATTTGAGACCGAAAGAATCAAATTCTAAGAGCAGTTATAAAGTCAAATTATGTGCTATGCAGAAACTGAGTAAACACATATCTTTCTATTAACATTGGAATTGTGAATATCCGAAGAGAACTTTATGTTGTAGGAAAACGGCCATCAATGAACAATATTGCTAATACTTACCTAAAACTTGCAGAGAAGAACTCATATTTAGATTCAAACTGAAATATAGACCCAAATGCAATTACTACTTTCAGTACTTGTAGAGGTGCAGAGAAGGAGATCGGAAAATCAAAGCCTCACTGAAATCAAGCCCACTCGCGAAAAGTATTACAACTTTGAGACTAACTTATCCATTTTTTAACATAAAATAAAAGTAGAAGCTAACCTACTTATTTATTTCCAATTATGCGAAATTTGGAAATCAAAGTTTCGACATAATTTTAATCAAGCACTGAACAGAGCTATAGAGTTGTGCCGTAGACTTGTTACATGTCACCTGCCTGTGTTTGTAGCTGTAAGTACTAATTCTATAAAATTATAAAATATTTTTTCCGGTGTATGTTAACGATTTTACAAAATTGATGGTGTCCCTCCTACCTTCAATAAGAGTGTTGTTTTCATAGTTCCCCTAGGGTTCCTCTACAACAGTAATGGAAATTATTTTGTTGAGAAAACTCTACGACAGTAATAGAATTAGAGGAACTCAAAAGCGGTCTGCATTAAATTATATTAATTAATCGTAATTCACATGTAGTAAGATACTATACCCAGAAAGCAGGAATACAACATCCCGGACTCATATCTGGCTTGGCAAATCGGTGACTCCAGACACATATCATATACTGTAGAAGAATATGACTCATTACGTGTACAGCCTAAACATGGGAAAAAAAAAGTTAAGATTACTGTCGAGGGGTTTGACGATACTTTCATACTTATTTCACTGGCTTAGAATGGTCTCAGCTAGTGGTTACACAAAAGTCTCGCGTCAATGTACTAAAGCTACTACTAATTATCTGTTATCCGTCTTCTATTTTTATTCAATAAGACCATATTGACCTGATTAAATGTGTTTCTCCTTGTCCAGCCATCGTGATATGAGATCACCATAATGGGTTCTTTCACAGTAGCAGGTAACCAGTTCAAATACATGCTTTGTAATGCAATATGTAGCATTCATATGGGAGAAATAGCTGAATTCAGGATGAAGGCACACATACCTTTGCCAGAAACTGAGAAGTTGAGAAAAAATAAGCAAGGTTCTTCAGATCTCGTCATGCTTCCCCGAATTTTCCCTCCATAAGCCAGTTCTGCACTCCCCACATGATTAGGTTAAGTTCAGCAGAGGAGGTGGAAAACCAAATACAATAAATGCCACACCAACCTGTCATCAAGTCATAAAAATTCAACCATAGAGCAATACAGTATGATATTTTCTCCATAGTCTAAACACCACCACTAACCCACAAAGGCGCTTCTGAAATTGAATACAGCAATTTTGAGAGAAAACGCTACGTAAAACTATTGGCCACACATAAGCTATCACATTCCACATATATTTTGGGTAATTCAGAGCTGCGGGAAAAAATTCGACGTCTCAAAAATGGGAGACAATAGATTGATCCACGGATGAGCAGTCCAGCCAAGGAAGCAGATTGAAGAAATCCACGTGGAATTCCCCGAAATAAAACTATACAAAATCAAATCCATAAGATTGATTATTATTTTTACTGACAGTTAAGCCTTTTTTATCTTACAATTTTAATAATTGGACTGATTGTTTTACTTCATGTGCCCACTGTTTCATGTGACCGTGAGTAAAAAGTGAAAGCATTTACAGTAATAGCGGCAATCATTTAGCAACTATCCTCTAATACCTTTAAGATGATCCAAAATAAAATTTCTTTCTTTTTTGTTTGGTACGAATCAGTACTACTATTTCATTTCATTTCAATGTCAATAACATGACCGAACAGAGAGCATAATCCAGAGAAGATAAAAGGTATTCATTAATATGATATAATCCACGCATAAATACTTAGGTGGCACCTGCAATTATTAGAGTTTTAGAAAATAGAAACTTCAAGTGCAGAAGAGAATAACCGTTGAGTCGGTAAGTATAGGGTATTGGTCTGAGATCGACAAAATGGGAGTCTTGCACAACTGTTTGTTTCTCTTTCCACATGCAAGTTCCATTTTGTGAAATAACGTCTCATTTCAAATAACCAGGGTCCCAAAAAGATTTAACTGAGAAAGGGGTGATCTTTCTGAATTTGTCTACAACAATAAACATCAATGCAGACAAGCTTTAAGGAGGCCAGTTAAGAGGTCAAGATCGTCTCTCCCTTAATTCGTAGCTTGAAGGCTTAATTACTATACAACCAGTTACTTTTCATGTCTGTAATCAAACATCTCTAATCCCACAATGTCGAGATTTCAAGTCGCACAGAATGTGACATACATGATCATATATCAATATTTTACCTTTCCTAGCAAGGAGAAACCAATGGTGAACTGGGACTGCAGTTACCGTTCCACCAACTTGCGACACAATATTTGATACCATGCTATATATCAGGGTTTTTTAGTTGGCTACCATTTTAAGTAAGTCGATTAGTAATACCCTCTTTACATATTACCATGTTCTAGATTCTTGTCATGCTTAACTTTAGCAGACTAATTAAAGGAACCCACTCCTAGTTCATGTGAACAAACCCAGATCAGAATGTACACACGCAATAGTAAACCAAAAGGTAAAGGATAATAAGAAACTGATCATGCCATGATATCTATTAACAGTATCTGAATGAAAACACTGCTGAATTGCATCTCTAGTAAATTAGATTGGATAACATTGTTACTATATAAGAAAGAAGAACTCACATTCAAGGATCACCCACCAAAAGTAGGATGGACAAATAAAACATGTGAATTTTGTTTTAGACAATCCATTTGAAACGTTTCAGTGCATGACCACCCATGAGATCATCTTTATCAATCTCATCAGGTACACTGTAGCTTCTGTCAAGAGAATTCTGAATTTCATTGTTAGTTGAATATCATTTTCAAACATCTAATTATACGTGGAAACAACGTGAAATAAATGAAATTCCATGTTTCGAAATATTCTCCTAGGACAAAGCGAGTACTCCCCTCCAAAGATAGGCAAGAATGCTTGGGTTGAGCACACAAGCAAGAACATGCTCCAGAGCATTTTCACTGTTTCCAAAGGTCGCCTACATTGATCAAATCATCAAACTCCAAAAGTTCCGTTTGTCCAAGAACATCACAAGAACATGAAATGCATCAATGTATGAGAGATATATTAATCCATCAGTTGTAGATGGGTCAACATATATGGCATGAGTTGGCATTTGTACTGAATATGACACCGCATTAAAGCACCTGCGCAGCACAATTGTTGCAATGATACAAAATTGCGCCTCATTCGAGATGCTCTGACAATGAATATACCATAGCCCATAATTATAATGTGAAATTGCGCTCGAAGATATGATCACTTGCTCTAAAATCATGTTCATTAGTGCCCCAATTACCAATGCACCATCTCATTTCAGGATTAAAATGGTCCAAGATCGCTATTCATAATCCTACCGATTTTGAAGTGCCTAGGCACAAAGTGCCCCAGGGGATAAGATGGGGTTCTAAATTGCTCTCAAAGGTGCTCTTGAGAGTTGACGCCCTCAGAGGTGCTCTTGAGAGTTGACACATCAAAGTGCATAAGTGTCCATCTCTCACAATTTTGTTAAACTGATTCAAACACACACCAAAAAGTATCATATTTTGAGAATCCCAGTAGGTGAACATTTTCTAACTACTTCTACAAAGAAATGAAAGTATTACATTTTTTGTCCAGTTATCAATACACATTACATTTAAGATATCGGTGTTCTATTCCATGAGAAGTCCCATTTAACATTTTTCTCAAAAAAATATATAAACTTCACATGTTCATACTTAAAGGTTTCAGACAATAAATCAAGAGTTTTTCAAAGGGCACATACCATCACGGATCGCCACCCTGCAACATATAGAATAAACGTTAGTACAAGGGTCCTCAATATCAAATTGAAGATGAAACCAGTTTACAGAACGTGAATCATATAATATTCTTTGAGGATAGGCAACTTGGTAAGTACAACCTTAAAACTACATGACAAGACAACCAGTCGTGGCCATCAGCCCTGTATCCTAAAGCATGGAGAAGGATATCTGACTGAAAGGCAAAGATTCGAAGACCATTTCTAAGTCACGCTTAACTAAACGATTCAGAATTGGACCTCTGTAAACATCACCAATTAAGTACAGTAAAACCTCGATAAATGGATACTCTTCGGACCCGAGAAAATCATTCATTTGGCAAGGTTATTTTTTATCGAACATCATTTAGCTCCTTTTCCCTAGTCGGCACCGGAGAATATTATTCATTTGGCAAGGTTATCAATTTATCGAACATTCTTTTATCGAGGTTTTACCATAAAACATGCTGCCGAGGGACCAAGTTGCCAATTGTCAAGATCCGTTCATGAGCTGCACACTGAACAAAGAAAGAAACCAGTAACAGAGCCCTACTCGCCATATCAAAGGAGCAGGAACCAAGGAAGCACGTTCCCCATACAGGGAAAAATAATGATACGGCTGAGAACAGACCATAAGAAGACAACCTCCACTCAAGAGAGTTATGACTCCCTTGAGAAGATCCAATACAGTAAAGAAACGTAAGAAGATTAAGTAAATCATGAACCTCACTCAAATCACATCGGAACCCAATACCTCACACTACATCCCTCTGTCTCCTACACTTGGCTCACAAGAACCATAGGATCCCAAGTTATACGGAAAAAGAGCCGGAAACTGACGCGATAAGGACTCCTCACATAACCATTTGTGCCCCCAGAACCAAACCCTATTTCCTAACCCAACCTTAAACCGGACAATCCCCTCAATATCAACAGGTCGACACACCGTGCCCCAATAAACTAAATGATACTTAAACTCATCCCCCATCTCTCCCCACAAGTTGCACTGAATTTTCACCAAGCGTCTAGCTACAGAACTACATAAGTCAGCATCACAAAAAGAGACATGAAGTAGGAAGGCTCGATAAAGTGCTCTTTATAAGAGTAAGTCTACCCTCCTTCACCAGATGATGTCTCTTCCAACTTGCAAACATGTGCTGACACCACTCAACAATCTCATCCCACACCCCAATATCCTTAAAATCCCCCCTCCCCCCCGCCCCCCCAAGGCATCCCTAATTGGAAGCTGAAAAAACCTTACACCCCTAAAATAGTAGCAAAATCGCCAGTTCTGTCCATCTCCCCAATGAGAATCGCCCTAGACTTCCCTAGATCAACCCTCATACCCGAGACCACTTCAAAGCAATCAAGTATACCCAACAAGGCAACAAGTAACCCAAATTCCTCGCTCTCGCCTAAAAAAAACAAAGTATCATCAGAAAATAACAAATGGGAAAGCTGAGCCTGAGAGCCACCAACCTGACCCACCTGAAAACCTTTCAGAAAACCTCCATGCACTGCTCTCTCTAACAATCCGCTAAGAGCTTCCATGACAATGATGAATAGAACAGGAGATAGAGTGTCTCCTACCCAGGTAAAGGTTGAAAAAAAAAACTTTAGGCATCCCATTGACAAGACTAACAATAGAGTCATAAGACCTAATCCACCCAAACCAATTTTTACTAAAGCCCATCCTACCCAACAGATAGAATAGAAACTCCTAATTAACAGGATCATACGCCTTCCCAATATCTAGCTTACAAAGCACCCCTGGCTGGCCACCCTTGAACCTATAATCAAACACTCATTAGCCACCAAGACGGCATCTAAAATCTATCTACCTGCCACACAAGCATTTTGAGAATCAAAAGTAAGAGAGAGCAAGACTTAAAGCAAGCAACTTAGCCATAAATCTTATAAGAACTATTCAACAAACTCATTGGCCTGAGATCTCGAATGTTCACCTCGTCTGTTAATTCGGGAGTAGCATCTTATATACAATGTTATTACAGAAGGGCCCAAATAGTCATTCAGTGTTTAAGAAACATGGTGATACTTCTAAAGTGCTCTTTATAAGAGTAAGTCTACCCTCCTTCACCAGATGATGTCTCTTCCAACCTGCAAACATGTGCTGACACCACTCAACAATCTGATCCCACACCCCAATATCCTTAAAATCCCCCCTCCCCCCCCCCAAGGCATCCCTAATTGGATGCTGAAAAAACCTTACACCCCTAAAATAGTAGCAAAATCGCCAGTTCTGTCCATCTCCCCAATAGGAATCGCCCTAGACTTCCCTAGATCAACCCTCATACCCGAGACCACTTCAAAGCAATCAAGTATACCCAACAAGGCAACAAGTAACCCAAATTCCTCGCTCTCGCCTAAAAAAAACAAAGTATCATCAGAAAATAACAAATGGGAAAGCTGAGCCTGAGAGCCACCAACCTGACCCACCTGAAAACCTTTCAGAAAACCTCCATGCACTGCTCTCTCTAACAATCCGCTAAGAGCTTCCATGACAATGATGAATACAACAGGAGATAGAGTGTCTCCTACCCAGGTAAAGGTTGAAAAAAAAAACTTTAGGCATCCCATTGACAAGACTAACAATAGAGTCATAAGACCTAATCCACCCAAACCAATGTTGACTAAAGCCCATCCTACCCAACAGATAGAACAGAAACTCCTAATTAACAGGATCATACGCCTTCCCAATATCTAGCTTACAAAGCACCCCTGGCTGGCCACCCTTGAACCTATAATCCAAACACTCATTAGCCACCAAGACGGCATCTAAAATCTATGTACCTGCCACACAAGCATTTTGAGAATCAAAAGTAAGAGAGAGAAAGACTCCTTTCAGTGTTAAAGCAAGCAACTTAGCCATAAATCTTATAAGAACTATTCAACAAACTCATTGGCCTGAGATCTCGAATGTTCACCTCGACTGGTTTCTTCGGGAGTAGCATCTTATATACAATGTTATTACAGAAGGGCCCAAATAGTCATTCAGTGTTTAAGAAACATGGTGATAGTTCTAATACTAATTATCCTAGAGGTGCTCATCCACAACCACCATTCAAACAGCATATTATATCAGACCTTATTCCATGTAATCCTAATCATTCCTGCAAACGTGCCAGTAAAATGAGAAATGAAGACTTTAAGAAATATCGGTTCACTGCAGATTTAAACTATAACAGCCAAAAAAAACTCAGTGAGTAGGCCGGAGGCAAAAGTATGGGTTAGAATAGAATAAATCAAAGAAACTGTAAACCTGTACTATTAACGAAGATATATGGTGGGTTTTGTAATTACCTCAAAGCATGGTCCCAGATGCCCTCCACCATTTCCCAGTCAACTATAATACCATCCTTAATCGGAGACAAGACCTAAAGAGTAGCAACGAAGAGTACAGGATTGAGAAACTATAGGTTCATAATTTCTCACTAAATTAGTGAACAAACTAACCTCCATGTGATCTCTGCGGTATCCTAAGGCTTGAGACCCCACGTACAATTTGCGCTTTGATTTAGGTTTCTGGGAGTCTGTAGATCTAGAAACATTCTTAGCATCTGGAGCAGATTCAGAGTTCTTTTCAGGATCATCGGTTTCATCAGCATCCATTTGATCAATTGATCCAACAACCTATTAGAAACGTTCAACAGTATCAACGATGCGGAGAAAAGTGCAGATTACCAGCAGAGACATGGCCAAATTTGCAGCATATTAGCCCCAATGAAAGCATAAAATGTTTACAGTCAGTGGGTTAACAAAATTCAACGACAACCATAAAGTGGATATTACAAGCATGCCTGTGTAAATCATATAACTTGGGGAAAATACAAATATAATAAAAAGACGATTTGTTTTATGCATCTGCATTCTAATGAAGAACCATCTTTGAATTTCTTTGGAGGGATAAAAGACCAAATTTACACAAGAATTTAATTATTTTCCCAATAATTTACGCCTTCTTCTTCCTCAGGGCTCAAAATATGCAGATTACCAGCAGAGGCATGGCCAAATCAGCCCCAATAAAAGCTTACAATGTTACAGTTCGACCATGTAGTGGAAATTATAAGCATGCCTGTGTAAATCATATAACTGTAGGAAAATATAAATATAAGAAAAATAATTTCTTTTTTATGCATCTGCATTCTAATGAAGAACCTTCTTTGAATTTCTTTTGGGGGGATAAAAAGACCAACATTTACACAGGAAGTCAAGTATTTTCCCAACAATTTACGTCTTATTGGTAGCCAGGAACTACTACATTGCAGCAGCTCAATGGAACAAAAGGAGAAGAAGCAAACAAGTGAATTAGTAGTGCTTACAGAGGGAAAGACAGCACATCAATTTCCACCATTGAAACACACAATTTCACCACAACCGCAATCAGACACACAAATAACAGAATCGAAAACCCTAGCAATTGCTCCGCAGTCGAAGAAGAAGAAGAAGAAAACTCACATGAAGAACTCGAGCTGGTCCTCCAAGCTCTCGAGAGCGCAATGAATGGCATCGAGGCTCTTGGCCTCCTGAACCGCATAAATAGGAAAACAATGTTACAGTGCCTAAAGAGAATTTCATAAATTCTACGAAATAAATAACTATATGTTTATGATGTTTTTCTGCACCACATGTTTACATTTCCAACAAAGAATGTACATAAAACACAACTTAGCAATGACTCACCATATTTTCCGACCATTCCAACCTTCTCGGTTCTATTGGTCTGCATAGATTGAAAATAGCACAAACAATTAACAAAAAGGTGTCAATGGAAACATTCAACCCTGCACTCCTTTAGAAACATTCAAATTAAAATTATCTTAATATGAATTTCACCAATAATAACTCCATCAATCCAATGAAAACGCACCACAATTCAGCAATCAAATCCACAGAATTCAACAATTTAAGACCCAAATTGCAGCTGCTAATCTTCAATCTCTATGCATACCTGTCAAAGCAACACAGCAAAGCCCCCCAGTTTCAAACGACAAAGCCAACAAAAACACAACAGAGGGAAAAGCTGAATTACTGAGAAAAGAGTAAATCGATCTTGTTCCTGTCATACAGTGAGAGAGGAAGACAAACCTGATTTGTGCTGATTTGTGCTGCCAATGATTCAATGGCATGCATCCACTGTAAGCAAGAATAGTCCACGGTGAGAGAGAAATAGAGGGGAATCGAATGTTTGAATAGGTGAACCTATCTCTGATTCCTTACTGAGATTGAAGCTGCGAGAAACCGACAAAAGCAACTTTGGCCACCATAAAATCTTTACAGAAGTAAATAATTTAGGATATCAGAGACAGAAGTAGCAAACAGTAAGAGAATGTCAAAAGATGTGACGAATTATTCCTTCCTACTAAAGATTGAGGCTGCCTTTCATGGCGTAAGACCAGCTAAGATATTGGTTTCAGAAGAGCAGAATCACACAATCAAACATTTTGTTAACTGAAAACCAACATGCAAACTTGCCACCTTAAGGAAAGAACTGACACCAAATGAAATAACTTAGTTTCCCTCACCATCATTCCCACTGACAGTAACAAGATATCTTTTCCCTACCAAGTCCATGACATGCCCCCATCGTGGACCAGGACCCTCTCCTTGAACAACAACTCTGCGCTTAAAACATAGCAACCGAATCAAAGCTAGAAAACCAAACCAACCAAATAGATCAATACCAGTAAGCATTACATAACTATAGTCACCTGTGCCACTTGAATTTGTCATTGGTTAAATCCAGCACGTAGAGGTCATCGGTTGAGTGCCCAGCCGGACCTATCCCACCCTAGTACCAAACACAAAATTCCATGGAAAATGATAAATAATCACAAAATTCTAAAGCAATAGCTTCTAAGAATCAATCAAGCTTGAAAAATTGAAAAAGTTCTCCATACCTGAAACACAACCATTGTCCCCACCGCAGCAGCGGCGTGCGCAGCCCTAGGAGACGGCGGGTGATCGCCGGCGGGACGAACCCTACATTCAGTGGAAAAAACATGTACATTATGAATTTGATGTGATGTGATGAAACTAATTGAAAACTGATTAAAACTTGAATTATTGAGTAATGAAGATAGATACATGCCTGGTCCATTTCCTGGTTAGAACATCATAAGAGTGAACAGAGTTCGTCACTCCAGCTAACCCTAGAAACAACAATTTCACCATCAGAAGCAGCAAAAACAACAAATCACATATCGAATCGAGAGAGAGAGAGACACGTACTGATTCCGGCACCGGCACCGCCGCTCTCGATTGCGGTGGCGCCGCCGAAGAGGATGAGGCGAGGGCCGTGCGATTTGGTGGCGGCGACGGCGGTGAGGGTGTGGCCACATTGCGGACCTGGCGCGTCGTTGGCTGTGTCCCGGAAGCTCTCCAAGCTTCTGGGACACAGGCTTCGATTATCTGACAAAATGAACAAAGATTATCTGACAAAGATTATCTGACAAAATGAACATAAAGACTGTGTGCAAAATCAAATTAGAGGAGAACACCTCCCAAAAACCTATATATCTCTTGCGTGTAATCTCGAGAATCACATTTTATCCATTAGATTTCCACGAAAATGAAACCATTTCACACATATCAGACGCAAAATCAAACCTGTTTCGAACATCAAAGAGGTCTTGAGGAGGCAATAATTGAGGCAGTTCGTCGTAAAGGCGATTAGCTCCACCATCTGCACAAACACGAAGCTGTGCTGCTCTACACAATAAACACAATCAATCAATCAAAAGCCAGAACCGTAACCCTAACACCATCAATCAATCAATCAATTACCGTGGTTCCAGAGAAGAGGAGTGAAGAGAGGAAGGCGTTGATTGAGCACGACGAGTGCGTAAGATTGGGCAACAGATGCTGAGGAATTGCTGCAATAATTAGTGAGAAGCACGAGCTTTTGGCATAAAGTAGTCCAGCATCCTTGCTCGGTACCTCTGTAAAGGTCATTTACACAATACATATCTCATTTGGACAACTAAGACTGCAATCGATTTTATTGCTCATCAAAAGAATCCTACAAATTTCAATCTCACACAATTATATAGAAACCCAAATCAAGCAATGAGCAATGATTTAAACTTGACTTCTTAGATACAACACCAGACCAAAGCTAAAATTAGGTTTCTCACAATCCAGCTTAACCAAATGGACAAAAATCTCAGGGAAATCAAACAGACGGAACCAATTGGACCAAAAGAACATCTAAAATAGTAACAACCAAAGATCAAACTGAAAAGGGCAACCTCACCTCCAAGAAAACGCCGGCGAGTATCTACCCTAGAGTCTCTACTCCGATTGTCTCTGACCCTGTACCACTTGATCAGACGATGAAGTGAGGGGAGAGTTTCTCCACTTTGGGGACTTCCTCCATCAATCTGGCATTCAATCGACGAATGAAAGAACCATGAATAAACCTACGAATGTACAGAAATTGGCAAATTCAGAGTAGGTTCTGCCAAATTCAGTTTTATAAAGATGATTTCGCCAAGCATTAAGGGCGACGGTGACAGAAATAGAGTGAAACGAAACCAAACGAAAGGCTGAAATATGGACTCAAATTACCTGCTGAAGAACAACCACCCCCTCCATCTTTGTCTTCTTCTCCGGCTATTACAACAACCCCTCCCGACTGCGAAGCCCTAGCCATCAGTCAATCACCGCTTTGTATAGACCCTTCAAAATTTGCATTAGGCTTAATTATCAAAGTGAGCCTCAAAGAATCAAGAAAAAACATGTTTCGTGAAAAATTAGCAACACCCTAAATCACACAGCCAGTAATTGAAAAACAGAATTCAAGAACAGCTAAAAAGATGAAGCCTTTATTACAAAATAAACATGATCATGAAGAGGAATATGGCTGATAGAGTAGATAGATACTTGCAGCCCAAAAAGGCCCAGCTCCAGGAACTGATGCTTGACATGGTATATTTTGAGTGAGGATAGCCAGAATCCACGAAATCAATCGAAATTGACTAAAATAAGAACTGGAAAGCAACACAATTAAACTTAAGTACGGTTTTGAAAACCAATCAAGCTCTCATGTATACAAAAAAATTGGCATACACAGAGACTTTCATCAATTGGAAGATCCGTACCTTCAATTCAGTCGGAGAGAGGATGAACACCAAAGTCTCCGTCAAGAACCCTGCTGATGGGTTACTCAGGCTCTATTGTAATAGCTCCATCTCGTCGTCGGACAGAGAAACCCTAAGTTGCTCTGCAAAACCCTAGCCACCGCCTCCTCCTCGCACTCTCTCTCTCTCTATCTTCTCTCCTTCTTACTCTTCTCCTCCATCAACGCATCAAAGAAACCCTAGCCTTCGCCTGAAGTGAGGCTTCTCCAACCACAGAACGGCCAAGGCATGCACCGCCTCATCGTCGGAGCTCTCTCTCTCTCTCTCTCTTACTCTTCTCTGTCTGTGAAGCAGAAGTCAGAGCTTCTCACGGAAGAGAGAAACAAAGCTGAAGGAGAAGAGACAAATCGAAACCCAACACCATTCGAACAGAACACAACCTGTCGATTCCACCATGGAGGCTGCTTCGGAGACGTGCACAGAGCTAGTGAGGCTCTGAGCGAAACCCTAACCACCGCCACCGCGTACATCGCCACCGCCACAGCCACCGTCACGGGAGCCTCTCAGAACCAGAACTCTTTCTCTCTCTCCCTCTATATTCTCTCTCTTTCCCTTCGCTCTGTAAAGAGCTTCTCTCACAAGTGCAAAAGCTTCCTTCTCTGCAAAGTGTCGTGGGTGAATCAGAACCCTCGTGAACAAACAGTGAAGCCACAGGCGCTGTCGTCCCCACCTCTCAGAGACAGAGGTTGACGTCACACTTCAGGGGCAAACAGTAGATCGACTTTGGCCCCAAGCAACGATGGAACAGAGGGTGCCACTCACTCTAATCAGCACTGCAAAAACGAAGAAACAACAGGGGCAGAAACGGAAGTTACCAGAAGCTATTTTTCATCAAATTTACATCTACATCCAACTCATACAACCAAATTACAGCCACTAAATCTATTGAGGACAGCCAATAAAGGGGAAACAGCAGGGGCAGAAACGGAAGTTAACAGAAGCTATTTTTTTCATCAAATTTACATCTACATCCAACTCGTACAACCAAATTACAGCCACTAAATCTATTGAGGACAGCCAATAAAGGGGAAACAGCAGGGGCAGAAACGGAAGTTAACAGAAGCTATTTTTTTCATCAAATTTACATCTATATCCAACTCGTACAACCAAATTACAGCCACTAAATCTATTGAGGGCAGCCAATAAAGGGGAAACTGCAGGGGCAGAAACGGAAGTTATCAGAATCTATTTTTTTCATCAAATTTACATCTCAATCCAAGTCAAACAACACAATCACATTACCCAGCCATTATTGGTTCAGTAAATTACTGTTCCGCACGAGGACAAAACAGACATTTGACTCAAAATAAATTGCAAACTTGCAAACCATGACGTGGCAAGCTACCGTTGGTAGACATTGGCGGCAAACACACATGCAAGATAATCAATGGTACACAGTGTCAAAAAGTCCTAGTTGACAAAGTGGCCATATCTTCTTTTATTATAGGTAGTATGATTTAAGCTATTAATTTAATTTTCATGTGGAAATTTAAATTGAGCCTTAAGTGTTAACTAAATTCATTTATTAAGTTCAATGAGCTAACCTTGAACCGTCACGACAGAATTCAGACTCGGGCTTCAGCCCATGCAGGCCGCCCCGAGTTGCAGTCCTACCCCATATCTCAGTCAGGGATTTAAGAACAATGTCGTGGTAGTTATAATTATTACCTCTGTTTCTTCTCTTTCAACATACTTCACTTTTCGTCACTATTCACTGGATCACTTTGATCCGATAATTTGATTAGCAAAATGATACAAGAATTTGGTAATTTTTGCGAGGTCTTATAGATTGAACTTTACTCTACAAAACTATGAAAAAAATTGTCAAAAAAACTACTACCTCTGTTTCTTTTCTTTCATCGTTGTTTGACTTTTTTTTACACGTAATTAAGTTCAATGGACTAACCCAAAGTCAGCCCGAATTCGAATTGATTTGTATGAACTCAGGCTCGCGCATGCTCACAATACTCCTAACTCAGGTTGAGCTGGACTTGGACGACCACGACATAACTCCTCAGGCTTGAGCTTGGGAAGGTGACAACCCGTCCGCCCGTATTGCAGTCCAACCCTTATATCAAATCAACAACAATGTCGTGGTAGTTATAATTAATGAATGTTTTTTTTTTCAATTTCAAATTCGTTTGAATTATCTCTCTCTTCCTCAGCAGCACATCAGGAGGAGAGGAGATGACAGAACAAGCGTTAGGGTAAAGCGAAAGAGCAGCGCCATTCATCCATCTCTGACCTTTCTAAACTAGGGTTTACCATTTCTCTGTCACCAAAATCATCCAGATACATACATCTCCACCACTACGTTCCATTCGTTCACTGATACATAATCAATCGAAATGAGTGGCCAAATCCCTCCAGCTCCTCCCAGGCGCAACACTATGCCGAAGCGGTCTTCATCCTCGTCGTCGTCGTCTATGAAGCGATCGTCCTCTCAATCCGACAACGGAGCTGCTGCCACAAATGGCGATAGAACCAATTCCAAACCTTCCTCGCCTAACAATTCGGGTGGGGAAAGGACGGTGAAGAAGCTGAGGCTCTCGAAAGCTCTCACCATCCCGGAGGGGACGACTGTCTCCGATGCTTGCCGGAGAATGGCCTCGCGCAGGGTTGATGCTGTGTTGTTGACCGATGCAAATGCTTTGCTCTGCGGAATTGTCACTGATAAGGTTCTGAGCATCTCTTTTGGGGTTGGTTTCAAAGTGTGTGTGTGTGTGTTTGTATTATCATCTAATGAGCTGATTTGAATATACTAGGACATTGCCACTAGAGTTATAGCTGAAGATTTGAGACCGGATCAGACTGTGATTTCAAAGGTTATGACCAGGAACCCCACTTTTGTTACTTCAGACTCCTTGGCTATTGAAGCTCTCCAGAAGATGGTTCAGGGTTAGTGTGTATGCACATCTTGTATTACTTTGTTTCTGAATTCGGTCAAACTAATTTTTGAATCACAGTTTTAAGTAGATGAATTTCGTTTCGCCTGTTAGCTTTTATATATTGCTATTTTCATGCAAAGTTATCTTTAGATCTTTTTTTTTCAGTGTTGGATCCTAAGGATTTCTAGTAGAATACTTTGCGCACATTTCTCTCCAGCCTATGCATGCTATAATTATAGGCAGATATGCACCCTATTGTGAGTTTGTGATTAGGAAATGACTTGTAATGCTTGGAATGTAATAATGTTAATGCTTGTAATGTAGTAATTATTAATCAACCAGACCTTTGGGTTTATCTCTCTATTACAAGTAGCAGCTACACCGTTGCCAATTTAGAAGCATATACGTGTGCCTCTTGGTGTGTGCAAGAGGGATGAACTGGAAATGAAGATGACACAAATTAGGAAAATGTTCTGATGAAGTAATGTTATGCCATTACCTCTATAGTTGTGGATTAGCTGCTGCGATTCTAATTATGAAAACAGAGGTGCAGAATGTAATGCGTTTTACTCTTCCTGTGGCACATACGATCAACCCTGTATCTCGTAATTAGAAGTAATTACTAAGTGAATTTGTGCTCCTCAGTCTATCTTTCTTTTGCCAACCTTCATTATTAGGATCGCATCGTTGCTTTGTCCTGGCTGTCAAGGGAAAATCATATTCTGCTGTGTTAGTAGTCATATATTCATGTGCAATGCCATTTTCTCTTAGGTTCTTACATATATGCTCCTTATGGTGTACGTCCCATTTTTTTCCAGAACCTAGCAGAAGTTCAAAACTCTTGCTGTTCTCCTTGAGCATTTAGATTTTCTAGGTATTCTCATCATGATTCTGCTTCTTGTTGTATGATAGGGCATTCTAATTTGTTTTAATCGATTCACAACTCTCACCTGTATAGCAACCAGCCGAATCATATTCACGTGTGCTCAATAATCTGATTAAGAAATTATTCGGTGCACAGGAAAGTTTAGGCATCTACCAGTTGTAGAAAATGGTGAAGTTATTGCCATACTAGACATCACGAAGTGCCTATATGATGCTATATCCAGAATGGAGAAAGCTGCGGAGCAGGGTAGTGCTATTGCAGCCGCAGTAGAAGGTGTAGAGCGACAATGGGGGAGTAATTTCTCTGGTAAGGTTTCATATCTCTGAAATTGAATATCTTTAATTCAAAGCATGCTCTCATTGCTCATCAAGGTCAAATGTGACTCTTCATATTGGTATTGTACGTACTTTACCTTCCGGTCCATAAGTATTACTTCTCATTCACTGCTGTCGTACATGAGTTCAATCCTGCTGTTGTCACTCTTCTACCATGGTTATTTCTATTAATTCTATGTGGATTTGTAGACATATTAAGATACCACATTTATGTTATAAATTGCTAAGTTATTCCCAGATTTATTTGATAAGTCATGGGCACCGGGGGGGGGGGGGGGGGGGGGGGGGATTAGAAGAAAAAAGGCAAATGAGGTAAAGAGCAAAATTGTTACTGTTAACTCCGAAGCTAACATAGTTCACTCTACCACATTCCTTAAAATGACATTCTGAATAAGTTTAGTGCTTAGGGCCATTATAAAATATAATTTAGCATGAGTGTGTTAATGTCAAGAGAAACACACTCGTGATGTAGGTGTAGAGAAACCACCATATCAAGGATCGTTCGCGATCTAAATCGTTAATTCCAGCGATCCTGAAGTTGATTACCTTATACGTCTTTTGTAATTGTAGAGCAGAAATATTCTCTAATGAAAATATAGAAGTGCAGAACTCCCAAAGGCCAGATTAGTGCTCACAAGTCCAAATTAAACAAATAGCGTCAACTTCAACTTGCCTAGCAATGAAGGTTACCATAGTGACCTAGTGGGATGAAACTGATGTGGGATGCCATGATTGGTTCTGGATTGGACAATACATTTGCTTGTAGAACGAGAGTACACACGTGGATTTTTAGTTTGGGCAGAAAATATTCATGTTCAGATTTTAACTATCAAAAGGGAATGGTAAAGTTGAACACCTCAAACCGGATGGGAGATGAACGTTGCAGTAGGATTTTACTCTTTGAACTGTAAGTGATCAAAGCTTTGGCTGTTAAATATTCACTTGATTTGTCGAGGAAGAGAGTGAGGTCGAGAATGTTTATGGTAAGTAGTTAGCAACTTTTTGATTTAAAGATTGCTTGGACTTGATACGGTGCTTTGCACCTGTGTAACGAGTTTCACAATCAGCATAGTATCATTAGATTCGAGTTTCCCCGTATTCACTTGAATTACTGTGTTACAAATGGCAACACATGAAATAGAGAAATATCTGGAATTGATATTTCTTATATTCTGAGCATTAGAGGAATGTGAATCGTGCCCTGGCGTCATCTGACTTTTAAGTATTCCGATTGAATATTTATTGTATTGATACGCTTCTCGTCTGCTTTCATCTTACTTTGTATTTCACTAGTAAGAAATCAGCAAGTAAATGCCCTGGAAATGTAATATATTAAAACTTGCTCGCACACGTAATGATACGATCTATCGCTCTAGCACTCCCGCAAGTCAGAGAATGCTCACACAACATGATTGTGGATAGTTAAGGTCGAAGGAAAGCTAGTCGAAAGATTTGACAGAGATGTTTCCTTGTTGATCGTCTACTCAGGTGTAGTGGTTTGGCCCAGGATTCAAACTGGGGTTTAAGAGTGAAGCTGAGCTGTAATATCAACTACAGAAGAATGGGATTCAATTTGATTTGTCTTTTGGGCTGTGAATGTTAGTTCAGACTTTAAAGTACATAGCTTCAAGGTCTGAGTCGTCTTCCTGCCCCTATACAAGTTGGGTGGCAAACAACGCTTTAATTGCCATTATGCGACAAGGATATGTAGTAACAAACAATACTTTGATTGCTATTTTGCATCTATATTTGACGAGGAATGAGAAACAATGATCTGAAACAAAATCATCATGGACGAGTTGTTTGTGTAAATAACATTTAAAATTGGTTGTTTTTATGTGGACCCAACTCTATTAAAATGGCTAAATGATTATGTCGCATATGGGCTGAGTATCTCAAAATAGTTAAGAGCTGGGTTGGGGAAATATTTTCTCTGTGCACTCAAGCTCTAGTAATTGCATGTTAGAAACTTGTAGGTTGGAATGTGATTTGTTCTCTACCTGTCATATGTGGTACATATTGGATGATTTGTACTTCGCCGCATCAACTATTTGCTAAAAGCTTGTATGATGGAAAATACACTGCTTCTACCTGTGACATCTGGCATATACTCTTGTCTTTTGTTTCTGCTTGAAATGTTGTACTTGAATGGTAAACATATTTCGGCTTATTATGAAATTATGCTTATCAGTTATGTTTAGATGATCTAGATGAATTTGATAAACTCTTCTAATCTGCTGATTCTGGTCGGTATAATGTATCAATCTCAATTGCAGCTCCATCTGCTTTCATTGAAACACTTCGAGACAGGATGTTCAAGCCCTCTTTATCTACTATCATTGCTGACAATTCCAAGTATACTTCTAAATCATTACTAACACTTTTTCTTTTAGGAATGACGCTCATTTTTACATTCTTGTGATTCTTCACTATAATCTAATGTTGTTACCTTTTGTTGTTTACAGGGTCGGTATAGTATCACCATCCGATCCTGTCCACGTGGCTGCCCAAAAGATGCGAGACTTGCGGGTTAATTCTGTTGTCATTGTTGCTGGGAACGCAATTCAGGGGATACTAACGTACTTTCTTTCTTCTTCGGCTGTGTTTAGTTTACTTTTCTGTATTTCTGTGGTTTTCCCGCTCTGTTGGCTGAATAACTCCAGGTTTATGAAATGTACTTCAGTATTCTGTCTATCTTATGTACAGGTCAAAGGATATACTAATGCGAGTTGTAGCCCCAAATTTATCTCCTGAGGTGACTCTTGTGGAGAAGGTTAGCGTCGTAAAACTAGTAGCACCTCATTTTTTCTACTTCCAAGGAAGTATGGGGACTATATCGTAAATATATAGGACTAGACTGTTAATCAGTACAAAGTTTGTACTGATTAACAGTCTAGTCCTATAGGAAGTGTCATATTCCTTTTCTTTTCTTAACTGCTTAAAGTTTCACATGATAATATCTCCAACGGCTAACCTGGAGGAAGATGCCTTTAAAAATGCATCTTGATGTTTAGAATATGTTTGTGAACATGTGATATTATTTTCAGTTTTCAAGTAAATTATGATGAGGTGGGATTTACAGTTTGGTATTAAAGTTGACTGATGACACAATGAGGGTCATGGTTAACTAAGCTCTTGACCCTAACTCAAAATTATTTTATTTTTATTCTCGAGGGCTTGCCTGGTGGTGTAGAACTTGTGACTTCAGTTTAGAGGTTAGAAACTTCCCCTCCAAGGAAAATGGGATTGGTTTTTGGGACTGTGGATCAGGATATAAGTATTGTGATACCTTCAGAAATTTTGAAGATTTGTTTGTAGCAAATGAAGAGAGGGCTCAAATATGACTCGGTATAATAGATTTGAGGGGCCCGACTGGTTCTAGAACAACTTTACGAATTACGATGGGTGTGCAAAATAGGTGGGGAAGAATTTCCTTTAAAGATATGAGCTCTGTAATCGAATTGAACTCGTGAGAGATAATGTTAATTGCAAAAATCTAAGTGAAGTTATTCTCACAAGACTTAAGTCATCACGGGAGCCTATATAACTACACCAGCTAGTCCAAGTTGTATCAATGGGATTAGTTATCGTCTCCTTGTTAAGATTTGGGCTTCTCTTTCGGTTTCAAGCTGTATTAGGTGTTACAACTTCAGCGTTTTGTACAATTAAGAATGTGAACACCAGAAATTTTATGGGAAATAGTGAAGTGTTAATGGGACCTACCATATTAGCAGTTTAGTACTTGCTTTCCCAACGAGCCAAGCAATACAAAAGCAAACTGTTTTGGTGAAAATTGTTTGTACGGGAGTCTGGAAAACGCAATGACATACATACACATGTGTGAATTTGTGATCATTAAAAGTAAAGAAATTCAATAGTTTTTGTTATCTTATTTAAAAATTACTTTAGTTGGGAAACTTAGCCTAATTGGCAATGAGAAAATTATTATGGTGCTCTTATAAATATTCCTTTCCCTAACAAAAGAAAAGATGAGTTGGGACATATGAGTTCGATTGAACAATGGACAATTCTAATTTGTAGTAGTTTGAGAGAACACGGACATTTCTAGTTCGTTGGGTCGTGGAGGAGGCACCAGGCGGTTTGAGATTGGCTTCTCTGAATGAATTGAGGTGGGTATATTTGTTAATGTAGATAAATTGGTCATTGAAACTTGGCTCAGTAGTTTTTGAACCAGGACCGACCGGTCCGGGGTCACTCCCCGGTCAAACCCAACAGGTTTGTTAGAAACGCGGTGAACCGGTCTGGGTCGAGCCCGTCCTCTATTTGCATGTTTTAAGTATCATCAAAATGCTCGTTTTAACATTCAGAAAATGTTTGTGAGATCTATTAAATGCACTAAAATATCATAATAACATATAGAACTACTTATTTGTGCTAGTAGATGTCATATATGAATACATTTCATCAGATATTTATATACAATATATATTTAACATTTTTTTATTCACCCACTGGTCCGACCAGCTTTGTTGCACCGACACTCCAAATATTTTCCGGTTCGTGTTTCAGACACTTCGGACACGTGGCTAAACGTCTCCGACATGCCAGGTGGCGTTTCGGTTTGAAAACAGAATAAATGGCCAGACACGCCGTCCGACACGCGGGAGACACGCGTGTCTTAAATTGGAGACACGCGTGTCTTTTTAAAATTTCTCGGGGTTCGTTATGTGATATTCTAAATATTAGTTATCAAGTATCATCTTCTCAATACATAGATCCTTAAGCCTAGCCGCACACTATCTCGAGACTCAAATCGGGTTTGCGAAACAAAGAGAAAACGCAAAGAGGCAAAGACGAAAGAAGAGAAGAATCGAAGACCTACATGTAGTGTCTGAACTTATTTATGCTTCGATCTATTTGAACTTGGTAGTGACTAATCTTGTCATTGCTTTAATGTCTTTATTGTAATGCCTAGTGTCTTTACCCGTATATATATATACCTGTACCCGTTTCCAGTGCAACATAGCCGACCAGTGACCAGATATCTTTGCCGCATCAATTAGTCAACCACCAGTCCAGCTTTAGCAACTATGCTCAGAATGCTAGAATTGTTTGCTGTTATATTTTTGTGCACTCGCTATGCTTTTGCCGCTATGGTCACTTAGTCTTGAAATTTCAATTGGGTCAAATACTCCTTGACGAATCCAAGACTTTGGCATCAGAATCATTTTGAATTTTGATGTCGGTTTTGTTCCTATTCTAGCTGGTGACTGTCATTCACATTACATGGTCAGCTGTGTTGGAATTTTGGATTAAGTACACTTCTTAGGCAAATAGATGTCATTTATCTTTCAATTTAGCATAATGTTGACAGGTATTAGAAAAAGCTAGAGAACAAGCTGACACAATAGGAAGGGTGGGTGTGGATTGGCCATGCCTCAATATAATACGTATCAGATCAGGGATTAGCTTTCTAGACGACTGTCCTGTCCTCCAAACCGTGTCCCACTGTTTCTATGTTTCTTTAATTAATGAGCTCTCGTACGTAGTACTAGAATAAGCATTATGGTTTTTGGGAAATTCTTCATTGATTTGCTGTTAATCAATAGAAGTAAACAATTTACCTCTTGTTTCTTATATCTCATAATTTTATATATTTATTTATTTACTTCAAGGTAATGACGTCAAACCCCGAATGTGCAACACTGGAGACTACTATCCTCGAAGCACTTCATATCATGCATGACGGCAAATTCTTACATCTTCCTGTGGTAGACAAAGGTGACATTGGAAGCCTAGCTGCCTAAGTAGTCTCAAGAATTCTCTCTTTTATATTAACATTTTCCTGTTGAGCAGATAAAAATGTTGTTGCTTGCATAGATGTTCTCCAGTTAACTCATGCAGCAATCTCCATGGTATGTGTTACTTTTTCATCATGTTTCTGTTTAGGATATTATTTCTGGATTTGTTTCTTTTCCGTTACAGTTCTGTGCTAGATTTTCTACTATGTTAATGTCTAAGCTCAGCAGGTTGAGTGGACACATTCTCTTGTTTCGTGAGATTCGCAAATTCCCTGTCCTAAACTAAGCGCATGACTTTGTAATTTTCTCGAAAAGCATGATTCTGTGGTGATATCTTCAACTAATTACAAATCTTTGCTTGACTATAAAATAAAGACACTGAGACGACGCAGTTGGGAAAATGGATATCAGTGACATGTGCCACCCTGCTGGGGCTGTTTTCTCACACGCTAGATCATGGGATATTTCCTTACACTGTTAGGCCATTTTGTGCTTTTTTGTACTTGGCTCATTGTATCTTATTGTCAAGCTTTCCGTCATCTTATATCATAGAGAAAGAGCATATCTACTATTAGATAGCCAGGTATCAATACATACATATAACATGTATATACCTATATTATTCTTCAACCGCTTTTTCTTAGTATCAATGGTTTAGGAGCGTTGTTTTACTCTGGTATACGCAATTCGTATCGATAAATCATTAAATTTCAAAGGCCAAAGACTTACCCTTGTGGCAAGATCTGCAAGCTATATTGTACTAGCTTCTAAGCTACTGGCCTAATAATTCATTCCCTTCCCAAGATAATATGTTTGGGCTACATGTACATCAACTATTATGATATATTTGATTTAATGACGACATGTGTATGATCACACGAAAGATTATCATTGAGTTTGTACATGGAAAATATGTTTTTATAACAAACCAGAAATGGCTTGTTTTTTTCTTTTCAAGGTTGAGAGTAGCCCTGGAGCTGTCAATGACGTGGCAAACACAATGATGCAAAAATTCTGGGATTCAGCCCTTGCCCTAGAGCCGCCTGATGACTACGATAACCAGAGGTGTCAATCTTTTGCAGTAAAGGTTACCATCACAATATGTTCATGTGTTACTTACATGAATATTATTTTTGCAGTGAGATGTCTATGTCTGCAATGAATGCTTCAGATGCTACCGAGCAGGGGAAGTCTTCATATCCATCTCTGGGTCTTGGAAACTCATTTGCGTTCAAATTTGAGGACCGCAAGGGTCGTGTACACCGTTTGAATTTTGGTGAGTTTCATTTTAAGCTGCAAGACTGAGAGAAAGCTTATTTTCCTTGAATTGAACTGAGGCTCTGTTTGGTTGGTGGTAAACAATTTTCATGTAAGATGTTTTCCCTTGTTTTGGTGTTTGGGTTCCGTTTGGTTGGTGGTAAAATATTTTCATGTATAATGTTTTCACTCAAATGATGTCAAATGATTTACACGCTTAAAATCTGTAAGCCATTTTCCGGAGAGTGAAGGACCACGACAACAACTCATACGAATACCTCCACCACCAAGAACCATCACCGCCACTCACCTCCACCGCCACCCATCTCTGCCACTGCTGTCACCGCCCACTGTTTTGGCAAGTGTTAACCAAATACGGGAAAATGATTGCAGAGAAAAAATTTTCACAAAGAATATTACGCGTAGAATATATTCCTTTATAAAAAGTCTTACTGCCAACCAAACGAAGCCTGAATGTTACTTTTAGGGAGTATATACAGTACATTTTAGACTTCTACAGTGTCATTGTGGAAGGAATATTTTCTGCCAGGGTCTGTATTTTGTGAATGTTACTTTTCACCCCGTATTGGGTTAAAAAGGCCTTTTGAAGATATTACAGACTTATCTCTTGCAAGTTCTTCCTCTTGTTTCCTTTTCCTCCAGTTTTCACTTATGATTTAGAATATCAATGATCAGCTGAAACTAATCTATTTTTACTGATGGACGTTAAGGCTCCGAGAGCTTAAGTGAGCTTGTCTCTACTGTTATGCAAAGGGTAGGTCCTCTTGAGGACCAAGACAACCCTCAACTTTTGGTAAGTAGTTCTGCAGTATATGTATATATGATGTGATGCCTAGTACGATGCCATGTAACTTTTCTGATCCACTTTTCTCTATTTGTAGTATGAAGATGATGAAGGTGATAAAGTTCTCCTCACAGCAGACAGTGATCTTGTCGGTGCTGTCAGCCATGCAAGATCTGCAGGGCTAAAGGTACTTTCACAGTTGTCATTAGTTCTTTCAACGTGCCATTTTTAAGTGTCAAACTACCAGATTTCAGCTAAAAATGTTCTAAGTGTCCCATAGGTGCATAAGCACCAGGTTCACTGGTCAAGTTTTGCATCTCTTTGGCTTCTACATATCACATCTATAATATATCCTGTTTGCCCACTGTCGTTTCCTTGAATTCCTCGGACTCACTCAGACGTTTCTGCACTAGAGCAAAATCTAAAAGCTTGAGGTTTGGTCTTAATAGGATACAACTTTTGGTCTGTGGATGCATTTGAACATGTTTGATTAAAGATATTCTGAGTTCAAGTCAACCACACGCAGTAGAACATGTTTGATTGAAGATATACACACACACACACACACACACACACACACACACACACACATATAGATGTGGTCTGTGGTTTGGGCTCGGTTATGTTAGCTGCCCTGTAGTTTCAAAAGTTTCACTCGTGTGGCCTGTGATTTTCTCCGTGTTGTACATAACATTTCCGTCCAAAAAACTGTTAAAATGTTTATTCAAAAGTGCAAAGATACCCTCAAAATCGGCTAACTAACAAAATTCACCAATGCACACATAAAAATCCCACTACTCTCCAACTTTATCTCTCCTCAATGTCTCACAGTTACACTCACTATCATTTGCGCCACCACCATACCCACGGCCAAACCACCCCCGCTACCAGTAAATCTTAAAACCAGTTTCGTTCTCTCCATCTGCTTTTAAATCATCCTGGAGCAGTATACACTATACACTTAGTATTCACCAACTCAATTATCAACATCATCACAACCCAGATTCCGACTATCCCTAATTTGAACCCAGACCCCAAAAGCCTGGAGAGCTTAATGCAACTTACCCCCACCACCACCAGAAACCAAGAACACCACCACCCACCCACCCACCGACCACCTTCTCCCCTTTTTTCTTGCTCTAGCCCACCACCAGCAACTGCCACTCCATCACCAGCAACCACCATCTCCAATTTATGGGATTCATTGTAGTTACGGAATAAACAAATCTCAATTTTCAAAACTTAAATAGAAGAACCTAGCAAGCCTGACTTCTTGTGTTCACGGTAGAGACCAAACTGAAAACGTCTCATTTTTTAGCCAATCGAGGAAAAGCAGCAGCCAAAGCAATAGCAGTATCATTGCTGGACTTTGTCGAAAGAGATCGAGAGAGAGTTGTTGCAGTGAATTTCTGAATGGTAGAATAAATATTTGGACAGAGAAAGAGCATAATTGAGAGTCATCCAGTGTGATTACACACTAATATACGCATACATACAACTTGGTTGATCTGATTATTTTTTTTGGTTTATAAATCAGAAATCAGAAGATATCTGGTATGATCCAAGTGAAATCATTTCCATCGTCTTTTGTAGCCGTTTTGATTTATGAAATTCAACTTTGTGAAACAAATGTTGTGGGAAATGATACCTGTTTTGTTTGTTGTATATCCGTATGCTGCTTTCAATTACTTTTCTCACGATTTGCAAGTGCTTTTTCTTTTCAGGTTTTGAGACTGCACTTAGATTTCTCTGAATCAATTCAGCAGCAGCAGAAGGTAGAGCCAGAAGTGAGCACAACAGCCATCAGCAGCGAGAAAGCTGGGTGGATAACTCTCCAGACTGGGCTGTTAGCTGGTGCAGTAGCTCTAACTGGAGTTGGTTTAGTAGTCTACTTGAAGCGCTCCAATCGTTGATGTATTTAATCTAATTATTCATATTAAGGAGTTGAAAAGTATATACGGAAATCAATATCGCGTATCGATATTTCACAGCCTGACGGTGGCGAGAAGGGCACGGTGGTCGTGTATGCTCACCGTGAACTTTTTGGGATTACGTTTTTTCTGCTAATTTATTAGATACCACAATTAGTCTAAATGTAAATGTGCCTCACAGAGGACTATTGGGTTTGGTTGTTGTCTTTTAATTAGACATCCAATTTCACACATTTCATCAATCTGTCAAGGATGTGAAACCATTTGGCGTTCGATTGAGTGATCTGATTTTTCTATTTATTTATAAAAATGCGGGAATTTCGATGTATGGACTATGAACTATAATTTTGTTGTTTATGGCCTGTCCCGTGAACCTTTTTGTTGATAATGAAGGTGACTATTGACGGGATTATAGTGGAGATAGTTCTATCTTTTCTCAACTCGGATCATCTCCTAAAAGAGCTTAACAAGACGTTTCTGATGCTTATCCTAAAAAGGACAAACCAGAAACCTCCTGGTGGCTTCTTTGCAATATGATTTAGAAGATCATCTATATGGTTTCTAATCCCCCCCCCCCCCCCCCCCCCCCCCCCAAAACACACATTGTGCCTGGATGATCCTTCGTTGACAACACGCTGCTCGAAAATGAAATCTTCGCTAAAATTAAGGGGACGAGATCGGGAGGACACCTGGTTGTCTTTTAATTAGACATCCAATCTTCGCTAAAGAATACACGAGTTAGACTTTTGACAGTGTGCTTTTGGTCTTTCTAGATCTGCGAAGTTGTACTTTTTGGTTATTACATTGCGTGAAGCAATGTCCGGGCGACGACTTGTTCCATGCAATCTGTTTTCCAAATCATAACTTACTGGGATTGAGCTCCGGCCGCGTCCTTGCATTTTCTGTTGTTTTGGGGTCTTCTTACTTTCTTTTACTGTTTTATAAATAATGAGATTCCCGAAAACTTGGATTCCTCTAATCGCGCAGTGCGCTGCTAGGTTCATACTCAGTGCTGGTTAATGGGCATGTAGCTCGTTTTCCCCTTTTGTGGTCTCAGACACAGTGACCCGCTTTCGATTTATCTTTTTATTCTTTATTTGGAAGAATGTGGATTGAAGTCACGCAGTCTGAAAGGAAGTACCAAAAGTCAGGCGTTCACGAAGGAGTCAAGAGGTCACAAGTTTATTCTTTGCTCTTTTTTAGACCCTCATTGGCTAGCTGTGATAAGCTGGCTCCGGGCCAGTTTGGGAATGCCGTGGCGTTTTAGAAAGTAGTTGTGCCAAAAGTGATGTGAAATTCACTTAAAAAAGTGTTTAGTAAATTTCATTGTAGTATATGAAATGTTGTAGAAGACGTGCTTTTGGTAATTACTGCTTTAGAATGGTTGCAAGTGTCAAATTTATACATGATAGAGTTCTATTGCAATTAGACATCTTTTTTAAAGTTGTAGTTATGACACTGATAAAAAAGTCAATTAATAAAATTATCAAAAAACAGGTCTGAAAAAGCAACATCTCCCTTGCTTCTCAAAAGCTAATTTGGGAAAGTAGTCCAGAAAACAGATGAATCATAATTTACTAAACACATCAACAACTATTTTTTGGCATCGAAAGACAACGTTCTCAAAAGAAAAAGCAATACCAAACTGGCTCTACAACTCTAGATAACATCTGCCCCTTCTCGGGGCAAGTGTTAACCCAGGGGAAATCTTTTATTCATATATATAAAGAAACCGACTAACCAAGGGAAATCTTCCTCATGTTTTAAGAGCACAAATGTCTTGAAGGGGCAAGATGAGATCTGCTGTAATTTCTTCGAAATCCCAGGCCCCTGAATTAGTATTTGGGCCTCCTGCTCCATTATGGAGGAAGCAAGAGCTGGACTTGTGATGGGTTGCAAATCAAGACCGAGGGCAAGCTGGCCTCTTTGAAATAACGGATCTTGAATAAAGCATGTCAGCTCGTATACAGTCTTTTGAGTTCGATTTTCCAAATGCCTTCTCACCACCCTGCTAAATCATTTGGAAAGAAAGATGCTTAATTTCTAGAGAAAACTAGCATCCAAGAATACGCTTAACCGTGTTCCGAATTCAACCATTTGGAATTTGGACTAGGAATCATAAAAATATAATGGCTTGATCAAATTCTCTACTTGGGTTAACTGTAAGGAAGGTGAATCTTTTCTTTCTACCACTGGTTTCCTGCGACATGTTCATTCAGTAGACCTTTTCGTCTTCCTCCGTTAGTATAATCCATCAAGCCTGATACAACACAGTGACCAGTAGTAAGTTACAAGGATTACGGAGAGTAAAGTTAAACTATAAAGAGGATGGCATACACATACATGCAGTGTCGAACATGTATAAGGTACATATAGCAGTTATATAGCCAGAATTCAAATTTCTCAGATAAGTAATCCCCAATTTTCTTTTATAATGCCGAATCAACAGATGAACCCCTGACAACACCCATAATCCAAATGATCCCTATAAAATAGCAACAAAACGATGCAGTCTGCCATCGTGATAACTGATAACATCACTATCCACCTCCGTGAAGAAGATACATACTGGGGACTTACATTCTGACTCAAAAAGCCATCGTGGTCCTGACAGAACTTCCATTGAAGTACAGAAGTGGGGACTGTCGAAACACACTGTCTAATCAGCTTAAGAGCACCAGTAAAGGAGCAACCTAAGAGAACTAAATCAACCACTCCTAAAAAGTATGGCATGCAAGAAACAATAGATATAACATGAAGTATCAAATAGCTCTCTACCAAATACCTAAAGTACTTGCAACTTTACTTCATTTTTCTTTGGTTCTCATCCTGCTTCTACTTCTGCAACTTGAACGTCACACACTTGGTACAGTTATTCCACAAACAATTCGGATTATCCAGAAGAAACAACAGAGACTGTCACTATATGACTAGTCAGGTAATATTCTCCGAGCATGGAACCATACGAGGTTGTAACTTAACCGCCAATATAAGAAGTTCATGCTAAAATAAGCCTAGGTACATGACGGTTTGATATGAAAATGACAATATTCCAGGAAGCACATGATCACAGTTTCCATCACTGTATCAGACAGGAAGGAAAATCAAATTTCAGACCAATTTAAATGAGAAACCACAAATTATGAAGAGATAGAAACCAGCAAGAATAGTTGTGAAGAAGAAGAACAGCAAACTACAAGGTGAAGCTAATTGGTCGATACACAAAATAAACATATGTAGTAACACACAGCTGGAAAAAACTTTACCACCTTCACTATTTTACCTGAATAAGTAAAAGCCATAAACAGTAATGTTTCTTTTACTTTGCTTGGTCCAACTGAGGGCCTGAGCCCTAAACAGAGACTAAACAAATATCACAATAAGCATTCTGAAGACATCTGTTGAGATAAGTAGATAGGTGCACGAGCCCGAAAGGCTGAAGTCAGTGGACCTGAAGGAGCCGGTTGGGCTAAAACGTTAAGTACTCCATTGGTCAATCTCCAAATATGCTGAACATGAACTCTCTGGTCTTGGCGATTAAATTCCACAGATGATGAGAAGGGTTGGCGGGTTCGATCGTCGTAACCCCTTCTAGGAAGCCCATCTTGAGTATACACCCATGCCACTATTGATTCTGAGGCCATCTAAGTAGCGAGGTCTGTACAAAGTACAAACAGATTGAATAAGTCCCAATTCTTCGCCGCTGCCTATTTAGCACAAGCAAATACAACATTGCTTCATGTAGTCCTTGTTCAAAATTGAAGACTTCATAATATATTCAGTTGCATCCACAGATATGGTGCGAGCATCCCCTTGTTCATCCAGACAGTAAATGACGCTTCCTGAGACGCGAGTGATGTACAGAGGCTCGTCGTATAACATCACCGTACCAGACTCTCCATTCAGAAGAAAGTACTTAATACTTATCAAGGTTTTATATACAAACACACCATTGTTTTCATCATCCCACGCCCCGCTCTCAACCATGGGGCGCTCCCTGACAGTACACTTTTGCTCCAGATTCCCATCAGCGATGGTGACAAAGTGTTTTCCGAACAAAGCAACCAATGATGTTTCTCTATTGCTACCCAACCAAGAAACATAACGAACATCAGAAATATTGAGCTGCGCCGTAACAATACTCCGCTCGAGGTCGAACATAACAATTCGACCTATTGCCTTACAGAGCAAGTAGTTCCCAAGCTCACCACATGAACACAGCTTACTGACATCACAAGGAAGAACACTTTGGCTGACAATCTCATTCGTTATGCTTCTCACTGATAGAATCTTTTCCTCGGAGGTGGTGGTACCTGATGTAGTCAGCACAGCAAATCTATCTGGCGCCAGAAAAACTGCTGATAACCCTTTTCCTGTTGCTACAACGGCTGGTTCTGCATGCTGTTTCTCGTTACAGCTAACACTAGAATTGACGCGCACGAGTTTATAACTTGTGTTATCGAAACAAATCAAAATGGCATCTCCTCGGGGGCTACACGAAAGAGTTGTAACAATTGGCCAGAAGGTAGCATCTGACATGTCTTCAATGGGGCCTAGGACAATTTGAGATTCTTTCTTCGTGGAAGTGTCATACAACCACAGAATCTTATCTTTTACATGATACAAAGAATCGCCAATCACCGAGAAGGCTGGACTTCTTCTTGCATACCTATAAAGATTCATACCATTAGCGTGCCCGACAGCAAAAAGGTTCTTTGCTGGATGTGTGGAAAGACTCAACAGCGTTTTCTAATGTATCATCAGCTTCAATTTATTCCTTGACTTTGAATTTGCATCAAACAGATGTATGTTCTCGGCATCCGGTGTAGACATGACTGCATTCAGCTTTGCGGAGTAAGCAAGACATGAAACGGCACCAGTTTGTAGATGAAGAGTCTGGTGGTCAGAGGACCTTTCTTTCTCTGCATATTAACAACATTAAACCAAGTGTAAGATTGCTATATACAGAAGTTAATGAACTTTCAAACTAACAAATTATGATTCGGTGTGTTACCTCCAATTCTCCACCAATAAACGCTACCATCATCCGACGAAGAGAAGATGAGCGGGAGAGTAGGATGAAAGATGGCACTAACAACCCCTGATATATGACCTTCCAAAATATTCTTTACCCGAACGCCCTCACTTCTCTTGGACGACCTTTTTATGAAATCAAAATAGCAATGCTTTCTTCTGTTCCCGGTGCTGCCTTCCTCTTGGGAATTTGAAGAGTCTCGGAGGCCACCAATATCCCAAACAAAAAGTTTCCGATCCAAGGAAGACGTTAGAACGAGGTCCTTCCTGGGATGGAAGGACGAACTTGTGACAGGACCCGTATGGTCTGTTAAAATAGTGATGCAGTTGCGAGAGGACCAATTCCATATCCTGACAGTGCAATCATCGCTTGCACTGACCATCAAGGGAAGCTCGTGGTGGAATTGTACATCATTGACGCTAGCATTGTGTCCCTCAAGAGTGAAAGTACTTCTAAGACCGCAAACCTCATCGTAATCCCATAGTTTGATCTTCCCATCGCTACCTGTGGTTGAGAAAGAGAAAAACCAAACGTGTTACTGCAAATCCTAACTGACGTTCTGTGTTAGAAAGGTGGCGAAAAGACAGGACTAAAATTTTTTTATTTTATATTTTTACCTCCGGAGACAAAAAGTGTATTAGAGATATGGAAATTGACACTATGAACAGCTCCTTCGTGGCCTTGGAAGCGTACGATTATGTCGGAAATCTTGTAATCCCAAATGTCAACTTCTCCGGTGCTAAGGCCCGAAAGAAGCCAGGGCCTTTTGGGGTGAAAGGAAATCGCATTTGTTGCACTGCTACTTTTGAGCACGAATAGTTTCAGGATGTTATTCAGACCCTGTTCAACAAGAGGAAGCAGAACATAAGAACAACACAGAAAATATGAAGTAATCCTTGCAAAGACTAAGAAAGAGTCAATGTAATTAGTAGTATAGAGTGAATAACAATAAACCCTAAACCCCACTCTTTGTTACTAGCAACTTACTTAAGCTATGAAAAAGGAGCCAACAAAATAGATAAGCTTGATGTCCCAAAATTTTGTATGAACTAGCAGATTTTAACCTCCATTAGAAGAAAACAAAACAAAAAGATTTCAAGCAACTTCAGCCTTTGAGACATATTAGAATTCAACTTGAGATGTCAAAATCTTCCCTCAAGGTTGAGTGACGATAGATGAAGCATGCATTAATCAAACACATACTACTAATCGGAAGAAATATTTTACCATTATTATAGTTTGCTTGTCAGAAGAGATGAGCAGGATTACAGAGACAGAGAAAGCTTCCCCCAAGTTTGTTTGATTGATCGATGGATATGAACTGGTACTACTACTATGACTATGAGGAGGCTCCGCTTGCAATTTATAGAAACCAAATCGACTGGCAAATCATGCGATGAATCGGTTTCCTACTTCGAACCCCCGTCCGCATTTGTGAGGTAAAGTCACTTTCACCCCCTCTAGTTTGAATGAAAGACACTTTCACCCCTTACAGTTAGGAATAAAATTACACTTTCACCCCTTCCAGTTAGGAATAAAATTACACTTTCACCCCTCCAGTGTCCCAAACTTTAAGTAATTTACATTATCTGATTATGAAGTCGTTTGTATGGAGGAAGTTACGTCATAAAAGTAGTTTCCGAGACAAATTTTCCCCTCTTATCATGCAAAAAGTCTATATTACCATTGAGTAACCCCTACATTTTGCATAAGATGGGAGCAAAATTGTCCCAAAATGTATTTTTAGTGGCAGATTCCAATTCAAGACTAACGGTGTCACAATATGGAGTGAAAATATCTTAAAATTGGGCACACTCAAGGGGTAAAGCATCCTTTTCCAAACTGGATGGGGTGAAAGTGTAATTCAACCAAACTAGAGGGAGTAAAACCGTGAAAGTGTCTTCTACTCGAAAAGAGGCAACGGGGACTCATGTTTGCTTTAATAGGGCAATCCACCCGAATACCGGACAAACGGAGCGATTGATTCAGACACTGGAAAACATGATGAGGGCTCGTGCCCTAAGTTTCAAGTATTGTGGGTAGACAAGCTATCACTAATAGAGTTATCTTGATTCTAAGAATGGAGTTTGCTTACAACAACAACTCTCAAGTATTCAGATGGCTTCGTATGAGGCTCTTTATGAAAGGAAGTGTAGATCGTCGATGTGTTGGGAAGGTGTGAGTGAGACAGTGTTACTTGGACCTCGGCTGATAAGAGAAACATAGAATCAAGTGCATTTAATACGGCAAAGAATGAAGGCAACGAAGGAGCGAGATAAGTCTTATGATAATAAGATAAGAAAGCTGTTGGAATTCAAAATTGGTATCAAGAAAATTATTGAGTGTAACTACGTTCTTCACGAAGTCGGGTTTAATCACTTTCGTGCATCCAACCTAGATAACTAACATTATTAGGGTGATCAAGCCACACATGCTAAGAATTCAGAACAAGAATGTAATTGATAAATCAAACATGAAATAGTAATAAGTTATATGAAACATGAATCAACCCAATAATCCGGAATGAAATTCAAGTTATAACCCTAGGTTCTCCATAAACTATCTATCAAAAAATGCCTAGCTAAACATGAATGTATTTAGCTGAACAATTTCCTCCATAGAAGTTAAAGAAAATAAAAGAAGATATCGCAAATGCTAAAATCTCCAACGCTTTTGACGAATCCTTGCTTCCTTATGCTCCCGAGCTCCTTTATGTTTCTTCTACGTGGATCATATTCAGAAATCTACACTAGGATCGTTCTATAATGTCTAGAACAATTCCCTAACATAACTCTTACAAATTACGCAAAGTACCATTCCAAAATCCGAAATCAATTCGTGCGAATCTCTTTTCAATTCGTGCGAATTATTTTTCAATCTGTGCGCATTGATTCAATTCGTGCGTGGTGCTGAAACAATTGAGATGAATTGTTTGTGCTACAAAATCAATTCAGAATCGATCAACTCGTGTGAATTTCTTAATTAATTTGTGCGAATTGATTCTCATGTGAACTGCACGGCCTGTGTTTTAACCAATTCGTGCGAATTGCTGTCCAATTTTTCCATTTCTCAGATGCAACATCAATCCCTCCAACTTTTTGCAGCAATTCGTGCTAACTGTTGAACCTCCAAAATGCTTCTTTTGCTCTGCAGCTCATTCTTCTCCCTTAGTCAAATTTCCGAGCTCTTTTCACTTCCAACGTTCTTCTATGATCTCCAACATTCTCTCGAGCCTCCGGTACCTGAAACTCACAACACGAACACATACCGACATTAAATGTGACATTAAAGTAGCTCAAAACACTACGAAAACGCCCAAACTTATCAATAACGTACGACGAAGCTCAAATTCACAATTCATTCAAAAATATGGCCAATAACTCACTAAAATCAGTCTGGAATCACACAAAAGGCGAATAAACGTCACGAATATAGCTCTTAATGTGGAGTTATCAATGTCGGCCTTCAAGTCTGTGTTAGCGGCCTCCTCCGGCGGTGCCGCTGCCGCTGCTGTTTGACGGAGAGGAGGAGAGATCAAGGCGGAGACAGAGATATGGGGAGAAAGAGGAAAGAAAGAGAAGGGTCTCGGTGGGGGTAGAAGGAAGTGTATGTGTATGTACATATGTAGGTATATTTTTTATATATATTAGGTGGGTGTATGTATAGGTGTAAGTATTCTTATACGTATACCGTATTGATATACTTCATGTATTGTACGACATGAGTACTGTATAGGTATGCATACAAGTATGTGCGCACTGTATACGTGAAATACCCCGTTTTGTGAATATGGGTATTTATGATATTACTATAATTATTGAGTGGTAATATAATAATATTATAAGTATTGGGTGTTAATATGCTACTATTATATTTTATGATAATATTGGGTGTTAATATGACATTAGTATAAGTGTTGGGAGCTAATCTTATTGATAGGAAGTTAATTTTTATTACTAGTAACTATTTGGGGTTATTATGTATTTTCTCAACTTTATAAAGAGTCTTTTATTTAATTCAGGGGGTGCTAGTGACTTTTATCCAAAACAGTGGGGGTGAAAGTGTCTTTAACCCTAAAAATAGTCATCTTCTTCCTCAAACTCTCCCATGGAGGAAGAACTCCATCTCCAACCCAAACACCACCATTACCACTCCGAATCTTCACCAAATTCGTTGATGTTTGTCCCAATTCACTCCCTATTCGATTTAAACTCATCAAGGCTCGATAATTTAGCATCAAGCAACCCAATTTCGCCAATTTTTGGTCCCAATTCAAAATTGAAGTCTTCAAAGTGGGTTTCCTCTTTCCGGTTAAATTCTTCACCTCTCTACCTATATAAACCCATCAATTCTCAGATTTTTGTTAACCCACAATCTCAATCCTTCAATCTCTCCATCTCTCCTTCAATCAATCTCTCTCTCCCTCTCAATCTCTCTCTCTCTCTCTCTCACCCGACGGGCTGCCCACCGCCACCGCGCCGTCGTCCTCTGACCGCCTCACCGCCGCCACCGTCGGCCTCACCATCATCAACCCGTCACTCTCTTTTCTCTCTGGTCGGGTATGAAAGAACAAACCCGTTTGACTCACTCTCTCTCTCTTGTTTTTGTTTTGTTCTTTTTAGTTTTGACTATCATTGAAAGTTAGATCATATTAATTGTATCTGGAAAGAGACAATAAGGAAGTCAGTGGCCTAGTGGTTAAGGCACATGCTTGTATTAGTGTTGTCTCGGGTTCGAATCTCATAGTTGACAATTATTTTTTTTACTACTCTACACTCAATATTTAAAAGAGAGGTTTTGGGAGTTTGAAAGCCTTATTAAAACACTTGAGAATTATTTATTTGGGAAGTTTATTTTCTTGTTTAAAGGTTAATCTTTTGAAAAATAATACTCTTGGGTTATGCTTTATAGTAGTACAAATAAGACAATTCTTTTTATACAAGTTTAAAGTAGTATTTTTGTACTCACCTTTACTCCAAAATAAAAAGTATATTTTTCTTACTTATTTTAATAAGTTTGTAACAAATTACAATAAGCTATTATCTTCAAATAAATTTATTATTTCTTTTAAATAAAAGTTAGTTAGTTTATAACTTATGCTCTCTACTAAGGCTTGTTTGGTTGGGAGGAACTACTATTAAAATTCTTATTGTTTTGGGGAAAAATAATATGCTTCCCTACCCTATAACAAGGGAAATAATGAGTTAATCTTATAAGTTATATTTTTATAACTATAGCTATGTTTTACAATAATAAACGTTAACTCTATAAAATGTATTTTTCTATAAAAGAGGTTGTTCGCCTTAGTAAGGGTTGGGGAGAGCTAGTAAGAGATTTATTTCATTTACATATAGGACTTCGTGTGCAATGTGTTGATTAGGATATTATTTAAATTTGTAGGCGACAATTTCGTTGACGAAGGACACGTCGAGTATTACTAGGAAGTGATTTGCTTTGCTTGAGGTTAAAGGTAAGTAAATATGCCAAGCCTAGTGTGCTTATCTCTTTCGTGTCAAAACGAATTCTTGTATTTCTTTACGTCTCAAAATGTGTTTATGTGACGTGACATGCAATATGTGATTTCTACTTGATAAATGTTTTTCTTGGAAATATCACCATGATAATGATAATGCATTAATACGTAAAGTGGAATAGTTGTGCGGGGACATTTATGATTATTGTGGTATGGTTACCATTGGCATTGGACGGTTTGATCTCGGTCTTCCGTTTCAATTTATTTTTATTTTAATCCGGTTGCAAGTCCCCGGATAGCTCCTTGTACTCACTCTTCTGGCCGCAAGAAGTCTGTAAGGGGGTGTCGACACTTAAGGTCTTGGATGCTTGCGAAGTGGTTGGTTGGTTTCCCCCGTCACAACAAATTAATAATGGATTTTTGGTTTTTGTTAACGGAAAGAAGTTAACGATGGATTTTGGATTTTCCTAATGATTATGGAAATTGGTTGGAAATATTATGGAATTGGGAACTCTTATGTTTTAATACAAGAGTCAACTTTATTACCGCTGTGTTTGCGAAAAACTCTTACTTACAAATGAGTCATTGTTTTATAACTACCTCATCATCGTTTTACATGTTTGGATGTTTATTTACCAGTATTTCATGCTGATTTTGTACTGTGGTGTTTCTTTTTCATTCCGCACCACAGGTTTAGAAGATGGTTATCTGGCGTAGAAGGGGACGCGCATCACATGGAATAATAGAAGTAGTATTTCATTTGAATTTGAATTTCTTATTAGTCTAAACACTTTAGTTTGTTATGCTGGTTTGTGGCTAGGATGTTGGATTTTTAATAATACAATATTTTCAATTGGATTTAATTATTATTGTGAATGTTTTGTGCTTGCGAACCATGTTATAAAATCTCCTTGTATCCGGGCTCCTCTCGGGTACGGAGTGACATCCCCGGGTCTCCGGCTTGGGCCATTTGGGGGTGTTACAGTTGGTATCAGAGCCAGGCTATCCAAAAAGGAATTAAAACCTGTAGGGAAATTTCAAATGGACATAGGAAAAGAATTTAAAATTTGACAAGCCGTTGGGATTTGGGTAGTCTTGAATAGGTCTACTATGTGCTTAAGCTTTAGAAAATAGGCTTAGTAAGTGAGTATCACCACCCACCCTCTCCTAGCTAAGAACTTTGGCCTACCCGATTAACTAAGTATTTGAGTTTAAAGTTTTTCATTGGAGTTTGGGTTATGTGTCTATTGTTTGAGTAATCGAAAGTTGTGAACTGTGATCAAAATTGAAGTTTTGGGAATATGTACTTATTTTATAAGAGCAAATATTTTTGGGTTATGATACAAATTGTGGAGTAAGAGAGTATATGGAGTCGTTTTCTTTTTTTTTTTATATGGCTAGAACTAAGAGAACCGCAAGGAAGCGTGTTTATTGTGAGGATAAGTTTAATGCGTTGGAGTTTACTCGATATCGTAATCCCGCTTTCCAAGCTTATTGTATGGTGATGGCTCTACGTATGGGGCCCATACTTAGGGAGATTATCGCCAAGTATAGCGATATTATGGCTAGGTTCAATAGGTTGAACTATGATGACTACTCATACCAAAGTGAATGGATGGTGAATGCCGACTCTATGTGTAAATTGTTGATGGAGGCTTATATGAAATGGAAAAGGAGCATGGTGATCGAAATATATTCTAATGATGATGATGAGATTGAGGAAGACCCTAATGAGAACATTGCGATTGAGGAAGACCCTATTGAGAATGATGAGTTCGAGGATAACCCTAGGGAAGACGTGAGTCGGAAGCAAGTGTGAATAATTATGGGAAGTAGACATATTTGGCTTCTTTAATTTCTTAGACCTCTAATGCTTTTGGAGTTTTTCTTTGGGATAAAACCATGAAGCCAAACAATACTTTAAGGTTTCTTAGAATGGTTTTTACATAGGTTAATTTCGCCGCTTGGTGATGGATAATACTTATGTTTTGAGGATCTATTTTGGAATATAATAAGTCTTTGTTTTATTGAGTTGGAGTATAGTTTGAAGTTGATGTTGCATTGCGTTTCGGAAGCATTCATGAGTTAGAACGCGAGAATGTTGAATTTGTGGCGTTTGAATTTGTGGCACAGTTAGTATTTAGTGTAGTAGACGTGTTTAAATGTTGAGTTATTTTTCTCAGAAATTTTATCAGGTAGTAAGTATAAACATGAACATGTCTTAAGAATTTCAATCCCAAATAAATTCTGGAGACTTAGATACGCATTTCCAAGGTTTGTTGTTCAATAGCAGAATTTCATAATGGCCATCTGTAGTATTTTTGAGTTCATATCTTTATAGATCTTGGATGGATCTCAAAATCTTTATGGTGATGAATAGACACATATGGCTATATCTAGGTGAAATCCTTGACCATTTTGAGGAAGTAAAAGTCAGTATAAGACGTGGTGAAGTTGAAGTTTCTGATCTGATGGCTTATAACAGCAATTATGCTATTCTCAGCGTAACTTAAAGTCTACAAATTATTTTGAGGTGATTCTTCTTGATTATGAAATTAGATTCAGAGAGGTCGATCCATACAAAATTTGATAATTTTGCTTACCCGTTTGATCACTTTTATAGTTTTTTAAGGAAGCATGAGAAATAAGATGTGTTCAGTCTATGTGAAAATTTCATGTGTAATTGATAGTATGATGATCAATGTGTTATATTTCATGCATAATTGATATTAGATGCCATGTACTTATGTTTACTTGAACTCCATGATACTTTATGAATGATACAATAGGCTATAGTGTAGGACATTAGACCACACATACAACACTAGACATAGTTGTTACAAAGAGGGTTAAAATTTCTTACATTTTCGAACCCGATGAATGAGGAATTTTGGTAGTTAAGAAAATACTATTCAAGCAAAGTTTGTAGGAGCGGGAAAAGAGGATAATTGAGCTCGTATCGAGGAATTGTGAAGTACCTACGCATTGGGTTGGTTACGAGTTTTATAATAATGTAGGAGGAACAAGATGCATTTATATTATGTCAAGACGAAAGTGTATGAGAGATGTTTGGCGACTTGATTTCAAATTTGTGGTTAGATACTTCTTAGCCAGTTTGTAGAAGTTTAGACTTGGGTGTTTTACGGAACCATATTGCGGTTGAGTTGACTACTTTGGAGATTGAAGCACAATAATTTGTTATGGATATAATTTGAGAGTTTTAATGTGGAGGGAAATACTAGAATATTAACATTATACTTGGAGCTCTATTGATCGCTAAAATACATGAGGAGTTTAATTTTCTTTCATTGATGACAGTTTCTCATAAACATATCATTATAGTCTTGTTTTCCGGGGTATAGTTTTGAGCGTTTTTATCATTTATGATTGACTTAGACTTGGGCTTCAGAGTTTCATTTTGAACAAGTTATGGGATCTTGATACGTTGCTCAAAAGTCTGATCTCCAGCATTGCGCTGTCTCTTATAAATGTCGTTGAGTTTTGAGAATTCTTGGGTAAATTGTTAGATGGAAGTTGCTAAGCGTGTAATTGTTTGGAATTCGGCCTTAGAATACCCCTATGGTAGCATAATGTTCATGTTTGATGTCTAAATAGGAGTATCCTTAAACTCTGGTCGATATGACCGTCAATCTAGTGAATCCAACCGTAGGAGATTTTCAGTTAAGCCACCCGACAAGAACACCTTTCTTTGAGGGTATGTCAAATTGGGAATTTATCGGAGAATTCTTGGATAGGTGTGACCATCGAGTTTTCACTTTTTGTAAGATGGGTATACAAGAACGTCCTGGTTCAGATTTACTGCATTGTGGAGTCGTTACTTGATGAGAATTCTTGGATTTCCAATTAAGAGATAGTATAATGATTTAGTTGATGAGGGAGGCTAGTACCTTCCCAAGTAAAAATATTTACATCAAGGCCAATGGGATGATAAGTTTGCACTTCATAAAGTGTGAATTGTTTTTAGCTCACAAGACTTGGGAGGAACCTATGGAGGACCCATGAGAAATGATAGACTAAAGAGTTAGCATGGACTATAGAGGTTTCCCACCCACCCTCGCCTTGAAAGCGTTTTGAGAACCATGTCTTTCGATTTCTCCAAGTATTCAAATTTATTTTAGGGCCTATTTTAAAGTGGTTAGGGAAGTGTAATCTTGGGATTCTAGTTGAAATGTCTATCAAATAATATCGGAGTTTCCCTTTTGATTGGAGTATTTTTACCTAGTATTGATGAATCGCATTGCTGTATTAGTGCATGTACCTATTCTTATCTTGTCCTGCCTATATTTAGTGGAGCTTATATTTAACTTGTTCCTCTCCATCATTGTCTATATATGACCGTAAATAAATAAGAAAAATGGGGAATCACTCATGTAAATTAGAGTTGAGGGTGAAATGCTAAGATTTGTTTGTTATCTTATAGACCATTGGAGTTACCAAGTGCAGTATTCTGGGTCACTAGAATGTTATCGTTTACATTGGGTATTTATGTTTGGAGCCTTGTTACTTAGCTATTATTTGAGAGAAACGTTTCTTTGTTCATGAAGTGCCCTAGGGTGTCATCATTCTTATATAGGCGTAATATAGTTCATCCATTTGTTTATTTTCAATCTGACTGAGAGTTTCGATGTTCAACCTTGGCTGATTTGCGGACCTTGTTTCTCGAGACAAATAGTTTATGATGTTGTAACGATTATCATTGGAGTTATTGATTTAAATTTCGGAAGCTTTCTACTACCTTGGTGCTAGCAATGAGACAAAAATTTGGTATATTCAAACTTATTAGGGTATAATCTCACGTTGGAGTAGTTGGCTTATAACGTTGTTTGGCGTATGTGATTGGAGCATTTTCACTAAACCAATGTTTGAACAATTGAATGGTTATTAATCTCTAAAAGATTTGTCGAGTTTCATGCTTATATTGAATTCCTTGAAGTTACATAAATCAATGGTGTACCGGGATAAATGAGTCTGCATAGTTGTTATAATCTTCTTGGACTATGTACTTGGAGCTTTGTTAACAAAAATATGTTTTAAGGATTTATCACCAAAGGCCACTTCGGATACTAGCTTGCGAGTCTCGTTATTGTTGAACCTATTTGAATATGAATAAGTTGCTTGGAGTATGTGCCTCAGTATCGTATTATTTTGGGTACACATGGTTTATTTTTATTTATTTCGTTAGCTCGAGGCGAATTTTCAAATGACGGTAGGAAAACAACGGTAAAGGGAACCACCGGGTAACATCATATATCACAGGCTATAGTTAAGTGTCTAAGGATAGGAGGAACCATGTCGCTTTGGAGTCTTGTGCACTATCTCTTCGATTCTCTATTTTGTTAGATAAAACATTTTGTACCATTCGGATATAGTTTTGACCTTGGGAATCAGTTTTGGAGTTCACTTAAATATTGTTAAGGGAACGTGATATTTCCTTCTTTATGAATCGTCTTTAGAGCCATACAAATTCGTTTGAATGTGTTTTCATTGTTTAGGGAATTATAATCTAGAATTTTTTTAATTGGGTTATGTTTACGTTCACTAAGAGCACTTGCTTTTAAACTTGGGAGATTTCATGACCTTACTCTCTGTGAAGAACAGCTTATGAGACAATAGCAATGGTTACTTGGGTAAATGATTGAAGCAATAAGGGTATTTTCTTTGGCACTGATTGAGTTGTGGGCGTGATCTCACTAGCCATGTTATAATCTAAATCTTGATGTAATTGAGGCACTTTGTCATAGGTTGTGTATTATTGGAGCCTTGTGACGAAGGAGCTAATCTAAAAGTTGTATGTTTTTATTGGGCTACTAGAGGTTCTACCTCTTGTTGAGTGGTTGTAAGAGCGTGCTTGTAATCATTTGGAAGGGGGATTATAATAAAGACTATTATATACGATACCAAAGACCGCGTTCAAAGGTTAGACCCAACAACTAAGAGACAAACATTGTCCTTGGAAGATTGGTTATAAATGACCAATGATGATCAAACTTGTTAAGTTGCATTGTATGATATATGTGATGTTACTGCATCTTTGTAATGCTGCATGATAAGATAGAAAATGATCCATAGACGATAGTTGTGATCCCTACCCCATAGCCTTACCACCTGATCGGATGATCACGTACGACTATGTCTTAAAGAGAAAGATGAAAATTTCAGGGAATACCTTGCCCCATGTGTAGCAACTAAGGAAGAGTGTTTTGTATACCATTTCATGTATTGGACCCCGAACCATAAGTTTCGACCATGTTAAGATTCTAGATATCATGACAAGGGGCACGTGTACCAAGAGTGTTTGAATTTTAAAGGTCTTATGGACAAATTACCTCACAAGGGAGGCGACATGTGAAGCAGGGCATGGTATGAGGAAGAAGTATCCTCACCTTTTAGACGAGATAGTTTGAGTTCCGAGGACGTCACTCTTTTAAGGGGGGAAGGATGTAATCCTTCGGTTTTGAAGCCTTTGGTTTTGAAGAACGTCATTTTTGAAGCCTTATGGTCGCGCTTAGTTATTATACCCTAAAGTGGAGACCCATACCTTAGTGGTTGTTGAGATGTTGGTTTAAGCTTCGAGGACGAAGCTCTCTTTAAGGAGGGAAGGATGAAATACCCCGTTTTGTGAATATGGGTATTTATGATATTACTATAATTATTGAGTGGTAATATAATAATATTATAAGTATTGGGTGTTAATATGCTACTATTATATTTTATGATAATATTGGGTGTTAATATGACATTAGTATAAGTGTTGGGAGCTAATCTTATTGATAGGAAGTTAATTTTTATTACTAGTAACTATTTGGGGTTATTATGTATTTTCTCAACTTTATAAAGAGTCTTTTATTTAATTCAGGGGGTGCTAGTGACTTTTATCCAAAACAGTGGGGGTGAAAGTGTCTTTAACCCTAAAAATAGTCATCTTCTTCCTCAAACTCTCCCATGGAGGAAGAACTCCATCTCCAACCCAAACACCACCATTACCACTCCGAATCTTCACCAAATTCGTTGATGTTTGTCCCAATTCACTCCCTATTCGATTTAAACTCATCAAGGCTCGATAATTTAGCATCAAGCAACCCAATTTCGCCAATTTTTGGTCCCAATTCAAAATTGAAGTCTTCAAAGTGGGTTTCCTCTTTCCGGTTAAATTCTTCACCTCTCTACCTATATAAACCCATCAATTCTCAGATTTTTGTTAACCCACAATCTCAATCCTTCAATCTCTCCATCTCTCCTTCAATCAATCTCTCTCTCCCTCTCAATCTCTCTCTCTCTCTCTCTCACCCGACGGGCTGCCCACCGCCACCGCGCCGTCGTCCTCTGACCGCCTCACCGCCGCCACCGTCGGCCTCACCATCATCAACCCGTCACTCTCTTTTCTCTCTGGTCGGGTATGAAAGAACAAACCCGTTTGACTCACTCTCTCTCTCTTGTTTTTGTTTTGTTCTTTTTAGTTTTGACTATCATTGAAAGTTAGATCATATTAATTGTATCTGGGAAGAGACAATAAGGAAGTCAGTGGCCTAGTGGTTAAGGCACATGCTTGTATTAGTGTTGTCTCGGGTTCGAATCTCATAGTTGACAATTATTTTTTTTACTACTCTACACTCAATATTTAAAAGAGAGGTTTTGGGAGTTTGAAAGCCTTATTAAAACACTTGAGAATTATTTATTTGGGAAGTTTATTTTCTTGTTTAAAGGTTAATCTTTTGAAAAATAATACTCTTGGGTTATGCTTTATAGTAGTACAAATAAGACAATTCTTTTTATACAAGTTTAAAGTAGTATTTTTGTACTCACCTTTACTCCAAAATAAAAAGTATATTTTTCTTACTTATTTTAATAAGTTTGTAACAAATTACAATAAGCTATTATCTTCAAATAAATTTATTATTTCTTTTAAATAAAAGTTAGTTAGTTTATAACTTATGCTCTCTACTAAGGCTTGTTTGGTTGGGAGGAACTACTATTAAAATTCTTATTGTTTTGGGGAAAAATAATATGCTTCCCTACCCTATAACAAGGGAAATAATGAGTTAATCTTATAAGTTATATTTTTATAACTATAGCTATGTTTTACAATAATAAACGTTAACTCTATAAAATGTATTTTTCTATAAAAGAGGTTGTTCGCCTTAGTAAGGGTTGGGGAGAGCTAGTAAGAGATTTATTTCATTTACATATAGGACTTCGTGTGCAATGTGTTGATTAGGATATTATTTAAATTTGTAGGCGACAATTTCGTTGACGAAGGACACGTCGAGTATTACTAGGAAGTGATTTGCTTTGCTTGAGGTTAAAGGTAAGTAAATATGCCAAGCCTAGTGTGCTTATCTCTTTCGTGTCAAAACGAATTCTTGTATTTCTTTACGTCTCAAAATGTGTTTATGTGACGTGACATGCAATATGTGATTTCTACTTGATAAATGTTTTTCTTGGAAATATCACCATGATAATGATAATGCATTAATACGTAAAGTGGAATAGTTGTGCGGGGACATTTATGATTATTGTGGTATGGTTACCATTGGCATTGGACGGTTTGATCTCGGTCTTCCGTTTCAATTTATTTTTATTTTAATCCGGTTGCAAGTCCCCGGATAGCTCCTTGTACTCACTCTTCTGGCCGCAAGAAGTCTGTAAGGGGGTGTCGACACTTAAGGTCTTGGATGCTTGCGAAGTGGTTGGTTGGTTTCCCCCGTCACAACAAATTAATAATGGATTTTTGGTTTTTGTTAACGGAAAGAAGTTAACGATGGATTTTGGATTTTCCTAATGATTATGGAAATTGGTTGGAAATATTATGGAATTGGGAACTCTTATGTTTTAATACAAGAGTCAACTTTATTACCGCTGTGTTTGCGAAAAACTCTTACTTACAAATGAGTCATTGTTTTATAACTACCTCATCATCGTTTTACATGTTTGGATGTTTATTTACCAGTATTTCATGCTGATTTTGTACTGTGGTGTTTCTTTTTCATTCCGCACCACAGGTTTAGAAGATGGTTATCTGGCGTAGAAGGGGACGCGCATCACATGGAATAATAGAAGTAGTATTTCATTTGAATTTGAATTTCTTATTAGTCTAAACACTTTAGTTTGTTATGCTGGTTTGTGGCTAGGATGTTGGATTTTTAATAATACAATATTTTCAATTGGATTTAATTATTATTGTGAATGTTTTGTGCTTGCGAACCATGTTATAAAATCTCCTTGTATCCGGGCTCCTCTCGGGTACGGAGTGACATCCCCGGGTCTCCGGCTTGGGCCATTTGGGGGTGTTACAATACGTATATGTACAATTTACGTATAAAGTATTTATATTTGTACTTCTAAAAAATACAACTACAACCCTTTATAGTTTCATATTTTAAGCATTACCCCTCAGTCTTCATGAAAAATATCAAAATTGTCCCTGTTATTGCAACGGTGTATTTCAACTTTTGTCCCCCTTCTTCCCTCGAGATTATGTTGGTTGCCCGACTCATCAAGTATTGAAGAAGTTATGATTGCAAGAAAATGCCTATCTCGTCACAGCATTCCAACACTTTTAGAAGAAAAAATATATTTTGACAATTGACGCAATTTATCACGCGCTAAGGCAAGTGGACAGTTAAGTAATACAAAGGAGTGGATTTCAGTCCAAAATATGGAATCCCAAGATGACATATAGTAGGGTTATCACAAATTAGAGATTATGATCTAGAGAGCTAAGTAACTGGAGGAATTGTTTTTCAGTTGGTTTATAATACTTGAATGACTTAAAAAGTAATAAAACTAAATCAACAGATTCCTTGGAGTACCTATGATTACGAATTTTGAGTTAACAACACTAAGTACGTCTTCTATCTATGCCACACCAATGGTTATGGTGAACCCCCTCTCAGTAACACTCGTCGTCACACGACCGGTCCAATTCGGATCTCTCGATCCTCACCCCCTACCGATTCCGTTATAGTTCGTTCACTAGCTAACGACGAACGTGGTCTCTTGATCCTCCTTTCCACCGAGTAATCGTTCTAACGGTAGCTCTGACGTATTGGCTACTCCTAACGAGCCCCTCTTGGTAGCACTCTCGATTCATGACTATTCTCTCGTGTCATTATAGCCTAGGGTTACATGTCTCTCAATCAGACACCTAACACAACTAGGTCTCATGGCAGGTCAACTGGTAAACCCCCGTTCTAGATTAAACTAATCAGAAGAACCCAAACTAAGAGAGTCATAGTTGAGGAGACCAATAGGTAGACATTGGGTTGCCACAGAGTTTGAAATTGAGACCCCAAAAGGAAATTGCACCCTTTAATTGGTTACCATCTAGAGAGAGTCTAGACTAGAGCTAGAAGAAAGGGAAGGAGAGAAAACTAAACACAAAAACACACTCAACCCACCAAGAACGTTAAACAAGCTTCGAATTGGGTCTCTTCTTTCTCCATGTAATTCGAGTTTTTTTTTTCTTGAAGATGGGGGACGGAAACAACAGGGGCCACAGCAACCACCAACACCACCAGCATAGCAGCGGCGGCGCAAACCGGCCGGAGTGGCTGCAACAGTACGATCTGATCGGGAAGATCGGAGAGGGGACGTACGGGCTGGTGTTCTTGGCCAAGATAAAGGCGAATCGGAGCAAGTCCATCGCCATCAAGAAGTTCAAGCAGTCCAAGGACGGCGACGGCGTCTCCCCCACCGCCATCCGCGAAATCATGGTTTGTTTTCTTATTGTTATTCCAGTTTACTTGAAAAGTTGATCAATTTATCCCCTGAAAAAATACTTATAATTCTGATTGAGTAAGGTTATAATAATCTGTCAAAGATTTGTATTTTTTTTTTCTTCTTCTTTCTTTCTGTTGGAGGTCTTCTTCCACTGTTAATGCTGAAGAAAAAAAGAGTGTCTTGAGGGAAAAAAGCTAAGATTTCTTTTAATCAAAAACATTGGATTGCTCTACCCACTTGCTTGTGTTTGTGGAGTGGTGGTGGTGGTATATGTGTAATCAGAGTCATCATATAAGCAAAAAAGCTGGTTTTTTGTTTTTTGTTTTTTGTATTATCTATGCCATATTCAGAACTTGAATGAAACACAAGGACTAGCTTAGGAAGATATTGTTTGTGATTTGACAATGGAGGTCGAGCATGATTGGAAACACAACTGAAGCAACCGGTCACCCTATACTATTTGCTCCCCGTTATCCAAAAATCTTTATTTGTCCCACGAATTTTTTGAATCAAGATTCTTCAATATTCTAGAAAATCCAGAGTCCTCACAAGCATATGCTTCTATGGGTAGTGTATGCCTTCCTGTCGTCAAATACGGATAAGACTAGTTGCATCTGAAAAAATCACTAACCTTTCCTACGTTTGTCAAGTAATAGGGGTGAGTGCGCGACCTGAAAGGTCAGCGTTTTATACTAACTATGCCCAGTTTAGAACCTGAGTTAAAGCTATGCCCAATATGTAATGGCGGCCGGAGTTTCCTTTCAGTTAAAACAAAAAATATGATGGAGATAGACATAGAACTCCGAGTGCTAGATCTGTTCTAAGAGTTTAGGTAGGTCGTTGAGCTGATGGTGTCGAAATTAGAAGCACAATAACATTTGTTAAACTTCATCAGAATGACTGCTTGGGTTTGAAATTTAATCTAAAGAGTAGTTATTAATTCGTTACTTATTCTTGGTTTTATTTATGATTTCTGCATGTAAGAAGTAAGATAGCACTGCAGGTACATGTTTCAAGTTTAGAATATGTAGAACGAGTAAACTTTACTTGCAAACATATATTTTGAGGCTTCCCAAGTTTAATGCACAATCCTTAAAACTCTTAGAACTTTCTGTGAGCTTAAAATAGTTCAATTTCCATCTCTAAAATTCTGCAGATTTTGAGGAAATTTATCTCCTAACTCATCACAACAAATCTCGAATAACGACGGTACCGAGATCTTCAGAATCAATCATAAGGGTGCTGTTTACTTATCAAAAATGGTAAAGTGTCGCAATCAAAGTTTGATTTGAAGAATGTGTATCTGCCCTCAAAGACACGTCATCCACGACATTTAACGTGTTTTTGATTCACGTTGTAACCTCTTAACTGCTTCTGCTTAGCTGTCTCTACCCGGGTCCTCCTTTCATTTTTTTTTTTTGCATGAAAGAACTTCTTTCGAAGATAAAATAGTGAAACGACACCATAAAGAGAATATTACTCAAGACGAAGACAAGACCTTAGAGTTCTGCTGCCCTAAACAACACATGGGGCAGACACCCAAAAGAAACAAAGACTTCAGCTACACAGAATTTACGCAAAAACATACGCATCTTGACTTGTAACTAGGGCAATTCTAAGACTAAAACATCCAGATCCAACCATAGATGCCAACCAAAACCCATAAAGCACAGTAACCATTTGTCATACTAGACCGATACTAGGTGTTAGAACACCTTTTCTTTCCCGTCACTGCTCAGAATAAAACCCTCCAGCTCTATTCCTTGCTGCTCAAGGCCACCACCTTGCTCATCTAACTCTTCCACTTCAACAGACTTCGCTGAAACCTCAGCAAAATGATCAGCAGTTCTAGCTACAAAGAATTAAAAAAAAAAAAAAAAAAAAAAAAAAACAGGTGAGGAGTCGTGAAGGTGCCAAGCTTGGATGATGCTGTTTGCCAAGATTTCAACTTGTTGCCAATTTCGCTCAGCTGAACAGTGCATGCTTCTAAAAAAATTATTATTTCGTGACTTCCAAATAGTCCAACACACAGCTCCAATCCAAGCCCATTTAGAACGAAGTCATCATCATTTCTTCGTACTCCCTAGCCAACTTTTAATCAAGTCTTGAATATTCTTATATAGATAAAATTAAGAATTGGAAGGTAGTTTTTTCCACAACACAGTAAATTAAGGATACTTTAGAAAGATGATTTGAAGATTCAATCTGGGTAGTGCAGTGATGGCAACGCGGAGCGATTGATATGGTTCTATGAAACAAAGAGTACACTTTTACTTTTTTAGGGAGAGCATTAGAAGCGATAAGCCAGAGATGGAATTTTATTTTGCTTGGGAGAGTAAGCTTCCAAAAGTTTTTCCAAGGGTAGTGAAAGATTCTAGATTTGAATGAAGGAAAAGAGGCCGAATGATTTGGACTAAAGGACTCAACAGGCAGTGAATAAGCAGATTTAACTGAACTGCTCATTGATATGCCCCTCCAGCTCAAAGAATCATGAATTGCATTGTACATAAAATGCAGGGAATGGTAATTCAGATTAAATTGCCACTATAATACATCCTAATGGAGCTAAAGTATCGAAGAATCAAATTACGGAGGGTTGTAGATGGTAAAATATAACACGTGCAAGGTCTAAATAAAATTCAGAATAAATTTCAAAATTTCAGTTTTCTTTGCAAACTTCTTTTACAATGGAAACATCTAGAATTTATAGAACTAAGTCTTAGACTTTCTACTCTTCCCCTGAAATGTTCAATATTCCTATTAAATAGTCTTGGTGATAATTAACCCCAAGGGGTGGCCTTGGTCTTGAGGGTGTGCTCTTCTCAAGGTCCAAGGTTAAAACCCCAAGAACGGAAAAGTATCTTAGGGCCAGTGAAGGTTTACCCCCTGTTAACTTTATGGCCACGTCGGATCAATCAAGACGTCTATGGTTGTAAAAAAAAAACTAAATATCACAAACCTCGTACATTTTAGCAAGTAAATTAATGTTCACTAACTTCCAAACCCACTTTGCCTGATGAAAACCCGTTGCGTCAGATAGGTTTTCTATAACTACACGAGGTGGCCCTGACTTAACTGTGGGATTCCATAGCTTCAGTTCCATCATATTATCTCAATGTTTTCTTTCAACCTATGGTCCTCTACAAGTTAAAATTTTTCTGTCCACAACTATGTCGATCCCATACGCATGTTTTCTTCTCCCGGCCTGCCTTATAGCGTTACAAATTTGTCCACTCTTGAATTGTCTTACCGAAGTGTTTTAGCGTTGACATAACTTCATTCTTTTTCCTATACAATCAGTGTCTAGACTCTTGACTAATACCATCCTTGTTTCTGGTTGCACTTGCCCTCTTACTGAATTTGTAATAGTATCTTTGTTCCCTGTTAGCACTTTGCCATAGCCAATACCTTGAATGGTGGTTGAATCAGATTAGGTGATGTCTGCCAATGAGTTTCACAGATTTTCCTGTCTTTCCTTTTCTGTCATATATTACAATTCGCTTCATAGTGATTGTTTTTCTGGCTTTATTTGTTGAACATCCTTATCTGTTAATTATGCAGTTGCTTCGGGAAATAAACCATGAGAACGTGGTGAAGCTTGTGAATGTGCACATTAATCATTTCGACATGTCGCTCTATCTGGCGTTTGACTATGCAGAACATGACCTTTATGTAAGTACTGTTTCTACAGCTTGTGTATTGCATTTTATGTATTTCTATTTATAAAATTTACCTTTCCGGTTCTGGAAGAAAGATTACATCTGTTTTCACGAAAGGATGCTGCTTCCTGTATTATCCCTTATAGTGTCTTAGTTTCTATCCGAGAAATATGTTTTACATTTTGTATGCTGACTCGCCAAATTACCTAACATAGTTGCCTCCAGAATAAAAAAGTTACTTTCAGCAGATTCTTTTATTGAAGCTCGGAAATTGGTTACTTTTATTTTAGTTTTCATTGGTGAAATTTAAGATTTGGATAGGAAGATTTGGCTACTTTTCACGAGTACCCTTGAATATTTCAATCTCTTTGGTCTGATTTGGTAGGTTTCTCCTACACAGTTGATAACGCTTCCATTAACTTTATTTCTTGATGCTAGATTCTCCTTCTTTTCTTGTCTACCAACTCTTTGTTACATTCGGTGTATTTGCTTTACCCTACAATATGTCAATGTTACAGCGGAACAAGATTGCAGTACTCCAATAAGTAGCAATTTCTCACATGTTGTCTAATTTACCGATTGATGCCAATACCATGACTCTTTGTTGTGTGTGTCAGGAAATAATTAGACATCACAGAGACAAAGTTAACCAGGCCATTAATCCTTACACAGTCAAGTCACTGCTGTGGCAGTTATTAAATGGGCTAAACTATCTTCACAGGTAACATGGTGTTCCTCCCACTGAATCAAAGTACTGTATTGCCATGTATCTAAACTTCATGTGTATTTAAATGATGGTGCAGTAACTGGATCATTCATCGGGATCTCAAGCCATCAAATATCTTGGTATTACGTTTGTAGTATTTTTTTCAGCGTGACTTAAGAGTACACCTTCTTTGCAAGCCCTAAACAAACATATTGTATCATGTACCTGAACATGAATTGATCAGGTCATGGGTGAAGGAGAAGAGCAAGGGGTCGTCAAAATTGCTGATTTCGGACTTGCAAGAATCTACCAAGCTCCCTTAAAGCCACTGGCGGAAAATGGGGTAAGATTTGGCAGCGTTGTTATTCCACATCTGTGCACTTTTGTCTTTGATTTCATGAATCATGATACTTGAGATATTCCTGCCTCACAACTAGAACACTATCCTGCTCCCTTCAGGCATACCATTGCTAATAGTTTAACTTTATCATACTGAATCTGTGAATCTGTCCAGTACTCCAGTTACTCATACGATTAGAGCCCAGTATCCGTTTGCCCATTTGGTACATCCCTAGGTCAATAAACTAACATGAAGGATTAACTAGTGAGCCAAAGTGGACTCTAGTATCAAACTGCTTTCGTTACACGGTGCTTTTGTTACATGGTTGCGTGACTGTTACTGAAAGGAGACGGAGGGATTGAGATGAAGAGAGGCGGAGATAGAGAAGCTAAACAATGAGATGTAATTCCTCTGGTCTTACCAGTGGAATGTCATCCTCACCTCCTGATCTTAGTTTGGGAATACCGGGTTTCTGAGTCAAAAATTTCATCTGAGAAAAGAAATGCTCACATCTCTTTCTCTCTCATGCGCACAGTGGACCATCTCTTTACTGTCGGGAGTTTCTGAATCAATAATTTTGTCTTTAATTTAAAAAAAAAAAATTATGTTCCCTCTTATTGTCTTACGACAGAAGTTGACAAATTGCTGCAGTGGCTTGTAAAGTTTAATTTATTTTGTATGTAATATAGTTATAATTTCTTTGCTATATTTAAAAAATTCCATAAAAAAACTTGAAACGATCATGAGATGTTAAGGGAGAGAAATAAAAATTATTTACATTACGTGTTGCGGAATAGACATGCATCTCTAATTCATTAGGGGTTGATAAATGTAAAATTTATTATCTGAAACTTGAGCTAAAACACAAGAACGCTTGGTACATGGGAACTAATTATAAAGATGATATACTAGCGAACATGATGTTTGCAACTGGGATGTCTTGATGGTCTGGGAAAATTATTCTCCCTTTTAATTCTCTCAACAATATTTCGTTTTCAGTTACTTAAAAAATTTCATTTCCAAACAATGATTTCAGGTTGTGGTGACCATTTGGTATCGTGCTCCAGAGTTGCTTCTTGGGGCAAAACACTATACTAGTGCAGTTGGTATCCTTTAGCATATATTCTAACATTTAGTCAGTAGAACCCTATAGTACTATCCACTTTGTACTTGTGTTGGTCCAATAGAATATCACAATCAGGTAAAAGTACCCATGCTTCCTTAATTCCAGTAAGATATGTGGGCCGTTGGTTGCATATTTGCTGAGCTTTTGACGCTGAAGCCTCTCTTTCAAGGGCAAGAAGTAAAAGCCACCCCAAATCCATTTCAGGTACTTAATAGTTTTCATTCATTTTTCTCATGAAATTTTCGATAAAAATGATTGTTATATTCTTTTGCCGCGTTCTAACTTTACACATTGATGCTTTATATGCATATCTGATGTCCTAGTTCTTCTTCTGCAGCTTGACCAACTTGACAAAATCTTTAAGGTCTTAGGTGAGAAGATTCGTTTGGTTGGTTTCACCCATATCTACTACCTTTGTGATATAGATTACAATTGAATTATGGCATTAGGTCACCCAACTCAGGAGAGGTGGCCGTCGCTTGGGAATCTTCCACATTGGCATTCAGACTTGCAACACATTCAAGCACATAAATAGTATGTTCCCTTTCTTCTTGCTAATAAAAATAAAGATTTCTATTATACCTTCATATCCACCTTTCAACACATGGTTGAAAATTTTATATTTTTAGATAGTTATGCCAATATTTTTGAACTTGGTTATAACTAGGCATCTAACCTTGGCTCTACCTAACTACTTTCCCCTTGTCATTGGCAGTGATAATCCTGGTCTTTATAGTGTTGTTCATCTCTCTCCAAAGAGTCCTGCCTATGATCTTCTTTCGAGAATGCTGGAGTATGTTTCTTTTTTCTTTCTGAACTTTACTTGAAGTTATGATAATCATAACTGGCAAATGTATGCGACTAGATATACATATACTGACTGTATACATAGCAATAGATAGTGCAAGTTTATGAAGTAAAACAAAAAATCGAAGAAATAAAAAGAAATATAAATGTAAGATTGGTCTCTATGATTCTTGCGATGGAGTTTGGTATAGATTTATAATGTATATATATGTGTGTGTGTCTATAATTCTTATTCTTTCTTAAAAGCAAGACAAGCTTAGATTCAAACTTGAGAGGTGCTGGATTTGAGAAATCGTAAGAGGATTCACTGAGCTAACTCTACATATTGACGCTATATGATATTTGTTCAGCACTAGAACTTGCTTTGAAAATGGATCTGCTCTCCAATTTGCTAAAGGCAATCTGATGCCGAGAATACCTCTTTCCAATTAAAGGAGCAACATAGATATTAGTAAGAACTGTGTAGTACAATTTTGTTAAAGGTATATAATCAGTAACATTTGCTTTCTGGGATATAAGCAGAGCAATACATTGTGGCATGTTTGGATGTCATTTGAAAGAGTGATTGATATTTTGTTGCATCTGTTACACTATTCAAAGATGTTGGGTCTCTCATAGGAATCTAAACAAGGAAAAATATATCAAACTTGTATTTTGAATCTGTTAGCAAGCTCGAATTCGGGCAATGTTAACCACCAGGCCTTTAAGTGAATGAGGCAGCTCATGGAATTCGGCATGGTTGATTCCTTTTCTATATTTGTACAATTTAGGAACCCCAGACCAAACGAGCTCACGTATTTGGAAGTATTCAATCTCTTGTAGTTCAAACAAGTTAGTTAGGTAAATAGTGAATCTTTGGTTGATAAAGCCTTGATCTTATATGGGAAAAATACATTATGGACTATATGTGTATCTGAAGAGCCAATTCCTAAATATAAGACATGACATCATGAAGGTAACCCTGAGATCCTTGATGCTCGAACTTCCCAATTTAAAGCTGTTCACTTTTCATATTCAAATATGTGACATGATGCAGCAATTCTATTATGTTCAAATCTCACTATATCAGTTTCTCTGCACTGGTTGCTTGATATACATTGTTGAGCTTAGGTTTCAACCGTTTCAGCTTTGGGGATGTTCTTGTCATGAATGCATGTTGGTCTTTTAACATCCGTTTTCCGATGTCTTATGTTACCTGCAGATATGATCCTCGAAAGCGTATAACAGCTGCACAAGCTATTGAGCACGAGTATGGAATCTGTAGTCTCTTTTTTTCGTCATTCTTGGTTCTGTTATTTTCAAGCTATTTTTTATGCTTTGCATGTTCAAATGATGTGGAAACTTGATGAAGGCACGTCAAAGGAATCTATGCTTATTGCACCAATCATGTTTCTTTCCCTGTCTAATATTGGTTTCGTACTCATAGAAGTTCAGGAAACACTTGGAGCTGTTTGACAGTTTGACTATTTTCCCCTTTGGCGTTAAATGAAATAGGGCCAAGATCATCATATTAGTGTCCTACAATTCTTCCCATTTAAATGCTACCAGTTCCTTTTCTGAAGTGCCTGCAGTTTATAAAATGTCAATTTTCAGCTCCCAACTCAAACAGGGATATTGTTTTTCGTCCAAAGGTTCATCAATTACACATCTACTTTTTTAACAAAATAATTATAATTATAAATCCAATTTACATAACAAAACGAAATGTAATTCCATTTAGAAAAGAGAAATTAAATTTATGTACGGTTTTGTTACACAACGTTTTCACTAATGACCAAAATACACAATTTTCCTTCCTTGCTCTCTTTTCACTCTCTCCTTGCATGTGCATAATTTATTTCCTTTTTGTGTAGTTTCTCAAAATTTTCCTGCCTCTAAGCAAGCCTCGTTCTTATGTTTTTTTAGGTACTTCCGGCTAGAACCTCTTCCAGGACGCAAGTAAGTACTTTGCCCCTTGAGTTCCAATAGTGTAATAAAATGAACACTATTTGAACGTATAACCAAAGTTGAAGTTGTGTTTCGTTGTTAGTACCCTGGTACCTTCCCAACCCGGAGAGAAGGTTGTGAATTATCCTACTCGCCCGGTGGATACAACAACTGATTTTGAAGGAACGACTAGCATGCAGCAGCCTCCCCAACAGGTATGTTTCCATGAACAGAGGCTTGTTGATAGCAGCAAAAATATGTGTAAACATAAATATTAATTCACATCTGTGTATACTCTCTCTCCTTGGATATATGTCATGAAAACATCCAACCTTCTTGTGTTGCATTTAGGGCATCTCCAACCCATCGATCCCCCCCCCCCCCCAACTCTTCCTCTCCGCCCACGGGCCCACCATTTTCCCCTTCCCCCTCCCCCAAACTACCGCTCATCTCCAACCCATCCCCTACCCCCACTCAACAAAATTTATTAATGTAGCCAAAAATGAATGAATTAACCACCCCATGGAGGGGGAGGGGGAGGGGGAGGGGAAGGGGCTTGCCCATGGGGAAATCCCCCCTAACCATCCCACACCCAAGGCGAAAATTGTCCACCTAGCACTCCCTCTCCCTTCCCCCATGGTGTTGGACTTGAACTGTATTTTATACGGTTTCCCCCATCAGCCTCCCCCTCCGCCCATGGGGTTGGAGATACCCTTCGCGGTGACAAGTTTGCTGGTTGATTAAACACGATAGAACCTTCGATGTTGTCGTCCCATGCACGCTATAAACTAATGTTGTGTTGAGATGTTAGTATTACAAACGTTTAGGAGGTCGTATCTGTGGCATAAAAATGGCATTGGAGTTTCATTTGTGTACTTTGAAAAGAGCGTATTTTTTTGTGTGTCACACTGTGTGCTTATTTGAATTTGGTTGATATGACCAGCAGCAATCAGGAAATGCTGTTCCTGGGAATATGCCTCATGTCATGGCAACTAGAAATGTGCCGAGGCAGATGCCTATGGTTGGCATGCAGAGAATGCCACCTCAGGGTATGACGGCATATAATTTGGCTTCCCAGGCTGCTGGGATGGGTGGTGGCATGAATCCGGCTAACATGCCCATGCAACGTGGTGGTGCCGCTGCCGCCCAGGCCCATCAACAGCAGCAGCAACAGCAGCAGCAGGTATTCCTTACTTTTTTCAAGTTTGTTAAGTTACTGCGGAAGTTAGTTCATATTTGTGTTCTGATGTGTAATTTATTACATTAACTTGAAACAGATGAGAAGAAAAGATCCTGGAATGCAGATGCCTGGATACCCGCAACAGAAGTCCAGACGCTTTTGAGGTAGCTCTTAGTTTTTATGGTTTTTGCTTTATAATAGCTTTATGTCGTTTCCATGAAACAGAAAAGGAGATATGGTACCTTCCACCTTCCATAGCCCATAGGTTGATAATTTGAATTTAAAAAAAAAAAAAATGCTTGCAGAACTTTGTAGGGAATAGATACTAGTCAGGACCTAAGTCGCCTGCAGGAGCGGGAAAGTGTCTAATTTTATTACGATTGGATTTGAGAGTGTCACGAGAGCGCCTATATATAATATTAATTAATGGGTCTGTTTGGATGGGTTGGTTTTTTATTTTTCTGAAACTATAATCTGGGATGTTTGGTTGGGTTTGTTTTTTTCTTGGAGAATCTATGTTGCTTATTCTTCCTCGATTTTGATCTAAAAGAACCTGATTTTTTATACTATAAAAAACATCTAGCCAAACTAGCTCAATATAATAGAAGAAAACCATTATGTCATATCATGGAGTGCTTTACACGTGATAATCTTTTTAATAATAATAATAAAAAAAACTATTACAATAGGTTGCCTCTATAAGAAAGAATAATGTTTCAACAGTTATCAAATTGACAAGTAACAAGTTGGGGTAAACCATCCAGTTAAGTCCAACATAATAGTAAATTGTCTTTAAAAACCAATTAGCCTAACTCTCTATTCTTCGGAGCCTTTTAGGACGCGGTTTGCTCTCGAAAGCTACAGAGAGCAAGTTCTGGGAGAGGTAGCGACACCCTTTTGAGAGGTTTTAGGTGACTAATGTCCGGGACATGTGGTCAATGAACCTCCTCTATGCTTTCCTTTTTAAGGAACAATCTGTTTAGAGTGTGCTGCAACTAATTTTGGTCTGAGGATTGACCTATTTATGTAGTTGGAAAAAGTTCAAAAGAAAGAGTATAGGAACAATGGCAAAGACATTTCATTTGGACATCTTAATCATTCCTTGACATATATAGTTTCCGTGTTTACAAGTATTTGCCAAAACATATATTGGTGGATGTTATACGTCCAATGGAGCTGTTTGGATGAGCAGTTTAGCTAAAAAGCTCATCTAATCCAGAGTGTTTGGATATGGTAAATTATTCAAATTCGCAATGTTTTTTTTTTTTTTTTTTTTTTTTTTTTTTTTTTTTTTGAAATCTGGAATCCTCCCCCCCCCCCCCAAAAAAAAAAAAAAAATACGGAATCCTCTCTTTCCACTAGAATTCTGGATTTTGGTGGAGGGTTGAGCGCATTTATCAGATTATTGGCTTCCGCTACTTCTCGATGTTAGCTGATCCAAACATACCCAATGTTTTTTGTTGCAATTATTAATGTCACGATCTCCCAACACGATAATTTGTAATCAACAATAACGAGAGTTTACTCGTGCAGGAATTCAAAAATCGGCATTAGGATGGGGCTAGCATAGGAACTTTCGTCAACTGTGTTTTCCTGGACAAAATCCATGATTGATTTTCACTATCCTTGCGATGTTGGGCACCATCCGCTTGTTGTAAAGGTGTGTACGAATGAGTATAATAGCAGTGTCTCTCCAAATGGAAGAGGAAGAAGATGTGGGACTATAAATTTTCTGAAGGATGTACAGGAGGAGCTCATAAAAGATAATTTTACTCCGCCATGTAAAATGCAGAGACAGAACATCATAGAGTTGCTGGATGTAGTAGCACCAGCAGCCTGAGAGCTCCAGAAATGTGTAACGACGGTTGAAATTATTATCGTCATAGTCCAGAGAACGCGCACTCGTCTTACTTTTAATTGTTGTAAATTGCTGGATACGTGAACTTACTCATAATCCAAAGAAAGCAACTGGATCTGGGATGACAGATCTGTTTCAAGTAGTTGTGTAGTATCTTGTGTGTCAAATGGTCTCATTGATCTATAGAGCACACACACACACACACACACACACACACACACACACACACACACACACACACTACTCCGTTTCGCTAGTTTCTTCCTAGTTTGACTTTTACGACTATTCACCGAGTCAAACTGATATGGTTATGGATGAAAAACTATAGTAGGAAGAAGCTGGCGGAACGGAAGTAGTATATGGGTTCACTGATTTGTCTGACTGTGCAAAGGGACGCAGGCGTTTGTAGAGTTTCAAACCTGGCTTCAGGACCTTCCTATAGCCTCCTCAACTGCGACTTTGTCAGTTAAGGCATAGTGATGTTTTTCTATTTGTTACTCCCGTTGTCCCAATACTTTGGTCCCCCATGAGAATTCTAATTTTGAAAGTGAACATATATGTAAGTTGTAACCAAGCTCCTTCTCGCGCTCCAGGTGGCTCGAAACGTTAATCAAATGCCACAGTCGAAGGACTACGAGCAAGGTCCTCGCCCATTCAAGGGTCAAAGTCATCCTCGATCAGCATTATATTTCCACTAACTTTTTACCATGTTATTTACTTGAACACTCACACTTTCTTGGCTTTTTGATGATTGCATTATTGTTTTTTTTGAGAGTGGACAAAAGTTGAGATAGCCAAAAATAGAATAAAAGACCAAAATATTGAAACGAAGGGAGCAAGTTTTGCAAGCTATTGCACTGGATATAGTTTGGGCTCTACAAAGGGAAGCGGTGAGCTGATCTAATGCAGGCACTCCAAGTGTTTGGACATTCACCTGGAGGTCTTCAAGTGTATATTTATTTAATATTTGCCTATTGGTCTCCACAATTGCAAGTCTATCGATTGGAACATGTTAAGGTTAATTTAACTGTTTGAATTATTTTATAGACTATTGTAGTCGAATAGAAGCTTACCAGTACGCTCTCGTAGTCTCGTAGATTAGGGGTGATTGATGATGTCGGATTTCAGTTAACTACCAATGTCTCCTGTCTAGTGCATGTACATGGAGCTCCACATTTTCAGGTTCAATACATATGTTGTTGTGGCATGTGCGACCACCTTATTTTTCTCACAAACAGACAAAGCAATCAGAATTCGCCATTATGTAAAAGCTGGTAAACTCATGCATGATATTGTTATGGTACATAGGGAGCACCAAAGAGAAAATGCACCCACCCACGGTGCGTGCCGGACCGGGCCTGTGAGGGAGGGGGCTGTGTTGGTACCGCGTTGAGGGGCACGGGCCGGGTCATGTTGAGAAATTTGAACCCCACCAGTCCCGGGTCAAACCCGTGGGATTAGGGGCTTAGGGGTCTGACCAATATATACACTAAATAATATATTTTTAATATATATATATATAATTAATGGTATGTAATTAAATAGTACCGTTTTGGTAGGAGGGACCGTCTAGTGGGGCCCGGGCCGGGTCAGTTTGTGTACGAGTCGAATTGCACCAAGATGGGGGGCAAAATTGGGGTTGGGGGGCTGGCAGGTTCGGTTTTGCATCCGTGTGAAAATATTGGCTAAAAAAATATAAAAACAAAAACAAAACATGCAATAAGTTATACTCTAAGAGCTTGTTTTGCATCATCCGTCTGAAAATATAAAAACAAAAACTACTATAACTTATGTATTCATGAACTCATACTACTTTAACAAGAAAATTATAACTTTAAGCACTGTCATTCGAAAACATGAATACCTAAACATGCAATAAGTATTCTAACTTCTTTCAAAAACTTCTGTTATTCATGAACTCATACTTCTTCCGTTCCACCAGATTCTTCATGTTTTGATTTTTCCATCCGTAATCATATAACATAGATTCAGTAAATATTGGTAAAAGTCAAAACATGAAGAATCATGTGAAACGGAGTGAGTATGACCTTATGAACTTGTCTAGTTGATCTTATCACTTGAGCTAGCCCTAACTCATTCGGTACTCTCTTTCAAACTCTTTACACACTTTTGTTTCTTGGTGAAAAATATTCTCAACCAATGCTTGAGATAAATCACTCCAAGAGAAAACAAATTAACATGCTTCTATCAGAACTATTGTTATGCTTTGGCAAATTGGTGTTCCCAAAACCCTTGAAAAATTCTTTTGAGATGGAGTGGCTGTTTTAATATTCTTCTCAGATATGAATATGGTTGAGGTAAGCAGAAAAGGAAAGATCATGCAACTTGTGCCTTACTTTGTGCAGATGGAGGATACAAACAAAGACAATGACGTTGTAAGCAACAAAAGTTATTTGGTGGTAGCAAAGCAAAAGATATACTAGTAGAAAACTTCAATATCATCAAGTCTAAAAAATTCACAAATCTGTTTGACTACCTTCACAGAACCTAGCAAAAACCTTATGATGCATGAGAGGCATCTCTTTGGTCAAACAATGCGACGATTTGTTAAACTATTCTAGCAATTCTGAAACAGATATGTGGTTGTGCTGCTCCGTCAGCATAAAAATGTTGTAGTTAATGATACAAAGTATCCATGGACAAACTATCTTGTTGTTACTTGAGTGTTAAGTCACAAAAGGTTGATGTCCTTCTTCCTCTTCATAGCTAGTGGGTTGTTCAAATTAATGTGGACTCTATCCATTGAGGATCAATGAACCTCTGTGCTTCTTCATGTGTTTGTTTATTGGCAAACCAGAGATCTTGTTTTCCTCGAAACAAAAAACATTTGCTGAAAGCTTTACTTTCTGGTCAAAAGGAACCATTTAGCTTAGCTGGGCCCACTGCAAACATTTTTGATTAACAATCATTTAGGTCAGTACTGTGCTTTGCTGATATGCTGACAACTAAATCAAGTAGGTATGCAAACAAGATACCGCTCTGATTCTTCTTTTTTTATCACGACTTTTTGATTTGTATCTTATTCCTGAACGACTTTCTGACTTGTATCTTAGTCGTGACAGGGTGATTTGAATCGCAAAACGATATAATTTTTTGATAATTTTTTTCACTGTGTTATAAAACAATTTTACTCTTCAACACTATGAAAAGATTATCAAATTTTTTGCATCATTTAACTCTCCGAATCACCGGGTCAACGTGACTCAGTAAATAGTGGTAGAGCATCTCTAACAACAAAACCTTGAATTGACTAAATTTGATTATGTTTTAAATTTTAATCCAACATTTTTTATGTTATTATTCTAACAGTTGGCATAAATATATACTACAAAGTACAAACGCTATTTTATTGATTTCTAGTTCCGGCGCGAATACAATGGTCTCTCACTCTGACCAAGACTAGGAACCAATTTGAATTTGGATCTTGGCATGCAAGGCTTTCGTTCGTCTCGTGTGAGCTATACGATAGCTTTGTTCTATGCTTCAATCTTTGGGACAAACGATAGGTTTCATCTTTTGCTTGCTTAAATCTTTTGGACAACTCATATGTTTCCTTCTCCACTAAAAATGTCACAAAACGACTGTATCGGCATTTAAAGTATTCTTAATCTGATTTTAATATATGCTGACAGCAGAAGCGTTCTCATACAGGCTCTAAGACATAGCATATAATTTAGACTTTCCGCTACAAGTTAAGTTGGCCACTTGGTGTCGACTGTCTCCCCCTTCTGGCTTCCCTTTCCCACTGTTGCTCTGTTTTTCTCATCATCATCATTCAATCTCATAAACCCCACCCAACCACTATTTCCACATTTAGGGTTCTGAATTTCAGGTACAGTGAACCCAATTTTCAAATCACCACTTGCCACCACCACCGCTCTCAAACCTCAAATCCATTTTTCTATCTATATATAAACACCCCCCAACCCCACCCACTAATCACACACTTCAACCCACCACCACCACCACCACCACCACTCCCTAAATGATCACGGCGGCGACCATGGCCGGAGCAACATTTCACAGCGTCTTCGAGCGGTGGATCTCCGAGCAATCCCAATTCCTCCAACTCCTCGTCTCCCTCTCCAAAAACCACCGCAACCTCGACGGCAGCGCCGGCAACCAAGAGGCGGACCTCGTAAACCGGGTGGTACAGCACTACGAAGAGTACTACCGGGCCAAGACCCACTGGGCCCGGCAAGACGTCTTCGCCATGCTGACGCCGTCGTGGCGCAGCTCCCTCGAAGACGCCTTCCTCTGGATCGGAGGCTGGAGGCCCACCATGGCCTTCCACCTCCTCTACTCCAAATCGGGCCTCCAGTTCGAGGCCCAATTTGAACAGTTGATCCGGGGACTCAGCTCCGCCGATCTCGGAGACATCTCGCCGGAGCAAATGGCCGGAATCGACGAATTGCAGAAGAAGGTGGTGAAGAAGGAGAGGGAGATCACGGAGAAGCTGGCCAAGCACCAAGAGACGGTTGCGGACGCGTCCATGGTGGAGCTCTCGCACGTGGTGACGGAGATGTTGCGGAGCGACGGCGGCGACGTGGCGGCGGACGAAGAGGAGGAGCAGCTGGAATCGACGCTAGCGCGGAAGAAGGAAGGGCTGGAAAATGTTTTAAAGATGGCGGATGATCTACGGCTGGCGGTGCTCAAGGGGGTCATCAATATTCTGACCCCAATCCAGGCCGTCCATTTCCTGATTGCGGCCGCTGAGCTCCACCTCAGGTTTCATGATTGGGGGACCCGGAGGGATGACGCTGCCACCGAGGCCCGCCGCAATAACCCTTAGCTGTGGTGGTGGGACCCGAGGTGGGCGGTATCCCTCCCTCCCCCAACGCCAGAACTATTATGTGTGTTAGTTTCTTTGCGACTAACACATTTATCGTATTAGTTTTATAGTATTAGTGAATGGCCCGTGCGCTCAGGACACTATTATAAAAGTGGTGACAATCTGAAGAGACCGACAACATTGTTCTGTGGTGGTCTGGGTTCACTCAATAGCATAAACTTAGATTAATTAGATATCAATGTCATATAACCTTTAAGTTATCATATATTTTATATGCGTATGTTATGTTGAACATCTTTTTCATGTAAAGTGTAATATTATTATCCTAAATCAAATGTAATATACATAAGGAGTTTTTAGTGGCTTTGGAAATGTCTTGCCTATATGATAACGAGTGTTTAGATAGTTAATCCTAAAAAAAAGTGTTTAGACTTTAGATAGTTGTTAAGTTGTACCAAATGTACGAATTTCATTACATCGCCTCCACGACAAGGTCATAAATGATATTGTTCCCAAATAGACTTTATACCTTCAACACAACCCCAACCACATACAGACCCAGCAACCCGTTCTCAACCCCAAGACAGAACCAGATCGAGGAGATCTCCCAAATCCCGACCAAACCTTAGATCGGGCCATGGAGGCGGCACGCTTCGTTGAAATTGACGAACAGGGTGTCCGAATCGAATTCCAATACCGAAACGGAGCCACGACGAAGGCCAAATCATGTTTTAGATGGCATATATAAATACAGGACATGATGCATTGCAATTTGAGCAACTGTAGAGCACGGTTTTAAATACACTCACCTAAGACCATTTTATTTGATTGGAAGTTGGTTATAGTGGCGTCAGCCTACTCGAAATCAAAAGGCATCTCCAATACTCATTTAGTAGTTAAAAGAAAAAATCGGTACAAAATTTGAGAATGCATGGTTTAATGTTACAGTTCAGAGTTGCAAATTCTATATACATGTAACAGATGTTATCGTCTTATCGAGTCGTCCATTAATTTACCGCTTATCATAGAAATGAAATCAAAGTCAAACATAACTTAATGCTTAAGAGCAAAGAAAACGATGCGTTATGATATTTTATGTTTTCTTCTAAAATACTTTAATTACAACTTGAAAAGATTTATTTTATAGTCAATAGTCGGAACACATCATAAGTAATTTGCTAGAAATGATGAATACTTTTTGGAAAAGAAAATGTCAATTGGTGCGATTTTTGGTCTGTAAAATTCTGCAACGGCTTAGCTTTGAACGGTCTAGCCGATTGAAAGTGACTTAGGTTGAGAATTTTATAAAATTAACAAATCAAGTAAGGTGGACAAATACAAAATTTTGAATAACTTTGGGCAAAGTCTCAAGGCTGAGCTTAGCTTCTGCCTGCAATACTGAGAGTCGAGCGGTCAAGCACAAGTTGCGGAAATATTTGGCTCGGTTGGGCTTGTTGCATTTCTATATTTGAACATATAACATTTTACAAGCTGAGGAAATATTTGGCTCGGTTGGGTTTGTTACATTTCTATATTTGAACATATAACATTTTACAAACTCGATGATACACTGCGAAATACGTAGATTTAATATTAATTTGGACTATCACGTCACAGTGATCCTGTATTAGTTGATACCTCTCGTGTACATGTTGGCCACTTGGTCTCTACTGTCTCCCTTCTATGGTTTCCCTTTACTTTCTGTTGCTCATCATCATCTCATCATTCAATCTCATAACTATCCAACCACTATTTCCATATTGGGGTTCAGAATTTCACACAGAACAGAACCATCTTCAAATCACAACTTGCTCCATTTTCAAATCACAACTTGCTCTCAATCTCAACCCTGAAAATTCATTACTCTTTCCCAATGTCTATCTGTATATAAAAACCCCCTACTCACCAATCACACACTTCAACCCACAACAGACCTCAAATGATCACGGCGACGACCATGGCTGGAGCAACATTCCACAACGTCTTCGAGCGGTGGATCTCCGAACAATCCCAATTCCTGCAACTCCTCGTCTCCGTCTCCAGAAACCACCGGAGCCAAGACGGCTGCGCCACCAATCAAGCTGTGGACCTCGTCAACCGTGTCGTCCAGCACTACGAGGAGTACTACCGGGCCAAGACCCATTGGGCCCGCGATGACGTCTTCGCCATGCTTACGCCGTCATGGCGGAGCTCTCTCGAGGACGCCTTCCTCTGGATCGGAGGCTGGAGGCCCACCATGGCCTTCCAACTCCTCTACTCCAAATCGGGCCTGCAATTCGAGGCCCAATTTGAACAACTGATCCAGGGACTCAGCTCCGGCGACCTCGGGGATCTCTCGCAGGAGCAAATGGCGGGGATCGACGAATTGCAGAAGAAGGCTGTGAGGAAGGAGAGGGAGATCACCGAGAAGCTGGCCAAACAGCAAGAGACGGTTGCTGATACTTCGATGGTGGAGCTCTCGCACGTGGTGAGCTCCATGTTGCAGGGCAGCGGAGATATGCCGGGGGAGGAGGAGGAGGAGCAGCTCGAGTCGACCCTGGCGGCAAAAAGGGAAGCGCTGGAAGGTGTTTTAAAGATGGCGGATGATCTACGGCTGGCAGTGCTCAAGGGGGTGGTCAATGTTTTAAGCCCGATCCAGGCCGTTCATTTCCTGATCGCGGCGGCTGAGCTGCACCTGAGGCTTCACGATTGGGGGACGAGGAGGGATGCCGCGACTGAGGTCCACCACAACAACGAGGCCCTTAGCCGTGAAAGTGGGACCCACGTGCCGGTATCCCACCGTCGTCCCCGACGCTGATCTGAATCAGTGTGTCAAAACGAGTCGTATGTTGCTCCGCCAATGTTCTGTATTTTCATAAAGTTATTTAAGTCTTAGTGTAGTCGTGGCGTTATTTTCTTTGCTAACACATTTATCGTGTTAGTTTCGTAGTTTTTCGGATCACGATATGGGCGCTGCTGCGTGGTGGTCTGGTTCACTTAAAGTTCTAGATTTAGGTTAATTTAGATATGAATAACATGTACTTCTGTTAATTAGATCTCGTGTTTTGATGTGTACTATGTGGCGGGGCATCGTTTTCTTGTAACATGTAGTATTAATGTTATGACGAAATATATATAAAAATGTTTTACTACATTTGGAATTGGCCCGTCTATGTCACTAACGATATTTAGATAAATTGATTGTGCGGAATAGATGAATTGTGTGACATAGGGTTTACAACATAAACATGTATGATTCCGTGGTTGTACACTGGATTATACTTTATATATCGATTGAGAGTGAAACAGAATACTAATGTTACTTCTTGATATTGATATTTGTGAGCTTTGTTCATGGATTTTGATACACTAGATCGAAGTTAGAATTCTGAGTACTTGTAGTAGAATTTTTCAAGTTCTCTTCGAATATTCATAACTGTTGGAGGATGAAGCTCAAATTATGGAAAATAAACCTTTGATGGATTGCAGATGCTTAGAGATATAAGAAATCTTACTATAGAGAGAGAGAGAGTCGTTGCAGGACTATGAGAATATTGTTTATAGAAGAATAACGGTGGCGTCTCTTCGTTTACCTAATAATGTGAAACTTTTCAAAGTTTTGAAACTCTCATCGATAACCGCCAAAAGATGTGTTAGTGGGTTACCATGTCACACTAGAGATTTGGCCACGTTCTGATAAAACCCTTCCCATGTCACGATGGTTATGGGGGTTAGGTTTTGCTCTCAATCTCACTGTTGTGATCTTCACGGCAAAAGACGGCTAATTGTAGATACCCTAAATATGAGATACTTGCCCACAGCCATGTGGCAGCCTCACAAAGGCATATGTCATCTCTTGTGCTCCTACATTACACACTTGGGTTGTGACAGAGGGTCATTAGCATATGTTACATACTGTAGCGGGAGTCGAGGGATTGAGTTATTTGGAGGTCATAGTAAGACATATCGCATGTGAACTTTGTATGTTGTATATAATACTTTCGAATTCCTTTTTGTATATACAGTCGACAATTGCTTTGCAAGAGGATATAACTACTTATAATCATTTTTTTGGACTAGTATATATAGAGATGTCACCCTCTTAACATAGGCTTTAATCTATGATGATCTTTGACCCATTACAAATTGTCTCTTTTCTATACAATATATTTGTCTCATTCTTATTCCTTATTACTTATGATCCTTATGACCATATACATGGATATACCTTTGGATCGGAATTGTCTCGTGTTATGAAGTTTATGGGTGTTGCGTCTAATTCTTCTTCTTCGTTTTCAACTTATTTTTTAGTTTTATTTGACATAGAAATGGATTTTACAAATAATAATAGTCATCGATCCCATAAACTTTTTTTGAGGAACCTTACCTTCTCTTTTGTTTTCTTATGAAAATAAAATATTTTCTTTCGAACGTATTTATATCTCCTTGCCTCTTCTTTGTACCTTTAATTTTTTGTTACTATTATATTAATGTTGAAGATCTGCTGCTACTGCCCTTCGTTGTTCTCCACCTTCCTCTTCGTGATCATGATTGTGTTATCGTTTTTATGTATTTTTCATATTTAGTTTATATAAAATGTCTTTTTTAAGTTAACTTTTAACTATTGGGGCTAAATTGTAATTAGATAAAATTTTAGTAACGGAAAAACAGATGAAAAAGTTATCTGAAACACGGATAAACCACATGTCACTTAAGTATAACTTTTTAAAACATGGGTCACTTAAGCGAACCGAAGCTAAATCACATGTCACATATTTGTAATTTACAATTTTTTTTTTTGTAGTTTTTACATGGTGTTGTAGATTAACCATGCAATAACTATCAAATTCTTACATCGTTATTGACAAATCACCAAGTCAAAATAATTCAATGAATAGTGGTACAGATGAAGTATACTAGAACAACATACTACAATTGCCAAACTCAATGACATATTGTTGTTTATGTTGGTTAAACATTATTTTAGAATAACGTTTCACCGTGATCCTGTATCACTCGATACCTCTTCTGTACAAGTTGACCGGCCACTTGTTGTCGACTGTCCCCTAAAACCCATTTTCAAATCACAACTTGCTGCTCTCAAACTCAACCCTTCTTTCCCAATTTCAACCTTCATACACACGATCACATTCCAACCATCAAATGATCACGGCGACGACCATGGCCGGAGCAACATTCCACGACGTCTTCGAGCGGTGGATCTCCGAACAATCCCAATTCCTCCAACTCCTCGTCTCCCTCTCCAAAACCCACCCGACCCACGACGCCAATCAAGCGGCGGATCTCGTCAACCGGGTGGTCAACCACTACGAAGAGTACTACCGGGCCAAGACCCATTGGGCCCGACAAGACGTCTTCGCCATGCTGACGCCATCGTGGCGGAGCTCTCTGGAGGACGCCTTCCTCTGGATCGGCGGCTGGAGACCCACCATGGCCTTCCACCTCCTCTACTCCAAATCGGGTCTCCAATTCGAGGCCCAATTCGAACAGTTGATCAAGGGACTCAGCTCCGGCGATCTGGGTGATCTCTCGCAGGACCAGATGGTGGAAATCGACGATTTGCAGAGGGAGGTTGTGAACAAGGAGAGGGACATCACGGAGAAGCTGGCCAAGCATCAGGACACTGTTGCCGATGCGTCCATGGTTGAGCTCTCGCACGTGATGACCGAGATGTTGCGGGGAGACGGCGGCGGTGCGGCGGCGACGGCGGCGGCGGAGGAGGAGCAAGTGGAGTCGGCTCTGGCGGCGAAGAGGGAAGGGATGGAAGGTATTTTAAAGATGGCGGATGATCTACGGCTGGGAGTGCTTAAAGAGGTGGTCAATATTCTGAGTCCAATCCAGGCCGTCCATTTTTTGATAGCCGCGGCTGAGCTCCACTTGAGGCTTCATGATTGGGGGACCAGGAGAGATGCCGCCGCCGCCGTCTCCGAGTCCCAACCCTAACAACCAGGCCATTAGCGGTGTCGGTGGGACCCGCATGCCTGTTATCGTTTCAAACATTACGTGTGATTTGCTTTATGAGCACCTAAAAATTGCTCCAACACTAGGAGTAGGTTTGATGTGGACTTTTCTGTCTTTTAATCAACCATTAACTCTTACATAATGTTAATTGTCGTGGTATTTCTTTGCTAACACATTGCCGTGTTAGTTATGTAGTTTTCCGACCACTGTATGGGCACTGCTCTGTAGTGGTCTGGGTTCACTTAATGTTCTAGAGTCGGGTTAATTAGATTTGAACAACATATACCTAAGTTATCATGTTTTATATGTTTGCATTGTGTTGTGTGGCGCCTCTTTTTCATGTAACATGTAATTTTCATATCATAATCAAATGTGATATATATTACCTTTTATTACACTTGTATTAGAGATTAACATTTATTGAAAGATTCAAAACAAAGAAGCACAGGTTGTGATTTACCCACTTATTTTTTGAAGTTCTTGTTCTACCTACATTTGCTGGCTTGTTTTGCAAATCATCAGAAATGGGACTTCTCAAAATGACATCTACATTGTTTGCAAAAAAAATGACATCTACATCATTTGTTGGCATTATTTAAAACAATAATATTGTTGACAATTCTTCTGTGTTTATGTGTGTGATGTGATCCCTCGTGTCCCATTTCATCTACTAATATGTGGAAATTGACTATTTTAGTTTAGGATATATATAAAAGTTATCTCCATACTACTCGAAAGAAAGACATGCGAACACGAACCCCACATGCAGAAAGAAGAGAAGAGAGCCTTCCGCTGAGTAAGGAGACAATTTCCACATTTGAGATGCAACTGAATTCATTAGCCTAGGGAAGGAGAAGAAGTGATATCAACACCATACAGAAAACATATTCTTGTGAGATTGTGAGAGGCTGAAATGTGTCCCTGCCAAGGCTCCAAATCTATCTATCAATTTATAATGTATTAACAAAGATAATGACAATTATGTCTTTGTAGATACAACCCTATCGCTAATGCTCCCCCTCAGGCGGAGTGGGAGTAGTACAAACCCTCAGGCTGTACCTGAAACACTCAAATAGATGTCTAGGTAGACCTTTGGTGAAGATGTCAGCATACTGATAATCGGCAGAAATATGTAACACACAGAGTTGACCAAGTCGTACATTCTCACGAACAAAGTGCAAGTCAATATCCACATGCTTCGTGCGCTAGTGTTGTACTAGGTTACCAGAGAGATAAACCGCGCTGACATTATCACAATAAACCATAGAAGCACGAGGGGGTGAAATTCGAAGCTCAATCAGGAGGTTGCGAATCCAACATAACTCATAGACAACGTTTGCCACGCCATAATATTCGGCTTTAACACTAGATCGAGAGACCGTGACCTTACGCTTAGATGACCAAATGAGTAAGTTGTCACCAAAGAACACACAGTAACCTGAAGTGGACCGCAGAGGGTCTGGGCAACCAGCCCAATCAGCATCCATATATGCAGTGAGACCATTAGGAGCAGTGGCAGATATGCGAAAACCATAATCAATAGTACCACTGACATACGGTAGAATTCTCTTCAATGCGTGATAATGTGGCTCACGAGGATCATGCATGAAGATTCAAACATGTTGAACTGCATATGAAAGCTCAGGGCGAGTGAAGGTAAGGTACTGTAGAGCACCTGCTAAGCTCCTGTAAAGAGTAGGATCAGAAACTGAAGGGTCGGATTCCCAAATGAGTTTAGTACATGTCTCAATAGGTGTAGCAACAGGCTTACATGCATTTATGGAAGCACGCCGAAGGATGCCACGAGCATATTGGCGCCAAGATAGAAACAAGCCTGAATAATTTCGAGTAATTGCAATACCCAAGAAATGATGCAGGGGGCCAAGATCAGACATGGAAAACTCACTGGATAATTGTGCGATGATCTGCTATAGGAGATCCGAAGAGGATCTGATGATGATAATATCGTCGACATAGAGCAGGAGATAGACAGTGTGAGAGCCACGCCGGTAGACAAACAACGACTCGTCACTGTAGCAACCAGTAAAACCAACCCTATCGGTGAAGAATGTAGCAAACCGCTGAAACCAAGCCCGGTGAAACAACCCTGGAACCTACGGTTCCCTGCTAGTACAACCAAACGATAACCCAAAAGTGCATTTATTAATGAAAATCGGAGAAATCCTCCAACAATAGTTTTGAAAGAAATAAATGACATTGTTCAAATCTAAAATCTGAAATAAAAGCTTCCTAGATAAATGAAATAGTTTCCTAGCTGCTTGATCCTAATCTTCAATTCACGTGTGCGCGTTCCCCCACTTTATTCATAACCTGCGGGTTTTAAAATAGCGACAGCCGACCGCAGTAAAAGTTTGTCAGTAAAAACTGAGTAAGCATATACCACAACATGTAAAACAGAGTTTTGGCTTAAAGAGTGAATCATAATATAACTGAAGTAACTTCACATTTAATCATTAGTTGAGCTGAGGCATATTAGAGCCCAGCGGGTAACGAATGCCCACAGAGAGGTCACGATGCAATAAATAATAATTAGAGTACCTCTCGGGATATCACAGTCCATCCCAATTCACCCCTGAACTAACTATGAGACCTTAAGTGTCGACACCCCTATACAGTTGTGACCCACACGTGCATAGGTAGTACTGTATAGCTTTCACAATATAAAATCCCATATAGGGTAGGGTATGAAACCCTAGGAGGTTCGTCTCACATGCGCCTCCGGCCGTAGCCTTCACACACATCCTCTGTACATCGCCCCATATCATTTATCGTTCATTAATATACCACATGATCATTCTAGTAACCGCATACTTTCGAAAGTGATACTTGCAAGAGATTTTCGAAATTCAAAGCTTAAAACAGTTGGACGATACACAAGTAACACACGCCAAACACATTTTGATAGTTGAAGGTGTTGTGCATATAAACTTACTTGGATTGGAAGAAAGATCGTCACACGAAAGCAATCACGCAACTACTCGTAGTACGGGTCCTCAATGAACTCGCCGCCTACGAACTCTGAATCTACAATATCACATATCCCTAATTAACGTTTTGCTAGCATGCCAATAGCACAACAAAGTCCTATATGCAATGAAATTGTAACCCCATACCATTCCCCCATTAGATTTTATCGCAACTCCTTACTTATGAACAAAGCAAATATTTATTTATATATAGTCTTATTTGTAAGAGAAACTAATTAAAAGCATTTAAACAAGCTTATACTATTTATTTAACAAATAGTTATTTAGTAGAAAATAGTAGCAATTAGGTAATATTTCAATTATAAGAGAATATCTATTTTAAGAAGGCCATAGTCCTTTATAAGAAAATAATTTGAAATAGTTATACAAAGTTTTCCCTTCTTTATTGTATAAAGGGCGGCAATTAAATTTATGAATAAGAACTTCTTTTAATAATAAAACTTTACATTTATTTTTATATTTATAGAATTTAACTAAATGTTCTACCAAAATATAACAGCTAGCCATATTAACAAAATCACTAATATTCATACTTAACTAGATTCAAAACAAACAACAAAACGGGTTTGTCAAATGACGGGAGCCACCCCACTGCTCCCAGGAACCACGAAGACTACCCCTATTATTTTAGAATTTACATTTGGTTACCTCCCTTTCATGAACACATCCAGACTTCCCCTTTTCACAAATTCAAAACTCAAATCAACCCAACCCACTGTAATCATCCCTAAGCAAGATCAAATCCCAATTCAACTGATTTACAAGACACAAGGTGGATTTAGAATAGTGAATTTAAAATCAAAGTGCAAGTTCGGGTATTTACCGAACAATGGACGGAAATTGAAGACGCCGGCGACGGGGAGAGTGGCGGTGGTGGAGCTCGATGGCTACTGCTGCTGCCGCAGTTGGTCGGAGGGACAGAGGGACGTCGGGAGTAGGCGGAGAAACGGCGACGAAGGCCGAAGCTGGGTTTGGCGGCGGCGGCGTCAACTGGGTCGGACCGGCTGGGTCTTCTTCGGCAAATCGACGGAAGAGAGGAAGAGAATGAGAGAGAGGCCGATTCTTGGTGTGGATTTCTCTGGGTTTTACAGTGGTTTATATAGGCGGAGAAGATGAGAATCCGGCGAAGAGTCGGAGTCCGTGATGGTGATTTCGATTCCGAATCGGGTCACAAATCTTGGGTAGAATCGATTCCTTGGAGCGAAAGTATAGGTCTTTGGCGAAGAGGGACTGAATTGGGTCGGGAATTTGACTAGGAGGAGGTTGTGGTGGTGTTGTTTAAGGCGGTGTTGGTTGTCGAGTTGGAGTAGGAGGCGGAGAAGGTGAACGGAGAGGAGTCTCCTGTGCGTTGAGGCAAGTTGAGAAGATGACATAAGAATTTATCCGGTGTGGTATGGTGCATGGGTCACGCGGTGGTCGACTACGTGAAAATAATTAAAAAGTGATGTTTTGGTCACGTTAAAAACGTTACACGACCCACAACTTTTAATAACTAAAAACGTAACTAACTTTTGTAACTTTCACAAAAATAATATATATAAAAATAAAAATTCAAAAAAATATTATTTTTTTCCTCAACATATAAATTATATATAAAATATATACTCATGAAAAATAATTATACTACTTTTATAATTCCCACTAACGCTCGCAAAATATCCAATAATCTTCTAAAAATACCCCTAAAATTACGGGGTATTACACCCGGGGGGTCTGATTTAGGCCTAGAGAGACTTTCGAAGACGACAGACATAATCAGGATAGTGGGGATCACGATATCTAGGGGGTTGATGCATATAAACTGTCTCCTCCAAATCACCAGGCAGGAAAGCGTTCTTAACATTAAGCTGTCGAATTGGCCAAGAACTAGAGACAACGAGTGTAACAACTGCACGAATGGTGGCATGTTTCACAGGTTCTTCGAGCGATGGATCTCCGAGCAATCCCAATTCCTCCAACTCCTCGTCTCCATCTCCAAAACCCACGGCGGAAATCAAGCCGCGGATCTCGTCAATCTGGTCGTCCACCACTACGAGGAGTACTACCGGGCCAAGACCCATTTCGCCCGTGAAGACGTCTTCGCCATGCTTACGTCGTTGTGGCGGAGCTCTTTCGAGGACGCCTTCCTCTGGATCGGCGGCTGAAGACCCACCATGGCCTTCCACCTCCTCTACTCCAAATCGGGCTTGCAATTCGAGGCCCAATTTAAACAATTGGTCGGGGGACTCAGCTCTGGTGATTTGGGGGATCTGTTGCATGAGAAAATGGCCGGAATCAACGATTTGCAGAAGGAAGTTGTGAAGAAGGAGAGGGAGATCACAGAGAAGCTGGCCAAGCACCAGGACACAGTTGCGGATGCGTCCAGGGTCGGGCCATCCACTAGCCGTATTAGGTGTTCGCCTAGGGCCCCCAATTTCAAGGGGGCCCGTAGTATTTCTTAAGGAGTAGGGATAATATCGTAAAATGTAATACATGGTGAAAATAAAAAAAAAATATGATAGATAAGATTTGGAAAAAAACTAACCTATTTAGAAGATGAAATTACGTGAGAATGACAACTAACTTTTTTTCTTGAGAAAAAATGATAACTGACTCAGATCGTGCCAATAATCAACAACATATCCTAACTTTTGGCATTGAATTATGGATAATTTTATCTCTTCAGCTACCAACGTTCAATTACTTTGAGGGTAATCATAATCAACAACTTACCATAATTTTTAAGATTGAATGTGGGTAGATTTTATCTCTTTAAAAAATATTACTAACGTCTGACGTCTATATAAATATTGTAACTTTTTTGTAGTGGGTAAAATTTTATGTCCCCCACATTTTCTTACAGGTTAAGAACCCGAACTATTAAAAAAAACATATATACCACCTTACAGTTGAGTATGTTTTTTTATGCACAATTATGCTTATGGTAAAAAGAGCCTCACTTTCTACTATCGTCTAGGGCCCGTGAAAGTCTCGGGCCGGCCGTGGATGCGTCGATGGTTGAGCTCTCGCACGTGATGCGCGAGATGTTGCGGAGTGACGGTGGCGATGTAGCGGCGACGACGGCGGAAGACGAGGAAGTCGAGTCGACTCAAGCGGCTAAAAGAGAAGGGCTGGAAGGTGTTTTAAAGATGGCGGATGATCTACGACTGGGAGTGCTCAAAGAGGTGGTCAATATTCTGAGCCCAATCCAGGCTGTCCGTTTCCTGATCGTGGCGGCTGAGCTCCACTTGAGGTTTCATGATTGGGATGAGGAGGGATGCCGCCGCCGCCACCACCGAGGTCCACCACAACAACGAGGCCCTTAGCCGTGAAAGTGGGACCCACGTGCCAGCATCCCACCGACGCCGCCAACGCTAAACTAGTCTGTTAGATCGAGTCATATGATGCTCCGCCAACGATTTCCTTTTCAACTTTTAGTTTATGTTAGCTACAACTATTCCATTACGACAGTTTTACAGTGGTGTTATTTTCTTTGCTAACGGATTTATGGCATTAGTTCTGTAGTTTTTCCGAATCACTATATGGGCACTGCTCTGTGTTGGTCCGGGTTCACTTAATGTTCTTGACTTGAGTTTATTAGATACGAATAACGTATAGTACTCTCTAAGTTATCATATGTTATATGTTCATGTTGGGTGGAGCATCTTCTTCATGTAAATTGTAAAATATGTATGAAGAAATTTTGGAAACGTTATTTTAGATAGTTGTTGAACCAAGTTGAGTGTGTGAATTTGGTTAACATTGCTTCCGGAACTTGGACATAATGATAATATTATTCAGTTTGTGCTATGTTTCTTTTCTTTCACCTTACTTCACTTTTTAATACTGTTTACTCACTTTCATCCGGTGATTTGGTTAGCAAAACGATACACGAATTTGATAATTTTTGCATAATTTTGTAACGTAAACTTTATTTTACAATACTATGAAAAAATTGTCAAAAAAAAGTTACATCGTTTCACTATTCAAATCACCGAGTCAAACTGATCAGATATGGGTAAAAAAGTTAGCCGTATAGGAAAGAGAAGAAACATATGTAGTATATCTGAACTGAGAGTGTCGGATTTAGAATGAACTATAGTATTTGTAAATTAGTAATATTTTGGACTTGGGCCAATGAACTGCTGAGGGAGAGGCCTACACTCGAGCCCATTTACAGATATGGTACAAGATGCATGCAGCTAGAGCTCACAAGAGATTGGGTTTAAAATGGACCTACCTAAGGTCATTTTATTTGATTTCATATAAGTTTGGGTTCATATAAGGTCGGGTTTAAGGCTTCATTGAGATTTTTTCGTTGGGCTCATTTGCTTCTTCTAAGGCCTCTTTGAGTAGGTATAAGAAAAAGATGAGATCCTTCGGAGTGTAGTTGAGTTAGTCAGGTGAAGATTCTTAAGACTTTAGGACATTTGACTTGAACTCTTGAGTTCAAACCATAGGGTAACCTAAGGGCAGTGTATTGGTCTTCTCAATTGCGAACCTGTCAGTCCGAATTTTCTCAAACTGGTTTGCCTCTTTAGTGTGGTTTGTAGACTATTGCACTAGAGCAGGAATTTACCCAGTGCGCACCCGAAAGATAGTGGCTGCAGGTTCCCACTTCATCAAAAAAAATGAGTATAAAATATATACTGAGATATGAGATTGAATTATATTAATCCCTCAAATATATATATATATATATATATATATATATATATATATATATATATATATATATATATATATATATATATATATATATATATATATATATATATCAAGAGAAGCTAAGATATGAATTTTGGGTTTCAACCATGATCGGATATTATATTATATCATATATATGTGTGTGTGTATAATTCACTTTTATTGGAATAGCATACTATTTCTTAATTGTATAAGGAGGAAGGACGCAACAAAGTTATTTTACATCTATTAACTTTATTTCCTTACATTTACCACCTTATAAGATTTAGGCAAAAATTGACGAGAGGGCTAAAGGGGATGAGAATGTATACATGTGTGATATCTCAAACGTAAAGGCACGATATGAAATCACATATATAACATATCTTTAAAGGGGTGAATAAAGGTAATAGTGGTGCTCTTGGAGCAACTAAAAATTTCTCAGAAGTAAGAGAGGATAGTTGAGCCAACGTTAGAGGATCCTGATCCACCAAGCAAAGTTCTCTCATCCATTGATAGACACCCATAATTATTGACGGAAGGGACACGATCTGCTGCTCAAAATATGCCGCTTTCTCGCATTCCATATCTCCCAGCCAGGGGTGGAGTTCATAACATTTTTTTCAATTGTGCCCAGTGTATATACAAGTGCCCCCCTAACTGAGCACAAAATGCTCTCTGGTGGAGCGGTAAAGCCTTTGTTTTTTGAATACCTTTTTCTGACTTCGATTCTCGGTATAATTATTTTTCGGACTTCTTTTTTACAAAAAGTTAAGTGCCCGCTCTCTATTTAATTCTATCATATTCATTGTATCAATGTATGGAAATAATTACATAATTAAATAATTGAAATGTCTCGTGGTACCACGTCACCCATAACCCTGTGATACTGAATATCTTCTCGTGAAGGTGATGGTGATGGCAGAGAGAAACCAATAAGGGAGGGAAAGATATTTCCATGCATGAACCAGCAGCATGGACCTCTTTTCTTGTTTTTGTTGAAATGAACAACCATATGTTTATCTTCTGATCAATAAGTTTTTTTCCTTTTTTTTTCTTTCTTTCTTTCTTTCTTTTTTTTTTTTTAAATTATTATAAAGAATATAACAAAACTAAAATTGGGGGACACAACTGGTTATATACTTGAAGTTCCTATACATAAATTAGTTAACAAGTAATTTTCTCCCGCTAGCTACCATCAAAATCAAAATGGATTTGCCAAGATACGCCGTGCTGGGGGACTTCAGCAACAGCTGTAATTTGCACTACACCAATACTGCTGAAGACGGGGATTCAATCCTCTACAATTTAGAGAAGGTTCCGAGACGATTCCTTAAGTTTGAACTACAGAAGGCGAAAACCGGCGGCAACAGGTACCACATAAGATGTTGCCACAATGGCAAGTATTTGGTACCCCGTGATCCTGACGCCATGATTGTGCCGGGAGCTGAGGAACCGAACGAGGACCCATCCAACGAGTCGTGTACCTTGTTCGAGTTGGCCCCCAAGGTTAATTCTATCGGAGTTCCGATGCACACGTTATGGTGTGTCCGTTCCAAGAAGTTCACGCAACTACGTCCTGGTTGGTCCACTACGCGTAAAGATCGTATCCATGCAACCGTTGAGGATGGGTATTACGCAGGATTGTACAAGGTCGTCGACTGGCAGTCCTTGGTGGTGCGATTGCCAAGATTTGTTGCTTTCAAGGGCGACAATGGGAAGTACCTTAGCGCCGTTGACAGTGGCCAGGGCGTAAGGAACTATCTTAAGTTCTGTTCCACCGACATCAATGACCCGACGGTAGCACACGAGCTCACCTACCTGCCCAACGAAGGTGCGTTGGAAACGGCATGTTTCATAAAGTCGGTGCACTTGAACAGGTATTGGATATTCGACCTAAGGGAATGGATAGTGGCGGACAGCCAGAAGGACGAGAACGACCTTGACACCGATAGCTACTTTGCGCCTCTCCAATTCCAAGAGGGGACCGACAACATTATCGGCATCCGCAGCTTATTCAACAGTCTATTCTGCAAACGTCTTGATGCTCACGGAAAAACGGATTGTCTCAATGCATCCGCATCCACCATTGGTGGTACCCGGGAAGCACAACTTGCCGTGGAGGAGGTTGTTCGCTCAAGGAGGATAGACAACGTCGTCTACCACCTGACACAAACTAGGATGTTCGATGAAACTGAACTTTCCAAGGTGATTGGAAGAGAGGAGAACTTTGGTACGGAACCGGTAACAATAGAAATGAGCGACACAATTCATAATGGTGTTACAAGTAGTTGGGAACGTGAGCTCCACATCGGGCTGGAAGTACAAACCGAGATCAAAACTAAAATCCCCTTCCTAGTCGACGGCAAAATCAGCACGAAATTCGACTTGAGTGGCAATTTCAAGTGGGGCCACGAAACTGAAAAATCCGACGAATTTGTTTTCTCCAAGACCGTCACTGTGCCGAAAAGAACTATAGCAACGATGACCTTGTTTTCCACGCAGGGGAAATGTGAGATACCATTTTCTTACACTCAGCACGACACTCTTTACAACAACGAAGTGGTTACCCACGAAATGGATGATGGTCTTTACACTTGCCTCAACGCCTACAACTTCAATTCCAAGACCGAGTTCGCTGACATTGTTTGAGGAGGAGTAAGCAAGAAAGCAATCGTCTCGCCTGCAAAGTTTGCCAATAATGTATTCTGTGTTTCTCTTCTTCTTTTCTTCATTTTCCAGTCATCTCACTTGCTCGATCAGTGCAAGCTTTTATCCAATGTTATATGAATAAAAGGACGCGTGTCTTCCAACTTCTAAGTGTTAGGTATATTCCTTCTTCTTCTTCATGTGTCTCTTTGTCAGTAGTAGATTCATAATCAAGAAACACAAATGCCAATTCTATTTAATTATTTACAAGTACATTCATATATTTTACCACTTCAAATAATGCATACATGAAAAAGGACCATACCACATAAATCATGCTAGATGCATGACTTTGATATTTTTTAGTTTTGTATTTCGCTTACCCTTGTTTGTTGTGGTTTTCTTTGAATGAAATTCTACCATTTTCTACGAAAAAAGATAAAATTAAAACGTAAATTGGTTAAGAGCCCATTGAGATTATTTTCATTTGTACCTAGTGCATGCTCGGTATCCAAGATTTTAATCCAATTGGATTAAAATCGATCACTTATCGACAATTCTGTTTCTTATTCCTACAGATTTTAATCTGATAATCTGCAGATAAAAACAATCTGTGTACAATTGTAGAATCTCGAAAATTGGAGATTTTGCAGCTGAAAATCTCTAAAAAATTAATATTTATATTTATTTTACATTAGCATGATCACAGTTCATTTATAAATACGTGTATTCAATTACTTATGTTTGGAACTTTTAAATTTTGTTAAATGGATCAAGTTAGTAATCTATAATTTCAGCTCATACCAAACATATTTTGATTCTCAGTTAAGTTGGATTTTCTTTTCAAATTACTTTTAACTGATTATTGACATTTTCAGCTGGTACCAAACAGACTCCTGTAACTAATACTTGAAGTGGCCCAATTGCTTCTTCTAGAGGCCGGAAAGAGAGAATTCAAACTGCGGCGACATACCTATATCCCAGAGTTACCAGAAATAGCTCAACAGGTGCGATCTGTGATCTAGATCGCGCGATCCGAATTCGGGATCATTCGCGATCCAGATCGCTGTTTTTGGCGATCCCAATTTTTCACACATAGACCTAAGTATTTTAATATCATTTACTCTCTGACCTATAGTTTCATCAACTGATTCACAATCGTACCCCTACCTTTTCTTATGTATGATGGAATTCCCTACAAAATTTTACCTGATAATAAATCAATAGTACTATGCAATGCTAATATGAGTATATTTAGCAAACAGTTCCCGAAAAGCATTCATCAAACTAGACAAGCTAGTTTTGTTCCAACTAATCGCTCCCAAGAAGCCTACCCCTGGCGAACTGCATTCTTAGTAGACCGCGAATCGCATTCCTGATCCCGTTCCACGAACTACAGCGTTCCGCGATTTTGGTAACCTTGCTATATCCACTTATAAATGAAGTGTACACTTGTGAAGTAGAGGGTATCTTCTTCTAGCTAGAAAGTATCTTCTAAGATATGTGAAACACAATTGTTATCTTGTAGCTACTGGTTGTCATTTGCCTTGAAAGATACCTCAATTTGCTGGCTTGTTTGTAACTTATTTTAAGAAATGAGACGGTTCACACTGTCTTATACTACCTCATTTGCTGGCATTACCAAAAACCATATTTTTCACACTTCTTCTGTGTGTGATGCGATCCCTTTTGTGTCCCACATAATCTATCTACGTACATGTGGTATAGAATGAGGTTAGCCATTTTAGTTTGAGGACATATATAGAAGTTATCTCCACAGCACTGCTGGAAAAAAAAATGGGCCAACAGGAACCTCAGACGGGGAAAGAAGATAAGAGGGGTCCTGAATAAGAAGACAATTGCAAACGTTTAGAAAAGACAAATGTGATCAATACCAGAAGAGAAAACAAAATGACTCACTATGAATTTTGCACACACACAAAAAAGGAGAAAAAACAAGTTCTAAATAAACTTTGCATAATCTTTTTCCTATATGAAAAGGAATTGATTTTTACACCCGCGTTACACTGGATTTAACGTCTGTTTTTTTACCTTCACTTGTCAATAAGAAATATTTGCTCAATTTAATTTGTAATAACTTTATTAGAATATGGGGAGGTAGTTGTCAATCTAATATCCAACAAGTTGATGGTGGTTATTTGTATTTCTCTTGTTTCTTTGTTGCTTAGTGGTATTTTCCATTTCATCACCATTTTCCTAGTCAGCTATGTCGGTGTCACTTAGAGCATCTCCAACCATTATCTCCATTTTTTCCTCCATTTTCCATTTTTGGTGGAAAAAAATGGAGCAGCCTCCAACCATTCTACCTCCATTTCTCCATTTCTCCATTTTTGGAAGAAGAATGGAGATTTTAGTCTCCAACCAATACAACCAAATTTTACTCCAAATCATAAAATAATATATATCTCCATTTCTCCATTTATGGAGAATGGAGATTTCAGTCTCCAATGGTTAACACCAAAATTCCTTCAAAAAATTAGTAATGCTAGTTTCAACATAATTTTTAGCAATTTAATTTCAATACGATAATCTAAATTACAAATTTAATTAAAGCATACATCAAATGATTAAAATTTCATAAAATACATCTCATTCACCATCATCTTCTGTTTAATCACGCATATCCCACAAGTGTGCAACGAGTCTTCTTCGTAGTTCATGATGCTCACCCTCATTTATCAAATCTCGATGACGACCAAGGAATTCCATGAAGGTTGTCCTATTATATTCTCTGGAAAGTGCAACGGGAGGCACCGAAGATGAAATTTCATAGTCTAGGTTAGTGGGTTGTTGCTCATCATCAAAAGTGTAACCATTCAGATATTGATCGCGCTCTTGTTCCACTATCATGTTATGCATTATGATGCAAGCTAGCATAATTTGATGTAAATCATCTTTATCCCAAAAACGAGCTCCTCCTCTTACGATTGCAAATCGAGCCTGAAGGACCCCAAATGCTCGTTCAACATCTTGTCGGAAAATGTTTTGTCGGAAAACGTTTTTTTTTAAATTTTTATTTATAAGTTATTAGAATGAATATAAACTTATATTATTATTTTTTACTCGTAATAGTTAACAATTTTCAATATATCATACTTTTACCAATAATATATATGTTTCAAGTCACTAATTTACACAATTATAGTTAAATTATTCATTTTACACGCTAATCGATGAAATGGAGATGAATCTCCATTCTCCATTTTTTCCTCCATAATTGGAGGAAAAAATGGAGAATGGAGATTTTTTTGGAGAAATGGAGGATGGTTGGAGATGAACATCTCCACCTCCAAATAAATGGAGAAAAAATGGAGAATGGAGAAATGGAGATTTATTGGTCAAACATGGTTGGAGGCCTAAAAAAAATCTCCATTTTTTTGAAGAAATAGAGAAATGGAGATTTGAGGTTGGAGACTAAAATCTTCAAAAAAATCACTAAATATGGAGAAATGGAGGATGGTTGGAGATGCTCTTAGCCTAGGTGTCATCTGCATATTGTTTGTGATGTACTGGAGGATTTAGGGTTAGTTAAAGTCAGTTTCTCGTCCTGTATAGTTCCAAGTTTTTACGATTGGAGAATTGAATTCTCCCCATCAGTGCTATCTGTTTCAGCTCATTTGGAGCTTCTTTGGTGCCAGAGCAACTGGTTCTATGAGGTTTGCTTCTGTTCTTCTTCTTTCTTTGGATCTGAGTTCAGTCTTTCATTGAGCCGAACTTGGGTCACATTTAATTTATCGGACTAGTCAGATTGGACTGAATTTGTCGGAGATGATTAGACTGGACTAGCCGTATTATATTTAATTATGTGTTTGGTTTAGTATCGTACTACCTTCAGACTATACTAATTTGTACCAACAATGTGTTTGGTGTTGTTAAGTACTAGATTTAATAATTATGTTTCTATTATAGTTTGACATATCTACTTGTACAAATATCTCATAATGGTCATTCTTAATGCATCTGAGTGAACTTTTTAATCACATTAGGAGTTATATTCTTATAAAATTCATCACTGTTTTAAGTGTACTTTGATGCACATATGTGAGAAATTGACAATTCCGTAGACGTGTTGAGCATACTCTGGACTTTTGGACTTAATTTTTTAATTCGGACATTTTTTGCATGATTTATACTTTATTTATCGCATTTGAGTACAAACTAGCCAAATCAAATTGCAATATCACTGCTACGACCACGTGCGTCACCATCACCACAACCATCATAAACCTCCACCATCACCACCAGAGGCGGAGGGACTTGAGGATCAGACACTGTCTTTTTGAAAAATTCACTAGCATCCCTCTAATTACAGCTATTTTATGCTAAGACTCTTAAGGAAAATGCTTTATTGTCTTGACTGGAATTAAAAAAAATCTGTTATATACTTGAAAAAACCATTATATATAATGACTTTATTAACTGTCGTATCATTCAATTTTTTCTTGATTGGTATGATTCTCTGACTCCGGCACTGATTACCACCACTAAGTACCACTATGTCTCTTCTCTTTAGCCCCATTTGACTTTTTTGACTCGTATCTGAGTCACTTTGACCGGGTGATTTGATCGGCAAAACGATGCGATTATTTAATAATTTTTTCACCGTGTAATAGAGCACCTTTTACTCTACAATACCATGAAAAAAATATCAAAAAATTATATCATTTTGATAGCCAAATCACCGGGTCAAAGTGACCCAGTGAATAGTGACAAAAACAAAAATGGGGCTAAAGAGGAGAGACAAGTGGTAATCTCCATCACTTTTGTCACTAACACTTCTGTCACCACCAACTAATCTTCATCTAAACTGCCGTTACTACTAAAGCTCTCATCCGGCAACATCATCACAATGCTGGGCAACTATATTTTTCAATTTATTGACACGAATATTCTACAATCAAATGAAAAGATAGTACCCCAAATTGAGGCACTTAGAGAATGGAGAAAACATAAAATTGGATTGTTTTAATTCTCAGGAGCCAGGAGGTGAAATTTCAGACGAAAATTTCAAATTAACGGCAATCTATGAAGAACAGAGAGGTGACATATTCTTGTTGTAAATTTGGGGGTATAATATTCTTTTTGACACCCCCCGTTAGTGTCTTTCAGCTTAAGGGGGTATAATGTCATTTGTCAAACAAATATGAGAGGGGGTGAGTGTCACTATGTCAAAAATTAAGGGATGAAAGTTTTATATCAAAAACAATATTGTTCTGGCACATGTAAGAGCATCTCCTACTGAAAAAAAGTAAAATTTACATGTTTGCACGACAAATATTTTAACAGTAGAACTTATTTTGCGAGTTATAAACTAGTTAAATTATGCAAGTGCGAAATATATGGGGGTGAGACAGAGAGGATTTTTTTTTTGCATTCTTACTTTCTAGTTCTCTAAATATATTAAAGAAGACACATGTTCTGTAAATGCATGTTGATTAACATAACGTGTTAGACCTCAATATTTCACAAACTTTTCACATGTTTGCTAATAATGAAACTTTCACGATCTATTGGAGATGCTCTAAGTGATCCAAAACAGTTTTATGTGTCGGTTGACAGAAAAGTGGATTGAGTAGAGATGTTTCTACCGCTCAGATGAGAGGAGTATCTCAGAATAATTTTTAGCTATTTTAACTATTCGTGAATGTCCGATGTGAGAATTCTCAATATCGGTACGTAAACAGTCGTTGTTGCTTCAATATGGCCTTTTAGCTGCTTGGAAGCTTTGAAGATGGCTCCAGACACCGTGGGCCAAAGCAAATGCCGGTGGTGGAAGGAGACGCACAAGCCGCGATGGATCGAGAAGTTGACAGAATGAAGAAATTAAATTAAAGGAGATAAAAAGAGATGACTTTAGTGGATGAGGTACAGCTGTGGAAATAATGGGAGAACTTTCGAGATGTAGAAATGCAAATAACGTGGCGCATTCAATAGCCATGCATGCACGCAGTCTTCGATGTAGTAGTATCAGTTGGTTCTTCGAAAAGTCGAGTTGGCTCTAGAGTTGCCTAGATTCGGAGTTAATGGTGTTAACTTTTATCGTGTTAATCATGTTAACTTTTACTGTGTTTGGGTCACTTTCAGGTCGACCCATTTCCGATCTGTTGTGGGTTCGTATCGATCCAAACTCCCTAGCTTTTCGTCGACTCAGATGACATTATGTCTACGTTATTTTTCTTGAGAGAACGGCTAACGGTAAAAACGATGGTTGTTGTTGTTGTGTAAGGCGGGTTGTTTTCAGATTATGCAGGTTAACAATAACCCGACCATGTTTATTTAAGTGTCACTTTCAAGTCAAATCGTTTTGACACGCTGTAATTCGGTCCAAACCTGCTAACTTCGTGTTGGATTTGTTTCGTGACGTCGTGTCGGGTCGGGACGAGTCGAGGCCCAAATGGGAGTGAAAGATATGGACCATCTTTAATTGTAATGACAACCATATGCGACATCCTCCGTGAATTGCGGCACCAAATTTGGGTACACATGCAGGGTTTCTCCAAAGTATCATCATTGCTATCTTTTATTTTCCCCTATAAATTACTACCAGTAACAACTAGAAGTGCACAAATAAGTGAAGTAGTAGTAGTACTCCATCTGAGAGAGAGCAAAAAAAAGAGTGTTTGGGAGCGCGAGAGAGAAGTGTAATCCATCAAAATGGAGTTGCCAAGATACGCCCTGCTGAGGTGCTGGCACGAGCATTTGCACTACACGAAAACTGATGAAGGCGGCGAGTCAATCATCGCCGATCGAGAAAAGGTTGCGAGCCGATTCTTCAAATTCGGACTGGAGAAGGCGAGCGGAAGACCAGAAGGATGGTACCGCATAAGATGTTGCTACAATAGCAACTACTTGGTAGCCCGTGGCGCTGACGCGGTGATTGTGCCTTCAGGAGCTGATCCAAACGACGACGACCCATCCAAGGAGTCATGTGCCTTGTTCGAGGTGGCTATCGTGGATGATTATATGAACTACTTCACCTTACGATGTGTCCATTCCCAGAAGTTCATAAAGATAGAGCCGATTAATTATTTGGATAGTTCCCGTAAGAATCGTCTCATCGCAACAGCCAAAGAGGAACGTAATGCATCCTGGTTCGAAGCCATCGATTGGCAGTCATTGTTGGCCCAATTGCCGAGATTTGTTGCTTTCAAGGGCGATAACGGGAAGTACCTTAGTGTTGTTCCCGACAGCGCCCCGTCGACCGGATACCACTATCTCCAGTTTTGTTCCAGTGACATCACTGACCCCAAGGTGGCACACGAAGTCACCTACATCGCCTACCAATCTGAGCCGCTGGAATGGCGATGTTCCATAAAGTCCGCGTACTTGAACGCGTACTGGGAGGCTAAGTGGTGGTGGGACCACAAATGGATCGTGCCGGTGACCTCGAGAAATGCCGAGAACTACCTTAACCAAGACAACTACTTTGAGCCTCTCCAACTGCAGGAGGGGACCAACATTATCGGTATCCGCAGCTGTGCAAACCAGCAATTCTGCAGACGTTTTACTGCTGACGGAAAGACAAGTTGTCTCAGCGCATGCGCCTCCAGCATTGGCACCCGTGAAGCACAACTTACGGTGGAGGAGGTTGTTCGCTCAAGGAAGATAGACAACGTCAATTACCACCTGACACTAGCTAGGATATACGATGAAACTGACGTTGCCAAGGTGCTTGGAAGAGAGGAGAACCGCGGTACAGAACCTGTGACTATTGAACTCGAGGAGACAATTCATACCAGCGTTAAAAGTAGCTGGGATCGTGAGCTCCACATCGTGATGGAAGTGGAAACCGAGATCAAAACTGGTATTCCCTTCATAACCGAGGGTAAAATCGGCATGAAAGCCGACATAAGTGGGAGTTTTAAGTGGGGTCACGAAACTGAAACGTCTCACGAAATATAGTACAAAAAGGCCATCACTGTACCAAAAAGAACTAAAGCAACGGTGACCTTGTTTTCCACCCAAGGGAGATGTGACATACCATTTTCTTACACCCAACACGACACTCTTTACAACAACGAAGTGGTTACCCACGAAATGGACGATGGTCTCTATACTTGCCTCAACACTTACAACTTCGAGTCCAAGACCGAGTTCGCTGACATTGTTTGAGGAGTATGCAAGCAAGTGTTGTGTAAAAATTCTAAAATAATATTTTTTGTGTTTAAATTTAAATTGTGACTTTTCAGAAAAATTGTGTTGTTCCAAATAGTTGTGACTTTAACAAAAGTTGTGTATTTTTGTAGTGTCTTTTCCGAAGAGGTGCTTCAACCACCGTTTCATTCCTATAAATACAAGTGTGTCTTTGGTGTCAAACAAGTTTTAAGATTTGAGTCTCTCTTCTTCAATCGCTTGTCCCATGTCCGGGTTGGGTTCTAATTTAGGAGAAGACAAGAAGTGCAATTTTGCTTCTTCTCCACCGTGGTAGGCATTGTATCGGTGGGTAGAATTTCCGTTCTGCCCATTTTGCACCGTATAGTGGGGGAAATTACTATCCTAAAGATAGGTCCTGGACCGCCTTAGCCTACACCAAATTCTCCTCATCTTCTTCTAAATCGATAAGTTCTTCTCTCTCTTTTTCTCATTCTTCTCTATTGATTTTGAGTTTTTCATTTCATCTTTTTTTATACTAACCACAATTCTGAAATTGTTTGTTTTTAGTGGATTTTCCACAACAATTTTAGGATAGTAATCTTCTCTCTTGGTTTAAGTTTCAATTTCAGCATATGGCAATGTTTATGAATGAAAAACGCAATATATAGATGGCAATGATGGCAGAATTTCAAGCATCAAACAAGGAGAATTGAAAGTACGAAGAAGCAACAAGGTGCAACGAACAGATGCAACGAGTGCCAAATTCTAAGGGATGGCAAAGACGCTGGTCCTGGAATATTTTTGTTTGATGATAATGGTGACAGTCATTTTAAAACCGTTAATACAATTTTGGAACTCTGTCTCAATACGGTAAGGATGTTGCGGCAAGAGAATGACACATACATGAAAGTAAGATTCATCGAGGAGGTGTCTGTATTGATGGATAACAACGAGAAGGGGGTGGGATTATCCTAATGCTTGCTGCAACTGACAGATAAGTATCCTTTTCTTTATGTTTATCAAATAAGTTTTATATATGTCGCCTTGTCTTCTCTTCTCAAGCAGAAAAACAAAGTCCTGTTTCCTTTTCACAATATTGATAAGATAATCATGAATTAAGTTAATTATATTTGGAGGAACGCCAACCAAATTTTGGATGGTTTCCAGAACACCTTTTTGCTGTCATTATATTAAAAGATCATTCTCATCCATGGGGTTACAATAATAGAATTAGAGTTTGGGAATTAATCTTTGCTGTGTTTTCTTGGTAATTCTATGATTTGTCAAAAAAAAAAAGAACGACCCCCAAGTCACTTCTTTCAGGCAGGAGTAAGCAACCGCGGTGTCCTTGTATGATCAATTATGTGTACATATTCATATGTTCCCTCATGATCCCTATTTGGTGTGTAGTTGTTTTAAATAAGTTTAAATTATTTGAACGTTTGAAGTGTCAAGATGTTCAAATGAAAGCGTACATTAACAGACATCTGATAACTGCAAATGCATGCCCTTCATGCCCATTTGTTAGAGGAACTGCCTTTTTTGAATTCTTTCCAGTAGTTAGACTCTATCAATGCAAGATGTGAGAAAGATCTTCTTTTCTTCGAACGAAAACATGGGTACTGTCCTCATGCGGTTTTAGATAAATCAAATATATCTTTTCTTTGGTATGAAAATGTCCTGTCCTATGGACGTGTAACTGTTGGAGGTTTCTTACTTTTTTATTGGCTTGGAAAGAAAGCTTTTACAGTGTAAATTAGTATGTGCTCTTATTTCAACGTTGGCAATTTGCAAGTTCACATTTCTTAAAGGTTTTACTTTAAATTATATGTAATTGCTGCATAATAATTTGTTTTCATTTTAGGGATGAAAAATTAGTATTGTTGCTACCGTTCTTTCAAAATTCCAGTAGAGTTTTATGAGTTGATTGTGATGTTACTTCTTTGAGCAGCAGAGGGGAGGTGGAACCATCACAATCAGAAAGATTTGAGACATCTAACGGCAATATGCATGAGAGTCAAGTCCAGTCAGATGTGGCTTTATTCAAGAGAAAAATAAGATGATATGACGGCGGTTTACAAATACGTCGAAGATGGTGCATCGATTAAAAATTCTATTCAAAGGGATTGCTAGTCATTTTTCCAAGTGATGTTGATTATTATTGTGCTATTATATTGTACTGCTAACTTTGTTTGTGCAGTTGACAGATGGAAGAGTAATTTTTGTGTGTTAACGTCAAAAACGATATGGCGCACGGCGTTAAATTTGAATTGTTTTTGAGATCTTTATGAAAATTACTAGATGGAACAACGTGGCGGTCAAGTATTTTCTGGCGTATGTGGAGAAGCCTACTTTGGTGATACGTGAATCATTTTTGACCACATGTCTATCTTGGTAAAATGTAATTTGTGGCGCAGTTAATCTTTGGAACAAATGATGTATCCCCATTACTGGGATGTGTCTTTAAGACAAAATGTCATGACAATTGAGAAAATAAGTGAATACCAACCTAATATTATTAGGTTGACGATATTTAAAGTCACGGGAGATATGGGGCTATTACCGATTCATAGAGGTGTCTAAATTGAAACCCACCTCATCATGATGATGTCAGTCCTTACTGAAAATCACATGCATCGAGGTTCAAAGGCAATTCAATTAAAAGACTACCCGTGGAATGCTAGTGTGAGACTACATTCCAAGTGCATTACTTTATTTAAGGAATAGTGGGGGTAGAAACTTCTTACTAAGAAATGAAAGCTATTCCTTCAAAGTCCTGTATCTGACTAATGCACTGTTTATCCACAACAATTTTAGTAGGTTGGACGTAATGTCCTTAACAGAACTCATAGCCTTTATGGTGGAGCGATTAAGCGGTTGTGGACGCTCTCGATGAGTCTGCCTTTGCAAGTAAGAAAGTGAGGGCGGCTTTCTAGGGGTTACTCGGTAAGACCCTGAGAGTACTTGCTAAGACCGATTCAGCGCAAGGCTCATAAATAAAGCGCTGCCTCTTGAAGAATTAGGACCCCGTACCTACGTGAATAGTTTCTTACTATCCTCACGGATATGAGTCTCTATTCAAACCACGGTTCAAGGTCAAGTCCACCGTTGGCGATACGTGGTACTATACCCGACCCTTGTTTTCTGTGTCTTCATATTTTTTCGTATGCACATCTAAAATTTTGAGAATTTTTAGTGGGGGATTGTTGTGTAAAAATTCTAAAATAATATTTTTTGTGTTTAAATTTAAATTGTGACTTTTCAGAAAAATTGTGTTGTTCCAAATAGTTGTGACTTTAACAAAAGTTGTGTATTTTTGTAGTGTCTTTTTCGAAGAGGTGCTTCAACCACCGTTTCATTCCTATAAATACAAGTGTGTCTTTGGTGTCAAATAAGTTTTAAGATTTGAGTCTCTCTTCTTCAATCGCTTGTCCCATGTCCGGGTTGGGTTCTAATTTAGGAGAAGACAAGAAGTGCAATTTTGCTTCTTCTCCACCGTGGTAGGCATTGTATCGGTGGGTAGAATTTCCGTTCAGCCCATTTTGCACCGTATAGTGGGGGAAATTACTATCCTAAAGATAGGTCCTGGACCGCCTTAGCCTACACCAAATTCTCCTCATCTTCTTCTAAATCGATAAGTTCTTCTCTCTCTTTTTCTCATTCTTCTCTATTGATTTTGAGTTTTTCATTTCATCTTTTTTTATACTAACCACAATTCTGAAATTGTTTGTTTTTAGTGGATTTTCCACAACAGCAAGTAAGCAATCGTCTTACCTGTGAGGTTCGAAAATATGGTGTTGGCTTTTCTATGTAGTATTGTGTGTTTCTTTCTTTCTTTCTTTTTTTCTTTCTTGTTTTTTTTCCTTTTCCAGTTACCTCACCTGTTAGGGGTAAACTTTTATCGAATATCATAAATAAAAGGGTGTGTTTTTTCGCTACTTCTAAATGTTAATTTTTATCTTCTTCACCTGTCTTCGTAAATTCATAATTCAAACGACACTTTTATTTATGTACACATATATTCATACAATTTTGCTATCTTTTACCAATTAAATAAAACGGCGAGAATCCCGAAAATAAAACATAAAAGTGGGTAACTTCCTTATGGTTTCGGCTAATTTATGTTCGGTCAGTCTGTGATTTGAAAAGTTTAACTGATTTTCACAAATAAGGGTACTTCCAACTTTTGGAAAGTTTTTTTTTTTTGGTCAAAAGGAAATGTATTCATAAAAACTAAACTCAAAACTTACAAAAAGGATTGCCACTAGCCTCCATCATCACCGATAGAGCTAGATACTACATCAAACATATGTTTTTTTGTCAAATTCTAACAGAAGATTTAAATTAACACTATCTATTTCTTCTAACTGATCTTGGATCAGTTTTTTGCTAGCCAACTTTGCTAAGCAATCAGCACATTTGTTAGAACTTCTTTTACACCAAAGCAGCTCCAACTGATGCTTTTGTATCATCTCCTGGATATCAGCAACTACACCTTCCACTTCTTTGTCAGGTGGTTTCTTCTTCTTAGCCATCCAGACTGCAGATTGACAATCACTTTCCATACAACACTTTCTCCCCATTTCCTCAGTAATTTGACAGCCCCATCTTAGAGCTAGTAGCTCAGCAGTCAAGGGATTCATAGCTAAGCTTCTGCTTATCCAGAACTTCTCCATTATCCCTTCTTCATTTCTGAGAACAGCAGCCATTGTACAACATTGTGAATCTCTATTCCAACTTGCATCAATGTTTATTTTTCCCATATTTGGATCTGGAGGTCTCCAATTGGAGCTGCACTAACTTTTTTGGATCCAGTAGGTTGCTGGTTTTGAGGTTGATTTGCCAAAGCTTTTATGAACTCCCCTCTCCAAATGTTTGTTGTTTCAATCACAGTAGTGGGGTTTAGAGGTTCCTTGTTGAAAACATTGTTGTTTCTTGCAATCCATATCCCCCAGCAATTGAAGATCACTCTTTCTAAAAGATCAGCAGGTATCTTTTTCTCCTTCCTCAGTTTTATCATATCTAAATGCCACCCAGAAACTGAAGAAATGTCTGACAACTCCTTAATACTCAGAGTTCCATTAGCAAACCAAATTGGAGTTGTCCACACACACTTAAAAAGGAGATGTTCAGTGGTTTCTGGTTGAGACAAACATAGGGGACACACCTGATTTTGAGCACACCTTCTTTTTGCCAGATTGCTTCTTGTAGGGAGTATATTGTTCACCACCCTCCACCAGAAATGCTTTAGCTTAGGAGGTAGAGAAAGGCTCCAAATTACCTTTATATCCTTCTTGTCATCTATTAATGAGCTGCCTGCTAATTCTTTATTATCTTGCTGCTGTCTTGATAAATCTTCCAGTCTAACAGCAGTCTTGTAACCTGATTTAACACTATATTCTCCATTAGCTGTCCATTGCCACACTCTTCTGTCTTTCCCAGGTCTCCATTGCAAAGTTTGGGATAAGATTGCTTTAGTAGCTACATGATCAAACATATTGCATATAGTTTGAACCCTCCAACTTTTAAGTTGGGTGTTGATCAGCTCCTTGACTAGCATATCTTCATTATAATTACCACTTTTGCAATGCTCAGACAGCTTTATATTTCCCATGAGCCACTTATCTTTGAACACCTTTACTTCATCTCCTGACTTTACTTTCCATCTAGAGTCTGTTTCTAAGATAATTTTGATTCTTTGAATATCTTTCCAGACTCTGCAGCTTCTTCTTCCTTGTTTGGCCTGCCAGAAATTGGATTGTGGGTAGTAGAAGGCTTTGAACACTCTAGAGACCAAAAGCTCATCATTAGTGGCAATTCTCCATCCTTGTTTAGCCAACAATGCAAGATTATAGTTCCTAAAATCTTTGAACCCTAAGCCCCCCTCATCTTTGCTTCTAGTAACTTTGTTCCAGGCCAGCCAACTAATTTTTCTTTCTTCAGGATTATTGCCCCACCAAAAATTCCTTACAGCAGCAGTTAAGCTCTTATGAAGATAAACTGGTAAGATCAATGCAGACATAAGGTAGCTTGGGATAGCTTGCACAATGGCTTTAATCAAGATCTCCTTTCCTCCATTTGACAGAAGTAAACTTTTCCACCCTTTTAAGTGTTTCAGAACTCTCTCATTTAGTACAGTAGTGGCCTTCCTTCTATTTTTTCCCCAGAACATGGGAATTCCTAGATAGACAGCTTCATCATTGAGTTTTGGCAATTGCAGGGTGTCTTCCATGACCTTCCTTGTAGTTTGATCTGTATTAGGGGAGATCAAGAAACCTGACTTCTGCAAGTTCATCTTCAGGCCTGACTCTGCACCAAAAGATTTTAATATTTCCAAGAAGGTTGCCACCTCTTTTTGGTCAGCTCTTAAGAAAAAAATGACATCATCAGCAAAGCTCAAACATGTAATAGTAGGTCCATTATTTGGAGTACTAAAACCCATAAGCTCTCCTCTTGTAGTAGCCCTTTCTAAGCATTTAGTAAGCACATCCATTGCAATCACAAAAATGTATGGGGATAAGGGGTCACCTTGCCTCAACCCCCTATTTGGCACAATTTCAGCTATATCACCTCCATTTAAGCTCAAGTTGTATCTCACTGTAGTGATACATTGCTCTATCAATTGACACCATTTGCCACAGAAACCCAACTTTTGAAATACTTGAATGATAAAGGACCAACTGAGCATATCATATGCTTTGTTGAGATCAAGTTTTAACACAACATGTTTAGGGTCTTTCTGGGTAGCATTAAGAACATGGTGGGTTATAGAGGTTGCAATCATGACATTATCATGAATGCTTCTATGAGGGACAAAAGCTGATTGGGTTGGGGATATGAGATTCCCCAGAATTGGCTTAAGTCTATTTGCAAGGATCTTAGAAATGACCTTGTACTTAAAATTACAGAGGCCAATGGGTCTGAAGTGTTTAGGTTGCTCAGGAGAAGTAACTTTAGGAAGTAAGGAGATTCTTGTAAAATTAAAACTTTTGAGGAGAAAGCCAGTTTCAAAAAAATTCAAAACAGCATTGAACAAATCTGCTTTTATTACCTCCCAGTGATGTTGATAAAATCCTCCCTGAAATCCATCAATGCCAGGAGCTTTCCACTTACCTAATTGGAAAGTGGCCTCCTTTACCTCTTCTAAAGTAGGTCTCTTTACCAATTCATCATTCATTGTCTTAGAGATTTGCTGCTGTATACCATCCAGAGTGCTAAACTCTGTACTCCCCGGTTGACCTTTGTAGATGCTTGAAAAAGTAATCTGTAAGTAATTTGATCATTTCACCATCATCCTTTGTCCAGCTGCCATCATCTTTTTTCAGTTTCTGGATTCTATTCCTATGCCTTCTTTGAATTGTTTTAGTGTGGAAGAACTTTGTGTTTTTATCTCCCAATTGTAGATATTTAGTTCTTGCTCTTTGTCTCCAGTAGGCCTCTTCCCTGCTCCAAAGCACTTCCAGATTTTCCAAAAGTGATCTTCTTTCTTCCTCATTATGCTCATTGCAATGTGACTCTTGAATGATTGCTAGTCTCTTCTGTATTGCTTCAATCTGTGATCTTGAATTAACAAATCTAGACTTCCTCCACAGTTTAAGCCTAGTCCTGGTATTCTTCAGCTTTCCTTCAAGCTTATACATATTAGATCCTTGAACTTCCATGCCCCAACCCTTTGTAACCACCTCATTGCAATCTTGAGCTTGTAACCATGCTTCTTCAAATCTGAAAGGGGGAGGTTTCTTTTCCACTACCTTATTAGTGTTGAGGACAAGAGGACAGTGATCACTTCCAATGTCCAAGTCATGAGTGAGGCATGCATTTGGAAAGGCTTCCCCCCAATCCACATTGTGTAAAGCTTGGTCTATTCTCTCTTTCACAATATTGTTTGGTCTATGATTGCACCATGTAAATGCAGGACCTACAAAACTCATCTCAATGAGTCCCAAAGAGTTCACCATAGCTTGGAATTTGTTGATCCTCCACATGTTGGCTTGTGCACCTCCTTGTTTTTCTCTGTAGCTACCAATGTCATTATAATCCCCAATAATGCACCATGGACTAGTGACACTTCTGCTAAAATCTTTTATGTCACTCCAAATCAGCTTCTTTATCTTCTCTTTGGGAGCCATGTATACAAAGGACCAAAAGGCAGTCTTCTCTTCACAACTTACTCGAGCATGAATTGTGTTTTGTGTTGTATACAAAACTTCTACATCTATATCGTTAACCCACCATAAACTGAGGCCTCCAGAAGCTCCTTCTCACTTTCTCCATATATTTCCTTTTATTCTTCTCACTTTCTCACTTTCTCCATATATTTCTTAGTCTCTATAAGAAACAAGAGACTAGGGTGATGGGCTCTAACTAGCCCTCGTAATTGCTGGACTGTCAGGAGTCACCCGAACCCCTGACAGTTCCAACTAATCACTAACATGGATATTGTGGCTGTTCGGGTTCAGCCACCATACCCATAGGAGTTGTTAGAGATTGTGCTAGATCAACCATACCTTCCACAAACATGCGATTCAATCTATTTTCAAAGTTTGATGCTTCTGTTGTTGGGAATAAGATCGCAGATTCACCCTTCTGACTCCTTCTCGCCTTCCTCTTCCTAACTGATTCTCTCGTTGAACTCTTCTTACTTCCCCCAGATACCTCAAATTCTCATTGATCTCCTCGTTCCGTCTCTCCAGTGCTTCAGTTACTTCCTTCGACTCATGAATTACCAGGCTTCTTTCTTGTTGCTTGAATTTCTTCTGCCCTAAACCCTCCAAGGTGTCTTCTGGTTCTTCACGTTTTCTTTTGAGAGAGAAGGGGTTTTTGAACAGTGTGGCCAAATGAATATCTCTGTAAGGGTTGACTTGTGAGGGAGATAGATCATGAGGGCTTTGGGTTACTGGGTTGGGCTTATTAGCACTTGTTTTGTCCAATATCAACTTGACTCCCCTTAGATTTGTGTTGATGGGCTTCAGTCCACTGCATTCTAACACTAAATCATCACAAGTTTCATTGGGCTTAGCAAAGCCCATATTTTGGGTTTCAGGCAACGGGTTGTCTTTAGGGCACTCGAATGGGCTTTCGGGTGGTTCTTCCACATAATACTGGATCGGGTCCTCCCTATCCTTATCATTAGGGTTAACAATTGCCTTACCCTTTTCTTTGTATCGAGCGGCGGCATCAGAGCTTTCCACCTGGCAGTCCTCCCCACCGTCCGATCGCACTCTGTCATCCTCCGTACGTTGTACCGTATCAATTGTTCTTTCCACCTGCGTCTTTTCCACGCGTTTTCCTGTACACGTGTTCTCCTCTGTTTCATCAGGGAAATGATTCGGTGCTGCAGTTATGGGTTTTCCGGTGAGCTCCATCATCTGCTGCCGGCGTTCATCAGCGATGTTGAACTTAACTCGGAGGTTTGGGGTTTTCCTTGCTGCTATCGCTTCCTCGCGAGTGATCTTCTTGCATTGGACATCTACATGCCCTATTCGATCGCATCTATAATAGTATTCTCCCAATACTGGAAAGTGAAACTTGGACCTATAATCCTCCCTATTGGAATTCCCATTGGACTTGTAATCTTCCGAATTCTTGATGTAATGAGCCGAGTTTGGGCCACTCAATTTTAATCCAATGGACTCATAAAAATGATGGATGCGTAGAGGTTCTTTGACGAGTCAAATCACATGCGAGTGCTAGGGGTGAGCAAAACTCACCCAACCCGGCCGCCCCAAACCAGTCCGAATTCAACACCTGTTCATGCTACTTAATTGGATATGGGTATAGAATTGCGAACCCGAACTAACTTTGATAGATCATGACTTTAAAATTGAAAAAATCGATTAGGTCCGGTCCGGTCCGATTAAAATTTTATATGAAAAATTTACATATTTTTTTAGTTAGATAATTTCATCCAAGTTAAATTTTATAAGACCGAACAATAGTTTTAGTTGATTTTCCCCAACATATGCATTAATATGATTTTCTCGATTGACTAGAATGTCAGATTCGGCTTTGTTATGTATTAGCAAGATTTAAAATTTGTTTCTTTTTTCCAGTTTGCACTAAATATGTCTTGTTAATAGACATAAGTTTGCCAACGGATTGCAACATTTTGAACCTGTTTAAAGCCGGCCGAACCGGTCCGAGTCGAAAGGCTTGATCGGATTTGGGTTTGTCGACTACTTGATTGAGTTTGGGTATCGATATGACCAACTCGGGATCATTGGGTTGGGTAGGAAACAAAGCCCTCACCCGCCCAACCCGGTCCGTGCTCTGCCGTAACTAGTAGTACCAGTAGTAGTAGTTGTGGGGATAATTTGCCCTCTTAAAAAGAAGTATCACCTCCGTTCTCTCTCTTCCTCCCAATTTTTATTTTTGTCACTATTCACTGGGTCACTTTGACCCGATGATTTGATTATCAAAACGGTGCAATAATTTGATAATCTTTTTAACGTATTGTAGAGTAACACTATGAAAAAATTATTAAAAAATTGCATCATTTTGCGATCCGAATTGACCCGGTTACGGGTTAAAAAGTCTAAGTGGGGAGGAAGAGAGGGAACTGACTAGTAGTAGTAAGAAATGACACTAGGAGGGGTGTAAAAGTGTCCTAAAAGTTAGCTCACCAAATGGGTGGAAGTGGTGAAAGTGTCATTTCCCAAATTGTAAGGTTGCCAGAGTTTCTTCTGTGTCAAACTAGAGGAGGTGAAAGTGTCATTTCTTAAACTGTGAGGGGTAGACTGAGAGTCTCTTCTGTGTCAAACTAGAGGGGGTGAAAATGTCTTTTATCCAAAATTTCCACTCAAAATGGTACTACTACTAGTATCAGTGAAGGGTGAGGAGCTTTCAGCTTGTGTGGCAATGGAGACAGGTGACTGGCTGAGCCGGTAGAATAGATAGATGGAGAAGAGTGAAGAAGAAGAGAGAGTTGAGTTGAGTTGGATCTTCAAATCACTTTTTCCGGCGCTCACCGATCGATTTTAGCCATCTGATCCTCCGTCGTCGTCTTCTTCTTCGAGGTTTGCTTCTTTCTTTACCTTATTATACTGATTCCTGCACTTGTTTTGATTTGGCATGTAGCTAGGGCTCGTTGTGATTGTCAAATTTCCCCCCTTTTTAAATTCCTGGGGTTTAATCGACTCGAGTGGGTGGGGTTAATTAATTGTATCCCATTCACCACCACCTACCACTAATGAGTATCGCCGCCGCTGACGAATTCTAACTGATTCTCTGCTATGCCCTGGTGGTTGGTTCCGTCGTTCTAAGTAAGACAAGCAATTGACACTGTTTGATTATCTTCACAAACCTCCTTACTATGTAGTACTAGTTTTTAGCATTTGACTTCTTTTGATTCTCTCAGTTTAAATAAACCTGCTTGCTTTTTGTGCCACCCAATTCTCATCTTCAGTTCAAGACAAGACTCCCTCAAAACCGGTACAAAATTGTTCCAACTCATGAATTTTTGGATTTGGAATTTGGATGCCTATTGATATTAGGTTGATGGGGAGGGGGGTATATTCTTTAAATGCATCCGTCAAGTAATAGTTGTCAAAATTGAGATCCAGATAGTGAAACGAAATTCATCTGCACCGAATTGTGAATTGAATCGAATCGTGAATCGTAAAGATTCGGTTGCAATGTTCTTAAGTAGATTAGCATGTGAATCTTCGTCAAATTCATTTGGCTGGGCATAGTATCCAATATCATACAAGTGTTAAGCACCGCGAGAGAGGAGCATCATACCCATCTCACAAGCTTGTGGGCTTTTTAGTAAGTGGGTGTCCCAAATCATATACTATCTTAACCTTAGATATCCGCTCCTTTTGCCCGGAAGCCTCCGCCGAATTTCTTGGAATCACATGTATGAGCGTGCACTGGACCACGCCAGACCACCTGCTGGTGCTCCAACTCATGAATTTGACCGTCTGCAAGAACACCTCATCCATCATTCATGGAAGACTCATCCGACAGCCATGAGAACACTGCACATCTCACCATTCGATTCACCACGACAATGCGCACGAACCTGGCTGTGATACCACCACTTGTTGGGAGAGTTGGGAGATTAAGCACCGCGATAGAGGAGCACCATAGTATGATTTGGGACACCCACTTACCCAAAAGGTCACAACCTTGTGAGTTAGTGCCCAAATCATAGTATATTAACCTTAGACATCCTGCCACCATCTCGATGGGGGACATTCCGCTCACACATGATACCCAACAATGTCATTAATAGGAATTTCATTTATAGAAAGCTACGCAACAAGCCTTGTCAAAACATTGAGCACCGATGTTCATGTTGCGAACCATGAAAAATCAAGCATGTGCCACGTGTCCTGAATCTCCCAAAAGTCAACTTATTGAAATTTTATTCTCTTCGACGAGTCTCCACATAAGCGGAAAAATAACATTAACTACACCACAATATAAGTAGTTAATTGTTTATCACATCTGCCAATCCAAACCAATTAAGATGGCTTCAATGTCAGCTGCCAAAAGCTGCTGCAACCAAGGAACCTTTGGCTAGGAAGGTCAAGATCTGACCTATTCAAGCCCAGAGAATGAAATCATTTCCCATCGTCGACATTGTCAAAAGCAAAACGACAAATCTGGATAATCAAATGCAAATGGAGACGATTGAACCAACCATCTGTTAGACGACAAATTAGGCAAACTCAGCATTCACTTGCTTTCTCTTCGCTAGGCTTTATTGTATCAGCAACATACTACACTTTCCAGCGGTAGCACATTCAAATTCTTATAACTACTTATCCCTCCATCCATGGATCAAACATACCAAGTCACTTGGAGCACACATCTCGTGTCTACGTTTGCGAGACCCTTAGTTTCTTCACTATTTGTTTTTAATCAGAAGATACCAGAGTTTGGCATAGAAAAGCAAGACAGAAGCAAGAAATTCAAGTAACCACATTCCGGATTTCTCTTATGCATCAGACTTCCCTTGAGAAATTTTTTCTGTGATGAAATAAGACCATAGGAAGACTACGAACATACATAATGGGAAATTATTTAGTTACTGTAAAAAAATCATCTTTCATGTAACAAAAGGTAATCTTACCATTTTGACCTAAAATAGCTGATGTACCTCCGCTTTTAAACTTGACTCAATCGATATCTATTGTCTCCAACCCATCAAACTCATGCAACCACTTTGTTTCTTTACCTTACCCTCTCAGAGTTTGGTTTGGCATGTTATTAGGCTCTTTTGACTGTCATTTTATCCCCCCTTTTCTGGATTTAGTCGACTTCAATGGTTAGTTATATTCAATTCATGGGTTCACCACCTAATTAGTATTGCCGCGGAGTTCTAACTGATTCTGCTATGACTATACCCCTCTGTCCCGGTGGTTTTGTTCTAAGACAAGCAATCAGGTTTCTTTAAGTTAAACATTCACATACATAGTTTGTGCACACTGTTTGCTTATTTGATGCATTCGTTTCTTCGCAAACCTTACTCTATAGTTTAGCCAGTTAGCCTTCGACTACTTTTGATTCGCAGTTAAAAAGCTGTTTTCTTTGTGCCAATTCCGATCTTCAGTAACAGACTAGACTCCTGAAAACCTGTGCAAAATGTTACAAAGTAATGAAATTTCCAATTTGGAATCGATGATGAAGTACGTATTGATATTAGGTTGATCTCAATGTAAATCATGGTTTCTTTTTGGTGTGGGGTTTGGGGGCAGGGTGATTCTTGAAAGGCATTCTTCAAGTAGTTTTCAATGTGTTATTCTCTCTATGTACATCTCCATGTTTTTATGTAAAGCCTGCTTTTTACAAGTTAAACATATGATTTCCCACATGTTTTTTCCAACTTGCAAATAAGTTGATTCAGTTTTCAGTTAAGTACGTGATAGTTCTTCAGTACTCTCGGTTAGTAAAGACTTTGTCTGTTCATTTACTAAATTGTTGAATGATGCTTATTGCTCCAGGTTAATTTGGTCACAACAAATTTGATATGGAAATTTCAATACGCCTTTCTCAGTGTTTGGGTTAATAGGATTTTCTGTTATGAGATTCGTCAGTTGATGTTACAATAGGAGACAATACAATTGTATTATAAAACTGTAACATGACAGGGAGGGAGAATGTTCAACTTGAAAAAAAAGGTGGAGTGGTTGATGAAGGTTCCTTGTCCACTCGAAGTGAAGATTCAGGAGTCTGTCAGATGTCACGTCAAAGTTCAGACAAGGAGGCTGGGTTGGAAGTTTGTCGTGTATGCCAATGTTCTGAATCTGAGAAAATAGGAGATATTGTATTGGGATTTTTAGGTATTAATCCGCCACTACGAGATTCACATAAAAGAACTGAAGATGTGAAACAGGAAGGCAAAGCAGTCCTAAAAGATGTTGAAAGTAGGGACTCATTTAGTAAGAGTGACAGAAAAGAATCTGGATTTGTCGAGTTTGTCAGTCCCGATGGAGAGGTTTTCATTTGTAATACCGACATGGAAATGGGATTAAGTCGCCAAAGAGACACATTAATTGAGTTAGGTTGTTCTTGTAAGAATGACCTCGCTCTAGTACACTATGCTTGTGCGCTTAAATGGTTTGTGAACCACGGGTCGACTATCTGTGAAATATGTGGATGTGTTGCGAAAAATATTAAAGCTGCAGATTTCAAGAAGGTATTGGTTTCTCTGAAGGATTATGAGTTGTTGAGAGAAAGAACTGCCAATGGGGAGCCCAGCACTTCCCTTGTGCAGACAAGTTCGGGTGTTGACCCTGATGCCGTTGCTGCTATCCGAAGACAAAGACTGAGTGAAATTTCATTGTGGTTTAATCCACATAATAGCAACCACTCTGTCACAGTTTCAGGGGTTGACGAATCTTCTGGCATAGTCACTGAAGGAGGTATCCTTGCTGAAAATCCTGCAACCAGGTGGGCTGTAGAGGGTACAGGGATATTGCTTGCGACCGGACTGCTTACTGTCACGCTCGCATGGCTCATTGCTCCTCGTGTTGGGAAGGTTGGAGATTTTAATTTTCTTACTTGTTGACCGTTGCAGAGGATATATTCTTCATCATTTCACACTTGCATTTCAAATATATTACTGTCTTGCTTTACATGGAGCATGAAGCATTTCATTAGAAGGATAGTGCCTTAAATTTCGGTTTTCTAACCTTCACACTTTCTTGGTTATTTTCAAACTATTCATGCACAGTATCTGGATCGAAACTTACATTTCAAATCTCCAATACTTTTCACTTGCTTGATAAGTGGAACATTAGAAAAAGGGAGTTAAGTGGCTCCGTAGACCTCATTGGTAGAGTAGAGTGTATAGTCTGTTAGTGAGAAAATTTTGATTGATTGGTCAGAGAGATATGAAGAGTCGAGGAGATCTTTTGAGAGAATCTCCCTCTCTCATAGACAGAAGAGGCAGCATGAAATATTAAGAAAAAAGGGTATACATATAAATATTGTGTCTCTTCTTATCTCATGTCATAAGGTTTAGAATAGGGACAGCAAGTGGAAATACTATTCCTGTTATTCTCCTAAGAGGCAAACAATAAATACGGAAATCTATTCTTTAGAGAATGGTGGTTTGGACATGTCAACCAGAACTAGTTCGTTTTATGCTAAGTTGCTAACCGATATTTGACTCCTTTAACATTAATAACTGGGTATAAATTTCTTCTGGGCCTCTTGTTTAGGTTAGGTTCTGTGTTTGGCCTCTTTTTTTGTTCTTGGGTCTGGGTGTAGATTAAAGCTAGTGCATGGTTTTAGCGGCCTTGTACGGTTTTGGGCCTCGTTGGCATCATAGGGTTAGGCTTGGATTTGATCTGTCTTCTAGTATCGTTGTAATGGTACTCGTGTACTAGTCTCTGTTATCAATATATTCCTTCTGTCTCCGGTGAAACAAAAAGTTTAGAAATTCACTAAATTTGTTTTACGTGTAAGACACACCAGTTTAAGTCAATTGAGGTAGTTTGGGGAATGTTAATTACCGTTGATTCTTTGAGCATTTTTCTACTTATTGTATATTTGCTTTCTTACCTGTTATGTAGTTAGGTCTCATCTGACAGATACTCCCTGCTTGCAGAAAACTGCCAGAAGTGGTCTTCACATTCTTCTTGGAGGCATTTGTGCATTAACTGTTGTAATCTTGTTTCGCTTTGTAAGTTCGACGATCACTAACTTACCTTCTTTTAATTCTTTGAATGTATTCAATTGCTGTTTACGGTAAGTTGTCTTTTCAATGTTAATGTATCTTGATCCAGAAAGCATGTTGTGAGGAGAAGACCTTCTGTAGTTATCTAGTACCCAATGAAGCTAATAATTCTGTAAAATCTGTTCACTGTGCTTAACATATATGTAACATGAAAAGTACTGAGGGTCGTATAGTATAGATGTCTAGGGAAAAAGTACTAATGCTTTGATATAATATATTAATTCAAATTCTATTTGATATAGTGTGGTCAAATCAGTCGCAAGTGTGTCTAACATGTGGGTGTTGGGCAAGCATCCACCACACTATTTTGATTGACACTGCGGTAATTCACACAAATGAATCATCTTGCCAACAGCTAATCCTGTTATTGCTCGTGTGTGTCTTTTTTCCTTTTTCTGAAAAGAGTTGTTTCTTGTTGTTGTGGCTGCCCGTCGTATTATTCCATCTGGAAATGGATGTCTTAAAAAGAATGACACTGATAGATTAGGATCACAAAAAATGTATAACAATATCATTCTAACTGAAGAAATGCCTTACCAACAGTTTAATTGTCACACATTCAACAATGGGTCTTGACTCACGTAGGTGTACAATTGAATGGCATCGAGATTGTTTCACTTTGATGAGAGGTTCGTCAACCATGAAAGAGGGCGGTTAAAAATAAATTCAGTAGCATATAAAATGCTCAATATCTTCTGCCATGCTAAGATCACATTCATGTCAACATATATTGGTATATAACCGCGCCATTTCTTAGTGAACATTAGTTACTGTTATCTTGATGTTGGGGTTTGGTTATATACCATATTGTTTACTTACTAATTATGTATACGGTCTAATACATGACACTGTTCAATGCTTCTTATATTGTATGTCAACGATGTTGATGTAGTGTATAGGTCATTTGGTACATACCCTCCTCCTTATCATACTCTTAATTCTTACACTATCATACCATATTTCAAGTTCTGTTTTACAAATGATGCTTTCTCTTTATCCTTGTTTGTCTTGAGATAGTAAACGAGTGTTATTTTATTTTGAAAAACAGAGAATACTTTAGCTGCGTCTAGTACATTTGAAGTCTATGTTTACTGGACCCTTCATTGGACGAGGTATCCTTGTCTTCTCGACATATACTTGGTCTGAGATGTGTCCGGTTCTTCGAATAACATATTAGACATGTCTATAGAGGCAGATATGCTTATGACTGAAATGCATGACTACCGCTGTTACAAGTCAATCAGCGATATACAGTTGGATATTCTAGCAAATACAATATGCTTATAATGTGAGGTAATACAGTAGACAATTGATATAGATAGAACTGCGTACCTTGATGCATATCATGATTTGAGATTTACGAAAATAAGAGTTCAGGACTTGCAATACAATATGCTTATAATGTGAGGTAATACAGTAGACAATTGATATAGATAGAACTGCGTACCTTGATGCATATCATGATTTGAGATTTACGAAAATAAGAGTTCAGGACTTGCACTTTAAAGAAAGGGTCTAGAAATTTCAGTGAAGTTCATATGATTTCTAACTTCCCTTGGAAGTAAATCTACTCAGTCCCTAGTGCAACTTGTGTGTAATAGCTTTCATACTGATAGGTTTTGTCTTTTACGTACGGGTAAATCAATGGAGTATGTATGTTTGGAAATAGAAATGGTTCCTCGTCTGTTGTACAGTGTAGGTCCGAAGATGTTAGAAGTGGAAGGGTTGTGGGGAAGAAAATAGGTTATAGTCGCAAAATTACCATCAAGGGTTGAAAAGGCTTTTGTACTGCGGGTAAATCAAACTTTTCTATCTTTGGTTCAGATAGCAAAGTTCTTGGATAATGTTACCACCTTCACTTATTTGGGATCCGGGACTAATGTTCAGTGAAAGGAAAGATTAAGAGTTGAAACAACAGTTTGAAGGAAGGGTTGAACTTGAGTGGAATAGATAAGTGGAAGACATAAGTCAATCTATGAGAAGTAGTTGATTCCGCTGCCTTATCCAATTTTGAGAATTACAGAAAGGAAAACGGGACAGGAATGAGATCGAAGAGTCCCCAATGGAATTGTTGGTTTTATGAATATTATTAAAAATGAAAAGAAGTCGAATACGCAGTTGAAGAAATTGTCTGAAATTGCATCTTAGAAATGGGCTCTACCGAAGCAATTCAGGAATCGTTCTTGTAACTGGAACAAGATCACTGAGATCAGGTAGCTAAGGTAAACTGTAAAAACGTTCATTTGTCCAGATTTACACTATGTTTGAATTGATTGATTTGATAAGAAAAGGAAGGAATCAATGAGAAAGAGATTTCTCCCACCTATTTGGAATAGCTTTGAAGTGAGAATTGGTGAAAAACAAAAAGAAATCATGAAAAAGGAGAATCCTACCTTGTCATATTATACTTCTACCACGTTACTACTTCTGATAAAACCTACTTCTACCACGTTACTACTTCTGATGAAACCTACCTTGTCATATTATACTACTCCCAATAAATTTTCCTTATTCAGATCCTTTTGTTTTATGTGTGATCAGTTTTTTGCAGTGAGAAGTGAGACATTATCCAATGTATCATCTTGCGTATGCTTATTATTTGTATATCGACTTATTTGGACTTGTAATATACGTATTTTACAAAGCCTTTCATCTCTATCAAGTTTTGGATTTGCAATAAATCGTTTGTAAATGTTTTTTTATGGAAAGGACATTTCGCTCTAGTTCGGGCACTGTATTGTGGATTCCATAATGGTGAAGTCAACACGAGATTTTGTTTTCCTTTCTCCAATACGTTTATCTCCTGCTGGAATTCTTTGTCAACGGTGTTTGTAGGGTTTAGGGTTTGCTCAAGGAGTTCCGTTATCAAAGTATTTAGTCTTGTTGTAATGGATGCTTATGGACGTTACAGAACGTAGAAAAGGAGGATCTTACATACGAGGAACTGTCAATATGTCATTTGCTACATAGAGAACGAAGATGAAAAAGATGTGGTCTGGAAAAATCTTTGAGAATCTGGGATATCGTAGGTGTATGTCTTTTGCAAGTGGGCACTTTTGAGGCTTAGCTGGATGCGGGAAGCCATAACCTATTTTTATAGCTAAAGATGAGATTGAAGAGTGGTTGGTTGTGACTTTTTGTTTTTTGTTTACTTTAAGGGTTGAAGTTCTTATTCACATGGATAGCCTCACTAGGTGAAATGTATAGGAAGTCCTATAAAATGTAGTAGAAATTTCGAGTACAATTTTTTGGAGTGGAAAAGCAGAATTTTCAGTGTTGACTGGGATACTGTGTCTACTAATTTATGGAGGGGATTTGGTGAATAGAGAGTTTCAAGTTTTAACAGCTCTTTGCGAGGAATAACCTTGTAGAAGGAATGAGGGGGGAGGTCTGCAATAGAGGTTGATGTTGCTTTGATTCGTAACACACAGAGAAGAGTTGAACTTTTTTTTTACCGATTTCGTTTCAAATTCGAAATACGAGTAATATCAAGGCAATAGTGGTGTGGTGATATGCCTTTACAATGGATAAGTGTTTATGAGTTAAGAATAAATAAATCCCGGAAGAATCTAAATGATTGAGAAGTTAGGCTACCTATTGATTGTACTTTCCATGGCTTGTTTTTCCGTGCTATTCAACGTGCTGTCTTGCTTGATAGCCAAAAAAATGGTTGATTCATTGCCACTTCCATAGTAACAAAGCTCTCTTGAAAGCTTTGTAAGACAGTGATTCCACTCCTATAGCCAAGGCAATGGCTCTTCGGTGTGCTGAGAGCCTTTTTGACTGTAGGTAGTTCCAAATCTTGTAATGTTTGGAACTTATGCTCATGAAGTGATCAGAAATGCTGATATTTTAATTGTCATATCTCTTGTAAGTAAAGGCACCATGTCCAGTCATAGCCGCAATTAGTGAGAAAATACATGCAGACTCACGAGGATTGTTATAATGGCCAAGTTTGGTCGGAAACTAATAAATGCAATGCCAAACCAACTATGAAGCTCTGTCAATTAGCATTTTGCATGCATGGTAGACTAGAAGTGGTATTTGGCCCTCTCCGGCAAGAATGGTAGACTAAAAGTATCTTTGAACTTCTCAAGGGAGAAGCATTTGTGTTCCTTTGGAGTAAAGCTTTTTTTTTAGTAGCTATTTTGTTCCGGGGAATGTGTATACTATTACTAGGCATAGAATGGATATTTTTGCCCTTCTTTTGATATGAGTTGAACGTGAAGCTGATACCATTTTTCTTCAGATGGTTAGTCTACTAACGTGTTTTCTGTGGGTAATGATGATTCCTGCAGATTGTGCTTACAAGAATCAAATATGGACCTGCTCGCTATTGGGCCATCTTATTCGTCTTCTGGTTTCTGGTGTTTGGCATTTGGGCTTCAAGAACTCACACCGCTCATACAACTTAAAATAATATTACATTGCGTTATACTACAGACACAAGTTTACTGCCATGCCGTTGTGAAACAGCTTTAGTTGGGAGTTTGTATATTATTTTATCTATCTATCTATCTATCTATCTATCTATGAGTTGGCCAAGTAGAGGCTGACTGAATTTGTCTTTCTTTGACTGAGGTGTTCTAGATGAGCATTTACTCTATCGAAAAGAATACTGGTGATTTTCAATTGTAAGTTGTCTAAGACAGCAGCGTTTGTTTTGTTTGGAACTCTGTTGTTGAAATAATAAAAAAACTTTGGTACTCCAACAAGTGTTCCTCTGCGCTGTTTTTGGATGAGTCCTGGATTCCGCTATAAGATGAGTTCTCTGTTTGTTAATACTCTTCTGGAGATCTTCCGTTTGTTTAGTTGCTTTTTCTGCTGGTTCCACACTTGTCTTTCATCACCTCTTTCAGATTGTTGTATGCATAAGATATGAGCTAGCTTGAAGGCTCAGTCTCAGAACTGGTTATTGATTCCTTCTTGGAAGGATTTTGCACCCCTACAACAACTGAACAACTTATTCTTATTTCTAAAAAAAAAAAAAAAGTTATTCTTGGGTTTTTTTTGTCATGATTACAGAGAGATTGTGGATTATTTTATGAGATTCAACCACATCCCTGATGTTGACGTGTGCTCAAACAGGCTAGTACGCCATTAGCACACAGGCTAGTACGCCATTTCACGGCTGGCTGAACATCAAAAGAGAAGTAAATTATACAGGAACACACTGAAAGTTTATGTAAGCAATGAGAAAATTTCATAATCGTATTAACTTCCTTCCAACTAATGGTTGTTAGTGGTTCTAGTAACTTCTTGCGTGGCGTCTCTCTGTACAGTGACTATCATAAAGAAGAAATCTAATTTACATACTAAAGTTTTCTCTGGAAAACTGCTGCTGGTGATTAGCGAGCCCAGGCACAACTTGCCTTCCAAGTTCCATCATCGACCGACTCTCTGCAAGCCTCCCATCCATCCCATGCTCCAAACTACTATCAACAAAAACAAAGATAAAACTGATTTGAGGAAAATTAATTGAGGCAACTCTACAACCAAAAATGTGAACAAACAAATAAAATGTACAGTGATACATCAACTTTTCACACAATAATTCTTAGTTTAATATTTTCATAACGTTTTGTAATTAATGTTGATTCGCCTAATCAAAGTTGAGCTGCAAAGTCAAATATGGCCCTTATTTTTGGACCGAGGGAGCATGCATGATTACACTTCATCAGCCGACGCATTTCACTTGCCAGACAACCCAAAACAACACAGTTATTCAGCACCTTTACATACAAAAGAATCCATTTACCATAGTATTTAGTACTAATTTCCTTTCACCTCCTAAATATACCGGTAAGGCAAGAGTGAGGTAATAATCTACGGCTTCTTATTTGAAATTTGAATTGGAACTTCGGACGATTCAGAAAGCTAGCAGCGAGGACACAACACAGTTAGTTAGAATGAGGAATTAAGGGTGGCATTGGAATGAGGTTTCAGTAAACTTCTTACGGCATTCAAAACAAATCACTCGAAAGCAAGATTAGTAGACATATAGATGTTCAATCTGAAAAGATTTGGGCCATGCTAAATTGTTTTGGCTGATCTCTTAATTTTCTAATGATCTAACACACAACTGAAGTAGCAATTTAACAAGACCGCTAAATCCAGTACCAAGACAATTATTTTAGATCTGTCATTTGGCATGGAGTTGAAGCTAACACAGCGCCCCAATATGTGTCAAGTGACAACTGACAACCCCAGCAAAGAGGAGTCAACAATAATTGAAACCACTTCAGAACGAACTTTTCCTTCTTGTTCTCGTCAGGTACTTGTCTTTGGAACGGAGTGAGTGTTACCAAAATTCACTCATACCCCCGTGAATTGCGAATTGGACCGCGTGTTCCAAAACTTGGAACACCAGGATCACTTAATTTGGCGATCCTAGCACTTTTTTCACCTAAAGTATCCATGTAGAAGGGAAAATTAAATTTAGATAAGATAATGTACATCTATTTTTTGAGTATTGACTTCTAAATATTGTATATATTGAGTAGTTTCATACTTTATGATTTCTGAAAAATGGTAAAACTCCTTTAAAGGCATTCAAAGAAGCCTACCCTATGCGTGCCGAATTCCATAGGGTATGGTGTTCCGCGATCCCGTTCCACAAACCGGTACGATATGCGTTCTAGGTAACTTAGGAACGAACTGTCAATGCAATAACGGTACCTCTTGAAGAGCAACTCTAATTTAGCTATGACATCTCTGACTTAGCCTTCTAAATTTGAGTCATTATTGTGCAAGGAACTCAAAACTTGGGTACAAGTATAACATATACGTATTGCCATCTCTGCTTTCGACATGTTCCATCGAATGCCTAAGCAGTGGACTGATTTTAGAATATTTTGTGAGAACCGTTCCTTTTGCATTATTAGCTATATCTAACTTAGTAACAAAATTGATGGATTGTGGCCCATGCTTGGGCATGAGATGCATAACAAGAAACAGACTACAAATTTTTTGGTTGCGACCTTTAAACTACACCAAGCGTATTGAGCAACTGTCAAACAGCACGGTGCCTCCCATCATGTTGTAGATATGGGTTTTACTTTGCTGGAAAAGTTGTCCAAAATAGACCACCAGTGTTCCAGAAGGGAAGATAACAACGCCACTAGTGAGTATCCAGTTGCTAAACCTTAGGACCACTATGCTTGAGTAGAATACTTTCAGGTAACCACATTACAAAATGTCTAGATGAAGCGTGGTAATGCTAGAGATTCCAAGAAGACAAGATTCGGGCGAATTCTGTGGTCAAATGGGCATTCAAGTATAAAATAAATTTCACTTGAAATAATTTATAAGGAATCCTAAAATCTAGAGTTGTTAGATGTGGGAATGTAAAAGCGTTCCACATTCTGCATCTCATCAGTTCCATGTAAAATAGATTACAAAGCTACGCAATTAACTCTAGTACTCCCTCAGTCCCGCTCCATATATTCATTTTGATATGTCCGAAAATGGTTGTCCACTTACATTTTCAAGGCTAAAAATATAATGAAGTTCCAATACTACCCATTCATATTCAATGCACCTAGTCTCGGAGAAAAAAAAATCAAGGATAATAGTGGAAATAACATGTCAAAACTTGTACTGGGAATCTGGGATTCATTAATTGCATGTCTCCAGAAAAAAGTTGCAGTTTCAGAAAAATGGGCTGTCTTTGACGGAGGGAGTATTAGTGTTTTACTAGTTGAACTCCCCGAGGAGATAATATCTGTGCTTGGCCATCTCCCCACCAACAAGGGTATCAAGAAGAACCAAGGCACCAACACCTCCCGCTAACCAAATAAGTTATAATATATCCTCTAAAAGCAAGGAACAACTAAGCAGCTCAAAGCACACACAGCACAGAGATCAACGGTTTGACTTCTCATGGGTCCAGGCAGTACCTCCTTCATGTACTAACCAGTACTTATACTGAATGTAACTTAAGACATAAGGGCGCCAATGATTAGAATTTAGAAGGCAAACAGCAACTTCATTAAAATTTGAGGTCCTCGCTACTTGCTGTTCATCTCAATTTGAGGTCCTAGCTACTTGCTGGTAATTCTAAAACAGTTAACCCCTCTTATGAAGGTATCAGCTGGAAGAAGTTTCAGCTAATTACTCAACGCCATACCTCAGAACATTGATCATTATGGTATAACAGACTAGTCGCACAAACTGTAAAACAGGATATAAGTTGACCATTTCTAAGTTTGGGGTCCTAGCTACTTACTGTTAATCTGAAACAGTTAAACCCTCTCTTATGACGGTATCAGCTGGAAAAAGTCTCAGCTTCACTTCTGGCAAGTAACTCAAAGGCATACCTCAAACATTGAGCTCTATGGTATATTATGCCCTACTTTACCGTGCTCAAACCCACAACACATGCATATTAGCAAACATAAACAGTGAAGTCATTTAATTACGCAAGCCGCACAAACTGTAAAATAGGATATAAGTTGACCATTTCTAGGCTATTCTAGCTATTGAAAGTATTGCAAACTTCCAAAAAGACCAAGTGCCCTATCTCATTACCGTTTCCAACAGAAGCAAGCAGTGATTCTAATTCAACAACAACCCATCAGAAGCAAGCAGTGTACTCTAGCGGCGCAGGACGGCGCGTTAGAGCTCTGCTCGCTGTGAAACTTCAGGGATCAGATCAGAATTCGATTCTGAGCCTGTTGGGAGTGGAGGTGAGACTGATCGATGACCGCATAATCCCCAATCAGAGAATAGTCTGTGAGTTGAACTCTTAGACCCAAACGATGAACGAGAAAAAAAAATCAAGATCAGTTCCAGCGGGCGGCTAGTGGAGGTGCCACTCGCCAGAGGCGGAAGAAAGAATTAGGTCACCAAGAGCGTAACCTGCTCTGATACCATATAGAACTGAATATTGTAATAATCTGCTATAGTAATAATATCTCTAACAGATTACACTTCATGAGCCAGCGCATTTCAGTTACCAAACAGCTTAAAACAACAAAGTTTTCACAGCACCTTCACATACAAGAGACTCTATTTACCCTAGTATTTAGCACTAGTTTCCTTTGTCCTCCTACATATACCTGTAAGGCAAGAGTGAGAAAATAAGAGACTTCGGTCTACGGCTTCTTTCATTTCGAAATCTGAAATTGAACTTGGGAATGATTCACAGAGCTAGCAGCAAGGACACAACACAGTTATTTAGAATGAGGAATTAATAAGGGTGGCGTGGAATGACTCTCACTAGTCCTGTCAGATTTCAGTAAATTCTAATGGCATTCCTCACAAATCAAAAGACAGATTAGTAGACATATAGCTGTTCGATGATTTGGGCTACGACTAATTGTTTTGCCTGATCTCTTAGTATTCTAATGCTCCGACACAACTGAAGTAGCAATTTAACAGCAAGACCGCTTAATCCAGTACCAAGACAATTAGATTTGGCATTTGGCATGGGGGTTGAAGCAAACACAACACTACGCCAATATGTGACAAGCGACAACCCATCAAAGAGGAGATTCAATGGAATCCGTATGAAGCAATTCTCTTCACATTTGGAAGGTTTAATCCTACAAATCTGAATAACAATGGAGAACAAAGTTGGAGGATAGCGCAACTAAAGTTAAACCATGCGATGAGTTTCTACTTCTTCCATTTGTGGAGTGCATTTCTTAGCCAGAGTGTTGCTGCAGTATGCCTGCATCATCTCCCTCTTTCCCAACAGAATGCCTACTTAGCAAGACGAAAAAATAGGCAACGCATAAAACCAGCACTACAACTTTTAAGGAAGGAACGGCAAATCTCCAACAGATCAGTCCAATCAATTGGATTGCTCCTTGAGCTAACTTTAGCCCTATAGTGTTACAAATTTCGCATAATCTAGACTGAAACATAATATTTATGCAACCAGCTTCTCAGCAGTCCAATTTTTCACGGAACAATGAAGGTTTCATGTAAGGCCAGAAAAGGATATGGGCAGAACCCATGTGGCCTTCATTTCTGCCTGCATACTAACCCAGTGTAGAAAATTCATCAAGATAAAACCACGGCCCTTCATGAATACTTGTGCAGTGAAACAAGTCAGACCCAGAAACCACTTCAGAACAAACTTTTCCTTTCTTTTAATTTGTCAGCTACTTCTCTTTGGAACGAACTATCAATGCCATAACAGCACCTCTTGAAGAGGAACTCTAACTTAGCTATGACTCACTTCTGACTTAGCCTTCTAAATTTGAGACATTATTGTGCGAGGAACTCAAAACTTTGGTACAAGTATAACATATATGTCCTGACATGCCTGCTTTCGACACGTTCCATCAAATGCCTAAGCAGTGGACTACTTTTAAAATATTTTGTGAGAACCACTCCTTTTGCATTATTAGGTATATCTAACTTAGTAACAAAAGTGATGGATTGCGGCCCATGCTTAGGCATGAGATGCGTAACAGGAAACTGACTGCATTCAGACGAAATATGTGGGGCACTACAAAACTTTTGGTTGCGACCTTTCTAAACTACACCATAGAGAGTATTGAGCAGCTGTCAAACAGCACTGTGCCTCCCATCATGCTGTAGATATGGGCGTTACTTTCCGGGAAAAGGTGTCCAAAATAGACCAAGGGAAGAAAACAACACCACTAGTGATTACCCAGTTGCTAAACCTTAGGACCACTATGGCTTGGGTAGAATACTTTCAGGTAACCACAGAACAAAACGTCTGGATGAAGATTGGGAATGCTAGTAATTCCAAGAAGACAGATTTGGCGCATTCCGTGGTCCTATGGGCATTCAAGTATGAAATAAATCTCCTAAATCTAGAGTTCTTATAGATGGGAGAAATGCAAGATCTGTATCCACATCCTGCATCTCATCAGTTCCATGTAACATAGGCTAAAAAGCTACGCAATTAACTCTAGTATTACTAGTTGAACCCCCAAGGAGATCATGTTTGTGTTTGGCCATCTCCCCACCAACAAGGGTATCAAAAAGAACTAAGGCATGAAGGAAACAACACCTGTCAGCAACCAAAGAAGTTCTAATATAACCTCTTAAATCAAGGAACAACTAAGCAGCTCAAAGTACTTACAGCACAGAGACCGACGCTTCAAGTTTTCGTGAGTTCAGGCAGAACAAAACTGAGTCTTGACAGCACCTTCGTCATGTACTAACCGGCACCTATATTGAATGTTGTAACTTCAGACATAAGAGCGCCAACGATTTTAAGTCAAATAAAATCAACTTAATAGTATGAATTTGAGGTCCTAGCTACTTGCTGTTAAATCTGAAACAATGCAAGCCTCCCTTATGAAGGTATCAGCTAGAAAAAGTCTCAGCTTCACTTTTGGCAAGTTACTCAAAGCCATACCACAAACTTGAACATTGAAGATTATGGTATACCGTATATTATGCCTACATTTGTGCTCAAAACTACAACACATAGAATGTTGTAACTTAAGACGTAAGAGTGCCAACGATTTGAAGGCAAACAACATCAACTTAATTTCATTTTGGGTTCCTAGCTACTTACTGTTAACCGTTAATTCTGACACAGTTAACCCCTCTCTTATAACGGTATCAGCTGGAAAAAGTCTCAGCTTCACTTCTGGCAAGTTACTCAAAGTCATACCTCAAACACTGAACTCTATGGTATATTATGCCCTAATTTGTTGTGCTCAAACCCACAACATATGCATATTAGCAAAGTTTTCATCCTGTCACAGACATAAACCGTGAAGCCATTTAATTACGCAAGCCGCGTTAACTGTAAAACAGGATATAAGTTGTCCACTTCTAGGCTAGTGAAGGTATTGCAAACTTGAAAAACCACACCAAGTGCCCTATCTCAATACCATTTCCAGAAATGGTTCTAAGTCTACTACCCATATCAGAATCCAGAAATGGAAAGCTAGTTACCTACATTGTTATACAGAAGATCATCAAATATATAAAAGGGTGTAGAGAGATGAGAAGAAAGAGACTCACACTTGGGGGGCTATGCTATGCAAGGTAGAAGATATCATCAGTCATGAGTAGTATATACTGCAGAATCCTCAAAGGGGCATTCCTGAAATCCAGAGGTGGCAGCCTCAGCTCCCTCATTCTACTACAACCCTCCCTCACTCCTCTGCTCCAATCCACTTTCCGAAACAGATAGATGGAATTGGAATTGCTTCCTCCAATCCCAGAATTGCTTCCTCCAATCCTCCTCAAAGGGTTTTCACTGGTCTTGAAAAGGGTCCAACCCATTCCAGCCAGAGTTCTTGAAAACCCATCCATGGATTCGATCCGAGAGCCAGTCCTCCGAGAAATCAAGTAGCTCGAGCAACAATCCCAATGAGTCGGACCCATTTTTTGAATTGGGTTTTTTCGGGTGAAGACGAGCTTGAAGAAGCCTCTGGAGAGACTGACGAAGCATCGGAGCAAAGAGACGGAGGCGACGGAGAGGGAAGGGAACGGCAGTGGTACGGCGTCGTTTGGCAGCGACCACGTTGAGGAAGAAGACGAGAATAGAGAGGAAGGTGATGAGGAGGAGGTGGGCCATGAGAAGATGATGTGGGAGAGAGAGGGGTTAGGGTTCAAGTCCATGCCTATGTCTCTGGCTAAGGTGGCTAATCGGTAGGTGTCTCTGATTAGCTCTTTGGTGGGGATGAAGATCAACAATGGTGTTCGCTTTTTGATGATTGGTCTGGTGGTACTAGTGCTGGTGCTAGTGCTTGGAGTGTCGCAATCGGAGTCGGTGTCATTGTTCTCGTCGTCATCGTCGTCGTGTTGATGGCGATTTTGGGTATGGTGATGAAAAGGGTTGGTGTGAATGGGTTCACCCAAAACCAAAGATCGAACCAGCTTTACGGGAAGCATCTCTCTCTTTCTCTCTTGTGGGGGTTGGGATTATCTGTTTCTTGCTAAAGTAAGTCATTTTCAGACCCATATGGTGACTGTCTAGCTGCAAATAGGAAAAGATAACAGCCCACTGCCTATTCCATTTTCAAGAAAACAACTTTGCACATGTATCCACTGTGCAGTACCCCAGCTCTTTCTTTCAGATTTGACTTTTGTCACTATTCACTGGGTCACTTTGACCTGGTGATTTGAACAGCAAACGGATGTAATTTTTTAATAATTTTTTCATAGTGTTGTAGAATAAAGTTGTTCTATAATACATTGAAAAAATTATCAAAAAATCGTATTATTTTGTTATCCAAATCACCCGGTCAAAGTGACCCAGATACGAGTCAAAAAAGTCAGATGAGAAGAAAGAGCTGGGACGGAGTGGTACCATCTAGGTCGGTCAACAATAGGATACATCCACTATGACAACTGACATGATATACATTCGCTAACGATGCAATACATGCATTATTGCCTTCAAACTAGTACTTTTTACCGTAACGTGTCTTTTCTCTACGTTTTGATTTTTTTCTCTATTCTTGGTCACTTTGACTCGGTGATTTGGATAGCATAATGATCAATTTTTTTGATAATTTTTTCATGGTGTTGTAGAGTAAAAATTGTTCTATAACACGGTGAAAAAATTGATCAAAGAGTCGTATCGTTTTGCGATCGAAATCATCGTCAAAATGACCCAGATACGAGTCAAATCGTAAAAAAGAGGCGATACAGAGGAGATAGTAAGATAACAGTCCTTCATTTTGGTCTTCACATTCGGTAACACATGTCTTATGAATTTAACACAGTCCTTCATTTTGGTCTTCATAGCCTTCAAAAAGATCCACTAAATAACAACCTTTTCACCAAATCAAGCCAAACAAAGACTACTAGAATGTGTGAAATGCATTTTCATTCACTAGGGTAATAAAAGAATAAGATTTTGGCTAGTAGATGTGCAATAAACAGACCTACAAAGTCATATGCACAAAATGTGTCTGCACTCCCATGCCTTCAATCCAGACGAGATACTAGGAGCAATTGTTATCCTTCTAATCCAAAACTATTCAAGATCTCTAGACTAAATCCGAATGATCTGAACATTTGATACCGGGACAACACCGTTCCAATTTACATGAACATATCTAAATAAAACTCGCCTGGCTGCTGAAACTGCATCTGAGGCTCGAACGGATCATTCGGGAAGGTGTCAAAGTAGTCGAATTGAAAGTCGAGACCACTGCCAAAACCATTGTTCTCTTTCGGCTTGCTCTGGACCTCCTCCTTCTCACAAGTAACGTCCGATGAATTCCCGTGCCAAGACCCGCTCGAGTTTGTGACCAACCTTGACCCCGCTGAGTCCTTGCTGTCGAAACCTATCAAGTTGTCGAGCATCGACATGTCTTCCATATGTAACGGGGAAGCCTGCGGTGGCATGACAATCGATCTTGATGCGAGTTTTGGTTTTCTATCCTCGTATTCAAGAAATTCACTGAGTTGTTGCTGTTGCTGTTGACTAGCGTCGTTGTATTTCTCTACTTTGCCTTTCTTGTTGTATATACGACACAACACCCAGTCATCAAGCTGAAATATAAAAATTAAGCAATGATTAGAATAACGCTCTGCCAGAAAAAATATTAAGAATCCGTTTGGTAATGCTTTTGCTTTCTAGAATGCTGTTTTTCAAAATCCAAAAACTGTATTTTTGTGTTTGGTAAAGTTTGTTTTTATGTTTTCTGGAAAGCAACTGCTTCCCCACAGTAATTTTTGAAAAGCAGGGAGGGGTAACTTTCTACGATCTGCTTTTAATTAATTTATCGTTTGACATCATTATCCATTATTAAATATTAATAATATTTTATTATAATAGTATTACTTACTATATCATGTCTAAAATTGTCGTTATGACATTAACAAAAAGTCTAAAACACTAATTACAAAACACAGAATGTCAAAAGTGCTTTTCCACATGAAATTTTATACGAGTTTACCAAACACTTTTTGTTTAAATTCTTATAGAAGCTTTCTCACATTGCTTTCTACAAAACAACTTTCTAAACCGTCACAACATTACCAAACTAGCCATAAGTTACGATTTTAGCAGTTCAAAAACACCCTGGTATCGGTGGCAAACGGAACAGAAACGTAAGGGGAGGCTAAATTTGTCATTTGGTGTATAGAAGGAAAGCATGAAATATCGTACCCTCAAGTTGTCCTTGCCGGATTTCTTGCCGGCGGACCGGTCGACGTTGGCGAGGCGATACTCGTGCATGATCCAGTTGGTTTTGACGCCGTTGGGCGACCTTCCGGCGTAGAAGACGAGCGCTTTCTTGATTCCGACCGCCTTCGGCTTCCCGATCGCCTTGTCGGCTCCGGTAGCCTTCCAGTACCCAGTTCCGGCGGCCCGGTTCGGCCTTGAACCGTTCGGGTACTTGCGGTCCCTCGGCGAAAAGAAGTACCACTCCTTCTCACCGTACAGTGCCATCTCTGAAGCATTTCAAAGAACCAGAAAAATTCGTTAAAACCAGGGTCAATTAATTACTAACATAGCCACAAGTCAAAATCAATTTCAGAAACCATGGATGAATTTTGACTTGAAAATGTTGTGATTTCAGCAAAAGAATCTTCAAATCAGATCGAACCCCTTTTTAAAAAATCTCGAAATAAATTTAGAAAAATTCAAAGATTGATTCTAGAGAATCCCCCAAAAAGTGGGATCGATCGAGCTCTGTTCTACTCTGCTGAGGTTGATCAACCAAACCCATTTTCATTTTCATAAAGAACGAATGGATTAGATTAGAGATGAGAGAGTGGGGCCTACCTGGAAGCTGCCATGGATCGAACTTGTACAAATCGATGTCCTTGATGATGGGAACGGAGATGTTCTGGGAAGCGCATTTCTTGATCAAGTAATGCATCACCAGCTCCTCATCGGTGGGATGGAACCTGAAGCCAGGTGGCATCCCCAACTCGCTGTCTCCACTGTAATTCTTCATCATCCTTCTCCAAATCCCTTCTTCTTTATCTTCTTTCTTTTCTCTGTGAAAGGCGGCTGCTCAATTTGATGAAGAAAAGGGTTTGGTTATGTGTATATATATACGCGGAATATATCTAGATTTACACGTGGGTGATGTGGGTCCCAGAGACCAAAACGTGCCGGAGATTGACTACGAGGAGGATAGAGGAAGACTTAAGGGCAGCCTCTTAAAAAAATAAGAAAAGAAGAGAATCGTGTTCAGTGGCTAATGAGAGTTGGACACGTGTGGGTGGAGACACGTCGGATTAGGGTGATTGCGTCACTGCATATGTCATTTGCGTTGGAGCCACACAAACATTTCTTTTTTCGGGGTAAACAGATAGGGGAAATGTTGGACTTTGACCAAGGGGTTTGACTTCAGTGTCGGGTTTTGATGCTTGTTTACAATTCGCAAGGGGTTTGTTTGTTTGTAATGTAGATATTTGGAAGATAGATATTTTGGTGTAATGTAGTTGTATGATAGGGAGTACCGACTGAGTTCTTGTGATGTACTAATTAGAGGTCTGTACACTGTATTGAAACACATAGAGATTCATAAAGACTTGAAATAATAAATGTGTAGAGACAATTTGTTATGGCTAGAAACTGTGTGAGGAGTGAAAATGACGACCCTCGTATATATACAGAAACAGTAGCAACGATCATGGGAGAGTTATGTTGTTAATCACACCCCTATTAAGACCACTAGGTTAGTCTTTGCGGACATCGCGACGGATATCTCGAAAAACCGTTATTAGATCCATATACAAAGGTTGAACAAGTCTCTTTTATGTTGCACAAATGGTCGCAGATGTGTTAACAACCACCTGCGACGACCTTATAAACCACTTCATCTCCTGATTCCCCTGCGAGCACCGAATTGACTGTCTTAAGGTCTTCATGTGTTGACATGACCCGATGCGCATGATGAGATGGCCAAATGCGAGCTGCTGATTGGTCAATGCAGATGCGGACTTCGACTGTATTTTGGAGTATCTATACCCATTCTAACATAATAATATCATGTCCCTTAAATTTCCAGGTAAAATTGTCACTTCTCTTTTGTGTATGAACATGAATGAAGAACATCATTATCACCGTGACCACCATGGGTGTTTTGGTCTTTATCATTTTCCCTGGACTCGGTGGCTAGAGATGGGATCACAAGAAATATTGACCGACCATAAAAGTGATTGTTGCTCTTATATCCATCACATGCATGCATGGGTTGGGCGATTTTTGGATGCCAAAGTCACCACACTAGCACTATGGTTGCCGACGTGACTGCCACCTCCTCCCAATATGCAACCCTCAAGCATACTAAATTTTTATCCCCCAATTCTTTGATAGGGACTTTCAATCCGTCCCAATCTACGTAATGCAGTCTGTGAATGAAGTGCGCAGATTTGTTAATATAATAACCTTAAGTCAAATCCACGGTCAATGCTTAATTATACGTTGGAAACTTGTGAATTCCATGTAATACCAGCACATGAAACTTAGTGCATGTTTGGCATCCTTGTCTTTAATCAATGTTGATTAAAAACAGGGTTGTTTTTTTAAACTCATTTGTTATGGCTGTTTTTTTACTTGTTTAAAAACAAAAACATGTTGAAAAACAGTTGTTTAAAAAAACAACAAATGTGGTGTTTTTTTGGTGTTTTTTTTTCCATACTATTGATGTTTAAATACATTTCAACTATGATTAGATGCAACAAATATCAAATATATGTCAGTATTGTACGTAAAAATGATATTCAAGCAAATAAACATTGAAATTTAGTAATGTTGCCAAACGTTTAAACACTGTTTTTAAACAGATACCAAACAGTTTTTTTATTCTGTTTTTAAACGTGCTTTTTCGGTACGTTTTTTTCCCACTGTTTTTCTTGTTTTTAAACGGATACCAAACAAGCTCTTAGATAGTGGCAGATTTGACAAACAAATAAATAAATGACCAGGTAAATAAAGAGCGGATGACGAGGATCGGGATGATGACGTAGTAGATGATGGTTTCTCACAACAATACGTATGACATATTGCATGACATATTATTATTGCTGCTAGTACGCACTAGAATATATACAGATTCGAAGAAGGATGATGCGAGGAAGGTCACACTCACTCACTATGCGCAGACAAGAGGGTCCAGCCAGGTGCATACACATCACTATCGAGGTCAAATTATATTAATCCGGGTGCTTATAATAATCTACTCTATCAGTTGTGATTTAATTAATATCCTACTATTATTATTATTTAGTAGTACTAGTACATTAATACTACAATCATCACACAATGTGTAATGTCCCACATTAATTAATTAATTTATTAGTTCATTCGGACGAGAAAGAATTTTAGGTTCAAGAGCATCCACAATAGACGCAATTTAACTATACTTCAGTCAAGAAGTAATAATTTTTCATTTTGGCTAGTTGACATCTAGTGATTTACTGCAGCGGCAGCACACTAAAACTAGTTAAAGTTGTTGCTTTTGTGTTTGAGAAAAGTAACAACACGAACGAGGGAAGACTTGCTAGTTGCTATGGTCAGATAGCTGGAATCAAGAAAATTATAATAAATAGTTCACTTAAAGTTGATTATATTTTCAGCAAATAAGGTGCTAGCTCAGTGAAATAGCCAATTAAGTAGTAGGATATTGTGAATGCTGTAAAGATATGTACTCTTCCTAATCTAGTTGTCAACTGGCCAGGGGCTTTTAGAGATGTTATTACTAGGAGTATCTGGTAAGTCACTGTGTTCTCCCAAGTTGTCAAATGGCTAAATAAAGGTCAGACTGGGACTGCTGCTAGGGATTACCCAATCAAGACCCATTTATATATAATAATTGTATTACTCCTAGCCCACCCACCAATTAAAAGTGCTCTGATTACCCTTTTACCAACTCTGATTCTTAGTGATTCCAAAATTCCAACCAACAAACCCTCCCAAGACTGGTGACAACAAAAAGGGTAAAAGATACTCTCACGCTCTCACCCATTCTCTGTGCTAAACTTCAGGACACTTACATCTCATAATTATGTTATTTCAAATTTTAAGCGGGCATATTTTTCTCACAAACTATTATCAGTGGCAAGACCCCCGCCCCCAACTAACGACATCACACTTCAAGAGTGTAGGTGTCCTGAAATTTAGCACACTCTACGAGTGAAAGTGTCATTTGCCCAAAATCGGAAGGAGTGAAAGTGTCTCTGCATTAAACCTTAGGGGTGAAAGTGTCTGTTACCCATCACAATAGGGTAGATGTTATGAAATTTGACTCACTCAAGGAGTGAAAGTGTCATTTCCCCAAAACTAGAAGGAGTGAAAGTGTATTTGCTTTAAACTTAAGGGGGTGACAGTGTCTTTTACCTATCTATATACTAAAACAGCGCGTTGTTTTCTTGTTCATGGAATTACATGTGTTCCAGAAGTAGCCGTCAGATTTATAAGAGATCAACGGCTATAAATCTTTGTAGAAAATTCCGTCTTTTTCTTTAGCCCTCATTCACTATCTAACCTTGGGACCATTTATGCATAATTCATCCCCCCTTCCTGAACCTGGACATAAGTGTAGACTAGAGCCGACTAGCCCAGCAACCAATATAATTTTCTTGTTGAACACTCCCTCACTCACCCAACAGCAACCAAACGAGTTTTCTTGTTGCCCAAGCAGATAAACATGCCCGAGCAAACACACAGTAGCTTCCTGCTTCTTTCTTCATTCTAATGTGATGATGTAATGAAATATTTTGTTTACCCAGGTAGAATTTTTATGTGATGCAATGCATCAAAGTTATTATCATTCACAAGGAAAAGGACATGAAACATGATCAACCAAGAAAGCAACTACTACTACTTGTGTCCAAGAGTTGAAATTTCCATCATCATTTAGTTTAGTACTCCTATAATATAAAGAACAAAAAATAAATAAAAAAGAAATGGTCCAAGTTAATTGAACATAATATCACATGCATACAATACAAGTTGAAGGTCACAGTCAATGTTTTTCAGAAGCTTTCTGGGAAGGTTCAGGTTTGTGAAAGAGGTTACCAGATTTGACCAAACCTAATCTCTAACTACTAATTTTCTATTGTGACTGTGATTTGGTTACTAGTAGTAGTTTTTGTAGGTATTCATTGTTGATCCTTCTCAGTAACTAGTTGCAATAAAGAATTGAATTTAACTTGTTTTTTCAGGATGTTTATGTTTTGTGATGAGGATGTTTATGTTTTCTGATGCTTGTCTTATTAATAATTAGTGCATGGTGGGGTCAAAGACTTGTCTGCACTGAAAAATAGCACAAGTACATTTTGTGGTTCAGAATCAGCTGAATTGGGACATCACCACTAGAGGAATTCGTTCATTTTCTGATCTAAAGTAGTAGTAGTAGTAGCAGTCCTACTGAAAAAGCATTTTTATCGTCCAACAATCAACAGTTAATCTGGTTTTATCCACTTTTCAAGGGAAAAAAGAAGTCTTGATTTTTATGAGCAGCCAGGCAATTTTTTAGGAGATATTTGGTGTTGGTGGGTGACAAGAAGATTGTTTCTGGGGCTGAAGGAAGGAGGGAGGCTGCAAAGATGACGATGGACTGTAGGATCCAAGTAATTTCTAATGAGCACAACCGTTAACGGGACTATAGAGCTTGCCGGGGTTGAGTGAATTTCAAACACTTTTTGCTTTGTTGCAAGTGTGTGTGTGTGTGTGTGTGTGTGTGTGTGTGTGTGTGTGAGGATCATCTGCATTCAACTAGGGCACTCATATAAATGGTGTTGGTTTTCAAGAATTCCCAAGTCTTCAACTAAGGACTCTGGAAACACAGGTTTCCTTCTCATCAGGCTCCTTAACATCTGAAGTTTTTCCTTTATCCCCAGCATTATTTGTTTTTCATATTTTGTTTTGTTTTTGTGGGTTGATGCACTTCTAGTTTTCTCTAAACAGAAGAACTCACTCAGCAAGATACTCCATGCGTTACTGGAGTAAGAAAGTTTCTTGCCTATAAAGAGTTGGAAACCCCAGTAACACCCAGTTCGTGAACCTTGTTTCTGACTTGTGGAGTACCAGCAGAATAACACAAACCTAATGCCATGCATACAATAACTGACACAAACAGAGCATCTTGGGAGAAAACAGGAGTCATGAGTCTCAATGAAATTTTGACATCACATTGGGTGGACTACTCCCCCCTACAGCTATCATCCAAATGTTGCAGAAACTTCTAAATACAGAAGGAAATAACAGAGACGAGGCTTCAATGGAAAAAGGAAATAACTCCTGGAATATGAAAAATGCTAGTAGTAATATGGAAGACACACGGCAATTGAAGAAAACTCAGCAGGCCAAAATGATGAAGTTGCTGCTGTACCTTAAAAACAAGTGTTGGCATGAGGTGATGATTCTTCCACCTGGGAGCATTTCTTTCTAGTGCTTTAAGCAGCAACACACAAGTTATGCGCAGACAGACTGTTAACTTCTCCAACGCAATGCTGCATTCAAACAAAAGTAAAAGGCAAGGGGCTCGATTCCTATATATTCAGTACTACTGGTACATAATAAGCATTCAGGGACTTGTGTTAAAGGACATTAAGACCAAAAAAAGAAAAAAAGTGAACGAGGACAATTTCCTGAAAGAAGCAAGAAAACCCATAGAGTCCATTGTTTAAGGACAGTCTCCTGAAAGGGAGGGAGAGAGTGGGCAAATTGAATAGATCCGAGTATCCAACACAGAATCAGCTTTAACCGTCACAATAAAACTTAACTCATGGTAAATACGTTACATAGGAAGCCAAAACAGTTGAATATTACTGATGAGCTGAATCGTAATATGAGTTACTTTAAACAATCATAGGGTATCTCTTAATATCCCAATCTAGATCAGTCAACAAACATACATCATGAAAACAGGGCAGCAGTAACTAAGCACTGGAGTTAAACGACTTAATTTCCAACTAATTTGATATGGTAAAACTAATAACCATCCCAGATACAACTCTTGATTGCTTGTGCATAAGAGCCTTTGGTAAGGGATTAAACCTTGATTTAGTGCGTGAAGAGGCCATTTGTTAATCCTATAAACAGATTATTCAGACACAGTTTGATTGCTTACAGGCTTCATGGTCTTATGAATTCTATCAAGGTTCCACAAGTGTTGGATGCCGACATAACTGGAGGTGAAGTTACCAGGTTTAGTTCTTATCATCTGCTGGTCAATTCTACATCCTAAGTTCCAATCTTAAGTGAAAATCAGCTTTCATCTTACTCTTCACTCGTACTGAAAATATTTACAGCAGTGTTCCTGTTGATTAAATATCTCATGCACCAACGTACGGCTCCATCCAAAACAGTAATTTTCAAATGGAAATGAAAATAAATTAGTAAAAAATATATTTAGAAGTGGCCGCTTCCAGTGACTAGTAAGCAGTCTTTTATAATTGCTGCAACGACGGACCATATGAAATTCTATAAGCAGGTCTTCATTCACAGAAACAATAGAGAGAGAGACACTTGACAACCATAACCGATAAGCAGCATAACCAATTCTCATATCAAAATACATACATTTGAAGTTTATTAGGTCACCGAAACATGTTTTTTTTCTTACTAACAACATTGCATATTTCCTATGAAGAAAAAACAAGATAACATTTCAGGTTATATACTAACTTCATGTCAATCACTTGAGCTTATTGCAACCAATGGTCTGTCATCATGAGTAGCTCGTATCAAAGTACAAGTTCTCTATCAGTATTACCAGATGCTGGTGAAACAACTCTATCATTTAAGATTAGCGGCTGAATGAATATCCTCAATGAGAACTATAGCCACCAATAGTATCCAAAGCAATAGGCAAGGCAACATCGGTTGAGTGCTTCAGAGTTCGGACAACTCCAACTCCCGAGGTTTTTCTATGAATTATTCTGCCTGTGAATGATAGAAATAGAGCATCAATTAGCCCCAAATGGCACACAAATAGAATGTGTGCTAACTATCACACGAGTTGGCAATAAATGTCAAATTAAAAAAAACCTTAGTTGGTTACTCGTTTCTAACTTGTATTCCTTCTGGGTGGTTGCAGAGGAACTTCAGTTCAAAACCCTATACCTTGACTGACACTGGTCACTGAATATCGGTTGAACCTTGCTACATCCCACAGTCAAATTACTTGACGCAGATTGTGGGGGCACAGACAATAACAATTTAACCCCTAGGAACAAGCATAGGTCTAGACAGTAAAGTGTAAAGATACTGGATCAAAGTATCAATGCCCCCATTAACCATATCCTAAATTCAGGTTAACCCCACTTTGGAGGAGAGAGTGATACGACATAAGATGGTGTTTTCTGAATGTAAATCTCCCATTCATAGTTGTCAGAATCTTACGATTCACAATTTGTATCCTGCGATTCGACTCCGTTCACCCATAACACGATGTGAATCCATTAGTGAATCTTTAATGAACAAGAAATTATTTGAATCCCGATTCAAGAGTCGGAATCATACGATTCAGACCGATCCCTACGATTCGCCTCCGATTCATCTGAAGGTCTGATTGAGTTACAGCATAGTCTAAGAAATAATACTACCTACATCGCTTCCTACATTTATGCCTGTTTTGCAACATACATTTCTTCAAAATTTACTAGTGCATTTTTCTCAAGTACACGGATAATAGTTTCCTATTATTTCCAATTTCCTTGACATCTAGTAGCTCCTTGCTCCACATGCCTATCTATATCTTGATTATTCTTTATCTTTTAGATGTGCGAAACTCCTAATCAACTGGTTATGGATGCGATTTTCCAATAATTTGAGCTTTCTTTTTGTTAAAATATGAATATTTTGTTCACCAATGTTATAGCTCTATGTAATATTTGGTATATCTACTTAAAAATATTGCAAGTTGAATCTTTACGATTCACGATTCGATTCGATTCACGATCTGAATCCCTATTCGAGAATTATGCTCCCATTAATATTTCCCTACGAAAGTTTGTACTTGATGCAAGAAACAATCGGCTTCAAATTCGTGATACCCATTCCCTCCCTATTAAGTTTTTGACTTTGCTCTCAGTTCTTCATGCATCCCTCTTCTCTATCAACTAGCATATCGGGCATCCGTAATGCGTGTGAAATAATTGTAATACAAAAAAGACCCAACAATATTTGATTGGTGGGAGTCGGATTCCAAATCATGGGGTAGTGTATAGAAAACTAATGATGATGGGTAGATGTAGTGGGGTTATTGACTTTTATGATTTTAGCTCCCAATAACCGCCCATTTTTTCTTTATCATAACATAAGGGGTGTATTAGGCAACATGAAAAATATGAGAGGCTTCAAAAACTGATTTCACCAAACTCGGCGTTGGCTTCATATAACAGTGTAGATAGATGTTTAAATAGGTGTAGCACATGCAGGTATTAGAACATTGGTGTCCTATTAACACCGTTGAGTTAGTTTCCTGAAAATTTAACGTTTTGTAGTCGATGGTGTTTTGTCACCGAAGATAAATTGATGCATCTTGAAATCCTAGTTTAAATCATTGTTCAGAATTGCTAGCGAAAAAGAAACAGCAATCATGAGTTTGATACTTGAGAGAAGCTACCCTGTCTAAATAGATATGGCAACTTGTAGGGGGGTTTGCTCGTATCCAGGGGTCTATAAGGCTGGTGTGGTCCATTTAACAGCCTGGGATTTTTGAAGGGTTACTCAGCACTCAGCAGTAAAGAGAAAGAAAATGTATGAAAACTATAATCAAACAAGAACAGTGACTGAGCAGTGACTGAGCATGAGGGATCAAAAATCTTGGTTTAGTCAATTCTGAGCAGTGATTGGGCATGCAATGAGTATGTGGCTTATAAAGATGAACAAGTCTTAAATTCATACGAATAGCAGAATACTGGTTCTTCTTTTGCAATTATTCACTTTATATATGAAGAACACAACAACAACAGAGTTATGATGAAACTTAAGACCTCATACATCATACTACTGAAAATGTAATTATTTTCTTGGATATAAACGACAGTTGATAATGTTGAAGGAGAATTGTTTGAGTGCAGACCTCGGGGAAGAAAGGCAGGTAGCAGTGTTGTTAGAGAAGCCAGCAAACACATTTGAGTAGGACTTCGTTAAGTATGAGAAGTTCAAAATCGGCGATAGAGCTGGAATCTGTTCCCCCTTCTTCAAAAGCTCTGGCAAATCAAGCCTCTGCAATGTCAAAACAGCCCTCGATTCCTTCCACACGAAAGCAAGCAATTCACCTCCAATCACAAACAGCGATCCAGGTTTTGAACCAGGATATCGAAAGCCATAACCAGTAGCAATACCTTCCCCAACAAATGAACGCAGAACATCAACAGGAAGTGAATTCCCATCTGTATCCCATGGGAAAGGCTCAGTTGATGGCTCATCAATATTCACAATGAACATAGCAGAGCCATTTGGATGCAAAACATAGTGGGTTCCTTCTAGTATTTTTGTCGCAATGAGAAGTTGTTGCCCTTGAGATTCTTCATACGAGAGCAGAAGAAAGAAAAGAGCCTTCCCAGGCTTGTCTTCAGTAGGTTTCCCCGGAGGCCACCCAAAAGTGCCTCCCCATAGACCAGCATACTCTTGCCCTAACTTTGGAGCTTGCACGGGCAACTTGTAAAGAGCAAAGCGGGTGTCATGCATATTCGGCCAACCTCTATAAGAAGACAACTTCATTTTAGAGGCATGCAAGGTCAAACCTATTGCATCGCCTGACCTCAAGAACTCATGAAGCTGGGCATGTTTGTTTTCGCTGCTTCCTTCACGGCTAGCATTCATCGAGCTTGATCTACCAAGAATCTGTTTCAGGCTGCCAAAATACCCTGCAAGGGTCTTTCTCTTGGCGCATTGTGCCCGGCGATCGTCGCCGTTGAGAGAGTTGCGAAAGCCACTTGAACGGTCAAGACTTCTCCTGATCTCGCTCAGTTTCAAGTGGTTGGGACCACATTCCGAATCACTTCCAGCATCACCACCGCCGCCACGCTTGTACATGTTAATAAGTAATGATCTCCGCTCCCATAGAAACCCTACATCGTGCTGGAAGTTCTCTTCATCATTCCTTGAACAAGGAAATAACAGTTCACTAGCTGAATCAGGCATTGCTAAACGTATCTGGCCAGTTACAGTCTCGAGTAGCTTTCTTCTGTCACCAAATGCTAATCGGCTAAAGGGTACTGATGGCACATCTTGTCCAACTACTCTCTGTGATCTGGAGAAGCCATTATCAGAACGAGAAATCTTCTTCTCAGCAGTACCAGAGTGATGAACAAAGCTTTTGCTGTGAATTAGTTTACCACCACTACTACTTTGTTGCTTCGGCTCAACCTCGAGCAAAAGCACATTACATGATCTATCAACAGCCTTGAACGATCCCGGATAAAGGTTATCACTATCTCCCTCTCTCCCATGAAGGAAGAAAACAGTGGAGCCATCAAAATCGGCGACGATCTCAAACACGGGTGCCCATAGAATAGGACCACCCTCCATACCCAATGGACCAAGCTCTTGGGGGATGATTCGGCACCCCACAACCGAAAGAAAACCAGGCATGACATAAACAACATTACCCAATTCCGGGTTCTGGTGTACCCAAATCCCAATCAATGGCTCAACACTAGCAAGAAAACGATAGAGAGCCTTGTAAGAGGCCAGGCCCTTTCGCCATTCGACGAGGTCTTTGGGGAGGAGGATTCCGATTTTGAGACACTGGGAATTCCAAATGTCATCAGAGGATGCAAGAGCATAGAGAGTCTTGCAGCATGAGGCTAAGTTACAGACATCCCTAGGTGAGAGGAAATGGGTGACAATTGACAAGGCATCTTCTGGGAGAGCCACTAGCAAACTAGAGCCACAGTAGTGATCAGACACCATCTCTATATATATATATATATGTATATATGAGAAGCAATAATAACCAGGTCAAACAAACAGAGAAATCTTCTTGAGGAATATGCAGAACAAATCTGAATAGTAATACAACAGCAACCAAGGGAGGCAATTCACAGCAAGAACAGCATCTTTTGATGGATAATAACAAAATTTGAGATCAACCCAGAAAGCAAAAACCTGGAATTCCAGCCACGGAAGGTTCAGATCTGCTGCAAAACTGAATTGAATTGAACCAGCTATAGAAGATCTAAATTCAGAGATGGGTCGGATCAAATTTCTGAAATTGCCGCATCTGAGATTGATGGGTGTAACTGGGAAATTGAGAGAGAGATGATAAAGCTTGGTGGATGGAATCGGAACAAAACCCAGTACTAGTGTTGAAGCTAGTTTCGTCAAGAGAGGAGAGACCAATTTGGGTTGGGTTATTTAGAAAAGAGTGCAAATTCCGAAATAGAAAAGGCTTAGCTTTGGAATCAACGTTGGAGGGTCCTACCCACCCAGATGTTGAATTTGATAAAGAGGCACAGACACAGACACAGTGAAGATGATGATACAAGTATGCGACTGTAGATTGTGTGATAGAGAAGAAGAGAGTGTTTAAATGGGTATCGTACCACGCACGCCGTAGCTGATACTGGTACGTTATTATTATTATAGCAGCTCTCGTCTTCAATTAAACTAAACTACTACCAACTCCTCAGCCTCAATCAATGAATGAACAAACACTAGTTCTCCACCATTTTTGACTCCAGAGCTAGCTGTGTTTATGTGGAACAAAAAAAGTTCTCTCTTTCCCCGAATTTCTCGCAGAACTATGTGATCTCATTTAACAAGTGTTTTGACTGTTTGTAAAAAAGTTGGTCAAGAAAATTAATTCATGTCTTCCTAGTGGGTGAACTTATCTCTCTACAACAAGACTTATCTCTTTACGTTACCTTTGACTTTTCGCATGTGAGACAATTGACATTACTCTGTTAATTAAAGAGTTTGACTATGTTTTTTTTAAGATGCGGTAAATAGTTTTATCATGATTCCGGTATTCTGCAACGATCAGAGTAAGAAAGGAAAAGTTACACTGATGTCTAATTACGATGCATTTACAGCTAGCGGGTCTACCCGAGGATGGGGATGGGGAAATCCTCATTACGATGCATTTCCTAGTGAAATGTATTCGTGTGTTTGTCGTTGCCACACCATGTTTCATTTCATTCTTTTCTTTGGTCTCTTCAAACATTTCTTAGTCTGTAACAGTCTCATGCTTATCCTCGACAAGTTGTTAAGCATTTTGATAAATCATGTGACATCAAGAGTTGGTCAAACGGGGCGACCCAGCCCAGGACTTGCACATTGAAGGGAGCACTGGCAGGTCGGTCTTGGGCCAGTCCTACAAGCTAGAACCCTAGGCCTGACTCGGCTCACAGGATCGGACCCTGAGTCGGACCGGTTTGAGGGTGTATCGGGCAAACCATCAGTTGTTTTCAAAGAGTCAATTTTAGTAAACGTTATATGTAATTTGAGAAAAAACTACAAGAATGCATATTTGAAGAAATCATGTTGAAAATAGTACACCCGTAATTGAAAGCGTAGTAAAAATGCGACTAGTGCATCTTTTTCATCACCATCATCATTTCTAAGTCTACCAAAGACCACATGTCTGGGCTACATCACATTCTCAGGTAGTACATGAAAAGGAACTCCTCCTAACTATGGAATTCATAAACAACCCAGGACATGAAGTTTTGCGGTGAAGATTTCATCGTCTTCATATGCCTATACTTGTTTAGAATGCTCTTAGTTTTAATTTTTCTTTTGTCAGTTTCATGTTTTTATCTGGCGTATTCGTTCATACGAGGTGCATGGTTGTTAAATTGCCTTGACATTATTGGTCTTTTACCTTATCATCCAGTAGTACTTCTTCTCCTCTTTCAAATGCTCTGTTAATTACCTCTGTACTAGGAAGCTTCATGGTAATTTTATCATTTTATGTGCTTCCACGACACAAATATTCATTGGATTTGGCATATCACGTTGTCGATCTTTTAAAATTCAACTGACTTGTAATATCTGCAGTTCATCTCATCTTCAAAACCTCTATTAAAACCAAGCCTCAAAACAGCCTGGGATTCTTTCCATATATCCAAAAACAACCAATTCACTTTCAATCACAAAGAGTGAGTAGAGCCAAAAACCTGGAATTCATAGGTTGGTTAGATTAAAGTGCTCAGATTGCCCTAACTGGAACGTTGAACCGGTCATCTCAGTCTCAAGAGATTGATGGGTGTAATTGGGAATTGGGTCATGAAGAAATGACAAGGCTTTGTTGGTTGAATACGGTGAAACCCATCTGAGTGCATGCCAATGCTGTCAACGGGGGGAGGGGGGGTAATGTATTTGGATGAAGAACAAAGACAAATTTTGGATACTTAGGTGGTTTTTATATGAGTTTTTAGATAGTAATTGTGCTTTTATAAGTGAAATCGCCTCCTAACATCTGTGAAAATTCAGATGAACAATTTGTAACTGAAAAATGTAGATGCGACGCTAAAGATAAACGAGCACTACTTCATAAGAACAGCAGTTACATTGATTCTTCTTTTGCATTTATTCACTTCACACAAACACACACACATATGAACAACAGAGTTCAGAAACTTGAGAGTATAACATCCTGGATACAAACAGCATAGCATTCTTTTTAAAGAGAAAATGGTGTCGAAATGCCCAAACCCGGTTGATGACTGTTGGAAGTGTTTGAGTAGACATTTTTGTAGGACCTTGATAAATACGTGAAATTCAAAACCGGAGGTAAAGCAGGAACCTGCTCCCCCTTCTTCAAAAGCTCTGTCAAATCAAACTTCTTCAGTGTCAAAACATCCTCGGATTCCTCCCATACAAAGGCAAGCAATCCACCTTCGATCACAAAGAGTGAGCCAGGTTTTGAACCGGGATACCGAAAGCCATACCCACTCGCAATACCTTCTCCAGGAAATGCATCCAAAACAACAACATCCCTATCCAAAGGAAAAGCCTGTCCTGAAACATCCTCAGTATTCACAGTAAACATTATGGATCCGTTTGGATTACGAACATAGTTGGTTCCTTCTAGTATTTTGTTGGCAATGAGAAGCTTTTGCCCTTCGGATTCTTCATAAGAGAGCAAAACCAAGAAAAGAGCCTTCTCAGGTTCCCCAGGAGGCCACCCATAAGTGCCTCCCCATACACCAGCATACTCTTGGCCAATCTTTGGAGCTTGCACTGGCAACTTGTGAAGAACAAAGTGGCTGTTATACATACGTGGCCAACCACTATAATAAGATAAGTTCACTGTGGAGGCACGTAAGCTCAAACCTATAGCATCAGTTGACCTTAAAAACTCATGAAACTCAGCATGCTCCTCGTCACCTCTTGAGCTAGAGCTTGATCTCCCCACAAGCTGTTTAAGTCTGCCGAAAGCCCCTTTTCTTTGGGTACGATGTGCCCAATCATCATCATCGTTGAGAGAAGGACAAAAGCTACTTGAAATGCACTTTTTGTAACCGCCACCTTGCTCCTCCTTGTAGAAATTCATAAGCAACATTCTTCTCTCCGACAATATGACTGTATCCTGCTGGAAATTCTCCCCATCACTCCTCAAACGAGGAAAGAACAGCCCAGATGTAGAATTGGGCAACTTTAGACGGATCTGGCAAGTTACAGTCTCGATTAGCTTTCCTCCATCATCAGAAGCCAATCGGCTAAAGGGCACTGATGGCGCGTGCTTCCCGACTAACCTATTCTGATGATCAAAGCTTTTGCTGCGAACTAGTTTAACGACATTACTTTGTTGCCTAGCCTCAGTTTCAAGCAAAAGCACATTACATGTTCTATCCGCAGCCTTGAATGACCCAGGATATAGGTAGTCATCATCACCCTCCCTCCCATGAAGGAAAAAAGCAGCAGAACCATCAAAATCACCCATGATTTCAAACACGGGTGCCCACAGAATAGGGCTAGCTTCCATACCCAGTGGACCGACCTCTTGAGGAATGATTCGGCATCCCACAACCGAAAGAAAACCAGGCATGACACAAACAACATTACCAAGCTCTGGGTTCTGGTGTACCCAAATCCCAAGCAAGGGCTCAACACTGGCAAGGAAGCGAAAGAGAGCCCTATAAGAGGCGAAACCCTTTCGCCACTCGACAAGGTCCTTGTGGAGGAGAATTCCATTTTTCTCACAGTGGGAAATCCAAATCTCATCAGAGGATGCAAGACCATGTAGAGTCCTGCAGCATGAGCCTAAATTGCACACATCCTTAGGGGAGAGAAACTGATTGACAATGGTCAAGGCATCCTCAGGTAGAGCCACAAGCAAACTAGAGCCACAGTGATCAGACACCATATGTTGGCTGTAGCAATTGGCTACTAACAAACAGAAATCTTTGTATTATATGCAGAATCTGAAAACAATACAAAGACCACCAACGAAAGAGTTAGTAGTACCGATAATAACAAAGGATGAAACTTTCAGATCAGCCCAGACACCAAAAACCTGGTATTAAATCACACTTATAAGATGTCATTCAGAGGTGGGCTAGTTAAATTCTGCAGTTTTGAGAGATCGATGGGGGTGTACCTGGGAATATGGTTAGAGATAGGTGTCGAGGCTTAGTCAGAGTGACTGTATGCCATAGCTGTAATGATTTTGATGAAGAATAGTGGTACTTTGGGGGTTTAGGGGTTGAGGTTAGCAAGCAGAACAATTGACAATGAAAAAAAGCATAGAGCAAATTCAGTATAAAAGAGTGCCAAATCCAAAATAATTAAGATTTGAATCGATCAAAGACAACAAAAGGGGCCATTATCAGTATATCTTGATGCTCTTTGAATCGATCAATGTCAACCAACTCCCTGAATTCATGTATTGGCCTCAAAATTTTCACCAGACGACTCCACTGAAGCCCAAACAAGACATGTCTACATACGTGAACAACATTTTTCATTGTTATATTATATAAATGCAATACTAGTACTACAATCCGTTTCATATCATTTTCTCTGCTTCCATAGTTGTTTTGAGCCAAGTTGCTGACAACACATCACACAAGTTGACTGTTTGAAAGGGATATGCATGTTGCAAATATCCTTCTAGGTTGTTGACATAAATTTTTATCAATGGATAAGCTACTTATCTGATTTCCAGCTTAAAAGGACCGTGGCTTCTCAAAGGATTGTAATTAATCATCTCTACTCATAATTGGTGAATATGAATTTCGAATTTGCTTAGAGGGATGTAATTCATCATATCTCAAGTCTCCACTATAACCAGACACATCATACAAGTTGCCTATTTGAAAGGGAAATGCATGTTGCAAATATCCTGCTAGATTGTTGACATGAATTTCATCAATGGACTCATCTGACTTCTAGCTTACGAGGATTTTGGTTTCTTGGAGGTTTTTAATTGAATTATCTCTACTTATAATTGGTGATATTGTATCTGGAATTTGCTTTCCCTGTGGTTTTACTGTTCTGCATTTGCTGGAGTAGCTCTATAGTTTATACTTCATACTCTTGCATTTACTAGCCTCTCCTGTTTAAACTCGTCCAGTTGAAAGAAGTCTTCCTGATCTTCTACTGTTCTTGGAACTGCGTTTGTGCTACGTGAAAAATATTTTGAAGTGCATGTCTGGTAGAGTTTTTACGGCAATGAAAATATTCATCTGCTTTATCCTCTGCGAAGTATTTCACGATTCTTTTCATTGATACCCTAGGAGTTTTCCTTGCAGGACGCACAGTACAAGGCTCTTGATCAACAGTATAAAACGCTTGATCACCAGTATAAATCCCTTGATCAGAAGCATCATTTGAAGCAATTTGTTGCTAGGTAAGTTCTAGAAGCATGTATAATATCGATAAACAAGTGTACTTGAAAATTGACTAATTAATGAGAATATATCTTTGGTTATAAGCACTAAGATCTATTCAAGAAGTGGTTGCCTTCATGATATTTTGCAGCTGGTTGCCCAAGTGGAGACCTTTTTCGCGAATAATATTATTCAGTGGCTTTTATTTTTTATTTTTTATTTTTTTTTTTTTTTAATGTTGTTCCCCACTAAATAACCCCTCAATGTCCACGGTTTCTGTTCAATTTTGACTAATCTGTATGAAGTATGTTTACCACATGCATTTCAACTAAATGAACGCTGATGATTCCCACGTTTTCACAAAACTCGCGTTTTCAATTAGTTCTTGCACGGTAAATATACAATCGCCAGGTTCGTGTGGAGGAAGGTTGTGTTAGTACCATTAAGCTCCTATCCTTAACTTATTCCCTTCGATCGAGAAGACAACAATACGACAGCACCTCCCAATTGCCTCATCAGATTTGAATATAATAGAAATTCTGAAAAACTAGGGGTTAAGAAAATGTTCGTTGATTAAGGGTTCAGCTCCTAAGATATCTTACTTTCATTTTCATAATCTATAGAAGCCAAGATCTATCGCGTTTTATGAGGGAAATGGGCTGCGTTAGTTGGCCATATGCAACTTGTTACAATCATCCAAAAGATAGAGAACTCAATGTTGTAACGTACCCTGGGCTCACCAGGCCAAAGTAACTCAAAATTGATAAGTAGAGGTTATTTGTGAGGTAAATTGAATAATGATGCCTCTGCCTAATGCCTAGGTTTCCAAGGAGAGGTTATTTGTGAGGTAAATTGTGTGCTCATGATCTGGAAAAACAACTCTGTATTCGCTAGATTTTGTGTTTGATAGTTTGGCCGATGTTTCTCTCATATCGGTGAATCTTTCCTTTTTTACAAACTAATGCCTGTGAAACCCATAAATATTCTTCAAGTCTGATCCAATAACCATGAACGTAAACTGATTAAAGGGGGAAACGAACAACAGATGATTCTACATAATAAGAATGCAGAACACAGCAAGGATACGTCTGGATTATACATCAAGACAAGAATAGCAGTACAGGGATTCTTCTTTTGCACCAACTTTACAAATGAACTCAGAAACTGGAGATAAACAACAGATACATTTATGTATTAAGAGAAATTGTTTTTAAATGCAAACCTCGGTGAAGATAGAATCGGGTCAGGTGAACACATTTCTGTGGGACAATCCCGAATACGAGAAATTCAAAACCGGAGTTAAAGCAGGAATCTGTTCCCCCTTCTTCAAAAGCTCCGGTAAATCAAGCCTTTGTAATGTCATAACAGACTCAGATTGCTCCCATACAAAGGCAAGCAATCCATCTTGAATCACATACAGTGAACCAGGATGTGAGTTGGGAAATCGGAAGCCATACCCTTTTGTGATACCTTCACCAGAAAATGCATGCAAAACATCGGCATCCCAAGGAAAAGGCTGAAGTGAAACCTCATCAATATTCACAGTAAACATTACTGAGCCGTTTGGATGACGAACATACTTGTTTCCTTCTAGTATTTTGGTGGCGATGAGAAGTCGTTGCCCTTGAGATTCTTTGTAAGAGAGCACAAGAAAATAGAGAGCCTTCCCAGGCTTGTCTCCAGTAGATCTCCCAGGAGGCCACCCGTAAGTGGCTCCCCATAGACCAGCATACTCATGGCCAATCTTTGGAACTTGCACTCGCATCTTGTAAAGAGCAATGTGCTCATCATCCATATATGGCCAACCTCTATAATTAGAAAACTCCTTTGTGGAGGCTTTTAAGGTCAAACCTATTGCATCACCTGACCGCAAAAACTCACGAAGCTCGGCATGCTTGTTGTCACTGCTTGAGCCGTTATTCACCAAGCTTGATTTCCCGAATATCTCTTTAAGGCGACCAAAATACCCCGCAACTTTGGCGGATTGTGACCCACCGTCGAGAGTAGACCGGAAATCACTGCAATCACCTCCTTGTTTGTATGAATGAATAAGGAATGATCTCCTCTCCCATAATAGCACTATCTCCTCATCACTTCTCAAACAAGGAAAGAGCAGCCCACTTGTCGAATCAGGCACCTTGAAACGGATCTTGCAAGTTACAGTGTCGAGTAGTTTTCTTCTATCACCAAATTTCAATCTGTTAAAGGGCACTGATGGCACGTTCGTACCATTACTTTGTAGCCTAGACTCAACTTCCAGTGAAACCACATTGCATGCTTTACCATCAGGCCTGAATGACCCAGAATAGAGGTAGTCAACATCTCCCTCCCTCCCATGAAGGAAAAACACAGCAGAACCATCAAAATCGGCTATGATTTCAAACACGGGTGTCCATAGAATAGGACCACCAGCCATACCCAACAGACCGATCTCTTGGGGGACGATACGGCACCCCACAACCGAAAGAAAACCAGGCATGACATAAACAACATTACCCAATTCTGGATTCTGGTGTACCCAAAACCCAATCAAGGGCTCAACACTGGCAAGAAAGCGATAGAGAGCCTTGTATGATGCAAAGCCCCTTCGCCACTCAACAAGGTCCTCCTCATGGGGGAGGATCCCTATTTTCTGACACTGGGTAATCCAAATGTCATCAGAGGATGCAAGACCATGTAGAGTTCTGCAGCATGATCCCAAATTGCACACATCCTTAGGGCAGAGAAATTGATTGACAACAGTCAAGGCATCATCTGGTAGAGCTACAAGCAAACTAGAGCCACAGTACTGATCAGACACCATAAATAGGCTATAACAATTGGCTACAAACAAATAGAAATCTTTGCATGTATGCAGAATCTGAAAAAAATACAAATACAACCAACCAAGAGCTAGTAAATAGTAGTAGTATCGATAATAAAAAAAAAGAAAAAAGAAAAAAAGAATGAAACTTTCAGATCAACCCAGAAACCAAAAACCTGGTTATAAGATGTAATTCAGAGGTGGGTTATATGAAATTACCGCAACCTGAAATGTGGAATGGATGAAATCCTGCAATGTTGAGAGATTGATTGGGGGGGGGGGGGGAGTGTACCTATATGAACTGGATCAGAGATAGATGGCCAGGCTTAGCAAGCAGAAGAAATGACGATTAAAAGTATAGAACAAATGGAGTATGAAAGAGTGCCAAATCCAAATTAATTAAGCTTTGACTCCATCATTGACAACAGGAGGGGCTATTATCAGTATATCTTGATGCTCTTTGAATCGATCAATGTCAACCAAGTCCTTGAATTCATGTATTGGCCTCGCCGCTTTAGGTACCTCAACGGTTTAACCAGACAACTCCTCAGAAGATTTCTTACTTGCCCGATATTAAACCAGAGACCTGGTATTGAACCATTTCATAGCATGTTCTCTGCTTCCATAGTTGTTTTGAGCCAAGTTGGTGACAATTGGTTATAAGTATTATGATATATTCAAGAAGTGGTTGCCCATGTGGAGACTTTTCGGGAATAACATTCTTCAATGGCTTTTTTTGTGACTGTAGATTGTACAGTGCTAGAAGACAGATAATGTTTCAATGGGAATTAGAATTATTCATTTGTTCTTAATTTGTTTGGTGTTCCTCCTCTAAGCCCCCCTCATTATGTTCAATGTTGACTAATCTTTATGAAGTATGTTCACCACATCCAATTCAAGTTTTCAACTAAATGAATGCTGATGATTCCCATGATTTCACAAACCTAGTGTGTTCAATTACTTACTTATAATATAAGAATGGGGAAATTAATCCTTGCACGCCAAAGTAAGACCGCCCAGTTTCTATGGAGGAAATTAATCGTTACTTATCCCCCTAGGATAGAATAGACAACAGTATGACTAAACCTCCAAATTGCCTTATCAGATTTGAGTAGAATCTGAAAGTCTGAAAAACTTGGGGTTTAACATGTAAGAATCTGTTTGTTGATCATTTGATCAGCTCCTAAGATTTCTTACTTGCCCGGTCTTTTGTTATATCGATGACCAAGTTATATGTCCCTCTTGCCGTGTAGTTTTGCTCAAATAGTTGTTGGGAGTTGGGACTTCCAAGGTCTTTGTTTAGTTAACTTTGTCATAATGCTATCCATCGACTAGGAGCGCATATGGTGAGTTGAAGAAAGGAGTACAGTAATATGAATCCTGGTAAGGTGTATAAGATGGTGGTGTAGGGATAGAGTTAGGGGTATTCAATGTAAATGTTAAGAGATAGATTGAAAGGGGAAGGAGAGCAAGTCCAGTCTCGAAAATGTGGCGATGAGGACGCTCGGCATACCCATTGTGCTCGGGCGTGTAGGGTGGCGTAGTTAGGTGAGTAATGCCGCGAGTGGAGAGATAGGGACGAAGAGCATATAATTTTCCCCCATTGTTAGAGTAGAGGGCTTTGATTGGAAAAGAGAGATATTTTCGACGATTGCACGAAAGCGAGTGAAGGTATCTTGAACTTGAGATTTACGTTTCAAACTAGCAGAACCAGACGTATTTGGTAAAATGATCGACAAAGATAACGTAGTATTTCATTCTATCATGAGAAAAGATAGGAGACGTCCAAACATCGTAAAAGACAAATCTAGAGGTCGCGAGGGCCGTAAAGTGGAATTAGAAAAGGCTAGATTATGATCTTCGTACATTCGCATGCATTACATGATTGAAAAGAACGATTACTAACTAGAAGAGAAAACTTAGAAAACAAGTGTTGACAAATTGGATTAGCGGGATACCCAAGACAATGATGCCAAGACAGAGCAGAGGGAGGAGACTGAGACACGAGTGCCAAGGAGGGAGCAGAAGGAGCTGGCCACTCAGAGACGCCGTTTCTAAGTTGACCGGCCAGAAGGAGCGCCCCCGTAGTACGATCCGTCAAGACAAAACAGAAGAAGAGAATTTAGCAGTGAGGTTGTTAGAAGAACATACCTTAGAAACATATGTAAGATTATTTTCCATTGATGGAACACAAAGAGCATCAGATAAGACAAAGGAACGGGAATGAAAGTAGAGTAGCATTGAACCAATATGGGTGATTGGTAAGGTTGTGCCATCACCAATTATGACATTTTCTGAGTGCTGATTAGGCTGATGCAAGGATGTGTGGCCCCTAAGTCAAGTAACCAAGTGGGAGTCCTAGAGGATGTACCAGAAGAAGCCGTGGCGACATGAGCCCAGCCCGAAAAGCTGGACGGCGGAGACGAAGGCTGTGGTGCGGGTGGGCGAGTGATGCTGGAGCCCAACTGTTGTAAGAGCCAACCAAATTGCGGGCATGGGCGAATACGAAGCCCCTGAGTCCCGCATCGTTGGCAAAATCCCAAGAATGGGCGTGGTTGGGGCGAGAAGGAGCCCTGTGCTGGTGGGGGCCAAGGTCGAAACGAAGAGGCTGATGCAGGAGGGTCCCCTAGAAAATTACAGGTTTTCTGCCTATATGTGCCTCTGATTGTTTAAAATGCTCATATTTTGTAACTTTTCTATCTTTATGTGTACTTAGTTCGTGCCAGTGCGTTGTTGTTAATTGCCTTGACATTAATGATCTTTTACCTTGTCTTACACTTGTCTTTCAAATACATGCTGCTGATAGTCCATGTTTTCACAAAAGGTAAGTCGGTCTGACTGTATATGCTCTCCGCCAATGGTTTTCATCTTTTGTCCTTTCATCGCTACATCATCCCGTTAAATTTCAAGATTTTAGGAAGTGGTCCATCTTTCGTTAATTTAGTTCTTGCAGGAAAAGATCAACAACCATATCTACATTTTATTCACACATGGGACTATCAGAGAAAGTAGATAACTTCCTCACAGATTTGAACAGGATTCTGAATTCTGAAAAACTTGGGGTTTAACATGTAAGAACCCTGAGGTTAGTCAACGCGACCCATGTAAGCACACACAATGGAGAGACACTATTCTGCAGAACTTCTGGATGCACAGCCCAGAATGATTACGATCAGGGATTTATCTATCCGGCAGAGCATGGTGTTGATCTCTTTTATTGAATTGATGTATTCTTGCATGTTTGTTATTAGTATGGCATCCGAATCTGTTATTAGATGGGAACTTGACTACTAAAGGACATGAAGACATACATGTTATTTCTTAACCAGGTCATAGAAAAATTTAGATGCAACGCTAAAGAAGAACAAGTAGTACATAAGAATTTCATCTTTTGCATTTATTCACTTTCGTATTAACAACAGAGTTCAGAAACTTGGGACTTCATAGAGATTGCTCATGACATTCTGGAAACATACAGCATATATCTAGACTTGATAAGAATAGCAGTACAGAGATTGTGCGCAAACCTTGGTGAAAACAGGTGTCAGGTCAGGTGGAAGTGTTTAAGTAGACATTTTTGAAGGACTTTGATAAATATGTAAAATTCAGAACCGGAGATAAAGCAGGAACCTGTTTCCCCTTCTTCAAAACCGCGGTCAAATCAAGCCTCTTCAGTGTGAAAATAACCTCGGATTCCTCCCATACAAAGGCAAGCAATCCTCTTTCAATCACAAAGAGTGATCCAGGTTCTAAAACAGGAAATCGAAAGCCATTCCCGGTCCTCACAATACCTCTTCCAGGAAATGCATCCAGAACAACAACATCCTCATCCCAAGGAAAAGCCTGTCCAGAAACATCCTCTGTATCTGCCTTAAACATTATTGAGCCGTTCGGATGGTGAGCATAATTGGTTCCTTCTAGTATCTTGGTGGCGACAAGAAGCCTACGTCCGTAGTCTTGATAAGAGAGCGAAACGAAGAAGAGAGCCTCTCCAGGTCTTCCAGGAGGCCACCCATAAGTGCCTTCCCATAGACCAGCATACTTTTTGCCAATCCTTGGGGCTCTCACTGGCAACTTGTGAAGAACAAAATGGCTGTTATACATACGTGGCCAACCATTATAATAAGGTAACTTCACAGTGGAGGCACGTAAACTCAAACCTATTGCATCAGCTGACCTTAAAAACTTATGAAACTCGGCATGCTCCTTTTCACCTCTTGAGGTTGAGCTTGATCTCCCCACAAGCTGTTTAAGTCTGCCGAAAATCCCTTTTCGTTGGGGACAATGTACCCAACCATCATCATAGTTGAGAGAATGACAAAATCTACTTGAAATGTACCTTTTGTAATCACCACCTTGCTGCTCTTTGTACAAATTCATAAGCAACGATCTCCTCTCACACAATAATGCTATATCATGCTGGAAATTCTTCCCATCACTCCTCAAATGAGGAAATAACAGCTCACTTGCCGAATCAGGCAACTTTAGACGGATCTGGCAAGTTACAGTCTCGATTAGCTTTCCTCTATCATCAAATGCCAATTGGCTAAAGGGAACTGATGGCGCGTGCTTCCTGGCTAACCTATTCTGATGATCAAAGCTTTTGCTGCGAACTAGTTTAACAACATTACTCTGTTGTCTAGCCTCAGCTTCAAGCAAGAGCACATTACTTTTTCTATCAGCAGCCTTGTACGAGCCAGGATAAAGGAAGCCATCATCACCCTCCCTCCCATGAAGGAAAAAAGCAGCCGAACCGTCAAAATCACCGATGATTTCAAACACGGGTGCCCATAGAATAGGACTACCCTCCATACCCGACGGACCAAGCTCTTGAGGGATGATTCGGCACCCTACAACTGAAAGAAAACCAGGCATGACATAAACAACATTACCCAATTCTGGATTCTGGTGAACCCAAATCCCAAGCAAGGGATGAACACTGGCAAGGAAGCGATAGAGGGCCTTGTATGATGCAAAGCCCTTTCGCCACTCAATAACATCCTCATGGGGAGAATTCCACTTTCCTTTTCTTTTTCTTCTTTTTTTTGAGTAGAGAATTCCAATTTTCTTACAGTGGGCAATCCAAATCTCATCAGATGATGCAAGACCATGTAGAGTTCTGCAGCATGACCCCGAATTGCACACATCCTTAGGGGAGAGGAATTGATTGACAACGGTCAAGGCATCCTCTGGAAGAGCCACAAATAAATTAGAGCCACAGTACTGATCAGACACCATATATTGGCAGAATTTGAAAACATAAATCTTTGTATATGCAGAATCTGAAAACAATACGAAGACAACCAGAAGAAATGACTATAAGAGCTAGCAAAAATAGTAGTAGTATTGATAATAAGAAAAGGATGAAACTTTCAGATCAACCCAGAAACCAGGTATTAAACCAAAATCCTGGTTATATTTCAGAGGTGGGTTAAATGAAATTATCGCAACCTGAATTGTGGAATTGGTGAAATTCTGCAGTTAAATAGATGGCAAGGCTTAAACAAGCAGAAGAAATGATAATAAAAATGTAGAACAAATGGAGTGCAAAAGAGTGCCAAGTCCAGATTAATGAAGCTTTGAATCGATCAATGACAACCAAGTGGGGCTATTATCTTGAAACTCTTTGAATCGATCAATGTCAACCAAGTCCCTGAATTCATGTATTGGCCTCGCCGCTTTAGGTACCTCAACGGTTCCACCAGACGACTCCTCAGAAGCCCAAACAAGATAAGTTCACATACTTGAACAACATTTTTCAATAACAAATACAAACTTAATACTAGTACTATAAATCAATTTCGTAGCATTTTCTCTGCTTCCATAGATGTTTTAAGCCAATTTGGTGACAATTGGTCATAAGTAATATGGTCTACTATTCAAGAAGTGGTTGCCCATGGGCATACCTTTTCGAAAATAATATTCTTCAGTGGCTTCTTTTTTGGGTTAGTTTGAGGACAAAGTTATGTCCTCCATGCCATCACACCACAACAATACTAATAATTAGTCCCGGTCTTTTACCATTAAGCTCCAATCCGTCACTTCTCCCCTTTGATCGAAAAGACAACAATACGACAAAGCCTCCCAATTTCCTAACCAGATTTTATTAAAATCTAAAATTCTGAAAAACTTGGGGTTTAACATGTAAGAATCTGCTTGTTGATCATGGGATCAGCTTCTAGGATTTCTTACTTGCCCGGTCTTCAATTATATAGAAGACCAAGTTATATGTCCCTCTTGCAGTGTAATTTTTTTCTCAAATTGTTGCTATCTATCGACTAGGAGCACGTCTGGTGAGTTCAAGAAAAGAGTACAGTAATATGAATCCTGGTACAGTTTATAAGATGGTGGTGTAGGGATAGAGTTAGGGATATTCAATTCCCCCTTATTGTTATGAAGGATTCCTACAATGGTGACGGGATTGTGTGGGATTAAATTTGGAGGGTGCTGAGAAGGTCACAATGTCGGAGCAGTGAAAGGTGGCACTTCCCCAAGTGTTGCTACGGCAGTCTTAAGCACAGATCCGCTCCAATGGTATATAGGACTAGCAAGCCTACTTTTATTTCAGAAATTGAATACACACACACACACATACATCTATATATATTTATTTATATATTAAACTAACATATCAGACGATAATAGGAAATGACACGGGCCTGTCGGGCACTGTAGAAACAAACATATAAATTAGGAGTAATCTTTCGGCACATATTCTATTCTTTAATAAATCGAAGTTACAAATGAACACTGATCTAACTAAATACTGGTGAAGTAAGAGTAATGTTCGAATTAGGTTGAATAACTGATTAAGAAATAGAGAAATTTTCGAAGATGTAAACAACATCTTATTCTTTATTTGCTTCAACTAACTTTTTAATAATTTGTGTTAATAAAAAAGAATTGTTAATTAACGGATTAAAATGTCTTGAGACATATTTTATAATTGAATGGCTATATGTTCCCCGTTGACAATTTTTAGAGGGTACCTAGATTGTTGCTATATACTTTATTAGCGTTTACCACAACCACAACTACCACCTGAAGTAAAATGACTGTTTCAAGTGTCACCTGTTCCTCTAGCGCCGAGGGAAATTAGTCAGGGAAGGATACTCCCAACAACATGTGCAAACCACTGCAGCGACCAACTAAACAAGGGGCATGGATTTGCCTCCCCAAGTGGTGATTCCAGAACCTGTTTGTTATCCTAATGGCTCGTCCCGTTGTCTAGAAAGAACTTGGGCGAAAATGAAGGCATTAGTCCTTCAGCGGTGCAAGCCAGCCATGATGGCTCATCGTACGCAACATTTTTTTCGATCAAGCAGAACACATTTGTTAGAGGGTAGCGAAAGCTATTTAAGTCTATAGCCTATCCTTTCAATGATGTTTCAGAGAATGTTCTCAAAGGAACTTTGATTAAAGGTCTAAGAGAAGATATATGAGCTGAAGTGTTGCTGCTGAATCCTCTTAGATTGGGCAAAATAATGGATACGGCTCAACGGACCGAGGATAGACTTCAAATTTTAATGAATTCCTACCTATGTCCATCTCAAACACCAACACGCCAGTGAATGAGCCCCATCTAAACCCGAAACAACTAATTATCTCAACCAGTCCATTATGTAAGTTTGGCCAGTGCAGCCAATGGCATAGCATGACCATTTCGGCGTTTGACTCCAGAAGCATTTGTTCTTTGAGAACCTCAGCTCACTTAGTTTTTCCTTATGTAATATTTTCTCATGCCATAGCTTTCTAATCTACTCTCATCTGTTATTTATTATTATTATGGGAACTTGACTACATATTTTTAGATGCCTGAATTTGTATTTGTATATCCTGTTAAAATTTTGGATAATTTTTTTTAGATAATCTTGATATACTCAAATAAAGCCTCTTCAATGTCAATACATCCTTCGATTCCTTCCTTCCACAAAGAGTAATCCAGGTTTTGACCCAGGATATTTGAACAACATCTGAATTCTGAAAGTTTGGGTTTCAATCACACCAAGGCAAGCCGTTCACCTTCAATCACAATGAGTTTAGTCGTAAGAACGCAGAATGGATAGAGAGCATTCTGCTATTCTAGATGCACATCCCACAATGCATAAGCTCGGGGTTTATCTCTCCTGCACAGAATGAGGTTAATTCTTTTAATTCAATTAATGTACTCTTGCAGCGTCTGTTACTAGTATGGCATCCTTATCTGTTATATGAAGACACACATGTTATTTCTCACCAGGTAATAGAAAATTTTACATGTGACAGCTAAAGATGAACATGTACTATTACATTGGACCAGCAGTAGATCGATTCTAATTCAGCACTTATTCACTTAAACATGAACAACAGATTTCAGAAACTTGAGACGTCATACATATTGCTGATAACATTCTGGATACAAACGACATTTTTTTTACATACGTATAAATAGAATAGTGTTTAAATGTGCAAACCTCAATGAAGACAGGGGTCAGGTGGAAGTTTTTGAGTAGAAATTTTCTAGGACCTTGACAAATATCTGAAATTCAAAACCAGAGATAATGCAGGAACCTGCTCCCCCTTCTTCAAAACCTCTGTCAAATCAAGCCTCTTCAGTGTCAAAACGTCTCCGGATTCCTCCCATACGAAGGCAAGCAAACTACCTTCAATCACAAAGAGTGAGCCAGGTTTTGGACCGGGTTGTAGACGGCCATACCCGCTTGCAATACCATTACCAGGAAATGCATCCAGAACAACATCCGTATCCCAAGGAAAACGCTGTCCTGAAAACTCCTCTGTATTAACAGCAAACATTATTGAGCCACTTCGATGATGAACATCGTTAATTCCTTCTAGTATTTTGTTGGCGATGAGAAGGTGTTGCCCGTCGAATTCTTCATAAGAGAGGCAAACAAAGAAGAGAGCCCCCCCAGGTTTCCCAGGAGGCCACCCGTAAGTGCCGCCCCATAGACCAGCATATTCTTCTTGGCCAATCTCTGGAGCTTGCACCGGCAACTTGTGAAGAACTAAGTGGTAGTCATACATGTACGGCCAACCTTTATAATAAGATAAATTCACTGTGGAGGCACGCAAGATCAAACCTATTGCATCAGCTGACCTCAAAAACTGATGAAACTCAGCATGCGTCTTGTTGCCTCTTGAGCATGATCTCCCCACATGCTGCTTAACTCTGCCAAAAACCCCTTTTCTTCTTTTATATTGTGCAAACTCATCAACTTCGAGAGAATTGAAAAAAGTACTTGAACGGTACTTTTTGTAACCCCCACCTTGCTCCTTGTACAAATTCATAAGCAAAGATCTCCTCTCCGACAGTAATACTATATCCTGCTGGAAATTCTCCCCATCGCTCCTCAAACAAGGAAATAACAGCCCACTTTTCGAATAAGGCAACTTCAGACGGATCTGGCGAGTTAGAGTCTGCATTAGCTTTCTTCTATCGTTTAACACCAATTGGCTAAAGGTCACTGATGGCGGTTTCTTCCCAACTAACCTCAGTGATGTTGAAATCCCACTGTCAATGTCATGGTCAAAGCTTTGTCTAGCCTCAACTTCAAGAAAAAGCACATTACATGTTCTATCAAAAGCCTTGAACAATCCAGGATATAGGTAATCATCATCCCCCTCCCTCCCATGAAGGAAAAAAGCAGCGGAACCATCAAAATCACCCATGATTTCAAACACGGGTGCCCATTGAATAGGACTACCCAAAGAACCGACCTTTTGGGGGATGATTCGGCGCCCCACAACCGATAAAAAACTAGGCATGACATAAACAACATTACCCAATTCTGAATTCTGGTGTACCCAAATCCCAATCAATGGCTGAACATTGAAAAGGAAGCGAAAGAGTGCCTTGTAAGAGGCAAAGCCCTTTCGCCACTCAATCATATCCTCATGGGAGAGGATTCCAATTTTCTCACACTGGATCATCCAAATCTCATCAGAGGATGCAAGACCACGTAGAGTCCTGCAGCATGACCCTAAATTGCACACATCCTTAAGGGAGAGAAATTGATTGAGAAGGGTGAAGGAATCCTCTGGTAGAGCCACAAACAAACTAGAGCCACACTGATCAGACACCATGTAAATATATGCAGGCTCTAACAATTGGCTACTAACAAACAAAAAACTTTGTATATATGAAGAATCTCAAAACAATACAAAGACCTCCAACCAAAGAGCTGGTTAACAGTAGCAGTAGCGATAATAAACCAAAAACCTGGTTATAAAATGTAATCAGAACAACATTTTTCATTATTATATGAAATATCCGCAACCCTAAATGTGGAATCGGTGAAATTGATGGGGGGATGTACCTGAGAATTATTGGGTTGAAGATAGATGCCTTAGGACATATGACAATAAAAGTATAGAACAAGTGGAGTATAAAAGAGTGCCAAATCCAAATTAATTAAGCTTTGACTCAATCAATGACAACAAGAGGGGCTATTATAATCAGTATATCTTGATGCTCTTTGAATCCATCAATGTCAACTATGTCCCTGAATTCATGTATTGGCCTCGCCGCTTTAGGTACCTCAACGGTTTTACTAGATGACTCCTCGGAAACGAAAGCAGGATATATGTTTATATACTTGAACAACATTTTTCATTATTATATTATATAAATACAATACTAGTCATATAAATTCATTTCACAGTACTTTCTCTGCTTCCATAGTTGTTTTCAACCAACTTGGTGACAAAGATTATAAGTAATATGATCTATTCAACAAGTGATCGCCTTTATGTTATTTTGCAGCTGGTTGCCCAAGTAAAGACTTTTTCGCGAATAACATTCTTCAGTGGTTCTTTTTTTCGTTATTTTTTCTTTTGGTGTTCCTCCACTAAAGAACCCCTCATTGTCCATGCTTTCTGTTCAATTTTGACTAATCTTTATGAAGTATGTTTACCACATACATGTCAACTAAAGAAATGCTGTTGATGCCAATGTTTTCACAGAACTCGCATTTTCAATTACTTACTTACATTGCAAGAATGGGGAAATTAGTCCTTGCACGGCAAAAATACAATCGCCAAGTTTCTGTGGAAGAAGGCTAGTACCATATAGCCCCAACCCTTCACTTATCCCCTTTGATGGAAAAGACAACAAGACGAAAACGCCTCCGAATTGCCTAATCAGATTTGAATGAAATTTGAAATTCCGAAAAACTTGGGTTTAACATGTAAGAATAAGTTTGTTGATCATGAGATTAGCTTGTAAGATTTCTTACTTGCCGGTCTTTTGTAATATCGAGGACCAAGTTAAATCCCTCTTTCCGTGCAGTTTTGCTCAAATTGTTGTTGGGAGTTGGGACTTCCGAAGTCTTGCTCAGTCATGAAACTAGCTTCTATCTATCAACTAGGAGCGCTTTTGGTGAGTTCAAGAAAACTGATATAAATATGAATCCTGATAAGGTGTATAAGATGGTGGTGTAGGGATAGAGTTAGGGGTATTTGATTCCCCCTTATCATTGTTAACGATTCCCAGCATTGTGATGTGATTATGTGGGATTAAATTTGGAGGGTGTTGAGAAGATCACAATGTCGGAGCAGTGGAAGTGTTGCTAATGCAGTCCCAAGCACGGAGCTAAGCTTACACTCACAAATCCGTTCAAATGTCATACGGGACTTGCAAGCCTACTTTTAGTTTAGAAATTGAATATATATGTGTGTGTGTGTGTGTGTGTGTGTGTGTGTGTGTGTGTGTGTGTGTGTGTGAGAGAGAGAGAGAGAGAGTGTGCAGCACGCACGCTAGAGTATATAACTAAAATATCAGATACTGTTGCTATATATTCCATTAGCCACCGCCGCCACCACCTAAAGTAAGATGAATGTTTCAAGTGTCATCTGCTCCTCTAGCTCCTCGACTTGTGCTGGAACATATCATATCTGAGAAATTGACTAAGTGATTACCAATTTGCACGGTTATAATGGTATAAAAATGAGGAATCTAGAAGAAAAGGGCCATTTCCTTTCCTTATAAAGTGTACGTACATTTTTTTTGGTACAATAAGGCTTATGTACTATGGAGTGGGGGTGCAGGTCTTCACATTTCTCCTTGAAATGCATTGCTACACGTTCCAAAAATTACAGGTTTTCTAGCTATATATGAATGTTAGATATCCGAGGATTTGGGATTTGAATTCTGAAAATCTGATTTTTCTTTTATTGGTTCGACTTTATTTTAGTATTTGAATTGATTCTCGGATTGGGATCAGATTTTATTTTTATCTGATATACTAAAGAGATTTTATTTTCTATTTTAGAGAAAGAGAGATTGTCAGGAATAAATAGCTGATGGCCGTATCAGTTAGGAAGATCAGAATTGAAGTAGTCTATTGATTTTGGAAGAGACCAGGCTCTCTCAATCCTAGGATATCATTTTAGTTATCAATGAAATTCTCTCTGTCCGCTTAATCTCTTTGAGTCTATATTAGTATGCCACTCATTTGTTTGCAACTTTGCTATCTTTAGCTGGTGTACTCGTTCGAGCCAGTGTGTGGTTGTTAATGAACTTGACAATTAATGTCTTTCAAATACATGCTGGTGATAGTCCATGTTTTCACAAAAGCACAAAGCTACTCAATCCCTTTTCACTAGATCATCATCATGGTTTTGCTGCATCAAGTTCAAAGATATTCCATTCGGAAATAAGCTTATGTGTGGAAGTTGGTCTGACTTCCATTAATTTTAGTTCTTGCACGTACAAAATACAACAATATCAAAAGGTAGGGAATTTACTCGCAGATTTGAACAGGATACTGGATGCCAAGCCCAAAATGACTAAAATCAGGGGTTTATCTATCCAGCACGGCTTGATGTTTATGTCTTGAATCAACTGATATATTCTTGCCGTGTCTGTTATTAGATGGAAACTTGACTACTAAAGGATATGAAGACATAAATGTTATTGGTTACCAGGTAATAGAAAACTGTAGATGCCATGTTAAAGATGAAAAAGTACTACTACTTCATAAGAATAGCAGCACAGCGACTCACCTTTTGAATTTATTCACTTTATATATGAACAACAGAGTTCAGAAACTTGAGACTTCACAGAGACAGTTAATAACATTCAAACAACATATATCGTGAGACTTCATAAGAATAGCAGTACTGAGATTGTGTTCAAATTAGCAAACCTCAACAAATATCAGGTGGAAGTGTTTGAGAACACATTTTCGTAGGACCTTGATAAATAACTGAAATTCAGAACAGGAGATAAAGCAGGAACCTGCTTCCCCTTCTTCAAAACCTCTGTCAAATCAAGCTTATTCAACGTCAAAACATCCTCAGATTCCTCCCATACAAAGGCAAGCAATCCACCTTCAATCACAAAGAGTGAGCCAGGTTTTGAACCGGGATCCCGAAAGCCATACCCACTCGCAATACCTTCTCCAGAAAACGCATACAGAACAACATCTGTATCCCAAGGAAAAGGATGTCTTGAAACCTCGTCAGCATTCACAGTAAACATTATCGAGCCGTTTGGATGATCGGCATAGCGGGTTCCTTCTAGTATTTTGGTGGCGGTGAGAAGCTCTTGCCCTTCGGATTCTTCATAGGAGAGCGAAACAAGGAAGAGAGCCTCCCCAGGTTTCCCGGGAGGCCACCCATAAGTGCCTCCCCATAGACCAGCATATTCTTGGCAAATCTTTGGAGCTTGAACCGGCAACTTGTAAAGAACAAACTCCTCATCATACATAAATGGCCAACCTCTATCCCACGATAACTCCACCTTGGAGGCACGTAAGCTCAAACCTATTGCATCCGATGACCGTAAAAACACATGAAACTCAGCATGCTCCTTGTCGCCTCTTGAGCTTGATCTCCCGACAAGCTGTTTAAGTATGCCGTAAACCCCTTTTCTTTTGGCACATTGTGCCCAACCATCATCATCGTCGCGAGAATTACAAAAACTACTTGAAATGTACTTTTTGTAACCGCGACCTTGCTCCTTGTAAAAATTCATAAGCAACGATCTCCTCTCCGACAATAATACTATATCCTGCTGAAAATTCTCACCATCGCTCCTCAGACAAGGAAAGAACAGACCACTTGTCGAGTCAGGCAACTTCAGACGGATCTGGCAAGTTACAGTCTGGATTAGCTTTCTTCTATCGTCGGACGCCAATATGCTAAAGGGCACTGATGGCGGGTTCTTCCCAAATAACCTCAGTGATCTTGAAATCCCATTACCAATGTGATGATCAAAGCTTTTGCTGCGAAATAGTTTAACAACATTACTTAGTTGTCTAGCCTCTGTTTCAAGCACGAGCACATTACTTTTTCTATGAGCAGCCTTGAACAAGCCAGGATATAGGTAGTCATCATCCCCCTCTCTCCCATGAAGGAAAAAAGCAGCAAGACCATCAAAATCACCCATGATTTCGAACACGGGTGCCCAAAGAATAGGACCACCCTCCATGCCCAACGGACCGACTTTCTGGGGGATGATCCGGCACCCCACAACCGAAAGGAAACCAGGCATGACAAATACAACATTACCAAGCTCCGGGTTCTGGTTCACCCAAATCCCAAGCAAGGGATGAACACTGGCAAGGAAGCGAAAGAGAGCCTTGTATGATGCAAAGCCTTTTCGCCACTCAACAAGGTCCTTGTGGAAGAGAACTCCAATCTTTTCACAGTGGGAAATCCAAACCTCATCAGAGGATGCAAGTAGTTTCAAATGTTTCCTTTTGTTTAGCAGCTCAAAAGAGTCTGAGTCATGTAGTGCATGTCAATGAACCAAGAGTCACAAACTCTCATTTCATAATTCTAGTATAAAATCTTCTCGGCCCCTCCAGGTCGTTTTCTCTGGTGTCTGGACCTCTAATGTTACATCTCATGATGGTTTCAAATATTACGTCATTTTTGTTGATCACTTTTTTAAATATATGTAGCTATATACAATGCAAAGAAAGTCTCAACTGCATGATATCTTCATAGATATTTCAGAAAATTTATACATGAAAAAACTTTATCAATTCCGCATTAATTCACTTTTTACATGAAGAATATATTTCAGAAACTTAAGACTTCATAGATATTGCTGATAACATTCAGGATACAACCAATATTTTTTTTTACGTATAAAAAGTAATGTGTTTAAATGTGCAAACCTTAGTGAAGACAGCTGTCAGGTCTGTTGGAAGTGTTTGAGTAGACATTTCTGTAGGACCTTGATAAATATGTGAAATTCAAAACCGGAGATAAAGCAGGAACCTTCTTTCCCTTCTTCTTCAAAACTTCTGTCAAATCAACCTTCTTCAATGTCAAAACGTCTTCGGATTCCTCCCATACGAAGGCAATCAATCCACCTTCAATCACAAAGAGTGAGCCAGGTTTTGGACCGGGATATTGAAAGCCATAATTGCTCGTAATACCTTTACCAGGAAATGCATTCAGAAGAACATCATCTGTATCCCAAGGAAAAGGCTGTCCTGAAAACTCATCTGTATTCACAGTAAACATTTTCGAGCCGTTTGGATAACGAACATCATTGGTTCCTTCTAGTATTTTGTTGGCGACGAGAAGGTGTTGCCCTTCGGATTCTTCATAAGAGAGCCAAACAAAGAAGAGAGCGCCCCCAGGTCTCCCAGGAGGCCACCCGTAAGTGCCTCCCCATAGACCAGCATATTCATCTTTGCCAATCTCTGGAGCCAGCACTGGCAACTTGTGAAGAACAAAGTGGCTGTCATACATATTTGGCCAACCATTATAGTAAGATAACTTCACTGTGGAGGCATGTAAGGTCAAACCAATAGCATCAGCTGACCTTAAAAACTCATGAAACCCAGCATGCTCTTTGTCGCCTCTTGAGCTTGATCTCCCCGAGCATGATCTCCCCACAAGCTGTTTAAGTCTGCCGAAAACCCCTTTTCTTTTGGCACATTGGGCCCGACCATCATCACCGTCGAGAGAATTACAGAAACCACTTGAAAGGCACTTTTTGTAACCCCCACCTTGCTCCTTGTACAAATTCATAAGCAGTGATCTCCTCTCCGAAAGTGATACTATATCCTGTTGGAAATTCTCGCCATCGCTTCTTAAACGAGGATATAACAGCCCACTCGTCGAATAAGGCAACTTCAGACGGATCTGGCAAGTTAGAGTCTGCATTAGCTTTCTTCTATCGTCCAACGCCAATCGATTAAAGGTCACTGATGGCGGGTTCTTCTTCCCAACTAACCTCAATGATGTTGAAATCCCACAACCAATGTCATGATCAAAGCTTTGTCTAGCCTCAACTGCAAGAAAAAGCACATTACATGTTCTATCAACAGCCTTGAACAATCCAGGATATAGGTAGTCATCATCCCCCTCCCTCCCATGAAGGAAAAAGGCAGCAGAACCATCAAAATCACCCATGATTTCAAACACGGGTGCCCACAGAATAGGACTACCCTCCATACCCAACGAACCGACCTTTTGTGGGATGATTCGGCGCCCCACAACCGATAAAAAACTGGGCATGACATAAACAACATTACCCAATTCTGGGTTTTGGTGTACCCAAATCCCAATCAATGGCTGAACACTGACAAGGAAGCGAAAGAGTGCCTTGTAAGAGGCAAAGCCCTTTCGCCACCCGACAAGGTCCTTATGGAGGAGGATCCCTATTTTCAGACACTGGGTAATCCAAATTTCATCAGAGAATGCAAGACCAAGTAGAGTCCAGCAGCATGACCCTAAATTGCACACATCCTTAGGGCAGAGAAATTGATTGACAACGGTCAAGGCATCCTCTGGTAGAGCCACAAACAAACTAGAGCCACACTGATCAGGCATCATATTTGGCTACTAACAAAATCTTTGTATATATGCAGGATCTCAAAACAATACAAAGACCTCCAACCAGAGAGCTGGTTAACAGTAGGCGATAATAACGAAGGAAGAAACTTTCAGTTCAGCCCATAAACCGAAAATCCGGCATTAATCCAAAAACCTGTTATAATATGTAATCAGAGGTGGGTTAGATGAAATTACCGCAGCCTGAAATGTGGAATTGGTGAAATTCTGCTGGTTTTTGATAGATGGATGGGGGATGTACCTGAGAATCGCGTAGAGACAGATGATGGCAAGGCTTATTAAGCAGAAGAAATTACAATAGAAGTATAGAACAAATGCAGTATAAAAGAGTGCCAAAATCCAAATTAATTAAGATTTGACTCAATCAATGACAACAAGAGGGGCTATTATAATCGGTATATCTTGATGCTCTTCGAATCGATCAATGTCAACCAAGTCCCTGATGTTTTTATATACTTGGAACAACATTTTTCATTGTTATATATAAATGCAATAATAATAGTACTATAAATCCATTTCATAGCATTTTCTCTGCTTCCATAGTTGTTTTGAGCCAACTTGGTGACAATTGGCTATAAGTAATATGATCTAGTATTCAAGAAGTTGTTGCCCATGTGGAGACTTTTCGCGAATAATATTCGTCAGTGGCTACTTTTCTAAATTGTAAGATTGTATACTGCTAGAAGAGAGATACTGTTAATTTGTTCTTAATGTTTTGTGTTTCTCCATTAAAGAACGCCTCATTGTCCATGGTTAATGTTCAATTATTACTGATCTTTATGAAGTATGTTTACCACATGCATTTCAACTAAAGAAATGCTGATGATGCCCATATTTTCATAAAACTAGAGTTTTCAATTACTTAATTATAATGTAAGAATGAGGAAACTGGACATTTCACGGGAAAAATACAATCCCCAAGCTTCTGTGGAGGAAGGCCGGGGTTGGTACCATTAAGCCCCAACCCTTCACTTATCCCCCTCGATAGAAAAGACAACAATATGAAAATGCCTCCGAATTGACTAATCTGATTTGAATATAATTTGAAATTCCGAAAAACTCGGGGTTTTAAATGTAAGAATCTGTTTGTTGATCATGAAATTAGCGCCTGAGATTTCTTACTCGGCCAGTCTTTTGTTATATCGAGGAACAAGTTAAATGTCCCTATTGCTGTGTAATGTTTCTCAAATAGTTGTTGGTAGTTGGGACTTCCGAGATATTGGTTTATTTAACATTGTTATAATTCTATCTATCGACTAGGAGCGTGTTTGGTGAGTTCAAGATAAGAGTGATATAAAAATAAATCATGATAAGGTGATAGTCCATGTTTTAACATTGTTATATTGTTTAGGCTATATCAGTATGCCCCTATTTGTTTAGAATACTCATTTTTTGCAACTTTCCAGTCTTTATCTGGTGTACTCGTTTGGTCCCGTGCATGGTTGTTATTGGTATTTCAAATTCATGCTGGTGATAGTCCATGTTTCACAAAGCTACCTGCATTCAATCCCTTTTTCACTTGGGTGGGTGTAGGGGGGGGGGGGGGGGGGGGGGGGGCGACTTATAAGTAGTGTTTGGTATGGACTTACAAGCCGCAAAGTCGGAGTCCGACTTATGAGTCCATATTGTTAAAATTGAGTGTTTGGGTTTTGAAGCTTTTTTTGAACTTTTGGACTTAAACATCTTTTTCACCAAAAACCCCCAACTTTTTTGTTCGTCTTTTTTGTCGTAAACTTATAAGTTACGTTGCAAATAAGTCATACCAAACTCACCCTAGATCATCATCATCGTAGTTTTGCTGCATCATGATGTTGATGTCTTTAATTCAATTGATGTATTCTTGCCGTGTCTGTTATTAGATGGAACCTTGACTACAAAAGGATATGAAGACATGCATGTTATTTCGTACCCAGGTAATAGAAAACTGTAGACGCCACGATATGGATGAATAACTACTACTTCATTACAATAGCAGACAGCAACTCATCTTTTGAATTTATTCACTTTATATATGAACAACGGAGTTCAGAAACTTGAGACTTCACAGAGACTGTTGATAACATCCAAACAAGATATATCTTGAGACTTCATAAGAATAGCAGTACAGAGATTGTAACACCCCCAAATGGCCCAAGCCGGAGACCTGGAGATGTCACTCCGTACCCGAGAGGAGCCCGGATACAAGGAGATTTTATAACATGGTTCGCAAGCACAAAACATCCACAATAATAATTAAATCCAATTGAAAATATTGCATTATTAAAAATCCAACATCCTAGCCACAAACCGGCATAACAAACTAAAGTGTTTAAACTAATAAGGAATTCAAATTCAAATGAAATACTACTTCTATTATCCCATGTGATGCGCGTCCCCTTCTACGCCAGATAACCATCTTCTAAACCTGTGGTGCGGAATGAAAAAGAAACACCACAGTACAAAATCAGCATTGAAATACTGGTAAGCAAACACCCAAACATGTAAAACGATGATGGATAGTTACAAAACAATGACTCATTTATAAGTAAGAGTTTTTCGCAAACACAGCGGTAATAAAGTTGACTCTCGTATTAAAACATAAGAGTTCCCAATTCCATAATATTTTCAACCAATTTCCATAATCATTAAGAAAATCCAAAATCCATCGTTAACTTCTTTCCGTTAACAAAAACCAAAAATCCATTATTAATTCGTTGTGACGGGGGAAACCAACCAACCACTTCGCAAGCATCCAAGACCTTAAGTGTCGACACCCCCTTACAGACTTCTTGCGGCCAGAAGAGTGAGTACAAGGAGCTATCCGGGGACTTGCAACCGGATTAAAATAAAATAAATTGAAACGGAAGACCGAGATCAAACCGTCCAATGCCAATGGTAACCATACCACAATAATAATAAATGTCCCCGCACAACTATTCCACTTTACGTATTAATGCATTATCATTAACATGATGATATTTCCAAGAAAAACATTTATCAAGTAGAAATCACATATTGCATGTTACGTCACATAAACACATTTTGAGACGTAAAGAAATACAAGAATTCGTTTTGACACGAAAGAGATAAGCACACTAGGCTTGGCACATTTACTTACCTTTAATCTCAAGCAAAGCAAATCACTTCCTAGTAATACTCGACGTGTCCTTCGTCAATGAAATTGTCGCCTACAAATTAAATAGTATCCTAATCAACACATTGCACACGAAGTCCTATAGGTAAATAAAATAAATCCCTTACTAACTCTCCCCAACCTTTACTAAGGCGAACAACCTCTTTAATAATAAAATAAGCTTTTATAAAACTAACGTTTATTATTGTAAAACATAGCTATAGTTATATAAAAATATAACTTATAAGATTAACTCATTATTTCCCTTATTATAGGGTAGAGAAGCATATTATTTTTTTTTCCCAAAACAATAATAATTCTAATAGTAGTTTCTCCCAACCAAACAAGCTTTAGTAGAGAGCATAAGTTATAAACTATCTAACTTTATTTAAAAGAAATAATAAATTTATTTGAAGAAAATAGCTTATTCTAATTTGTTATAAGCTTATAAAAATAAATTAGAAATATATATTTCATCACCCTCATTTTATATGTTTAATTTTGAGTAAAGATGAGTACAAAAAAGATAATTCTAAGCTTGTGCAAAAAGAATTGTCCCTTATGGGGTTTGAACCCATGACCTTCTTCTCAAACCACCAAAGCTTTAATTGTAAGCATCTAACCACTAGGCCAACAGCCCACTTGCTTCTTTTTCTTTCATCCCTACCTTTATTATCTACCCACTAATCAACTAATGAAAAAAAAGAAAGAAAACAAATACAGATGGAGAGAGAGAAACGGGTTTTTACCCGATGGAGGAGAAGAGGAGACGGGACAACGCCGGGGAGGACCGGCGGTGACGAACGGTGGCAGAGACGACGCCGGCGGCGAGGGCGGTGGTCGACGGCGCGGACGGCAGCGGCGGGGAGGCGAGGTAGCGGCGGCGTCGGCTTGCCTTCGCCGGGCCTGGTTCGCCTCGTCGGACTCGGGTTCCGGCTGGGTTTGCTCGGCGTCGTACGGAGCAGAGAGAGAGCGAGATTGAGAGAGGAAGATTGAGTATTTCGTGGGTTTATATAGCCTTGGGGTTGAGGAATCCGGCGAGGATTAGGAATCTTCTCCGGGTTGATTTTGATTTTGAATCGGACCACAAAATTGGGTGAAATTGGTGACTTGAAGCTAAAGATTCGATCTTTGTCGAAGTAGGAGTGAATTGGGACGGTTATTGAGAGATTTGGTGGTCGAATTGGTGTTGGTGGTGATGTAGGCGGCGAAGGAGGCGGAAGTACTCTCCTGGTCATTGCAGGAGATGGAGAAGATGATGATTTTTAGGTTAAAGACACTTTCACCCCCATTAGTTTAGGTTAAAGACAAGTAATACCCCACCAGCTAAGTTAAACACACTATTAAAGTTATGAAAAATACATAAAAGCCCCACATCTATAATAACTATAAAAATTAACTTCCTACCAATAAAATTAACTCCCAATACTTATACTAATGTTATATTACCACTCAATAATTATAGTAATATCATAAATACCCATATTCACAAAACGGGGTATTTCATCCTTCCCCCCTTAAAGAGAGCTTCGTCCTCGAAGCGTAAACCAATCTCCTAACAACCACTAAGGTATGGGTCTCCACTTTAGGGTATAATTAGGGTATAATAACTAAGCGCAAACCTAAGGCTTCAAAAATGACGTTCTTCAAAACCAAAGACTTCAAAACCGAAGGATTACATCCTTCCCCCCTTAAAGGAGTGACGTCCTCGGAACTCAAACTATCTCGTCTAAAAGGTGAGGATACTTCTTCCTCATACCGTCCCCTGCTTCACATGTTGCCTTTCTTGTGAGGTAATTTGTCCATAAGACCTTTAAAATTCAAACACTCTTGGTACACGTGCCCCTTGTCATGATATCTAGAATCTTAACATGGTCGAAACTTATGGTTCGGGGTCCAATACATGAAATGGTATAGAACACACTTCCTAAGTTGCTACACATGGTACAAGGTATTCCCCGAAATTTTGGCATTTCTCTTCAAATCATAGTCGTACGTGATCCTCTGATCAGGTGGTAAGGCTATGGGGTCGGGATCACAACTATCGCCTATTGATCATTTTCTATCTTATCATGCAACACTACGAAGATGTAATAATATCACATATATCATGCAACTCAAATTTGATCATCATTGATCATTTATAACCAATCTTCCAAGGACAATGTTGTTCTTGGGCTTACATTCCCATAGTAGGTCTCACAAAGATACTAGTGTTCTCCATATAGGAGTAACATCGTAAAACAATCACAATAATCTGAGCCAGATGCAAGATTACTACATAAATTTATTTGTTCGAGTATTCCAAGTATATAACAACAATGTCAAAAGAAAGTTCACGTGCGGATTTGTCTCTTAGTTGTTGGGTCTAACCTTTGAACGCGGTCTTTGGTATCATATATAATAGTCTTTATTATAATCCTCCTTCCAGATGATTACAAGGACACTCTTACAACCACTCAACAAGAGGTAGAACCTCTAGTAGCCCAATAAAAACATACAACTTTTAAATTAGCTCCTCCGTGGACATTCATCCCATGACTCGAACAATGATTCTGGTGACAAGACTTCAATAATACTCAACCTATGACAAAGTGCCTCAATTACATCAAAATTTAGATTGTAACGTGACTAGTGAGATCACGCCCACAACTCAATCAGTGCCGAAGAAAATAGCCTTTTTGCTTCAGTCATAAACCCAAATAACTGTTGATATTGTCTCATAAGCGGCTCTTCACGGAGAGTAAGTTCATAAAATCTCCCAAGTTTGAAATTCGTACTCTTAGTGAACCTAAGCATAAACCAAATCATAGATTCTAGATTATATTCCCTAAACAATGAAAACGCATCCAAACGAATTTGTATGGCTCTAAAGACGATTCATAAACAAGGAAATATCACGTTCCCTCAACAATACTTAAGTGAACTCCAAAACTGATTCCCGAGGTCAAAACTATATCCGAATAGTACAACACGTCTTATCTAACCAAATAGAGAATCGAAGAGATAGTGCACAAGACTCCAAAGCGACATGGTTCTTCCTATCCTTAGACACTTAACCATAGCCTGTGATATATGATGTTACCCGGTGGTTCCCTTTACCGTTGTTTTCCTACCGTCATTTGAAAATTCGCCTCGAGCTAAGGATATAAATAAAAATAAACCATGTGTATCCAAACTAATACGATACTGAGGCACATACTCCAAGTAACTTATTCATATTCAAATAGGTTCAACAATAACGAGACTCGCTAGCTAGTATTCGAATTCACCTTTGGTGATAAATCCTTAAAAACATACTTCTATTAACAAAGCTCCAAGTACATCGCCCGAGAAGATTACAACTACTAAGCGGCCTCATTGATCCCGGTACACAATTGATTTATGTAACTTCAAGGAATTCAATATAAGCATAAAACTCGACAAATCTTTTAGAGGTTAATAACCATTCCATTATCCCAAATAGTAGTTCAGTGACAATGCTCCAATCATATACGCCAAACAACGTTATTAGCTAACTATTTCGAAATGAGACTATACCAAGATAAGTTAGACTACAGAAAAAAATTTGTCTCATTGATAGTACTAAGGTAGTAGAAAGCTCCCCGAAATCAAGATCAATAACTCCAATGATAACCATTACAACATTATAAACTATTTGTCCCGAGAAACAAGGTCATCAGATTGTCCAAGGCTGAACATCGAAACTCCCAATCAGATTAAAATAACAAATACATTACGCTTACACAAAATGATGTCACAACCCAACGACTAGCGTAACTTCAAGGGCAAACCATGAACAAAGAAACGTTTCTCTCGAATAATAGCTAAGTAACAAGGCTCCAAACATAAATACCCAATGTAAACGATAACATTCTAGTGACCCAGAATACTGCACTTGGTAACTCCAATGGTCTAAAAGATAACAAACAAATCTTAGCCTTTCACCCTCAAATCTAATTTATATGAGTGATTCCCCATTTTCCTTATTCATTTACAGTCATATATAGACAATAATGGAGAGGAACAGGTTAAATATAAGCTCCAATAAATATAGGCAAGATAAGATAAGAATAGGTACATCCACTAATACAACAATGCGATTCATCAAGACTAGGTAAAAAATACTCCAACCAAAAGGGAAACTCCGATATTCTTTGGTAGACATTTCAACTAAAATCCGAAGATTACTTTTTCCTAACCATTTTAAAGTAGGCTCTAAAATAAATTTGAATATTTGGAGAAACCCAAAGACATGGTTCTCAAAACCCTTTCTAGGCGAGGGTGGGTGGGAAACCTCTATAGTCCACGCTAACTTTTTAGTCTATCATTTCTCATGGGTCCTCCATAGGTTCCTCGCAAGTCCTGTGAGCTAACAAAAATATACACTTTATGAAGTGCGGTTTTATCATCCATTGGCCTTGATGTAAATATTTTTACTTGGGAAGGTACCAGCCTCCCTCATCAACTAAATCATTATACTATCTCTTAATTGAAAATCCAAGAATTCTCATCAAGTAACGACTCCACAATGCAATAAATCTGAACCAGAACGTTGCTGTATACCCATCTTCCAACAAAAGTGAAAACCCAATGCTCACACCTATCCAAGACTTCTCCAATAAATTCCCAATTTGACATACCCTCCAAGAAAGGTGTTCTTGTCGGGTGGCTTACCTGAAAATTTCTCCGCTGTTGAATTCACTAGGTTGACGGCCCTATGGACCAGAGTTAAAGGATACTCTTATTAGACATCAAACATAAATATTAATCTACCATAAGGGTATTCTAAGGCCGAATTCCAAACAATTACACGCTTAGCAACTTTCATCTAACAATTTACCCAAGAATTCTCAAAACTCAACGACATTTATAAGAGACAGCACAATGCTGGAGATCAGACTCTCAAGTAATGTATTAAGATCCCAAAACTTGTTCAAAAATGAAACCTTGAGGCCCAAGTCTATGCCAATCATAAATGATAAAAACGCTCAAAACTATACCCCGAAAAACAAGACTCTAATGAGATGGTTGTGAGAAACTGTCATCAATAAAAGAAAATTAAACTCCTCATGTACATTATCGATAAATAGAGCTCCAAGTATAGTGTCAACATTTTAGCATTTCCCAACACATTAAAACTCTCAAACATTCTCTATAACAATTTAATATACCGAAATCTCCAAAGTAGTCAACTCAACCGCAATATGGTTCCGTAAAACACCCAAGTCTAAACTTCTACAAACTGGCTAAGAAGTATCTAACCACAAATTTGAAATCAAGTCGCCAAACATCTCTCAAACACTTTCGTCTTGGCATAATATAAATGCATCTTGTTCCTCCTACATTATTATAAAACTCGTAACCAACCCAATGCATAGATACTTCAAAATTCCTCGATACGAGCTCATTTATCCTCCTTTCCTGCTCATATAAACTTTGCTTGAAAGGTATTTGCTTAGCTACCAAAATTATTTGAATCCTCAATCATCGGGTTCGGAAAGGTAAGAAATTTCAACCCTCTTTGTGTAGAAGCTATTTCTGGTGTTGTGTGTGTGGTCTAATGTCCTACACTATAGCCTATTGTATCATTCATAAAGTATCATACATGGCATCTAATATCAATATGCATGAAATATAACACATTGATCAATTTCACATGAAATTTTCACATAGACTGAACACATCTTATTTCTCATGCTTCCTTAAAAAATTATAAAAGTGATCAAACGGGTAAGCAAAATTATCAAATTTTGTATGGATTGACCTCCCTGAGTCTAATTTCATAATCAAGAAGAATCATCTCAAAATAATTTATAGAATTTAAGTTACGCAGAGAATAGCATAACTGCTGTTATAAGCCATCAGAACAGAAACTTCAACTTCACCACGTCTTATACTGACTTTTACTTCCTCAAAATGGTCAAGGATTTCACCTAGATATAGCCATATGTGTCTATTCATCACCATAAAGATTTTGAGATCCATCCAAGATCTGTAAAGATATAAACTCAAAAATACTACAGATGGCCATTATGAAATTCTGCTATGAACAACAAACCTTGGAAATTCGTATCTAGTCTCCAAAATTTATTTGGGATTGAAATTCTTATGACATGTGCCTGTACATGCTTACTACCTGGGAACAATTCCGAGAAAATAATGAAACATTTAAACACGTCTACTACACTAAATACCAACTGTGCCACAAATTCAAACGCCACAAATTTAACATTCTCGCGTTCTAACTTTATGAACGCTTTCTATGCACTAATCAACGATGACGAAACACAAGACAACCTTAATTCTTCAATTCATACTCCAAATAAATAAAACATAAATTTATTATATTTCAAGATGGATCCTCAAAACATAAGTATTATCCCTCCTCATGAAAGCAATATTTAATCTATGCAAATCACCAATGATTATCTCTAGCCCAAAAGTGGCTTATGCAAAACCATTCTAAGAAACCTTAAAGTATTGTTTGGCTTCATGTCTTTTTTTCCAAAGTAAAACTCCAAAAGCATTAGAAGTCTAAGAAATGAAAGAAGCCCAATATATCTACTTCTCACAATTATTCATACTTGCTTCCGATTCCATGTCTTTCCTAGGGTTATCCTCGAACTAATAATTCTAACTAGGACCTTCCACAATATCCTCATCTTCACTAGAACCTACATCGATCACCGTGTTCCTTTTCCATTTCACATAAGCCTCCATCAACAATTTACACATAAAGTCGGCATTCACCATACATTCACCTTGGTAGAAGTAGTCTTCATAGTTAGCCATAATATCTCTAAATGTGGCCCCCCTAGGTAGAGCATTCACAATACAATAAGCTTGGAAAGCGGAATTCCGATATCGAGTAAACTCCAACGCATTAAACTTATCCTCACAATACTAGCATAACATGCTTCCTTGCGGTTCTCTAAGTTCTAGCCATCTATAAAAAGAAAACGACTCCATATACTCTCTTACTCCACAATTTGTATCGTAAAAAAAAAATGTTTGCCCTTATGAAATATATACATACTCTCAAAACTTTAATTTTTGATCACACGAGACTTTCGAAAACAATTTCAACTTTTGATCACCCAAACAATAGATACTTAACCCAAACTCCAATGAAATACTTCAAACCCAAATACTTAGTTAATCGAGTAGGCCAAAATTCTTAGCTAGGAGAGGGTGGGTAGGGATACTTGCTTACTAAGCCTATTTTCTAAAGACTTAAACACATAATAGTCCTATTCAAGACTACCCAAATTCCCAACGGCTTGTCAAATTTTAAATTCTTTTCCTGTGTCCATTTTAAATTTCCCTACAGGTTTTAATTTTTTTTTTTTTTTTTTTTTTTTGGATAGCCTGGCTCTGATACCAACTGTAACACCCCCAAATGGCCCAAGCCGGAGACCTGGAGATGTCACTCCGTACCCGAGAGGAGCCCGGATACAAGGAGATTTTATAACATGGTTCGCAAGCACAAAACATCCACAATAATAATTAAATCCAATTGAAAATATTGCATTATTAAAAATCCAACATCCTAGCCACAAACCGGCATAACAAACTAAAGTGTTTAAACTAATAAGGAATTCAAATTCAAATGAAATACTACTTCTATTATCCCATGTGATGCGCGTCCCCTTCTACGCCAGATAACCATCTTCTAAACCTGTGGTGCGGAATGAAAAAGAAACACCACAGTACAAAATCAGCATTGAAATACTGGTAAGCAAACACCCAAACATGTAAAACGATGATGGATAGTTACAAAACAATGACTCATTTATAAGTAAGAGTTTTTCGCAAACACAGCGGTAATAAAGTTGACTCTCGTATTAAAACATAAGAGTTCCCAATTCCATAATATTTTCAACCAATTTCCATAATCATTAAGAAAATCCAAAATCCATCGTTAACTTCTTTCCGTTAACAAAAACCAAAAATCCATTATTAATTCGTTGTGACGGGGGAAACCAACCAACCACTTCGCAAGCATCCAAGACCTTAAGTGTCGACACCCCCTTACAGACTTCTTGCGGCCAGAAGAGTGAGTACAAGGAGCTATCCGGGGACTTGCAACCGGATTAAAATAAAATAAATTGAAACGGAAGACCGAGATCAAACCGTCCAATGCCAATGGTAACCATACCACAATAATAATAAATGTCCCCGCACAACTATTCCACTTTACGTATTAATGCATTATCATTAACATGATGATATTTCCAAGAAAAACATTTATCAAGTAGAAATCACATATTGCATGTTACGTCACATAAACACATTTTGAGACGTAAAGAAATACAAGAATTCGTTTTGACACGAAAGAGATAAGCACACTAGGCTTGGCACATTTACTTACCTTTAATCTCAAGCAAAGCAAATCACTTCCTAGTAATACTCGACGTGTCCTTCGTCAATGAAATTGTCGCCTACAAATTAAATAGTATCCTAATCAACACATTGCACACGAAGTCCTATAGGTAAATAAAATAAATCCCTTACTAACTCTCCCCAACCTTTACTAAGGCGAACAACCTCTTTAATAATAAAATAAGCTTTTATAAAACTAACGTTTATTATTGTAAAACATAGCTATAGTTATATAAAAATATAACTTATAAGATTAACTCATTATTTCCCTTATTATAGGGTAGAGAAGCATATTATTTTTTTTTCCCAAAACAATAATAATTCTAATAGTAGTTTCTCCCAACCAAACAAGCTTTAGTAGAGAGCATAAGTTATAAACTATCTAACTTTATTTAAAAGAAATAATAAATTTATTTGAAGAAAATAGCTTATTCTAATTTGTTATAAGCTTATAAAAATAAATTAGAAATATATATTTCATCACCCTCATTTTATATGTTTAATTTTGAGTAAAGATGAGTACAAAAAAGATAATTCTAAGCTTGTGCAAAAAGAATTGTCCCTTATGGGGTTTGAACCCATGACCTTCTTCTCAAACCACCAAAGCTTTAATTGTAAGCATCTAACCACTAGGCCAACAGCCCACTTGCTTCTTTTTCTTTCATCCCTACCTTTATTATCTACCCACTAATCAACTAATGAAAAAAAAGAAAGAAAACAAATACAGATGGAGAGAGAGAAACGGGTTTTTACCCGATGGAGGAGAAGAGGAGACGGGACAACGCCGGGGAGGACCGGCGGTGACGAACGGTGGCAGAGACGACGCCGGCGGCGAGGGCGGTGGTCGACGGCGCGGACGGCAGCGGCGGGGAGGCGAGGTAGCGGCGGCGTCGGCTTGCCTTCGCCGGGCCTGGTTCGCCTCGTCGGACTCGGGTTCCGGCTGGGTTTGCTCGGCGTCGTACGGAGCAGAGAGAGAGCGAGATTGAGAGAGGAAGATTGAGTATTTCGTGGGTTTATATAGCCTTGGGGTTGAGGAATCCGGCGAGGATTAGGAATCTTCTCCGGGTTGATTTTGATTTTGAATCGGACCACAAAATTGGGTGAAATTGGTGACTTGAAGCTAAAGATTCGATCTTTGTCGAAGTAGGAGTGAATTGGGACGGTTATTGAGAGATTTGGTGGTCGAATTGGTGTTGGTGGTGATGTAGGCGGCGAAGGAGGCGGAAGTACTCTCCTGGTCATTGCAGGAGATGGAGAAGATGATGATTTTTAGGTTAAAGACACTTTCACCCCCATTAGTTTAGGTTAAAGACAAGTAATACCCCACCAGCTAAGTTAAACACACTATTAAAGTTATGAAAAATACATAAAAGCCCCACATCTATAATAACTATAAAAATTAACTTCCTACCAATAAAATTAACTCCCAATACTTATACTAATGTTATATTACCACTCAATAATTATAGTAATATCATAAATACCCATATTCACAAAACGGGGTATTTCAGAGATAGTGTTCAAATGCGCAAACCTCAACGAATATCAGGTGGAAGTGTTTGAGTAGACACTTTCGTAGGACCTTGATAAATATCTGAAATTCAAAACCGCAGATAAAGCAGGAACCTGCTCCCCCTTCTTCAAAACCTCTGTCAAATCAAGCTTCTTTAGTGTCAAAATGTCTTCGGATTCCTCCCATACAAAGGCAAGCAATCCACCTTCAATCACAAAGAGTGAGCCCGGTTTTGAACCGGGATATTGAAAGCCATACCCACTCGCAATACCTTCTCCAGCAAATGCATAGAGAACAACATCCGTATCCCAAGGAAAAGGCTGTCTTGAAACCACGTCAGTATTCACAGTAAACATTGCCAAGCCGTTTGGATGATCGGCATAGCGGGTTCCTTCTAGTATTTGGGTGGCGGTGAGAGCCTCCCCAGGTTTCCCGGGCCATAAGTGCCTCCCCATAGACCAGCATATTCTTGGCAAATCTTTGGAGCTTGCGCCGGCAACTTGTAAAGAACAAACTGATCATCATACATAAATGGCCAACCTTTATTCCAAGATAAATCCACCTTGGAGGCATGTAAGCTCAAACCTATTGCATCTGCCGACTCGTAAGAACTCATGAAACTCAGCATGCTCCTTGTTGCCTCTTGAGCTTGATCTCCTCACAAGCTGTTTAAGGATGCCAAAAAACCCTTTTCTTTTCGCACATTGCGCCCACCCATCATGCTCGGCGAGATAATTACAAAAACTACTTGAAATGTACTTTTTGTAACCGCCACCTTGCTCGTACAAATTCATAAGCAATGATCTCCTTTCCGACAATAATAATATATCCTGCTGGAAATTCTCCTCATTGCTCCTCAAACGAGGAATTACAGTCATCATCCGCCCACTAGTCGAATCAGGCATCTTTACACAGATCTGGCTAGTTACAGTCTGGATTAGCTTTCTTCTATTGTCGGACGCCAATCGGTTAAAGGGCACTGATGGCGCGTGCTTCCCAGCCAACCTCAGTGATCTTAAAATACCACTACCAAAGTGATGATCAAAGCTTTTGCTGCGAAATAGTTTAACGACATTACTTTGTTGTCTAGCCTCAGTTTCAAGCAAGAGCACATTACTTTTTCTATCAGCAGCCTTGAACAAGCCAGGATATAGGTAGACATCATCCCCCTCCCTTCCATGAAGGAAAAAAGCAGCGGAACCATCAAAACCACCGATGATTTCGAACACGAGTGCCCAAAGAATAGGACCACCCTCCATGCCCAATGACCTTTTGGGGGATGATACGGCAGCCCACAACGGAAAGAAAACCAGGCATGACATAAACAACATTACTCAATTCTGGATTCTGGTGTACCCAAATCCCAAGCAAGGGATAACACTGGAAAGGAAGCGAAAGAGAGCCTTGTAAGACGCCAAGCCCTTTCGCCACTCAACAAGGTCCTTGCGGAGGAGAATTCCAATATTTACACACTGGGAAATCCAAACCTCATCAGAGGATGCAAGACCATATAGAGTCCTGCAACATGACCCTAAATTAAAGACATCCTTAGGAGAGAGGAACTGGTTGACAACGGTCAAGGCATCCTCTGGTAGAGCCACAAGCAAACTAGAGCCACACTGATCAGACACCATATATATGCAGGTTATAGCAATTGACTACTAACAAACATAAATCTTTGCATATACGCAGAATCTGAAACAATACAAATACTACCAACTAAAGAGCCGGTAGTAGTATCTATAATAACAAAGGATGTAACATCCCAAATACTACCTGGTATTAAACCACGTTTATAAGATGTAATTCGGAAGTGGGTTATATTAAATTGCAGCAACCTGAAATGTGGAATCGGTGAAATTCTGTATTTTTGAGAGATTGATGGGGGTGTACTATACCTGGGAATTGGGTCAGAGATAGATGGTAAGGCTTAGTAGAGTGAATCAGATCAGACCCATTCATACATGTCTACATACTTGAACAACATTTTTCATTATTATATTATATAAATACAATACTAGTACTATAAATCCATTTCATAGTATATTCTCTACTTCAATAGTTGTTTTGAACCAAGTTGGTGACAATTGGTTATAAGTAATATGATCTATTCAACACGTGGTTGCCTTCGTGTTATTTTGCAGCTGGTTGCCCATGTGAAGACTTTTTCGGGAATAATATTCTTCAGTGATTTTTTTTTTTTTTGGGTGTTCCTCCACTAAAGAACCCCTCATTTGCTCATTTGCAGCTGGTTGCCCATGGTTTCTGTTCATCTAAATGAACGCTGATGATGCCGATGTTTTCACAGAACTCGCATTTTCAGTTACTTATAATGCAAGAATGGAGAAATTAGTCCCTGCACGGCTAAAATACGATCGCCAAGTTCCTATGGAGGAAAGGTTGTGTTAGTACCATTAAGCTCCAACCCTTCACTTATTCCCTTTGATCGAAAACACAACAATAGGTTAGCGCCTCCCAGTTGCCTTATCAAATTTGAACAGAATCAAAATTCCGAAAAAAATTGGGGTTTTAACATGTAAGAATGCAGAACATAGCAAAAAAAAGAAATAGTACCAGAATGAACAACAGATGATTATACATAGCAAGAATGCAGAACATAGCAAGGATGAATCTGGATTACACATAAAGACATGAATAGCAGTACAGGGATTCTTCTTTTGCACTAAACTTAATAAATGAAATGAACTCATAAACTGGAGTGAACAACAGATACTTTTATGAAATCGTGTTTAAATGCAAACCTCAGTGAAGATCGAGTCGGGTCAGGTGGATGTGTTTGAGAAGGTATAGAACACATTCTTGTAGGACTTTGTCAAATACGAGAAATTCAAAACAGGAGATAAAGCAGGAACCTGTTCACCCTTCTTCAAAAGCTCCGGCAAATCAAGCCTTTGTAATGTCATAACAGACTCCGATGGCTCCCATACAAAGGCAAGCAATCCATCTTGAATCACATACAGTGAACCAGGCTGTGAGTTGGTATATCGGAAGAAATACCCTTTTGTGTTGAATTCACCAGTAAATGCATGCAAAACATCAGCATCCCAAGGAAAAGGCTTGGGTGAGACCTCATCAATGTTCACAGTAAACAACGCTGAGCCGTTTGGTGGCGATGAGAACTCGTTTCCCTTGAGATTCTTCGTAAGAGAGCAAAAGAAAGTAGAGAGCCTTCTCGCGCTTGTCTCCAATAGATCTCCCGGGAGGCCACCCGAAAGTGGCTCCCCATAGACCAGCATACTCATGGTCAATCTTTGGACCTCGCACTGGCATCTTGTGAAGAGCAAAGTGCTCATCTTTCATATATGGCCAACGTCTATAATAAGGAACCTCCCTTGTGAGGGTTTTTAAGGTCAAACCTATCTCACCACCGGACCGCAAAAACTCGCGAAGCTCGGCATGATTGTTGTCACTGCTTGAGCCGTTATTCACCAAGCTTGATTTCCCAAACATCTCTTTAAGGCGGCGAAAAAACCCCACACGGGTCGTTTCTTTGGCAGGTTGTGCCCCACCGTCGGGAGAATTACAAAAACTACTTGAAAGGTCAAGACTACACTGGGAACCACTGCAATCACCACCATGCTTGTATGAAAGAATAAGCAATGATCTCCTCTCACATAATAGCACTATATCCTGCTGGAACTTCTCCTTGTCACTTCTCAAACAAGGAAAGAACAGCCCACTTGTCAAATCAGGCACCTTGAAACGGATCTTGCAAGTTACAGTCTCGAGTAATTTTCTTCTGTCATCAAATTCCAATCTGCTAAAGGGCACTGACGGCTCGTTCCGGTCATTACTTCGTAGCCTAGCCTCGACTTCAAGCGAAAGTACATTACATGTTCTACCACCAAGCTTGAATGACCCAGGATGAATGTAGTCAATGTCTCCCTCCCATGAAGGAAAAAAGCAGCAGAACCATCAAAATCAGCAATGATTTCAAACACGGGTGCCCATAGGATAGGACCACCCTCCATACCCAATGGGCCAAGCTTTTGGGGGATGATTCGGCACCCCACAACTGAAACAAAACCAGGCATGACATAAACAACATTGCCAAGCTCTGGGTTCTGATGCACCCAAATCCCAATCAAGGGATGAACGCTGGTAAGAAAGCGAAAGAGAGCCTTGTAAGACACAGAGCCCTTTCGCCACTCAACAAGGTCCTTTTGAGGGAGAATTCCAATTTTTTCACAGTGGGAAATCCAAATCGCATCAGAGGATGCAAGACCATATAAAGTCCTGCAACATGACCCTAAATTACAGACATCCTTAGGGGAGAGGAGCTGATTGACAACGGTTAAGGCATCTTCTGGTAGAGCCACAAGCAAACTAGAACCACAGTACTGATCAGTCATCATATATATCAGTTACAACTGACCATTGCTTAAAAACAGAAATCTGTGTATATATGCAGACGAATCTGAAAATAATACAACTGCTACCAACTTAAGAACTAATGAACAGTTATGTATCAGCAATAACAAAGGATGAAACCTCAGATCAACCTAGAACAAAAACCTGGATTTCAGCTACCCCAGTTGTAGATGTGCCCAAAAACTCAAATGTGGAAACAGGGAAATTCTGAAGTTTTGAGAGATTGATGGGGGTGTGCCTGGGAATTGGGTAAGAGAGAGATGACAAGGCTTAGTTGATTGAAGTCAATCAAACCCATTTGAGTGTATGTCATTGCTGTAATGATTTGGATGAAGAACAGTGGTAGTTTGGGGTTTATGGGTTGTGGTTAGTAAGAAGATGTGTAATTTTTACAAGTGAAATAGTCTCATTAAAAATTGTTAAAAAAGTCGATGATAAATAAGTAAAGAACAAGTAAAGAATAAAAGAGTGCCAAATCTGAATTAATTAAGCTTTGAATCGATCAAAGTCAACAAGAGTGGGTATTTTTAGTATATCTTTTTTCTCTTTGAATCGGTCAAAGTCAACCAAGCCCCTGAAAACCACTGGTGTTTGACCGCACCGCTTTAGGTATATCAACGGTTTCACCAAACGACTCCTCCAAAGTCCAAACAAGACCATGCTTACATACTTGAACAACATTTTTCATCATCTATAATCCGTTTAATAGCATGTTGTTCGCTTCCTTAGCTCTTGACAACAGTTAAGAAGATGCCATCTTAGTTGTTTTGAGTCAAATTGATTACAAATGGTCATTATAAGTGATATGACTTACTGGTATTTAAGATCAGTAGTTGTCTTCATATTAGTTTGCAGCTTATTGCCCATCATGTAGAGACTTTTGGCAATTAATTTTCCTTAAACTGTTGTGGGGACTTTTTTATATTGAGGATGAAGTTAGGTCTTCTTGTGACATACATTTATTCAAACTGTTTTTGGGACTTTGGTGTTCTATAGTTTATAGAATCTTTACTACAAGTTAAAGCTTCTTGTGTCATCTGAGTATTGGAGCCGTACAAGATTATAGAATCTATACTGCAGGTTAAAGGTTCTTGTTATATGATCGTTGCTTCGATCCATTATCTTAACTATGACGTATCACTCAGGAAGTTTACAGGCCAAATTTCTAGAAGTGACTGTGGCAAGCACCCAAGTATGCCCTCTAACTGAACTTTCGAGATACGTCACTCAGGAACGAGAGGACCAAAACTGAACAAGCAAAGTAAGCACACATATATTTACACCATTCTAATATTTTAACACACACACACACAATGAACAGACTATTCAGCTTTTGTGGATGAAGAGCTAACGATGACTAAGCTCGGGTTTTATCTAGCAAAGCATGATGTTGATCTCTTCAATTCAACTGAGTTTGTCTTCAGTTCATGATACTGTACTTAACTCGGCTGATCATAAGTAACATATTATCTAGAAAGACATTATCGATATGTTATCTAGCTCTCATACATATACATATATACACACATTCACTGAGATCGAGAATATCCCACATCGGGATTCTGTCTGTTTCACCTGGTGTTTGCTAGTTTGACCAATGTCTCTCATATTGGCATACAAAACCCATAAATTTGGCTGGCTCTATCTCTTTGCCTGCTGATATTGGAGCCGTACAAGATTATAGAATCTTCACTGCTGGTTAAAGCCTCTTGTGTCATCTGAATTTTATACCAGTGTTGCTTCGATCCAAAATGAAGGGTACGACGGAGATGCAACACTCTAGGAAGGAGATGACCAAATTTGAACAAGCAAAGTACGAACACACATATTTACATCCTTTTGATATTTAAACACACACACACAATGGAGAGACTATTCAGCTCTTGTTGTGGACAGGTCTATGCTTCCAACTTCCCCAGACCCGTTGACTCGTTGAGTTTTGACTACCTTGCAGACAGCCAGTTGCGTTTCTGTCGTAAACAATGAAGAGATGTCTAATAGTAGTACGAGTATTGACACATTTTGCCTAAATGGGCTTCTTCTTTTAAACTTTTACTCGCCAACAAACCTACAAATAACGGACACTCCGAATAGGTTTTGTAGTCGTACTAGACACTTGGGGGCACAGGTCACACGATTGAACACTACCAAATATGCAAGGGAGGTGAACACACCACCCTATACTCTGAAAAGCTTTTGAATGACAAATTACTGCACTCAAAAATTACTACGTGTGTCTAGATACAAAGATAATTTATCTGAATTTAAAGTTAAAACTGCGTGATTCGTTTCATGCAGCTACGACTCTTCAATTTTTCAGTTTTGGTTTTATTCCTAGTTTAATAAACAAATACTAGTTTTCTTTGTAAGCCGACCCATCTACATTGAAAGGATAGTTTCTCAAAATATCAACGTAATTTTAGCAAGTTTTCCATATACCGAAAAGAGCTCTAGCCAAGACTGTATACTGGTTAAACGGGGAAATAGTAATACAGGGACAAATCTGGATTATAGATAAAGATAAGAATAGCAGTACAGAGAAATTATGTTTAAATGCAAACCGCGTTGAAGATAGAGTTAGGTCAGGTTGAAAGTGTTTGAGAACACATTTGTATAGAGCCTTAACAGATACGAAAAATTAAAAACTGGAGACAAAGCAGGAACCTGTTCTCCCTTCTTCAAAAGCTCTGGCAAATCAAGCCTCTTTAGTGTCATAACAGCCTCGGATTCCTTCCATACAAAGGCAAGCAACCCACCTTCAATCACAAAGAGTGATCCAGGTTTTGAGCCAGGATTTCGAAAGCCATACCCGCTCGCAATACCTTTTCCAGGAAATGCATCCAGAACAACAACATCCTTATCCCAAGGAAAAGCCTGTCCTGAAACAGCCTCTGTATTCACAGTAAACATTATGGAGCCGTTTGGATTACGAACATAGCCGGTTCCTTCTAGTATTTTGGTGGCGATGAGGCGACGTTTCCCTCGAGATTCTTGGTAAGAGAGCAAAAGAAAGTAGAGAGCCTTCCCACGCTTCTTTCTTGTAAGTCTCCCGGGAGGCCACCCGTAAGTGGCTCCCCACAGACCAGCATACTCTTGGCCCGTGTTTGGAGCTTGCACTGGCATCTTGTAAAGAGCAAAGTGCTCATCATCCATATTTGGCCAACCTTTATAACAAGACAACACCATTGTGGATGCACGTAAGGTCAAACCTATTGCATCACCTGACCGTAAAAACTCATGAATCTCAGCTTGCTCGTTGTCGCCGCTGGAGCCATTATTATTCAACGAGCTTGATCTCCTGAGACTCTGTTTAAGGCTAGCAAAATGCCCTAGAAGGGGCGTTCTCTCTGGAAATTGTGCCCCACCACAATCACCTATGGGAGACTTGCAAAAACCGCCACGTTGCTTGTGCAGCTGAGAAATCTTCTGGAAGTTGTCCTCATCACTCCTCAAACAAGGAAAGAACAGCCCACTGGTTGAATCAGGCACCTTGAGACGGACCTGGCGTGTTACAGTGTCGAGTAGCTTTCTTCTATCATCAAATTCCACTCTGATAAAGGGCACTGATGGCTTGTTATCGTCATCCGTCAGTTGATCAGTACTAAAGCAATGATTGAAGCTTTTGCTGTGAACTAGTTTACCACCATTACGTTGTGGCCTGGGCTCAACTTCAAGAGAAAGCACATTACACATCTTATCACCAGGCATGAAGGACCCAGGATAAAGGTAGTCAACATCTCCCTCCCTCCCATGAAGGACAAAAACAGCGGATCCATCAAAATCACCAATGATTTCAAACACGGGTGCCCATTGGATAGGACCACCCTCCATACCCAATGGACCGAGCTTTTGTGGGATGATTCGGCATCCCACAACCGAAAGAAAACCAGGCATGACATAAACAACATTACCAAGCTCTGGGTTCTGGTGAACCCAAATTCCAATCAAGGGCTGAACACTGGCAAGGAAGCGATAGAGAGCCTTGTAAGACGCAAACCCCTTTCTCCACTCAACAAGATCCTTGTGGAGGAGAATTCCAGTTTTCTGACAGTGGGTAATCCAAATCTCATCAGAGGATGCAAGACCATATAGACTCTTGCAGCATTCTCCTAAATTACAGACATCCTTGGGACAGAGAAATTGGGTGACAATTGCCACGGCGTCCTCCGGTAGAGACACAAACAAACTAGAGCCACAATGATCAGACATCATATACAGCTAGATATATATAGCAGTTACAACTGAATACAAATGAACAGAAATCGCTGTAAATACTATGTAGAAAGAATATGAAAACACAATATACTACCAACCTAAAAGCTAAATAAACAGTAGCAGTATCAATAACAACAAAGGATGCAACTTTCAAATTAAACCAAAAACCTGGAATTCAGTTTCAAACCAAAGCTACATAGGTAAGATGTACTGATTCAGAGGTTGGTTAAATCAAAGAACTAACACCAATTTTGGTCACTTTTGGGGGGTTTACGGGTTGTGGCTTAAGAACAGTAGAGGTCATTATTTATATCTTTGTACTCTTTGAACCGATCAATGTCGACCAAGTCCCTGAATTGCCTACTGAAAACAAGAGATGTTTCTACCATTAAGATAATAACCAAAACCCCCGCATAGCGCGGGTTAACGACTAGTGACAATGAAAGTATATAACAAATGGAGTATTAAAAGAGTGCCAATCCAAATTAATTAAGCTTTGAATCTATCAATGACAACAAGAGGGTCTACTTATCAGCATATCTTGATGTTCTTTGACTAGATCAATGTCAACCAAGTTCCTGAAGCCCAAAGAAGACATGTCTACACACTTGAACAACATTTTCTATTATTATATTATCTAAATGCGACCCTAGTACTATAAATCAGTTGCGTAGCATTTTCTCTGCTTTGATATTTTTTTTGAACCAAGTTGGTGATAATTGGTACAAGTAACATGATCTATTCAAGAAGTGGTTGCCTTCATGTTATTTTGCAATTGCAGCTGACTGCCTATATGGAGACTTTTCCATGAATAATATCTTTCAGTGGCTTTTTGTTTTATTTTTTGGTGTTCCTCCACTAAAGAACCCCTCATTGTCCAGGGGTAATGTTCAATTTTGACTAATCTTCATGAAGTATGTGTACCACATACATTTCAACTAAATGAATGTTGATGATGCCCATGTTTTCACAAAACTCGCGCTTTCAATTACTTACTAATAAAGCAAGAAGTCCTTGCACGGCAAAAATACAATGGCTAAGTTCCTATGGAGGAAAGGTTGTGTAAGTACCATTAAGCTTCAACCCTTCATTTATTCCCTTTTATTAAAGATACAACAATACAACAGCGCCTCTCGATTGCCTTATCAGATTTGAATAGAATCGAAATTCTTGAAAAACTTGGGGTTTAATATGTAAGAATATGTTTGTTGATCAAGGGTTCAGCTCCTAAGATTTCTTACTTTCATTTTCATAAATTATGGAAGCCAAGATCTGTGTTGCATTTTATGATAGAAAAGGGCTGCGTTGGTTGGCTATAGAAGTTCTCTACGTCCATGACAAGAATGCTACTCTTTTATTAAGCTATATGCAACCTGTTACAATCATCCAAAAGTTAGAGAACTCAATGTTACGACGTACCCTGGCCCTGGGCTCACCAGGCCAAAGTAACTCAAAATTGACCAGGAAGATCATCAATTTGCATAATGATGCCTCTGCTCCAAGGAGACATTTTTTGTGAGGTAAATTGTGTGCTCATGATCTGGAAAACAACTTTTCCTGTATTCGTTAGATTTTTGTTTGCTAGTTTTGCCGAATTTTACTCTCATATCGGCTAATCTTTCCTTTTTTTACAAACCTATGGCTGTGAAACCCATAAATGTGCTTCAATCCAATATAAAGCCGACCCAAGTACTAGACACTTGGGGACAGAGGTCACACGAGACATGACCAGATACAAAAGGGAAGTGAACAAACCACCCTATACACAGAAGTTTTTTGAATGACAAGTTACTGCACTCGATGTGTGACAATCTATTTGAAATTTCAAATGCCGTGATTCGTCTTTCATTGTTTTTGAACTTAATTGAAATTGGGGATTCTGTTCGTATTAATAAAACAAAAGGAAAAATCAATCTCAAATTTTTGCCTTTTGTTTTGGAGTATTGGTTAAGGGAGATTCAGGTTTCTTTTGGTGCAGCTGTGGCTTTTTTATCTTTCAGGTTGGTTTTATTCCCTAATTTTATCAAACGCTCGTTTTTTCAAGCAGACTGACCAACATTGAAAGGATAGTTTCTCAATGTCCTTTCAGCCAAGTTTTTCATATGCAGAACAGAGCTAGCCAATAACATAAACTGGTTAAAGGCGGAATAGTACCAGAATGAACAACAGGCAGTTATACATAGCAAGGAGGCCACCCGAGCAAAGTGCTCACAATTCACGAGACAGCTTCATTTTGGAGGTCAAACCTAGACCGTAAAAACTCTTGTAACTGGGCTTGCTCATTTTCACTGCTTGAGATGTTATTCATCAACCGTGACCTCCCACATTTGTGTTTAAGGCAGATTGTACCCGACCACCATTAGCTTTGAAGGAATCACAAAACCGCCACCTTGCTTGTACAGCTGAGTTGTCATCATGACTCCTTAAACAAGGAAAGAAGAGCTGCACACATGTCGAACCAGGCACCTTCTTAAAACGGCTCTGGCAAGTCACAGTCTCAAGTAGCTTTCTTCGTTCAGCAAATTCCAATCGGCTAAAGGGCATTGATGGCATGTTCTTGTCTTTGTGTTCAGTACCAAAGCGACGATTGAAGCTTTTGGTGCGAGCGAGTTTACCTACATTACTTTGTATCCTAGGTTCGACTGCAAGAGAAAGAACGTTACATGTTAACCACCATGCTTGAATGAGCCAGGATAAAAGTAGTCATCACCTCCCTCCCTCTTAGGAAGCAAAAAAAACAGCGGAACCATCAAAATCAGGTGCCCATTGGATAGGACCACCCTCCATACCCAATGGACCAAGCTCTTGGAGGATGATTGGGCACCCCACAACCGAAAGAAAAATTAGGTGACAATAGAGTCCTACAGCATAACCCTAAATTACAGGCAGGCATCCTTGGGAGAGAAAAATTAGGTGACAATGGGTGAAGGCAGAAGCAGCAGGATCAAACTAGACCGAGCCACAGGATCAAACGGTAGCAGTTAAAAAACACAAATCTTTGTAACTGGAAAGCATGAAACTTTGATATCTGAGACTGAAATGTGGAAATAATTCTGGATTGTACCTGGGAATCGGGTTAGAGAGAGAGAGTTGTGCCCAAGATTGCTCTGAATCGATCTCCGTTGGACGCCAAACAGTCACTCACACCACCGCCGCCCCAACTGAAATGGGCTTGAGAGAGATATAGACATGACGGGGGTGTTTCTGTATTTATGAAGTAAAAAAGGGGTTCAAATGATATAAACTCAAATAATAGGGGGGTATAGAATCTAAAACCCTCCCCGATTCCTATCATTTCTTTTCCAATCAATCTCCGATCCAAGGAAGGGTTTTAGACGGACGAGCCAAGGATCCGACTTCCTATTGCTATTACAAGCCAGCAAGGAACTAACTAACGGTGGTATTTACCTCTTCTTCCACTTGTAATTTCTTTTCTGTTGCCTGATATCTGATTGCTCATTTTATGGATGGTTTTGGAATGTGGTAGAACTGGTTCGTCCACTTCCCCCTGCTGCTACCTTCAATTTGCCTAGGATAGGATAGTGCCCCTTATTATGTATCATTCATTTTCAAGCAATGCAAAAGATATATGTGATTCTTGGCTTTTGTGTCTCTCTTCATGTCTCTGTGCCCTGTGAGTGTTCAAAGTAGAAGAAACTTTTGAAATCAATGCTTAGGTGTCCAACTAGTACCATAATGAATGGAGGAAGAAATGGTATTAATCCCACTACTACTAGTAATAGTGTAGGTAAAGCCACCATGAACAACAGAATCATCTGTTTGGATATTCACTCTTCCGATGAGCTTCTGGATTTTGTCTTTTCCTCCAAGTCTCAGACTACTGCATATCATTTGCTTGCCTTGCCTCAGACTTTCTCTTATCCAGGCAACTGATGGAGAACATCACATCAAATAGCTACTTAAACCACCGACCTCTCAACACTTAGTCCACTGTAGATTTCTTCTTGTCTTTTACTTCTTCTACAGTGCCACCTTACCTCAGGAAATGCTTGCTTGTCTGTGTTTTAGTGGCAGCATGACAGCTTTACGACTGCCTGTTTTTATTTTGGTTTGATTCGTCTGGTTAATGCCGCCAGATCTTTCACAAGAGATGTTGACTTGTAGCCTTCTACGAGTACTGGACATTTGGGGACACTCCACACATGATTGACATGATATGCACTCAAGACAGCCATATATACTAAGCATGACTTAATACAGTCCCAACCTATTTCAGTTAACTTAATGTGGGGTCTTTATTAGTTATGAAACATCATAAACCAGGGAGTATTTGACAAAGCAATCTCAAACTCTGGCGGAGTTTCTTTTTTGAAAGTGAAAACATCAGTAAGGGTTTCTCGACTGTGCCGGCAAAAGGATGGTTAAAGCCCCTGAGAAGGTGGCCACTACTGAGAGCTTAGGACCATTTTTCCAGTTTCCTCTCTACCTCCGCTTGATCTCTTTGTCTCCCACTCTATTGTTCTGATTTCTCTCTGTTTACTCCACTGCGTTTCCGTACCCCCATTGCTATGTGTGGTTTAACCCCACGTAACATGTGTACCATATGCAGTGAAGATAAATCTGAATTCCATAAAAGTAAAATTTCTATTCATGTACTTTCCGTGTCTACATCCCCGTCTTCTTAGAAATTGGTTTTCCCTGTATTGCATCCGACACGAGTATATTATCTGTGCTGCTTAGCTGGAAGCCAGGGACAAATATTGTTTCTTGAGAACCTTCTTGAAATAGTTCATTTTTCTCTCATAGTTGCTAAAGGTGTCTAATAACTCTTGACTGTTTATTGTTATAGGAACTTGACCACGTGTATCTAGATGCCTGAACTTGTGCTTCTATTGCCTATCTAAATTCATTGCTCAATACTGTTACTCAGGAGTTGGGATGAGAAGAGTAGTATTTCAACCCGATTTCTCTTCCCTGGCTGTGCTTATCAAATTCTGTTTAATGAAGATGCACTCTTCCGTTGAATTGCTGATATGTTTTGATATTACTAAAATTCAGTGTCTTGAGCATGCTCAGGATTCTCTACCACTGTATGTGCTGAAAGTTTTTTTATTCTTTTGTTAATGCTATGAATATTTCCGTAATTCTATAGCAAGTAGGCGTTTAAGGAGCTGTTTTATAATGACTTTAACCCTTCCTCTGTGTAGGAGAAGGGTGGGTAGATCTGGTTCAGTTGCTAGATCTCTGAACATCCGAAAATAGATCGATCCAGAAAGAAATGGCGACTCCGCAGCAGAAAGAAGATGACCAGCAGCAGGCAGCAAACCCTTCAGCAACTGCTGTTGGTTTCCCGGGGAATGTAGTTGAAAGGTATCGAAAGATAAGAAAGCATGCTGAAACTTACCCGTATGTTTGGGGTTCTTATCTTTTTGTGTACGGAGGATTTGGGATCTGGTTCACGTATAGGTTCTGGAAACTTCGGAGAACTGAGGACAGAGTTCGAGTTCTTCAAGAAAGGCTCCGCAAACTTGTTGAAAATGAACAGCCGCCACCACCACCACCACCAAGCTCTTCGGCCTCATTGGCGGCTGACAAAGCAGCAGCAGCAGCAGCACCTGTTGATAAATCCCCCAAATAGTCAGTCTCTCACTCATCGTCGTTGTTCTACACATCTTCTCCAGATTTTTAGGACTTTTTGTATACGATTGATTCTAAAAGAGCAGTTGGAAGCTCCCGTTTTGTTTCTTCTCGATCTCTTGATCTATAAAGATGATTAACCACTTTGAAGATGGAAACTAACATTACACTTGAGATACGCTTGAGATATCAGATGTTTCTTGTTCATTTACCATGATTGCTTTATCCCAATGGAATATATACGATTTGTATGTTGATCCATCTGATTGGTACTGAAGAAACTTCTAAACAACGAGATTTTCTAATCTTTTAATTTAGAGATTCTCCAGCTTTGTTTTGTTACCTTAGAGCCCCTCTTTAGGAAGTGGATGCTGCCTTTGCTATGGTTTCTGCCAAGCCATTTTGATATAATCTTGTCATTTAAGTTGTAATAATGAGCCGATTTCATCTTGCAGAAGTACTTTATGGCCTTAAACAACTCTCAAATTTCAGTTGCAAGAATCAGTGATTCAATAGATTTATCAGCCATTCAAGGGGCTGGCTGCTAGAAAATTAAGTGGCTCAAAATGGTTACAACATTCAAATCGCCCAAAAAAAGCAAGAAACATTGCCACTTGAAAAGTTTGTAGTAGCTTCATATCCACAAGGACAATCCTCTAGGCATTGCCTTTAACTAAGATACTCAATTTTAGCAAATAAAAGGCAAGATCAGCCAGACACAAACAAGTACTATACAAATCATGTTGAGTTCCGTACAAATAGCAATGTGCATTTTGGCTGAAGCCAGATCTCGCAACAGCAAACTCTGCCCCTCCCTGGTCAGAGAAACGTAAAAACATCAGCGAAATGAAAATATATCTTGTAAGATTGCAGCAGACCAAGGTCACTTATTATGCAAACGTACAATGTTCTTTACCTTGCTACTGGTTCTAATATGTCCATATGCTATTATACATTTAACACCTTCCGGAAATCTCCTGATAGATCGTCTAAATCAATGACTTCGGGGTCTTTCCTTTTTGCTGTCTGAATCATATTGAGCTCTAGGCTCAGTTGAGCTATTTGATTCTGTATGTTGTCTCCTTTATCAGGGAGTTTTGAAACTAAACTCTGCACCAGCATAAAACCCACAATGAACTCAGGAATCATTCATTTCTGTTACAGCATTTTGATATTTGAAGATGGTATGGTGGATATAGCAACAGTTTGTAACACTATTCAAAGGGTCATATTGTAGTACCTTGTTTGTTAAGAGCACTGAAAGACGATTGATCCTTTCTTTGATTTCAGACTCTGAATGCTTACCTCCACTGTTCGTGGAAGGGCTGTTTCTATCTCTTTGCAGTTTCACGTCTTTTGGGTTAAAAGCATACTTAGCCCTGCAGAAGAGTGGTCAGGGTTGCATTTGTACAAGTAAAATCAAAAAAAAGCAACAGAATTTCCACTGTAGTATGAAATAAATTGCTAGAGAGCCATACCCATCAACATCAGGTTCATTCCGAGAGCTAGAAGCATAATTACGCACATATGTGGTTTGTTTAACCCTGTGGTCCCAAGTTGTGAGGGTGATGACACAAAATCCAACAAAATATTATTAGTGAATTGCAGCGAGTAAAACTAGAAAACGGGAAACACATGTGAAATGAATCAATCCATTTGCACTTCAAGCATCTCCTCTGCATCAAGCTACTGATCTAAAGTTACACGAATTCGAGAACATAATCTTATGGTGCCATCAGCCAGATTCAGTTTTTAGAAACCAGGTGAATGTGTTTCTTGATGGGAAAAGAAAACAAATAACATGAGCTACTTATTTAACTGAACCAACAGTTAGTCCAAGGGTCTGACCTTTCTGCTTCATCGTCTTGACCCTCTGGCGGAGGAGGAGCTGTCTTGGAGAAAAGTAAGCTATGGTGACTAACTCCAGCAATTCCTTGAGTTTCCAGGAACTCAATGTGTAATTTCAGAGACTCATCCCTGCAAGTAGATTCACACAATGGTTATAGTAAATAAAACCGGGAGTGTTCTTCAATGATTTTTTGGTGTTGCATCATACACAGTATTGAAGTAAAATATCCTTCACTGCTTACTCTAAAGAGATCAGGTGTAAAGATTCATGAGAAACATGAAGTTTTCAACATTGAAGGAGAAAGTGGGAAATAAAAGGGCAAAATGTAAGTTGAGTATCTACTCATGTTTGGCAGTTCCTTGATAAGTCCCTTAACTGTACAGGTCGTGACAATTAAGAAGACAACTGCCAAATAGCTTCTGTGAAGTGCAGACCCTAGGCTATCTGATCAAGGAGACAAGGACAGGCTGCAAGACAGAAAGACTGTCCTTGGGGAACTGCTTACTAGGCTATATATTATAGTTTGCACATGTTTTTCCAGAACCTTTAACAGTGCAATCTAACAAACAGCAGTGAAACACCGAACCAAGAAACGAGCCTCTCTTTGTGAAAGTACCCAAAAACCAGTAAAATTTATTGGTTCACAGCAGTGACGGTTGGAGCTCTTTATAAAAAGGAAGAAACAAACAAAAAAAAGTGCATTTTTTTTACACATAAAGCTGATCTTTATGGATTTCAAAGTTCATTATATTTACCTGAATTCCACAAAAGTAGGCTGTTTAGTATGAATTCTGGAAAGGACGTACAAACCACAAACACAAAGGCCACAATTCTCTTCAGAAGGAGGCAATTGTGGGTGGTATTCTCATAGAGAGGAACCGTGGTGGAATTATCTAAAATTTCCGACCGTGTGGTTACAATAGTTATTTTATCCCAGAGTATGCCAAGATAGGGTGACACGGTGAAACATACGTGGATCAATGGTCATTACAACTTTTACTATGCACTTTCCGTTTATCAACTTAAGGGAAGTTGGTTTCACAAATATCTAACAAGTAAATGACAAATTATAAATTCACAGATTGGCAAAGTGTTATTCAACTTGAAGAAATATATAAAGCTTTTCGTTTGAAATAAAATAAGTAAGAAAATCGTACGTAATATGTTGGTCGTCATGCTCTTGATGCAACTGTTGTTGTGTGACAGAAACATCGAACCCGTGCTTTGGTAAACTAAAGAGTTCACGTAAATCCTACAAGAATAAACCAAATCGTTGTTGTGTTAAGTACGGAACAAGTAAGCTCAAGCAAAAAAAAACATATTCACAGAGGTATATTTGCGAGACAAAACCATGAACAACCTGCTGGCTGAAGTACCGTGTTTGTTCTTTCTGTTCAGTTGCAGTTTTGAACAATCCTCCCTTAAAAATCTACATCACAAATCATTATGGATCATCATTATCAACATTAGAGAGCATCAAGATTTTGTAAAAGTATGACATCAATTAATCTAATCGGGGGCGTGCTATGCACTTAGAGCATATTGTACATCGAGAAGGATTCATTACTCATTTATACTCTAGGGCCCTCGGCTAAATCCTCCAGAGAGGAGTGGCAACGCTGAGCATGTTCAGAAAAAATCATAGTTGTCAGAATCCTACAATTCACGATTTGATTCGATTCTCCCATGAAACGATGTGAATCCTTTAGTGAATCTTTAATGGACAAAATATTTAGCTGAATCCCGTTTCAAGAAGTTATACCTCCTCGTTTTCCGCCTGTTTTACGATTCGATTGCGATTCAGAACGTTTCATACAATTCACCATCAATTTATCTGAAAGTTTATTTGAGTTAGAGCTTCCATCTAAGAAGTTGTACCTCATCGTTTTCCACCTGTTTTGCAACATACATTAGTTTTCAAATTACTAGTACATTTTTAACATGTCCAATGTCCTAATATTTTCATCCCATTGGCATCTTGTAGTTCCTTGCTCCACGTGCCTTTCTAAATCTTCATTCGTCTTATCTTTTAGGCGTGAAACTCCTAAGCACTAGTTACGGATGTGAATTTCTAAAAATTTGAGGTTTCGTTTTGTAAAATCATGAATATATTATTCAATCACGTTATAGTTTTATGAAATATGTTATTCTATCTACTGAAATTTTTCACGTGTGAATCTTTACAATTCGCGATTGGATTCAATTCAGGATTCTGGAAGTTGAATTCCAATTCACTATCTGAATCTCTCAATTTGACAACTATGGAAAAAATAGGTGGCAATTGATCTTTTAAGTAATTAGGATTCGTACAGTGCATAAAATTTAAATTGGTTTTGTAGATCTAAACTGGTTCTCTGTGTTTGTTAAATCATTGCATTGGATCAAGCAGTACATTGTGCCTGGTCTGGCAGATATTGCAGAAAGAAATTAAGCTATATAGAGACTATTTTATTCAAAATATTATTTAAATCTAATAAAAAAATATTTATAATTGTTAAACATAAATATTTAAAATATACATGCTACAAAGCTACTAATCACAGACAACTAATGGCGAGATATGCACAATTCCATTTCACCAATATGGAGAAACTACGCAGAACGGAGGAATGGAGATTTTTTAGTAAAACACCATGGATACCTACTCCATTCCTTTGTAATTTTTAAAGCTTTGGAGATACAGAGAATTGTGGTGGGAGGCTAAATCCTTAAAAAAATATCACCAAAAATTGAGAGATTGAGTCGGGTGGGAATGCTCTTAGGAAACTAAATTTTGCGAGTATAAGTAAAGAGAACCTGCTTTTTGTAGATTTTCTCTTCGATTGTACCACTGGTCATCAATCTGTACACTATAACATCTTTCTTCTGCCCAATACGATAAGCACGATCAACACTTTGATTATCAGTGCTGTAAAGACCACATGAAAGAAATTATGATTAACTATTCGATCAAAGGTTAGGAATCAAAAAAAAAAAATCGGAAACAAAAATTTATAGAACAACTTCGGTAAGCTTCAACGGATAAAAAAGCATCATATACTTGAACTTTCTTGGGTTTACTATCTTGGCCCATCACCACTATCGGTAACCGATACCAATAAGAAAAAACTGTTTAGTGTTTATCTAGATTTTCCAAACTCTAGAGTATCGCCAGATCTATTTCTTGGATATACAGTGAAACCTCGATAAATGAATACATTATTCGTTTCCGAATAAAATTCATTTAGATAGGAATTTTACATTTTCATTTTTTCCATATTATGAATCATTTTAGATCCAATGTACAAATACAAATACAGACTAAGAACATGGACCATGTACTAATAAGATTCTATGTATGGAATACTTAAGAGTCTATATTACGAGAACTCGCTCCAACACAAGAAGGATATTCCAGAAGCTTTGTTTGCACAAAGATGTGATGCATTTATGAGGAAGGAAAAAGCAAACTACTTTAGACGCTTTTTTGTGAAGAAAATGACTTCTTGTATGAACATTTTTTTATCAGGACCGGATCATTCAGCAAGTTAATTCGTTTATCAAACATTTATTTAATGAGGTTTTACTGTACATGATTTTTCCAGAGTTATTTAGCCTCAAGAAAAATAATTTGATAGCATTTTTCTCATGTTTGATGTTTTCAATCATGTGTCTTATTATTCAGTGCTTGCTCATCATCCATTTGATGTTCAGAATAAAAATAAGTGTTTCAATTAAGAATCCAACATTGTCTTCAAGGAGAATGAATACTTCAGGTATAAAAACACAAGAATTTTCTAGTTCGGTCAAGTTTTTTACTTGCTAAGAACTACAATGTAAACATACAATTTGGTACACCAGTAGTAATTTTCTATAATTACAGTCAAAGATGAAGGTGCAAAAGAACTGAAGACTTGCCTTGGGTTCCAAGCTGGATCAACCACTATTACGCGGTCTGCTTTTGTAAGTGTAAGGCCGAGACCACCAACTTGAGAGGTCAGGAGAAAGATGGGAGCAGCGCCCTCTTGGAAATCCTAACAATAAACTTCGCATAAAATTCTTGCACCAAAAGAATATAAGTACAATATACAACTCTCTAGATTCTTAACAAAATAATATACTCACATTTACAATTTTCAGCCTATCACTGGCTTTATAGGTACCATCGATGCGTAAAAATGTATAGCCTTCAGTAATCAGCGATTCCTGAATAAAAACAAGAGTCACAAGATACTAACTATCCAATAGTCTTTTCAAACAATGAACTCAACGAATGATGGATAAGCAAATATATTATGCAAAAACTTGGTGATCGCCACCAGTCTATAAGGTTTATGTTTTGCCTGAGAGATGATCAACGAATTTGAGGTGTCAAATCACCCCACTGGTGTACTTTCAAACAAACGCAAACCCAAGAAATTGACTAGTGGCAACTTGAAACACAGGAGATAACACAGTAGTTGGAGTTTGAATGTTTGGACTTTGAAGATTCACATGATATAACTACCAGGGGTAGTCCAAACTGAAGCACTGAATAATATATCAAACAAATACTACAACAGTCCAGGCAAAATCATGGGCCAATGAGAGAATTCAAAATAGAAACAGGATGGCCCAACATATGGCAACTACACAAAATAAATCGGAAACTACCCCCATGCGGATTCAAAAAGGATGTACAATAAGATCAAAAAGTTGCATGGTCTTAGATGTCACCTCATTTGTCACTTGTTAACATATTAAAAAGACACTCTGGACACATTTACCAAGTTTTCACTCAGCAAAGCTTACACATTTCCACCCTAGGATGGGAAAAATAAGAAACAATTAAATTAAATTATCTTCAAAGATTAAGTTAGTCACAAAATTATCACATTATTTGTATAATGATATTTATTTGTTAAGATAAAATGGTATCAAAATCATTAAATTGATGTAATGAATCAATGTCATAAACTGTAGGAATATTGGAAGAAGAAATCAAAATGAAAAATCAGTAGTTGGACAAAATTATTAACAGAGAGAGGCTGAGTGGAAACAGGGTCACATAAGTAAGAGCTTGGTCAAAAATATTAGAAATGTTTTTAAATAGTGGAAATAGTGTTCAGTCAATGAAAATAAATGAGTGTTTGGTCAAAATTATTAGAAATATTTTTGAATTATTCTCTTCCCGAAAAAATGTTCTCCCAAAACGGCTTTAAGTCTAGGGCTGAAAATTTTCACATGGAAGAATTCAAAAGTCATTATAGAGAATGAATGCCCAATTGTAATATAGATTTGAAAAGAACTAATGCCATGGAAACAAAAATATTGAAACACAAACAACTAAGAACGTGTGTAAGGCTCATATCAAGTAATTTTCATGTACACAGGTGCCATCATCATTTGAACTACAAGTTAGTAGGATAATTTGTAGATTGATACGAACAGACTAAACTCGAATAGCATTAATCATCTGGTAAATATCCACCTAAATATTTTATCACCATAACAGTAAAACGTTTATTTCTGTAATGAATGCAGAAGTTTGTCGAGAGTACCAATCGAGGACACGACCTAGCATAAAACCATCACCCTGGTTATACCCAAAATAGTTGTTGATTTTTATGCCCTATAATTTCTTACTTCAGAAAAATGGTGACTGCTATAATAAATAAGAGATATTGCACACATTGTAGTGTCAGTTAACAGGATCGACTATCAGTTAGACCACAATATGCTATGAGTGGTAAGGCACTAATCTCTCAGTCGTATTTTGCCTACAACTCCACAAGGGAAACGTGATATTCATCCGGACAAAGAGTCTGTCTAATTTGAAGTAACTCTGCCTAACTGTGTAGGAGTAACAAAACTCTGGCTAGAATCCTCTGATACATTAACTCTTTTTGTTTCTATCTATAATGCAGCAATGATAACTATCAGAGATAAGGAGGGTGTGACGAAAGGATGGGCAAACTCAGATGGAAAAGTAAGACACTCGATCATTTTAATTCTCCAGCGTTACAAATTTTGTATGGTTTACTTCATGTACGATAAAATGAAGGATGTGTAAAGAATTTCTAGTCAAATTCGAAATGATATCTTTACACGCTTGAAGACGGAAATAAACTCAATTTCAACTTATCCTTCGTCTGTACTTTGCTTTATTCTACCAGTCATTTGACACATCCCACTAAGCCAGCATTCGAAGTATGAGAATCCCGATTCTTGGTTACGATCCAGCAGTTGATATTGATCTCTTCTGATCCATGTAAATTAGATGTTACAAAGCGAAAACTGACCTGAATAAGATTAAGCATCTTGCGAGTCTGAGAAAAGATTAGGATGCGATGTCCTTCAGAAATTAAATTATCCTGCAGAAAGGCACAATTGTCAACAGGTTAGAAACTTACAGCAATGTAAAAATAAAGTTAGCAAAAGTAAAACAACAGTGATAAAATCTTACCAGCAAAGAGAGAATAAAAGAAATTTTGCAAGATAAATTTGCATGCTTCTCGCCAAAATGTGATCTTTCTGAGACATCGGCTATGTGCATAGCCAGCTTCTCCGCAACCGCACTATCCTCTTGATTCAGCATTGAATCCATTCCTTCGAGTACATCTTCAGCGGCTCGTTTAGTTAGTAGGAGTGGATGATCACATATTTTCTTTAAAATCTGAACAAATAAGTTGCAACGATTTTATTAGATATGCGAAGTACAATAAAAATTCATGAGAAGGTACAAAAGCATTAAATTAGCAAAAGCTTTAACAATGAGATTTATTATACATATCAGATACACTTATGCATCAGCAGGAAAAGTTCGCAAGCAGACAGAACTTCCAAATTGTAGGAACCAATGACTATATTCAAAACATTATGCGACCATATTGAAGAAGAAAGTGTAAGTTACTTTTTGGCGGAGTAAGATAGCCTCTTCAAATTATGCCTCCTCAAGACACGAAGCTTATGTTTATGTAATTCCAGTTCACATAAGCGTCACAAACTTTGTGGAGAACCCATTTACAACATCGAACCACAAATATGCTTGTATAGCTCGCGATTGTTCGAACCACAAATATGCTTGTAGAGGTAGGCTTTTTTCTGTACAGTCAACTTGAGTAGTGTTGGAAGATAGTATATGTGCATAGTTCAATACCCGACTGTATGTACACACCTAATTTGATCTTAAATGTATGAGACGCGAATGTTATATATCAGATTGTCACACCTAATAGCAAAATCTTGGTAGCGGAAATAGAATACAAAAAGAACACGCACAACATCATTTTTGTAGAACGCAAAGACACGGAGCAAAGTTGGGACCAACAACAAATGTGTCGATGAACAGTCATAAACATAAAAAGTAGCAAATTGATAAACAAGTAAGATGAAGGTCCATCATAATTTACCGTCAGTGCAGCAAGAGGTGAGCCATCAAAAGCTGAAAGGACAATTTCACTTTTCAAAAAAGCTTCATATAGTTGTCTCTACAGCCAAAAAAAACAAATAAAAGATTAATACCTAATTCAACAAAAACTACATTTTGAATTAAATTATAGACTGATAAAGAACCTGACAACTTGTCAATCTGAGCCACACAATAATCTCATTCTTTTTGGAAAGACTAGCTGTATTTGTGTCATTATCGTCGCGGAAAACTTCACTCTTCAAGCGTCGCAAGAAATGAGGCTGGATGCGTTCCCTTAATTCCTGTCAAAAAACAGAATGATTTCTTTTAATTGTGGTTGTACTGTAAAACATAATCTGATAGGGGAATAGGATAAATAGACTAATAAAAAAGTAGAAACAAACAGTATAAAAATACATTACCAGCCAGCCAAGCGCATAATAAAAATAATAATAAATCAAAAATCATTTTGCTTCACAAAGAAGATGATAAAACAGGACAAAAATAATGAACCAATACACTGAATCTACACAGCACTTCCTTTTGTGATTTGAACCCAAAACAGGTACCACCCACAAAACTAAAGCAAACTGGCAAACAACTAACACAGACAATGCGACAAGACCAACATGCAAAAGTGGCAATACAAAGAACAAATGTTTAGATGAAACTAAAACCAATCGTTCACGTAAACTAATGCTGCTTTTTTGTGAAAAAAAAAAAAAAAAAAAAAAAAAAAAAAAAAAAACACGATTTTGAAACCTTAGCTGGCTGGGTTGAATTTGGAGGGAAGAAATGTGTACTTTATTTTCTAGAGTATGAAACAGCTCTTTCTCCTCACAATTACAAATCCTTCAGCAATGTGGAAATCAAAATTCTACAGAGCATATGGTTAAGAAAAAATTTGATTAAACTGAATACAAATTTGTATAGAACTTCGACACTATTAGATTACCGTTTTGTCAACAGCTGATAATCAGCATTTGGTGACAAATGGTCATAAGCAGCGGATAGTTAACATAATTAAATCATTGGAAGTTCCTATTTGCAATTACTCAAACGACAACTACGGTGGCCACAAGAAACAGAGGATAAAAAGACAATAGCATTCCAGAAACAATAGAAGGTAGAAAGTGTGATGAGCAGGCATTTATCTTTTTAAGTATCTACGTATATATTTAAGAAGAAACATATATGATGTGCCTCCATCCTAATGATGAGAATCTAAATTCAGTAACTTGACAGTCATTCCTGAGAGACAATGTTACCTTAGCAGCAGCTGAACCAATGCGTTTGGCCCTATCTGATGCATTTTTGTCGCTTCCGCGAAGAATCAAAGACTCAAATCTTTCCTTGAACCTGGAAACAAGTTAGAAGTCACAACATGCCTCCAGAACTAAGAAGTGCTAATGGAGAATGAAGGGAAAATTACCAATTCTTGTCTCCCAGGAGCTCAGGACAACAGAAGTTAAACAGTGCCCATAATTCCTGTTTAAGAAAGTTAAGCGAAAATCAAAGAGTGCAGTATCACTTAGCTACAAGACTTTAATGCACACAAACAGTGTGATTGTTGAGAAATAATGAAGCAAAATAATACCTTGAGATTGTTTTGGATTGGAGTGCCACTGATAATAATCCGGTGAGCAGACGGTATTTCAAGCAAGCTTTTTGCTCTTTGTGTGCTAGGATTCTTTATCAAATGCCCCTAAATTAAATACATCCCATAAACAAGGAAAAGGTTATGATACTCCACATCATATTATAAAGCAAGTTATGGACTTCAAAAACAGCGAAAATGGTAATTACATATGGACAGCAAAATGCCAAACTTAGAGCAGCAGGAACAGTGGTAAATGTAACTCAAGAGGTTAGAGTAGGTCTGATCATCAAACCTAAACCAGGATGCAAACACTTGTAAGGAAGTGATCAATCTGTTTCAGTCATGATCATGATTGCACTTCCAAAAACATGAAGCACATTTAGTTTTGAAAAGTGTGAAACATATATTGGGCATAGCACATCCTTTACTGCAAAGAGGTAACTTGCAGAAACAACAACAGAGAGGGAAAAAACAATTTTGAGCTTTAGCAGCACTGTTGAGGCTGAGCTTTATTTTGCGGTATTTTTATTTCTCCCAGAACATGTAAGGCCAAGTGGGACTCGACAACCAAGGAATTGTCTGTAGACCGAGAGCAATTCACCTGTTATGCAAATGCAACATCGGCAAGTTATTTGTTTTCCTTATACTTTCTCTATACCACATGATAATTAAAATATTCATTGTTTGTTGCCGTGAAAGGCATCCAAGAGAATGTTTACAGAATGTGCAAAGGGAGCACTATCATGAGTGCTTTAATAGAAGATATGCGAGTATGAAAGAGCGATGAGGTCCATTGTACTACAATACAGTTATTTATTCACAAAAAGATGTCATTTACTATTCTGAATTTACATGCAACATTATATTGTTACTTGCAAAACTGATTTATGGTTCTCATAAACTTATCTTTTTAGGTCAATAAACCAATTGTGTTTGAAGTTTCGAAATAATTTATCCAACCATTTAGCACTTCATGTATATTGTATTGTCATGCTATCGATGGCACTAGCAGAGACAAATTAACAAAGGCGAAAATGACATCCCTCAAACTCTAGTTTGCCTGACAACTGAGAAGTGTGAGGTAGAACTTTTTAGTCGTTTACTACTGGGGTATAAATATGATATGACGTCTTAGTTTAATATTTCATCAAAGAAAATATAAAGGTTTACTGGATATTAGAATACCAATATCCAGATTTGAAAAAGAAAATTGAACACGCGGAAAAGCACTTTTCAAGCATCTTGGCAGAAAATATATCCGGACAAAACCCTCAAGTTAAGCAAAATATTCGGAAGCACATTTATATGATATATACCAAAATTAAGCTGTGAAAGTGAGCAGACAACAGTGAGTTAACTATGAAGAATCTGACACGTTGAAGGAAACGGCACAAAATAAATAATAAAAATAACTAATGAAGGTACCTCATCAAGAATCATGTAGTCCCATGTGATTTCATCTTCACTACTGTCACCATAGAAATAATCATCTCCGCGAAGAGCTTTTGCATTGTTTCTCACGATATCATAAGTTGTAAGAAGGACACCTTTGTCCTACAATAGATAGAGAAAAATTCAGCATAAATAAAAGTTATTCAATTGTTATCACAAATAATATGCAACATAATATTGAATATGGTAGAGTAGTCCAGTTTCCTCTTGACTAAAGTCATAAATCTGAAATGCTATAATAAAATTTTACTTTTCAACTAAAAATTTGTAAACGCAAAAGGCCTTACAGCGCAGACAATTATTATTTCCAATACAGGCAAATGCGATGTGACTCTTTGGCCACATTTGACTTTGGTGGTATCTGAATTTTCACTTTAGAGGGAGAAAACACACTAAAGACCAAGTCTCTATAGAGAGGCCAACCCGCAGGGGATTTGACTCTCAGCAATTGATTAAAAGGTATGTAAGTTTAATCATTCAGCCGCTTAATGTAACTATCTTATTTCTCTTCATATGTTCTCCTTATTGAAACAAAATGTTTCCAAACAATTATAGTTTACATAATTAGCATTGAGCAGAAAGAACCAAAGCACACTAAACAGCAATGCATATCCACATTCTGGTGCATGCTCAAAATAATAACTTACAATTGAGCATAAGAATGTTCAACACCAAACCTGAAAAATGTACTGAAGTTCATACTGCCGTGCTTTTGCACATGTTCCAAAATATCTGTACAGACATGAGACAAGAGTTTAGATAATGTGAGATCTAGCAACAGTGGAAGATATAGAATACGCGTGTAAAGCAGCCTCACTCTCTTGTCTTCCCAGATAGCCCCACCACTGATAGTTCCTTGATCCAATGTGGTAATAGAGTCTTAGGCGCAACAACCATTGCCCTCTTTATCAAACGAGAATTGAACAAACCAGCCAAAAATCCACAGATCTACAATGTCACAAAAAAACAACTAGAATAAACTATCCTGATATTCTCATATTTACAGGACAAGCAGAGTTACATAAATCATTTTTACCTGCATTGTTTTACCTAAACCCATGTCATCACCCAAGATCCCCCCCTTTCCCTGACAATGAAGAGACCACAGCCACTTCATCCCATCTCGCTGATGAGGATATAGAATTTTTGCAATCTTAGGAGGTAACACAAAGGTTAAATTTGAACCCCTCGAGATAAAAGCTTTCTCGTACTCGAGTACAAATTCATCATTTTGATGTTCTGCTACATCAACCTTGTCATCGTCGTCGTCTATCCCTTGTAACAGATCATATTTTCCCTCCCCTTTGTGCCCCTTTTTGCCATGTAAAACCACACAATCATCATCATCTTCATCTAATCGTACATAGTTATGGGCAGTAGCTTTACTAACAGCCCCAGATTTCCCACTTATCATTTTTGTTCTGTTTTCCTTCTGACTGTTAGCAGGATTCTGAAGTCCATCAAAACTCCTTGCATTACCATCAACCTTGAGATCACGTCTGATGTATATTTCCTCTTTATCCAACTCTATTTTACTTTTACCTTTTGGAGGTGAATCTGAAGAGCTGTCGGATGGATCAGAAGAATGAGCAAAGGAAGATGTTGCACTAGCATAGCCATGCTCTTCTTCTTTCCGTTCAGTCAGAGAATCCAGTACGGGCACAGTTGCCTTGACTGGTCGTTTCTTTTCAATCGATAGAAAGTCAAGCTTAGAAGTTAGATCATTAAGTATATCCCTGATCTCGTCCCCACCAGAAGAGTCCTTTCCAATGGCATCTCTCGAAGAAGGCGGCGAGTCAAAATCGACCAGCCCAGCCAACTCTGGTTCTTCATCTTCAGTTTTCTTGATACCATCATCGTCATCTTTTGATGAAAGTTTGCAAAGGCGGCGACGGCCTCCCAGTTTCACTTTCACAGCTCTCTTCTCTATAATTAATGATGCAGTGTAAGTTTAAATCGTACGAGTCTAGCAATAGAACTAGCTAATGCCCCAAATGGATACAGTGGGATAAAAGATACAGAGACAGGACACCATGGGAATGAAACCCTAAATGGAAGTAAGTACCTGGAAAATGTGGCACAGGAAGAGCAGGTTGGTCTTCAAAGCCACTAGCAGATTTCTCAGAACTATTTCCATCTCCCAATAGCTCAAACGCAGGCGAAGACTTCATTGGACCACCTGTAAATCGATTGAACAGGTTAAACCCTAAAAGTGAGATTTTAAAAGCGAAAAGGGGATAAGAAGAAGATGAACAAACCAGGCGATGGGGAATCGAGGTCGGAGAAGCCGGAAAAGACAGGGACGTCGTCGTCGTCGTCGTTGGGCGGTTCACGGCGGCGACCTTCGAAGTTCTCCGGTGGATTAGTGCGGTGATGGTGAGGCTGTGAAGCGGAGAGGTCAAGGAGGACGCGATTGTGGCGCTCGTTCAAGCTGAGCGGTTGTTTCTTCTTCGATTGCTCAGCCATTGTTGCTGCAGCGAGTTTCTGCAAGCCTCCTCTCTCTAGGGATTTGAATGAGTGATTGAGTGGAATTGCAGAGCTCTTTTTCCCGCTCAGTTGGGCTGATTTGAATTTGGGGGATCAGAAAACGAAGAGGCCATTATTTGATTGATTTAGGGCTTGATGGAAAAAAAGAAGACCAGGCAGGTGTTGATGATCAAGAGTGCCTAATATAGATTTGGTCGGGGCTGTTTTGTGTATTTGCATAAATGTATGGAGCGTTAACAATTTCTGAGCTTTACTTAATAGTAGTAACACCTATGCTTTACCGTTCTCGCCTTTTACGGAGTCGATCACAAGAGTTGATCAGAAAACGAAGAGACCATTTATTTGATTGATGATTAGGGCTCGATGGAAAAAAATACCAGGCAGGTGTTGATGATGATATGGGCAGGATGAAAATTCAGAAAAACTGAGGGGATGAATTATAAATAGAATAAGTTCTTGGGGCTAAAGTTAAAATCCTATCAAATTAGGAAAAACTTCACTAACACTCTGGCCCTGTTTGGATAACAAGGTTGAACTTGTTTGGTTAACCAAAGTAGGTAGATGTTTGGATTTAATGGTTTTGGTTTTGACTTTTATGTGAGTAGAAAAATGAGTGGAATGTGGGTCCTACAAATTTTGAGTTGAAGTTTTGGTTAACTTTTTGTAGAGGTTAACAAAACCGGAATATCCAAACAGGGCCTCTATCTTTGCCAAATTGGTTTGCTAGAGAAACATAGGTTGTGTAACAAATTTAAGAGTTATTTGAAAGGAAAGCACAATTTGCTAATTGTTGTGTTAGAGAAACATTTACATTTACATTCCTACTAACGTCATATGAAGAAATTCAAATGAGTCAATTGCAATGAATGCAATGTCTTTGACAATATTCTTAATCCCCGTAATTTATTTGTCTCCCGTAAAACAAGGACTAGTTCTCTGATATACGTATGTAAACATTTATGTACCCGTTTGAGAGTATCCATTTTAGGGCGTGGGTTACTTCTCTAACTCCAGGTCGTAGTGGACAGTAACGATTCTCGCGTTGGCAAAGCTTGTGCTGCTTTCATCAATCCATACTACTGAGCCAAATGTATGATATGTTTCCCAAGTAACGTCAATTCCTGTAAGTGACGAAACATCAGACATTTCGTATAGTTTGGAGTAAAAATCGAATGACGCAGTCCATTTTTGTCGGAACGGACGGGACTGATAACTATGATTGGAGGCCTTAGTATGTATCGATTGTTATAATATCAAACAACGATCACAATTCAGTGTTCTTAGTATTTTTAGATTATTTGGTACTGTTATTATAATACCACATTTTAGTAATGTGGATAAATTGATAATTTGAGACAAAAGATCCAATTTTGAATTGCTAGTCATCGTTGGGTTAGTTTTGGGATTCATAATGTAATGGGGAAGCTTGTACATAAATTTCAGGTTTTCTAAAAATAGTATCTTTATATTTTAAGTTATCATTATTCATAAACTTTTTCTACCTGAAAGTAATCACAAATGTACACCCAAACTATTTTATATTTCTCTCAATCTTCCTCTCCACGATACTCATTTCTTATCCATTACATTATCTCAAGCACAAGCACCACTCCAACATGACGTATTAATCCTCTAATCGAGGGTGGTTCTTTCCAAATTAGAACTAGTAGCAACGAATTAACTAAACTCTATTTCATGAAAATGTTTTGGGCCAATAAAGTAGGATCGTAAAAAGTATGCTACCTTCGTCTCTATCACACCGGTTTAACATTTATCGCTATTCACTGGGTCACTTTGACCAGGTGATTTGTGTAGCAAAACGATGCAGTTTTTTGATAATTTTTTCATGACGTTGTAGAGTAAAAGTTGCTCTATAACACGGTGTAAAAATTATCAAAATATCGCTTCGTTTTGCTATCCAAATCACCTGGTCAAAGTGACCAAAATATGAGTAAAAAAGTTAAACCGGTATGATAAAGAAGAAACGGATAAAATACATAGTTTCCCCTGCAATTTCAATAAGATTAAAATGGTAAGTATTTATTCTTAGCATGTGAGTAGGTGTATTAATGCGTTATGTATATGTGGCTTGCATATACATCTAAAGTAAATAGAGGTTAGACTCAATTTAGACTCATGATCTCCCTAATTTTAGGCATGCTAGTCATGTCTCTTTGGTCACATTAAACCTACTTTCTCTACGCATTTTTAGACTTGCTTTATTCACTATTTTTTCAAGCGATCTTGTCCAATCAATCATAACTTTCAGGTGCATTCTCGGTTTGAGCAAGAAACCCACAAAATCATGGTTAAAACTTGGTATTTTGTAATACTATGGGTGTTGAACTTGTGATGATGGATACCTACCAACTAGGGTTGGCCATGGGCCGGGCTGGGTTGGGTTAGGCTGGGCCAATGCTTTGAAAACGTGAACCCAGATCCACCCCAACCCATCGCCTGGGCCAACACTCGAACCCAAGCCAGACCCATTTGAAAAACTCTAAACCCGAACCCAACCCGTGGGCCAAAATAATTTCAATATTTACTTAAAACAATAACTTTAAATATTTAAAAGTTACTTAGCAGTACGTTAAATACAAATATGATTGAAATTAATCATGCATTTAACGCATTTAATTTTTTTTATATCAATCACGTAAAGAAAGCCAGTCGTTGTGCCGCTGTCTGTAAAGAAACGAAAAGATTATTAGCTTTGAATGATATGTAACTTGTAAGTGTAGTACTATTATATGATACTGATATGTTAGTGCATATTATTTTATGACAATTCAATACCCCCTATGTGTTAGAAAAAACTACAAAATTGCACATTTGCAAAGTAAAACTATTCAAAACATATATAACTCGTATGTATAATTATTAATATTTATTATTTATTACGTCACCAGGCCGGCCTGGGCCGGGCTGAGGAGGTTGAACACAAGCCCAGACCGTTCATGGTTCGGGCTCCTGTTGCTGGCCCAAGCCCGTACCGGGCTGAAATTTCCTGAACTCAAACCCACCCACACTGGGCTGGGTTGGTCGGGCCACTGGGCCGATGGCCAGGCTTACTTCCAACCCTAGCATCTTTTTTGAATGTCACATACCTAATTAAATCCATAACATGGTAGTAAGAAGTGCATCTTTAAAGAATTCTATTGCATCCCATTCCCTTCCTTTCTCACACTTCTTTCCCTCTCTAAAAGTCACAAGAAGCAATCTCCTCTCTCCACGAAACTCCAATCGGGCTTTGTGTGGTGGTCTACGCAAAACTCCATCAAAACTTAATTTTCTAGCCTTCGAACCATGACAAACTTGATTTCAACTTAGATACAACCATGGTGGGATGTTGTTCATCATTCTACGCAAAAGTTTGAAGCATGAAGTCAATCGTTTGCTCACAATTCCTGTATTTGGGGTAAATACGTGAGATATCTTTTGATCTTTGTATATAATTATTTCCTGTATCAGTTGTTATGTTAAATCATCTATGAATGACCTTGCATGTGCCTATTTTTACATCTTCTTGGGAAGTTAGACATTCATCCTAACGAAACATGATTAAAAGAAAGATTATGCCTTGGAAGATGAGAGTTATTCTTGATCTCTTTGTTTCATACTTATCATCTATTCAAATCATATGTTTTTACTCATATTTAAAGCCTATACGTTGTATATAGACTTGCATGTGTCTATTCCCTTTCTTCTTAGACCTACATTGAAGTATTTTCACAAACTTAATAGAGGAATTTCGATTCAAAAGAAGATGGTCTCTTTATGAAACTCTGGTTTCAGACATATTATGTTACCTGACTTTGAGAGGTCATAGCTCACTCAAAAAAACTCGTTTTTCTCTCTACCTAATTATATAGTTTCAAAGATATACTACTTTCATTTTCAATGGATCTCATGTTAAAATTTCGTATACATATTATGGAATGGTAGTTTTTGTAAAGTGTGGCTGGTTTGAAAATGGCTTCGGGCATATTGTGTAACCCAACTTAGGGAGGTTATAACTCTCGCTTAAGAGCTCCTTTTTTGCTTTACTTTATACCGCGAAAGTCCTATGTGTCTATTTTCATCTCCAAATGGTTTAACACCGAATTTCATCATAGACTTTTCTAAATTACGAATTTTGTGAATTGTGTCAAGTCAAGAAATTAATTTTTGGACCATACTCCATTAATTCATAACTTCCTCATACGAGTGTTATTTAAAAAGTAATAGTAACTACTCGTATGTTACGAGCTATAAAATGAACATCTTATTTATATATTTTTGGGGGTATGCGTAAATTATTTGGGTATTCACCGGGATCGTAAGAGTTGGATTGGCCGTATATCCTAGCCGAGCATTCATACAGGGTAGTACATTTTTTTTTGAGAATAGTACATTTATTTGTTTAAGAGTACTACCGTTGTGACTCGATATTTTATAAATTGAATGCGAAGAGTTAATAAACAAGGTCTACGTATATCCGTACAAATTAATTTTTGCGCTATTTGTTGATTCAACTTGAGGTGAGTAAACGTGCAATGTATAGTTTGACCGTCTGTTTTGTGCTATTTTGTCTCAAAATGTGATTAGCAATTTACTTGTTTTACTTGCAAATTCGGTTATGTTCAAAATGATTATTTGAAGCTATCACATAAAACAATTCAAATTTATTTAACTTATTAACAATTACGCATGGGTCGTTGTTGAGTACGGTCTCGACCTATTTTTTAATTTATTTAACTTATTAACAATTAGCCCTGTGTCGCTTCATGTATTTACCCATGAAGGGATGGCAATATGGCCCGATCGGGTCTGAGATCCAAGCGATCCGAGCTGAAGGGATCGGATCCGAATCCGATCCAATTGAAAATTGATCGGAATTGGATAAAAAAATAGACCTGATTGGATCCGGATCTGGATTTGGATATGAGTGTAGATCCACCGAGTTCCGACCGATCCGATCTGACGTATACGTGTGTTTTACAAATATACCCCTATTACCTCCTAAATTATATTTCAAAGAAGAATACAATAGTAATCCTAAGCTACAAAACTATTTATTTTGTGTTTTATATTTCATAACTTACGAACATGCCTAAGAGTGCAAAATAATGTTTGTTTTTCATGTTATTTTTTACATTTTTTACAAACCCAAATCGAATCTGATCCGAAAAAGTACTATATAGATCTATGGATCGGATTTGGATCAGTTGAATGAAAACCGATCCGATCTGATCCGAATTTAGCGACGATCCAAATGGATCCGTATCTCATTTCTCCTCGTCGGATGTGGATCGGGAAGGGCTTGATCCGATCCGGTGTCGACACTTATGATCTTGGTTGCTAGTGAAAGATAGATAGGGAACGAGATTTCCCCGTTTAGAGATAGGAAATGAAAGGCTATATCTTCCCCGTATCAACAAGACAATACAATGGATTTCTTAGAAGCGGATAATTGTGGTGAAAAAAGGCGAAAGATTGGGAAGATTTTTTCCCGTTGAGATAATTGATAGATCGCGAATGTTTTCCCCGAACGAGGTATAAAGTGAAAAGTTGTGAAATTACGTAGAAAATTGATGAACACTTATTTCAAGAAAGTATTCATACTATGTTCCCTTTACTTTGGAAGATCGTACTTTGTTACTTTCTTATTGTGGACATCTATTATTTATTTCTCAAAAAGAAACCATACATCATAATTTGTTTACACATATGGGTGTTAACTTGCTCAGTACTTTTTTGGTGTCTTTTTAAAATTGTGGTTCCTGCTTCATTCCCACAGTAGGTATATATGGAGGAGGCTTGGCATAGGAGGGGAACGCAAAACTCAACTAGTCTTTATAAGTAGTCTTAGTAAATCTAAATCTTATACAATATGTATCGTTTGTAATAATACTAAGGGCAACGTGTGAGACTATTTGAATTTTTGTAATATATAACTGTGTAGTGTTTGTTTTAAATTTTACTCTTATGTTGAAAGCCTCACAGCCCCTTCCGGTCTTAACTTCGAGGCTTTATAGTTGTCTTTGCTACCTAGCTTATGTTTTAGCCTCATGCTCCCTGTTTCGATGCAATCACCAACAATTATAAATTTGATATAGACCCCCACAATCAACCCATCCGCAATCACCATCACCAGTGAATAAAAGCATTTGGAACTCATGTATGAAGGATCAAGCATTGTGTCATGTGTCGCATAAAATTACTTTATATTTTTATTGGCTAATGCCTTTAGGCTACCCATGACACTTTAGCCCACTTGGAGTTTTGCTACTTTCAGCCTAGGAAATGTCATCGCCCACTTAGGCCACTTAATTGTTCCTTTTATAGAGAGTTCTTTTATTTAGTAGTCTCATGGAGTTATAGGACTCTTTAGAATGTTTACTTGTAAATATCTTAGCCCATTAGGGACATGGAGGTTCTAGGCCACTTGATCTCAGCAGTTGGATTATAATATCTCTCGCTTCATTGGGGGAATGACTTGTATATTAAGGGAATTTACTCATTTGCTCCGGGCCATCAAAGATTTTCAAGCTTTCTGTCTTGCAATACAAATATATTTTCCTTCATAATATTTCAGTTGTTCTTCTTTAGTGTTCTAAATTTCGGTTATATACTTACTTAGTGCGTGCTTGTAGAGATACTTGAAGGCAGTTAATTTCCACACTGGATGCCTGTTTCGGGAGCTTCCACAAGCTTTTCAAGAACATGTGCTGTTATTCAATTATTTTGAACTCTCAATAATTTATTGGTGGTCATTCTCAACTAGTTCGTAAATGAGAGTTTCAGGATGGCTGGTAACTTCAACTTCTTCATAAGTCACCGGGCTCACATCCATAACGTTAGTTTTGTACCACTTTTCTGAATTGTCTGATGTTGTTCTTCAAACGAAGGCAATGTAATGCCCCTCACATCCTCTTATGAAGTTGATCACTGACACGAGTTCGTATTCTAGTTCAATCCCAAATTTGGTTGATTCCTTCTCGAAGGTCAACTTACGGCTAAACTCTAATTATATGTCCTTTTGGTGCATGGATGAGGCATCTAGGTAGATCGAAATTAGACTTAGCCTCCTCATTTTCATAAGATGCTTTATGCTATATCACCATAAACTTTTGGACAGGCTCTTCCTTCTTAAGTGCGATGACATCCTTTATGCCAACCAAAAAATCTTCTGAAAGGTGCATGGATTGTATGAATGTTTGTGGTTGTATGTACCAGAGGTACTCGTCTCGACTCCATATCATTGGGGAAATATCTTGAAGAAATATCAAAGGTTTCCTAGGTTGTAGAGGATCTATGATAAGCTAACCTAGTCTACGTTGTGGTGTTTCTACCTTTGAATTTTTGTCTCGGTCTTCAGCTAGTTCAGGAGCTACCAAAATCTTTCCTTGGACATGTTTATTCCATTCATTGATAAACCTTCGAGGATTTGTAGTGTTTCTCTTTAAGATATGATGACGACGACGAAGACGTTGATGATTGGGACTAATTGTCATCATATAGCTTCTTCAGATATTTGAGCGACGCTAAAGACTTAAAATGTAACACCCCCAAATGGCCCAAGCCGGAGACCCGGGGATGTCACTCCGTACCCGAGAGGAGCCCGGATACAAGAAGATTTTATAACATGGTTCACAAGCACACACATCCACAATAATAAATTAAATCCAATTTAAATAGTGTATTATCATAAACCTTCGTCCTAGCCACAAACCGGCAAAACAACTAAAGCGTTTAAACTACTAGAGAGTTCAATTCAAATAAAACAATACTACTAATGTCGTCCCATGTGATGCGCGTCCCTTTCTACGCCCGATAACCTTCCTCTAAACCTGTGGTGCGGAATGAAAAAGAAACACCACAGTACAAAATCAGCATTGAAATACTGGTAAGCAAACATCCAAACATGTAAAACGATGATGGATAGTTATAAAACAAGACTCATTTGTAAGTAAGAGTTTTTCGCAAACACAGCGGTAATAAAGTTGACTCTTGTTTCAAAACATAAGAGTTCCCAATTCCATAATATATTTCCAAATCAATTTCCACATTATTAGGAAAAATCCAAATCCAGTGTTAACTTCGTTCCGTTAACAAAACCAAACAAATCCATTATTACTTTTGTTGTGACGGGGAAAACCAAATACTACAGCGTGCATGACCTTAAGTGTCGACACCCCCCAAAGACTACGCCGGTCAGAGGAGTGAGTACATGTTATTGTCCGGGGACTTGCAACCGGATTAAAAGAGACGGGACCGCAGCCAACACCGCCCAAAGAATAATAACGTCCCGCACAACATCTTCCACTTTACGTTATAGTTCATTAATTATCATGGTGATGTTTTCGTCAAAAACATTTAACAAGTAGAAATCACATATTCCAAGTCATGTATCATGTAAACACATTTTGAGACGTAACAAATCAAATATTCGTTTGACACGAAAGAGATAAGCACACTAGGCTTGGCACATTTACTTACCTCAAAGCAAATTCCAACAATAGCAATCAATCAACGTACTCTACGTACTCGTCGTCGACGAACTCGTTACCTACACATAACAATATGCTAATCAAACCAATATTCTAGCAATATACTTGCTATACTAATTACATGCATATGATAGTCCATGGTTTAGGGTTCTAACACTTCCCCAACATCCCATTCAATTCATGCTCCAAAATAAGCTTAAAGCTTTGCCTCAAAATCCCTTATCCTAAAGTATTCATAATCCATCATAACTCCACCAATTCTATTACTCCAGTTTCCCAAACAGATCATTGTCTAGAAACAGTTCCATTGGATTCAAAACATTCGAAATAATAAGTTTAGCCTCAAACGGATCTTAATTTCGATTCCTGAATCAAAAGTTACACTAGTTTCAAGTTTCCAACTTCATTCAAAATATCCATACGGGAATTGTCAATCTTCATGAAACTTTTCCCCCAAGCAACTAATTCATCCTATAATCATACTAAACCTAATATAACATGATTCCCACATTCAAATCAGATTGTTATCCACCTAATATGATCATTCAAACTCCCAAATCATTCAATCAAACTTTCCTTTCAAACTAGGGTTTCTTCCCAACACTCAAGAACATGATAAACCCTAAAACTTGATAATCAATCCTACGAATCCATGAACAATGATCCTAACCATAACAAACTGAAATTTAAAGATTACATGCAACCTACATGAATCATGAACAAGTGATCACAAGATCAAGAGATCAACAAAAGAAAAGAGAAAAAGAAACGAAACAACCCAACCCGCTCAACCCGCCGCCCATGGAGGCGGACGGAGAGAGAGGCGGACGGGTATAGGGAGAAAGAAAGAGAGAAAAGAAGAAAGGAAAGAAAGAAAAGAGAAAAAAAGAGAGAGAGAGAGAGTTACCTTGCCGGAAAAGAGAGAGAGCGGCGGCGGTGGGGTGGCCGTCGGTCACAAGGGAGAGAGAGAGTGAGAGAGGGACGGGTAGAGTAGGGAGACGTGAGAGAGATTAGGAAAAATAGGAGAGTGAGGGTTTTTATGAGAGTTAGAATTAAAATTAACCTCATAAGTAGGAAACCCTCTTGGATTAGGAAACTTTTATTGTAGGAAGAAATTTAGGTCAAAAGACACTTATTTCCCCTTAGTTTTGCCAAGAGACAAACACCTCCCCCAACTCAAGTAAAAGACACTAAAACCTTTGATTAAAGTCACAAAGTTCCCCCCAAACTCTCAAAGCATTATAATTAACTCTCTATAATTACTTTAACTTCCCAACACTTATAATAATATCACAAAATACCCGTAGTCACAAAACGGGGTATTTCATAAAACCCCTGTTCATGAAATATGAAGCTATCAGGTTTTCCAATCCGTTGGGTTTGTCATCGTCTTTCACGATGAATAAGAAGAAGAATAAGATGAATGTTGGTGGCGATATATGGTGATTATGGGAGGATAAGAAGCGAAACAGTAGTAGCGCCAGAAGGTGGAAAGAGAGAGTAGTTGCAGATGATGATTGAAATATCTTGTTTTGTGACTACATATATTTTTGTGATGTTATTGAAACTTTGGGGTTGTTGGTGACTTTTATCTAGATGTGTTAGTGTATTTTACCTAAACTAGGGGGTTCCTAATGCCTTGCTATCTATATGAGAGGTAATAAAGTGTCTTTTAACTAAGATGGGTGTAACCTCCTACACTCAAGCAGACGTGATTTCTCCTCCAGATTACTCTCAATTGATTTCAAAACGCAAAAGTCAAAACCTAAAAAATCACGTACGTGATTTGGGAAACCCTCCTCTGTCGATCGGATTTCAATCCATATCTCCCCCTCCTTTATTGCGATCTTCTCTCGGTAAATCAGAACATCATCATCGTCTCCCTCTTTCGTCTCTCTATCTCACGTTCTCTAATTTTACCGAAGCCCCCCCCCCCCAACGCCACCTCCATCGCTCTGAAGTCTGACTAACCCATCCACCGCACCGCCACCACCGTTCTCTTTTTCAGCCCAGACGAAACCAAGCAACGTTGAGTTCATGATTAGCAACTACAGCCACATTAACCGCTGCCACTCCATTGTTTCAGGCGTACCAATCTCGGGCTCATATTGCATATCCTTTGGGTAAAAGACAAAAACCACCATCCATGTTTGGAATATATACAAAAACAACGCTCGTGTTGGGGGATATACAAAAAACACCACTGTTAGTGGATGGACGTTGGACAAATACCACTAGGGATGGCAACGGATGGGATTTGGATCGGACCTGTCAATAATCCGATCCGATCCGAAAATGATACACCCTGATCCGAATCCGATCCGAATCCGTTCGGGTCCGGATCGGATTGGGATCGGATCATATAACGGATCACCCAAAAAGTCCGAATCCGATCCATAAGGAAAACTGATCACGGATCACAAGAACAGATCACGAATCGCATCGGATCGAATATATTATTATATAATTATATATATAATATATGATTACATTATATAATTTTAATTGTATTATATAATTATACATATATTATATGTAGTTCGGATCGGATCGGGTCGGGGATATTTTATGTATATATCAGATCGGGTCGGATCGGATCAGATCATCGGATATAACTGTTGTTGTAGGAGAATTCTATCAAAGGTAATCTATCAACCCATGAACCTTGAAAATCCATAACACACGATCTTAGCATATCTTCCAACGTTTGTATTGTTATTTCGGTTTGTCCATCTGTAGCCGGGTGAAATGCCGTGCTAAACTTCAACTGAGTTCCTAGTGCCTCCTGAAGTGCTTTCCAGAAGTGAGAAAGAAAGTTGGGATCTCTGTCGGAAACTATAGAGCTTGGTACTCCATGATACCTTACAATGTTCTTCATATACGCATCAGCTCTTTGTTCCATATTCCATGTGTCTTTCATCGGGATAAACCTTGCTGTCTTGGTCAATCTGTCGACTACGACCCAAATCTGATTCAGTCCATTCTTTGATGTCGGTAAAGCAGTTACGAAATCCATCGAAATAGAATCCCACTTCCAGACTGGGACATCTAATGGTTGTACTAAGCCTCCCATTCTTTTATGTTCAAACTTCACCTTTTGACAAGTCAGACATTTTGCCACAAATTCTGCCACTTCTTTCTTCATGTTAGGCCACCAAAACATCTTCTTCATGTCCTTATAAAGTTTGTCACCTCCTGGATGTACTGAGTAGGGTGTGTTGTGCGCTTCTCGCATCAACTTCTCCTTAGTTTCCGTACACTTATGTGGTACACACCATCTTCCTTTGTAACGAATACTTCCATCTTCATGGATTTTGAAATCTTTTGTTTGGCCTTCTGCAATCTTCTTCTTTATCCTTTCCAGTTTCACATCTCCTGGATGGTTACTTCTTATCTCTTCTAAGACATCTGGCATAACTGTCATATTCCCAAGGATATTCTTTACTCCTCCTTGTTTCACTACTTCAATTCCAAGTTTTCGGAACTCTCGGCATAGCCGATCTGGTAAAACTAGCATAGTATCCAAAGTATGGCTCGACTTTCGGCTTAACGCATCAGCTACTACGTTTGCCTTCCCTTCATGGTATTGGATACGCAAATCATAATCCTTTATGACTTCTAACCAACGTCTTTGCCTGTTGTTTAGTTCTTTCTGCGTGAAGATGTACTTGAGACTGCTATGATCCGTATACAATCTACACACAGATCCATACAAGTGATGTCTCCATATCTTCAATGCAAATACTATAGCTGCAAGCTCCAAGTCATGCGTAGCATAGTTCTCTTCATGAGTTTTCAGTTGTCTTGAAGCATAAGCAATAACTCTTCTATCTTGCATAAGCACGCATCCTAAACCCTTCTTCGATGCATCACTGTAAACATCAAATTCGCCAGAATCATTGGGTAAAGCTAAGACAGGTGCGGTCGTTAACTTTTCCTTCAGTGTCTGGAATGCTTTCACAATCTTCGCTCCACTTATACCTTACCGTCTTCTTGGTTAGTGTAGTAAGCGGTCTAGCGATCTTCGAGAAATCTTTCACGAAACGTCTGTAATATCCTGCTAATCCGAGAAAACTTCTTACTTCAGACACATTCTTCGGAGTAGGCCAATCTTTAACTGCTGATATCTTTCCTGGATCCACGGATATTCCTTCCTTGGAAATTATGTGACCCAAAAATGGAACATGTTTTAGCCAAAATTCACACTTCGAGAGTTTAGCATATAACTTCTCATGTCTCAAAGTTTCTAACACTTCTTTGAGGTGTTCTTCGTGTTCTTCCTCGCTCTTTGAATAAACAAGGATGTCATCAATAAAGACGACCACGAAACGATCTAGAAACGTTCTCATAACACGATTCATTAGATCCATAAATACTGCTGGAGCATTGGTCAGACCAAAAGGCATAACGGTAAACTCGTAATGTCCATACCTCGTTCTAAAGGCTGTTTTCGGTATGTCCTTCTCGGCTACTCGAAGCTGGTGATACCCTGATCTCAAGTCTATCTTTGAGAAAACACTCGCCCCTTGTAATTGATCAAACAAATCGTCAATTCGGGGTAAAGGGTATTTGTTCTTGATTGTTGCGCTATTCAACTCCCTATAGTCAATGCACAATCTCAAGCTTCCGTCCTTCTTCTTCACAAACAGTACTGGTGCACCCCACGGTGAAACACTCGGCCTTATATAACCCTTTTCGAGTAACTCTTGCAACTGATCCTTAAGTTCTTTCAACTCTACTGGCGCCATTCTGTACGGTGCCTTTGAAATTGGAGTTGTTCCAGGTGCTAAATCCATAGTGAATTCGATTTCTCTTCTAGGTGGCATTCCTGGAATTTCGTCCGGGAACACATCGGGAAAATCCCTAACGATTGGTATTTCTTCTAGCACATTCTCTTTCTTAGATGTGTCTTGAATATAGCACAAATAAGCACTATTCCCCTTCTTCACTTGGTTGATTATGGTCAAAGCTGACACTAGTCGGATACATGGTTCCTTTGTGATACCACGATAAGAAACTTTTTCTCCTTTTGGACCTTTAAGCCTTATCTTCTGATCGTGGCAGTCTATTACTGCACGATATTTTCCCAGCCAATCCATTCCCAATATAACATCTATCCCTCCAAGATCAAACTGTATCAGGTTCGCTGGTAGGGTACTAGCCGAAATCTTAACTTCTACTCCTTCAAAAATGGCGTCACATACTGTTACATGACCGGTTGGGGTAGCTACGGGGATGGATATTCTAGACGGCTTATTGAGACCCAATTTTTCCACAAACGATGACGAAATAAACGAATACGAAGCTCCGGAATCAAATAAAGTAAAAGCTGGTTGATCATGAACAAGAAATGTACCAATGACTACTCCGTTTGCTGCTTCCGCTTCAGTCCTGCTCATGACAGCGATCCTTGCGATATTCCCATTCTGTGCGGTAGTTCCTGTCGTACCAGTCCCATTGTTGTTGGCGTTAGCTGGAGTGTTGTTGTTCCTATTCCCGTTCTGAACTCCATTGTTCCTTCCATTGCCTTGGTTGTTCACTTGTTGCCTACCATAATTGTTGCCTCCATTATTGTTGTTGTAGTTCCCATAGTTCCGGTTTCCGCCCTGATTGTTGTTGTTGAACTGTCGGTTTCCTTGGTAATTGCCTCCTTGGTTCCCTAGTTGGTTTCCAATTGGTTTTACTCGACACTCAAACGAACGATGACCCTTCTTGCCACAGTGGTAGCAAGTGACAAGGTTTCCTTGACAGTCCTTTCCTGGATGATTCTGTTGGCACTTCTTGCAGATATAACGGCGAGATTGCTCATCTCCATTATTCTGCTTGTTACCACGATACTGTCCTTGGTTACTTCCTCCGTGATTAGGCTAAAACCTTTTGTCCTGACTACCTTGGTTAGTCCTACCTTGATTGTTTCCATAGCCCACGGCGTTCTCAACCTTGCGTTTCCCACGCTTCTCATCTTGTGCCTCTTGAATACGCCAAACGGCTGCAGCCCTATCATAAGCTTCCTGTAGAGTATCGTACGTCCTGCACATCAAGTCTTTCTGCAGATGAAGTTCGAGACCAGACATGAACTTCCTGACTTTAGTCGCTTCATCAGGCATCAGCTGACCTGCGAATCGGGATAATTCCATGAATTTCTTGAAGTACTCGGTCACGGAACCGTTTCCTTGTGTCAGATTCACGAAGTCTAAGTACTTTTGATCCTGGACATGGTCCGGGTAAAAGCGAGTGCGAAGTGCGGTTTGAAGAGCCTCCCAATTGAAATTGGGTTGCGCCAAAAAGTTCTGACGCGTACTCCTCCACCATGTATTAGCTTCGTTCTTCAAGTAGAATGCCGCGCAAACCACCTTGCGGTCTTCGGGGCACTCAACTAGCTCAAGGATCTTATCCATCTCATCGATCCAATTCTCGAGCTCAACAGGGTCCTCATTGCCTATGAAGTTCCCTGGCTTCATATCTGCCACTTTCTTTGCCCAATTAGCGTTATTCTGTTCTCCCTGGTTTGCGTTCTGCGCCATCTGAGCAAATTGTGCGAAGAACTGCTCCATGTTGTTGTTGTTGTTGTTGTTTGGTGCGGCCATTGGTACTTGGCGATTTCTCCTGGTGTAGTATTGATGTGGTCTATCAGTCATAATCCCTACACTATAGCCTATTGTATTACTCATAAAGTACCAAGAAGTACAAACAATCACGCATATACTGCACGTAGTGCACAATTAAGCAAGTAATGTCACACATTGACCATCATTTAACTCAATTACTCATGTATTTCCACATAGACTGATCACGTCTCAACTTTTCATCTACTTCCAAAATTGGAAAAAGGATCAATCGATCAAGCAAAAATTGCAAATTTTGGTGTGCAACACCCTCTCTGAGTCTACTTTCATAATCAAGAAGAATCAACTCAAAATCAATCGTGGAACTCAAGATATAAAGGAAACTCTACAGCTGCTGTCACAGCCCACCAGAACAGAAACACCGACTTTGAAAAGACTTAAATTGACCTTAAAATTTTCAAAATGAGCTAGGCTTTCTCTGGGAGTTAACCAAACGTGTCTAATAGTCGCCATAAAATTGTGAGGTCAAAACAAGATCTGGAAGATAGGTAACAATCGAAAATGCTACAGCTAGTCACTTTGCAATTCTGCTACTGAACCGTCAACTTTGGAAATTCGTAGCTAATTCTCCAGAACTCGTATGGGGTTGAAATTTTTATGAAAGATACCTGGGTATGTCTACTTTCTGGGAAAAAATCAGGGAAAAATAACTCCAAATTTAAATACGTCTGCTACAACAAAAACTCACTGCTGCGCAGATTCAACAGCACCAAAAATCAAAGTTTTCGCGTTCTAACTCCATGAACACTTTCTAAGCCCATAATTAATGATAGCAAGCATAACACGACCTTAATTCATCCAATCATACTCCAAAATTCAGAAAGCTAAATTTATAAAACTTCCCAAATCGGGTCTTCAAACATAAACATTCTTCATCCCAAAGCAAAACGCTAAGAATTTAACTCTAGCCCAAAAGTGACTATTCAAGAATCGTTCTAATACTTCAAATGTTGCTTGGATATGGAGCCTTATTCAAACCAATAAATAAAACTTAAAGCATCTAGTCTAAGAAATCTAAAGAACTCTAACAAGCTTAATCGTCGTCCTCATCGCTTTCGTCCATCTCTTCCTCCTCATCGGAATCATACTCGTCCTCTTCATCTTCACTAGGGTCTTCTTCACTTTCTTCATATTCCATGGGATCTTCTTCAATCTCGGGGTATTCATCAACATCTTCCATTGGATCTTCTTCAACTTCTTCATCGTCACTAGAATCTATAATAATCACTTCTTTCTCATCACTAGAGCTTATGTAGATCACGTCTTCTTCATCACTGGATTCTATCTCAATAACTGTATAACTTTGCCACTTAACATAAGTCTCCATCAACAACTTGCATATAAAATCTGCACTTACCGTCCATTCCCCTTGGCAACGATAATCCCTATCATTCAAACGATTCATCCTGCCCATGATGTTGCTATATTTTGTAATAATATCCCCAAACATCGGTCTCATAGGTAATGCCTTCACCATACAGTAAGCCTGAAAAGCTGGATTTCTATATCGAGGGAATTCTAAGGCTCGGAATCTATCTTCACAATATTGAACCACGCGGTCACGAAAATCTGGAAAATCTTCACCTTCGACCCAACGTGTCACAACAGGATGCTTCTCTACTGGCAACACACGCTTCCTTGCTGTATGCTTAGTTCTAGCCATCTACAAGAGGAAACAACTTAATAAATCTCTAATTTAAAAGGCATAAACCGTATTCCAAATAACTACTCATCGCAGACCAATAATTATTTCCAAGACTCCAAATCGATGGTTCCAATACTTTTGAAGAATCTTCCAACGAAGTCTCTTAAAGTAGGCCTAACTTAGATTCCAATCGGAATACTCCAAATCGAATGGGTGGATGGGCACTTGTTTTCTATCCTATTTTCTAAACACTTACACATAACAATCCTATCCATACTACCCAAATTCCCACGGCTTGTCGAATTTTAGGTTATTTTCTCCTATATTCATTTTAGTTGCCCTAACAAGTTTCAAATTTTCTTTTTAGAATGCCGGCTCTGATACCACCTGTAACACCCCCAAATGGCCCAAGCCGGAGACCCGGGGATGTCACTCCGTACCCGAGAGGAGCCCGGATACAAGGAGATTTTATAACATGGTTCACAAGCACACACATCCACAATAATAAATTAAATCCAATTTAAATAGTGTATTATCATAAACCTTCGTCCTAGCCACAAACCGGCAAAACAACTAAAGCGTTTAAACTACTAGAGAGTTCAATTCAAATAAAACAATACTACTAATGTCGTCCCATGTGATGCGCGTCCCTTTCTACGCCCGATAACCTTCCTCTAAACCTGTGGTGCGGAATGAAAAAGAAACACCACAGTACAAAATCAGCATTGAAATACTGGTAAGCAAACATCCAAACATGTAAAACGATGATGGATAGTTATAAAACAAGACTCATTTGTAAGTAAGAGTTTTTCGCAAACACAGCGGTAATAAAGTTGACTCTTGTTTCAAAACATAAGAGTTCCCAATTCCATAATATATTTCCAAATCAATTTCCACATTATTAGGAAAAATCCAAATCCAGTGTTAACTTCGTTCCGTTAACAAAACCAAACAAATCCATTATTACTTTTGTTGTGACGGGGAAAACCAAATACTACAGCGTGCATGACCTTAAGTGTCGACACCCCCCAAAGACTACGCCGGTCAGAGGAGTGAGTACATGTTATTGTCCGGGGACTTGCAACCGGATTAAAAGAGACGGGACCGCAGCCAACACCGCCCAAAGAATAATAACGTCCCGCACAACATCTTCCACTTTACGTTATAGTTCATTAATTATCATGGTGATGTTTTCGTCAAAAACATTTAACAAGTAGAAATCACATATTCCAAGTCATGTATCATGTAAACACATTTTGAGACGTAACAAATCAAATATTCGTTTGACACGAAAGAGATAAGCACACTAGGCTTGGCACATTTACTTACCTCAAAGCAAATTCCAACAATAGCAATCAATCAACGTACTCTACGTACTCGTCGTCGACGAACTCGTTACCTACACATAACAATATGCTAATCAAACCAATATTCTAGCAATATACTTGCTATACTAATTACATGCATATGATAGTCCATGGTTTAGGGTTCTAACACTTCCCCAACATCCCATTCAATTCATGCTCCAAAATAAGCTTAAAGCTTTGCCTCAAAATCCCTTATCCTAAAGTATTCATAATCCATCATAACTCCACCAATTCTATTACTCCAGTTTCCCAAACAGATCATTGTCTAGAAACAGTTCCATTGGATTCAAAACATTCGAAATAATAAGTTTAGCCTCAAACGGATCTTAATTTCGATTCCTGAATCAAAAGTTACACTAGTTTCAAGTTTCCAACTTCATTCAAAATATCCATACGGGAATTGTCAATCTTCATGAAACTTTTCCCCCAAGCAACTAATTCATCCTATAATCATACTAAACCTAATATAACATGATTCCCACATTCAAATCAGATTGTTATCCACCTAATATGATCATTCAAACTCCCAAATCATTCAATCAAACTTTCCTTTCAAACTAGGGTTTCTTCCCAACACTCAAGAACATGATAAACCCTAAAACTTGATAATCAATCCTACGAATCCATGAACAATGATCCTAACCATAACAAACTGAAATTTAAAGATTACATGCAACCTACATGAATCATGAACAAGTGATCACAAGATCAAGAGATCAACAAAAGAAAAGAGAAAAAGAAACGAAACAACCCAACCCGCTCAACCCGCCGCCCATGGAGGCGGACGGAGAGAGAGGCGGACGGGTATAGGGAGAAAGAAAGAGAGAAAAGAAGAAAGGAAAGAAAGAAAAGAGAAAAAAAGAGAGAGAGAGAGAGTTACCTTGCCGGAAAAGAGAGAGAGCGGCGGCGGTGGGGTGGCCGTCGGTCACAAGGGAGAGAGAGAGTGAGAGAGGGACGGGTAGAGTAGGGAGACGTGAGAGAGATTAGGAAAAATAGGAGAGTGAGGGTTTTTATGAGAGTTAGAATTAAAATTAACCTCATAAGTAGGAAACCCTCTTGGATTAGGAAACTTTTATTGTAGGAAGAAATTTAGGTCAAAAGACACTTATTTCCCCTTAGTTTTGCCAAGAGACAAACACCTCCCCCAACTCAAGTAAAAGACACTAAAACCTTTGATTAAAGTCACAAAGTTCCCCCCAAACTCTCAAAGCATTATAATTAACTCTCTATAATTACTTTAACTTCCCAACACTTATAATAATATCACAAAATACCCGTAGTCACAAAACGGGGTATTTCATAAAACCCCTGTTCATGAAATATGAAGCTATCAGGTTTTCCAATCCGTTGGGTTTGTCATCGTCTTTCACGATGAATAAGAAGAAGAATAAGATGAATGTTGGTGGCGATATATGGTGATTATGGGAGGATAAGAAGCGAAACAGTAGTAGCGCCAGAAGGTGGAAAGAGAGAGTAGTTGCAGATGATGATTGAAATATCTTGTTTTGTGACTACATATATTTTTGTGATGTTATTGAAACTTTGGGGTTGTTGGTGACTTTTATCTAGATGTGTTAGTGTATTTTACCTAAACTAGGGGGTTCCTAATGCCTTGCTATCTATATGAGAGGTAATAAAGTGTCTTTTAACTAAGATGGGTGTAACCTCCTACACTCAAGCAGACGTGATTTCTCCTCCAGATTACTCTCAATTGATTTCAAAACGCAAAAGTCAAAACCTAAAAAATCACGTACGTGATTTGGGAAACCCTCCTCTGTCGATCGGATTTCAATCCATATCTCCCCCTCCTTTATTGCGATCTTCTCTCGGTAAATCAGAACATCATCATCGTCTCCCTCTTTCGTCTCTCTATCTCACGTTCTCTAATTTTACCGAAGCCCCCCCCCCCCAACGCCACCTCCATCGCTCTGAAGTCTGACTAACCCATCCACCGCACCGCCACCACCGTTCTCTTTTTCAGCCCAGACGAAACCAAGCAACGTTGAGTTCATGATTAGCAACTACAGCCACATTAACCGCTGCCACTCCATTGTTTCAGGCGTACCAATCTCGGGCTCATATTGCATATCCTTTGGGTAAAAGACAAAAACCACCATCCATGTTTGGAATATATACAAAAACAACGCTCGTGTTGGGGGATATACAAAAAACACCACTGTTAGTGGATGGACGTTGGACAAATACCACTAGGGATGGCAACGGATGGGATTTGGATCGGACCTGTCAATAATCCGATCCGATCCGAAAATGATACACCCTGATCCGAATCCGATCCGAATCCGTTCGGGTCCGGATCGGATTGGGATCGGATCATATAACGGATCACCCAAAAAGTCCGAATCCGATCCATAAGGAAAACTGATCACGGATCACAAGAACAGATCACGAATCGCATCGGATCGAATATATTATTATATAATTACATATATAATATATGATTACATTATATAATTTTAATTGTATTATATAATTATACATATATTATATGTAGTTCGGATCGGATCGGGTCGGGGATATTTTATGTATATATCAGATCGGGTCGGATCGGATCAGATCATCGGATATTTACAGATATGATCCGAATCCGATCCGAAATCCGAACGGATCGCATACTTGTGATCCAAATCCGATCCAAAGGCAAACGGATCGGATTCGGACCGCTCCGTTAGGGTCGGGTCACCCCGGATCTCGGATCGGAGCGGACCGCATTGCCATCCCTAAATACCACCCTTCTGTTAGTGTCTATTAGTAAATAGTACAACATATTTTTGTTATGATCATCTTGCCCCTATGTGTGTTTTTGTGTTTACTTTGTACATGTTCTTGTGTTCTTGAACACCGCCACCACCACCACTAACCCCACCAGCAAAACACTACAGCACCACCAGTAAAATCTAGAACCATAAAAGCTCAAGTGGCTATTTGCTTTTGTTAACTTTTTCATTCTTTAATTAGTGGGGTAGAGAGTGAAGAATTAAGCAATAAGTTGACACCGAAAGTTGAAAATGAGAATCATGATGAGATGGAAAAGGCAAAAACGTCTCTGATTAAACCCTTCTTCAACTCAAGAAGAAAATGAATTAAACTACAGTTCACAAAACACCACCATGGTTTACCATCGACTTCAAGCTGTAACCAGTTAACCACATTATCTCTCCCAAGCTTCGATTTGTTTTTGAAGCAACCACAACCACATCCACACCACTTATTCACCACCACCTACAACACCACCACCACAAACACAAAAAATCCCACGAATTTCTGGTAATTTCACCAGTAAAAAATAAAAACAGATCTGACCCAAACTTGAGGATGATACACCAATCAAACTTGTGGAAAGATTCTTTTATGTTTAACTGAGATAAGGTTGTTAAGATTAGATAGAACTTTTAGATAATATTTGATAAGACTTGATTTGGTAATAATATCATATCATATCCCATCTCTTAGATATATCAGGATCACTTGTAATGTGTATATATATTTGTATATTCCTCAAGGAAAAATACAGAACATAAAACACTTTTCACAATTCTGGTTTCATGGTATCAGAGCTTAAAAGCTAATTCATAGCTGGTTCTTTTATATTTTTTTTAAGTGACAATGTCGAGCATACAGGAGCCAAGAGATAGTTCTGAGCAACCTCGTTCTGTGAGCTCACACAGTGCTGTTCCTGAAACCCCATCTCTTCAGATTACAAATCATAACTTGAATGGGCAGAACTATCTCCAATGGTCTCAGTCTGTGAAGATGTTTGTGTGTGGGTAAAGTAGATTTGGTTACCTTACGGGTTCCATAACAGCCCTTGGGGACCATTGGAGATAGTTCAGATTTTTTCAAGACATGGGAAGCTGAGAATTCCATGGTTATGACATGGTTGATCAACTCGATGGAACATTATATTGGAAGATCGTATCTCTTTTTGCCAACTTGAAAGGAGATGTGGGATGCGGTGGCTGAAACTTACTCAGATGTGGGAAACTCGACTTAAGTTTACAAGCTCAAAACTCGCATTCGTGAGATGAAGTGAGGGTGCCAGAGTGTCACAAATGACTATAGAATTCTACAGGGTTTATGACAGGAGTTGGATCAGTACTATGATACCAAGTGGGAATGCGCTAATGATAGCGCCCGATACAAGAAGATGCTGGAGAAGGAGAGAGTTTTTGAGTTCCTTGCAGGATTGAACTCTGAATTAGATGAGGTAAGAGGAAGAGTCCTCGGCAAAGAACCTCTGCCTTCTATACACAAAGTATTTGTCCATGTTAGAAGGGAAGAGAGTAGGGGGAATGTGATGCTAGGAAAGCAAGTTCATCAACCAGAGAATTCAGTCTTCATTTCCGCGATACCGGAATCCACTTTTGTGGGGAGGAATGATTCTAAGAAGGACGGTGTAAAGAGCAGATTGTGGTGTGATTATTTCAACTGATCAAACCATACTAGAGAGACCTGTTGGCGGCTCCACATAAAACCAGCATTCCAGAAAAATCACAAGGTCGTTGATAAGAGGAATACTCGTGCATTTAAAGTAGCTGGGGATGCACAACAACCGACAAATCTAAAAAAATTCGGATCTCAACCTTTAAGTAAAAAGAAACTAGAGCTACTCCAAAGGTATATGCAGGAAGCCAAAATCAATTCAAATCCCACACCATCTTGTTCTGTAGCCCAGCAAGGGATTTTTTCCGCTAATCTTAGTGCTTTTTTCTGGAAATAATGTTGCTTGGATCATTGATTCTGGTGCCACTAACCACATGACGAGTGTTTCAAGCTTATTTTCATCTTATACACCTTGTTCGGGTAGCCAAAAGGTTAGAATAGCAGATGGGTCTTTGTCGTCTGTTGCCGGGAAAAGGGTCCATTTCTCTTTCAAGTGACGTGACTCTCAATTCAATTCTTCACGTCCCAAACCTCTCCTTTAATCTGTTCTCGGTCCGCAAGTTCACTAAGGATTATAATTGTGCAACTAATTTCTACCCTAATCGCTGTGAATTCAGGACTTGGCTTCGGGGAAGAAGATTGGCAATGCTAGAGAGAAAGAAGGGTTGTACTACTTTTGTGATGACGTTATTCCAAACGTTCAAGCTCAGACAGTTATTAAAGTTCCCTTCTCGTCCCTACCTAGCAATGATGCAATTAGGTTATGGCATCATAGATTAGGTCATTCTAGTTTCCCTTATTTGAAGAAATTGTTTCCTTCATTATTCAAGAATAAAAATCCATCTTCATTTAAGTGTGAAGTATGTGAGTTAGCTAAACACAAGAGATCACATTTTCCTTCACAGCCTTATGTAAAATCAGCATCATTCGTCCTTATACACAGTGACATTTGGGGTCCATCACGTGTGTCAACCATATCAGGGGCTAGATGGTTCATTACTTTCATTGATGACCACACATGTATGTTGAAAAAATCAATCCTCATCAGGTCATCACCGCTGCTCTTAGGCTGCTGAATGAATATGAGCAGCACTTTGGTAAGGTGAGAGTTAAGGAAGATGCTAAACCCATAAATTCTTCAGTTGTTGATGATAAGTGGAGACTTCTTGCATCAGGTATGTTGAAATGTAATTTTGATGCTTCTTCGAACAGTAAAAATGGTAAGATGACTGGACGATGGCTAATTAGAGATCAAAATGGCTGTTTGGTGGATTCTGGTTGGATAAAATTAGTTGCCTCCTCTGCTGCTATTGCAGAAGCTTTAACATTAAGGGATGCTCTTAATCATTGCACATACCAAACACAGTTTATGGTGTTTGAAGGGGATTGTAAAGGGGTGTGTGATCTTCCAGCCTCTTATGGGAATGTGTGATGGGAGTTAGAAGAAGTGATGAAGGATATTAGAGACTTATTATCTTATTTTAACAGAGAAATTAGTTGGATTCCAAGAAATACAAATCAAGTGGCAGATTTCTTAATTAAATGGATTAAATATTGTAATGGGAGTGGTAGTGAAATGTTGGTTAGTGTTTCTTTTTGTAATTTGCTATCCAGTGATGCTGGTAGCCCCCTTTTGTAATTTCTCTCTTTCCTTAATACAATCTGTTTGACACAAAAAAAATAATAATAAATTACAGTTTTTTTATGGAAGCTGATTCTTTTAGAGCAACAATCAGGGGCGGAGCCATGTAGGGGCACGGGGGGGGGGGGGGGGGGGGGGCACGTGCCCCCCCAAAAGTATTCCGAAAACACTTGATAGCCTCTAGTTTCTAAAAAAAATTAACCATGTATTGGTACAAAAACTAAAGTGCCCCCCTTCTCCTCAAAATTTCCTCCAGCTTAGGTGGTAAAACGCGCGTACTAAAATCCAAGCGTCCAGGGTTCGGACCTTCTTACGCGCATTTTCAGTTTTTTTCAACAAAAACTAAAAGATAAAAAATTAAATGCTTCCAAGGAGAGTCGAACCCTGGTGACTGAAGTCATTAGGGTAGAGCTTTACCAACTGAGCTAAAAGGACTAGAATGTTTTTTTGATATTTAAAATTTTATTTATCGCAAATAAGAGTACAAATATGGGCTCTACTACTAGCCGAATTATGCCCCCCCCTCCCTTGGATGAAATCCTGGCTCTGCCACTGGCAACAATTGATCCTTACAGAGTCACTTACTAAATTTATAAATTGTATGACAAATTTACCCTTTCATTATTATTATGCTAACCACCACATTTAACTAGTAGTGAGTTAGGGCTAGTTTGAGAATGCTGTGGCGGTGCTAGAAAGTTGCTGTGTGAAAACACTGTGGAAAGCTGCTGTGAATTCTTGATAAAATGTTGTTTGGTAAATATTACGTAAAAGTTGCTGTGAAGTATTGATGTAGTAATTCTGTGTTTGGTAAAATCAACTGTGAAGTTGCTGTGAGAGGGAAAAATGACAAAAATATATGACATGTGTCATTTCCGAAAAGATAACTATTGATATTTTAAAAAAATTGTAAGGTTAAAATCGGTTGCAGATAAATTATTCAAAAGTACTTTCTGGAAAAGCATCTCCCCCCTTGCTTTCTGAAAACTGTTGTGGGACAACAGAAACTGTCCGAAAAAGCAGACATTTTATTTTTACCAAACACACTAAAACTGCTTCTGCTGTCGGGAAGCAGCTGTGCTGGCAGCAAAAGCATTCCCAAACTCACCCTTAGAACTTCAACTTCCAAGAACCTCATCAATTATACTTAGGTACTCGCATCATTTTTTTTGTATTATTTTTTTAATTATTTTTATATCATTTAATTATGGGTTAACTCCCACGTCAAAAATATAAACTTCATAATATTACAAAAAAATTAAATGACACGTGTGATATGTGTTTGTATGTTGTTGAATGTAAGAGTTGTCGAAATCGTCAATTTGGGAATTGACGTTTTGGGTGTGATACCCTAATTCGTCAATTCTCAAAGTGACGAAATACAAATTGAAAGTGACGAAATAAAAATTGAAAGTCACGAATTGGTATCCGACCCTTGAGCTGAAAATGCTCTTGATTGAATTGACGATTCAATTGACGTTTTTGACGAAAAAATTATTTTTTCGTTAGAACTTCACTTGTTTCCTCCTCAATTGAAGTTTTGAGAGAAAAATTGAAATTCTCATCAGAACGTCACTTTCAGACATTCAGTTTAGGATACAAGTGAAGTTATGACGAAAAAATCATTTTTTTCATCAAAGCTTAACTTGTTTCCTCAATTGAAGTTCTGAGAAAAAAATTTAAGTTCTCATCAGAACGCTAATTTTTTCGTCAAAACTTCTGTTGAGAAAAGCAGTGAAGTTTTGACGAAAACTTCACTTGTTTCCTCAATTGAAGTTCTGAGGAAAAAAATTGAAGTTCTGATCAGAACGTCAATTTTTTCGTCAGAACTCCAGTTGAGAAAAGCAGTGAAGTTTTGACGAAAAATCACAAAACTTCACTTTATTCATCACATGAAGTTTGATGAAAAGTTAAAGTTTTCAGAACGTCACTTGATGTCATAAAATTCAGTTAAAGTTGTGACGAAATAAACACATATTGTGACGAATTGACGAAAAAAACACCATGTGACGAAAAAAACAACACGTTCAAAGAAATAAACACTTGGGATAATTCATAAGATATTATTCGCTCCCCTTTAAGACTATTAACTTGAAATAACAATGTGTCATTGTATTTCAGGAACATTAATTAAGTTGTCGGCTCCTGGTGGGGTACCCGGTCCGTGTTTCACGGTGAGATAATCAGAGCAAATTCCAACTCTCGATTTACGTTGAGAGATTATGCTCATACTTTGAGTAGGTTGCGACCGAATGTGAGGAAGGTAATTGAGCAAGAGTTGCCAAAGCTTAAGTGGCTACTAGACATCCCTTGCACGGAAGTGACATTCCCGAGCAATAGTTTGAACGTATTCCAGCACTCGAAGCTCAATCGTGATGAAAACCACAATGAGGTTTGGTACAATATTAACGGGATGGTTGCGCGGTTCGGAATGCAAGAGTTTGTTTTATTGTCGGGGTTGAATATGGATTCTAGCAAGTATACGGAAAATTAGGTAGAAGATCAAGAAGCTAAATTTGAATGAGCATGCAAGATATTTACGAATCACAAGAAAGCAAATAATTTTCCAGTTCGGCAGATTGATATGCAACTAGACACCTGGAATACGGAGAATAAAGACGTTGAACTGACCGGGCAACACTGTTAGATACTTAGACTATACAAGGTTGTTGATTGTGGCGCTGATCGCACGACTTATGTGGAGCAAAGCAAACAAACCTGCATTTCCGATGTCGTTGTTTGGCTTGTTAGAGACCCTTGATCACGCGAACAATTTTGTGAGGGGATCATTTTATTGGGACGACTTCATGAAAATGATAAAGTACGAGGCTTGGGAAGCATCGAGGGACAAACACGGTAGATTGAAGTATAACATGAATCTTTTTCCCCAGATCTTTATTGGTTGGATGAGTGAGGCAGTTCATGAGCTTGCTGCAGTGTATAAGAAGAAGATTCTCGGGGATGCAATGCCACATGTCATTAGTTGGAAATGGTTCTCTCCCGGAACACTTGTAGTGTCTGGTCTATCACCCTCACCCACGATTTCTTCCCTAGTTACAAACATTTTTTACTGTCGTCTTGGAATCAAATATGTCAAACAGATCGTTAACATGTATGTCACAATCAATCAGGGTTGGCGGGAACATGTCATCGTACTGTACATGTAATAGTTTTTTCTTGTACCGGTCATGTTCATCCACCATTCTTTCAGCAATTTCTTGTTTCAACGTCTCTAACTGAGTTCCTTTATACAAAGCTAACCCCACTGTCTTCACTCATTCTTCCAAATACACGTGCTTGTCCTGAATCATCGACCACGAACCATTTCACACAACTAGAATGCACAATTTCCCTCCACAACTAGATGAGTCAAGTGAAGTTTCAGCTAAGCAGCTGAAACTTCACTTTCAACTATGACGATTTATCCACAAACTGACGAATCAATATGTCTTACTGACGAAAAAAATAACATATTCATGAAATCTCATAAAATCTGGGAAGACAATGAACAACAACAACAACATGAACTTCAACATGGTCATACAAACAAATCTTTTACAAAAATGAGGAACATTGTGAGCAAAATGGTCCAAAGCAGTTAACAAAACATCTACATAATATTTACCTTTGTTTCTTGATGAACCAAGTTTCAAACAAAATTCAACAATGGAGGAAACAAAGAGAAAAAAAATCTAGAGAGAGAGGAAACTACAACGATGAATTCACTTGCGAAAATAAAAGAGGCTTTGACAAGTATAAGGTTGTTTGGTTGTTGGAGATTTAAGGTAGCTAGAATTGATGAAACCGTACTTTTGTTTGGTGAGTGTGAGTGAAACATTGAAAGCTTTAGAGAGAGAGAGGGATGTAAAATTTACGTAGCATGGGAGAGGGGCAAAATGGTAAATTAATTAAAAAAGTGACGACTAGTGCGCAAACTAACGTGCTGTCGCAAGTGTACGAATCTTGTAATACCGGGTGCAATTAGACTCGGGTGATCGTTCCCACGAGGACTATTTCGGGTTTACTCACGTTGTCAGTTTCAGTTAACCGAGTGTAGTAACCAGGAGGAGTAGGTTGCGATTGTAGTGACTAAACTAAAAACAGAAATTAAAAACGTAAACGCAAATATTTTTTTGTGACGTTTTCTGAAATAAGCTGAATCGGGTGTAACGATAATAGATGAAAACTAGGCTCCAGGATCCCCTAGGGTTTCTACAGATTTCAGTTTTACGTTCGATTATGAAAACACTCAGCAGTTTCGATATTTGTGCAACGTACCAGTTGTGCAGTGACTTTTCATATTCCACACGTAATCCCGATCCTGCAGACTTTCGGATTCTTGTTAAGCTGCCTAAATCTGCAGTCTCGGTCTAATCCTGTTAGGGTTTCTAACCTGTCCGAATGGCCCGGGTCAAATTCTCTAACAGTTGGTCTCACGTTTTTCAATGCTAGCCCTATCTCCCTTTCTCTGGTCGGTCTATCAGGGTAAGGTACTAAATCCTGGTTTTTCTTCCTAACCCTAACTTGACGTTTTCACCTACAAGATCGGGTCTATAGCAATTCTGGGTGATCAATCCTATCATGCATAAACGATAACATCCAAAACCAGAATAACAGATATAACTTGCTGAATTAAGATAATCATCATGAATCCATAAACGAAGTAGTCATAAAATATGAGTACGAAACCCTAGGTTCACCGAGAACCTAGGTGAGAAGTTTAGCTACGACTAGACATAATACAAAACGTAGTTTCTGAATATAAAGAAAGAGAACGAAATCAAACTAAGTCTTCAAATCTCGAATCGCGCTCTCCGTGAATGCTCTGACTTGCCCTTCGGTTGTGCTTAGAATTGTGTTGTGTCTCCGTGTCTTCAAAACGAGTCTGGACGAGTCTTTAAATAGTGCTGTTTCCCCAAAACGCTTGTGCCCGAAATTACGGAATCTGCCATCGGTCCACCGTCTTTGACCAGAAAGTCAAAACTGGCTGCGTATATACGCAGGGTTGCGTATATACGCAACCAGGGCCTATCAACCACCCCCCATCTCCCTCCCTGCCTGCGTATATACGCAGGCCTGCGTATATACGCAGGCAGGGGGTGGAGATGTGGGCCCTGCTTGGTCCTTTGGTGAGCCAGGTTGGGTCCCCTGGGTCCCATTCTGCTGCCTGACGCTCCCGGTTTGCCTCCTTTGGTGTTCTCCTGCTTTTCCGTGTTCTCGTCTTGTCCGGGTCTTGTGCACGTTTCCCGAGACGGTCCCGGCTTGGTCTCGGCACGCTTCCCGATGCACCTCCCGAACCTGTTCCTGAAAAGGCAACACGAATGAAAACCCGCGATCATATCGAAATATAGCAATAAATAAGCAGAAATCCAGGAAGTACAAATAAACGTCTCGTTCTAGATTCCCGAGGCATTCTAAGGCATTTTCCGGCAAAAACTGCTATTTCCGACACAAATACTCGTGAAATCAGGCTAAAAGATAACCCCTATTTGGGCGTTATCAAATACCCCCGCACCAAACATTGCTCGTCCCGAGCAATCCTGCCAACTCTAGCCTGCATTTCTGTCCTCGTGACTGACTCTGTACATACCCTACCGTTGCATACGCTTTCGACCCGAACCTTTCAACTGGACGACTCGATAGAAAAACTGACTCAGATAGAATATACACAGACTCAAACGACTCAAAACGGACTAGTTACAAAAATATTTTTTGTGAGATTGGGCAACCTCAAAAACATAAACAGTGTGTCCTCGTGATCTCATCCTTTTCAGAACGTACTTCCCTGCAAGCGATCGGTAAGTCTGAACAGATTTATATGGTGGAATTAAGCACTGGACCGAAGTACTGTTACTTTGGTTATCAAACTGAGCAAATCCCTAGTTAACTTACCATCCGAGCTGTTTCCAAAAGGATCTATGTCTAATCAGGTAGGATAAGTATGTATCAAGGTACGGCATAATCCTACTTGTTATGACATTCTCACAATTTACCAAACTCACACCCCTCACCGAGATCCCGAAAAACTGCCCGAAACACCTAAGTTCCTGCTTTCCCAATTCTCCTGTACCCCGGTGTGTCTTCGCCGTGCTCGCGGCCACAAATGTGAAGCGGTGCAAAACGTCTCGAAAATTGTGCCACTCACTCAGCTTTTTATTTAAATAACAAAAACATAAACAAAATAAAAACTAGATCATGATTTTTCTTCTTTTTTTTTCTTTTTCTTTTTCTATTTTTTTCTTCTTTTTTTTTTCTTTTTCTAATAATATTTCTCTTTTTTTTTATAACACAACTATATATACAAACGTACACAAATATCAACAATACTAAACTGACTAAAGCTGAGTGAGTGAAAATAAATCTCTGTCGTGGGGTACGTAAAATGTCCTAATGTGAAGTACCCCCACACTAATCCTGAAGCGCTGATCTTGTAGTCCGAGATAAAACTGTGCAGTCCCACCGAACCTCCTCATCACCAAAGATGTAGAAAAACGGCACAACCACCAATTAACCCTACAACTCCCCGGAACCCCGTTTTGTGCGAAAAGATGCTCGCACGCGACTAACTCCTCCCGTGGTCACTATGTAATGAAGTGATCCACCTCCGCAAATTAATGCACTGTCGCCTCTAACTCACCCTGTCCTTCCCTCGAAAAACGTGTCAATATCGAAACTGTCCAAAACTGATAACTCATGAAGCTCCCCCATCTAAAACCTGTCCCTACACACTCCCTCCGTCATAACACGTAGAATAGCCAACTATCGACTGATGAGGTCTCAAAGAAGGCTGCCTAGGCTAAAGTGGTTACGAAGAAAGAGGGTAAATGGCTTCAAACGGGTTGACTAATTGGACCTAGGGGTAAGAAACAGGACGTGAGGTCCCTTGATAGCCAGCCACTCCACCGAAAAATGCGATGACCGTGACGGCGCCCGTGGGCGGGTTGTCGACTACCTATGTGACGGTGGTGTAGCAACTAGTCGGATTTTTAGCTCAGTTGATAATTACTTGCGGATTCCAAAGGTCGCTGGCTCTCCTCTATCTACTATACCTCGGTGCAAGTTTTCTTCTCTTTCAAAGGATTCAAACTCAATTTCTTCACTATTTTCGTTATCTCGATTGCCCTTTCTCAAAAAAATTCGATTTTAAACTTTTCTTTTTTTTTTTTGAAAAAATAATTTATACTTTCTGTTTGTGTATATACGCAGGTCTGCGTATATACCCAACCAGCAGCATAAAAAAATTTTCATTTTTCATTTTTTTTTTTTAAATTGTATATAATGCACGGCCAGAATGTTTGTGGTGGGTTGACTCAAATAAAGAAAATATGCTAACTCAAAAAAAAAAATAAAAATAAAAACTGCAAATAAATATGAAAAACGTGCAGACCGGGTTAATGCAGACACGACTACCACCCCCACACTAAGAGGTGCCATGCCCTCATGGCACTCACTCGTCCGGAAAAAATGTCGGGTCGGACCCGGTCTCGGACGTACCGGAAATGCTACCCGGCGAGCTGCTACCTGAATCAGACCTAAAGACGACCGGCTGACGCGCACGTGTACGGGGCCGGTAATCAGAGGACTGCGACTCGGATCCAGTCCAACTGCTAGGCGGCTGGGATCGCAAAGTCGTCCTGCCACTCGAAGGCTGCTGGGTACGGGACCCAGTCTGACGGCCCGTAGGCTGCCGGGATCGTTTCCCAGGCTGCCGTCTCTCCTGTCGGGCAGGTGGCGGTGATGGCTGAGTCGGAGGAGGTGGCTGGGTCGGAGGTGGCGGAACGGATGTACACTCGCTAGAGTCCCCGTCATCCGACCAACCCTCGGTAAAGCTGCTGGAGTAGGTGGGTGGAAAATACAGCGGAAGTGGCGGTTCTCGGCCTGCGTGCCGAGCCGCATCCCGCTGCTCCTCTCAAATACTAGCTAGGGCAGCCTGGGTGTCCTTCGTGACCTTCCGCTGAGTCCGGCGGTTATGCGTCAACGCTCTCCAAAGCTTGCCCACGCTCTCATACACCTTCTCTCCTATGGACTTGCGTCCACCCTGACACCCCTCAAATCTCTCATCCACGCGGGGCAGTCTACGTGGCGGGGCTGGTCGAGCTCGTGGGGTCGGGTTGGCCCGTGGGTTCGGCTCACCTCGCTGTCGGGCTGGCTGTGGCTGGGCATTCCTCTCAGTCCCCTGTCGACTCGACTCGGGACGCTCACTCTCTCTACTAGTACGGCACCGCCGAAGTCCGGCCGATGCCTGGCGACTGACTGGTCGTCCTGAGTCGAACGCCTCCTAGGGGCAGGGGCAGGGGCAGGTGCAGGAGCCGGGTCCTCCTCCATAATATTGTCATCCTCATCGAGGTCAACGACCGGCTGTGGTGGGCCCGGGTGACGGGCTATGAGCTTCCTATAAGGCCGTGGCCTAGGAGGCTTTAGATCACCCTCTATATCATACATCGAAACCTCAAACTCCCGTGCCAGTTTGGCGATGAGGTTGGCATACCCCAACCCCTTGTGGCTACCGGAGCAGTTCCGCTCCTGCATGTACACCCAAATGCGACGAGGAATGTCGACCTCTCGTCGAAGAACAAGGCAATAGACTAAGAGTACGTACTCAAAGTCAAGGTAGGTAAAATGCTTAATACCCACTACCCTGTTCATTACCCACTCGGCCCACCAACGTGGCGGGCCGGTAATAAAACGAGAATGCAATTTCTTGCCTATCTCGCCTGGCCCCTCTCTCTCGAAATGGGCCCCCGGGTACCCCCCAGTCACAACCCGCAAAAGCTCAGAATCGATAGCGGGTAATCTGCGCACTCAGCATATGCGCACGAGAAATGGCGCATCGGAATCTGGTACGCCTGGCGGATGGTATCCGCCGTGATCAACAGAAACGTACGCCGCAAATACACCCAGCGGACATCCCCGTTGGCCTCACCCTCCCCCTTGTGCATGAGGTTCGCGTAAAACTCACGCACCAAGTCAGAACTAGAAACCTCCGGAAATCCCGCTAGGGTCGTTCCGAAAATTTCCAGTCGACTCGCATACTCTGCCATCTCTGGCGGCATGTTCATATGGTCGACCTGAAACAGGTAGTCTACGGGAAGGCTATGACCCATTTTGGTTCCGGTCATAAAATAAAACTGAGCGTTATGGTTGACGAACCTAAAACTGTCAAACCTCCTAGAGGTAATCTCGTCCGCCTCATAGTCAGTAGGGAGGTCGTCACGCTCTGGGTCTAGGATGGGTACATTAAACTCCATAACAGACAAAACCTCGTAAAACGTGCCGACTCGGGAAAATTAAGCAAAAACGTGAAACGTGCACAAAAATAGTGTGTCTCAATAGATAGTCCACCTAAGAGCTACCAGAGGTCCACAGGGCAAGTGCCGCTCCAAAAACAAAAAATACCGAAAATAACGGGCCCGGCTACGGGCCGTGCCAAAACGGAAAATAAAGCGAGATATGAGATTTTCGACCTTCCCTAAACAGGGGTGAAGACCGGAGATTCTGCCCGGAAAGTCGCCGGAAAAGTCGCCGGCGGTCGCCGGAAAACGAAACTGCCCGGAATTGAAATCCGAACCCACCAAATCGAAGCCCTCGATCTCCTCGTTCACGTTCCCTTGTACGGTTTTTGCTAGTTTTTGCTCTAACACCTTCGAATCTGCACTTTTCCTCAAGAACACCTCACTTTTTTATGGAAATTGCCCGCTCGATTTTCGCTTGTTTCTGGATTTTGATGGATGAAACTTGCTCCTTGCGACGAGGGGATTCTAGAAATGTGCCCGGATTTTGATTCTGAGGTCCGATGCAAAATTTGTGTTCTTCAAGTGGGAGAAAATGGAGGAAGAGAGAGAAAGAGAGGTGCCAACAATGGTGTGGCCGACCCCCTATTCCCATATAAACCCTAATTTTTGCAAAATGACCAAAATGCCCTTGGGTATTTGAAAAAAATTACAATTTTTTTTTCTTTCTGTTTGCGTATATACGCAATACTGCGTATATACCCAATCAAAAATCAAAAAGAAAAAACAAAAAATAAAAAATTTTGCCCACGGGTTGCGTATATACGCAGGGCTGCGTATATACGCAGCCCGAGGCAATTTTTTGTTTTTTGTTTTTTTTTTCAAATCATCTCTCTTCCTTTGTTTTCCCGGTTCTGGCTGTTCTGGATGTTTTTGTGTCTGCACATTCTCAAATTCAAAGTCAAAAACCCGCTCATCTCGCCTCTCTCGAAAATTCAGAACTGAACATAATAACGTAATAACTAATAAAAATAAATAAATAAACGATTAATTTTGGGTTGCCTCCCAAACAGCGCCTTGTGATTTACGGTCGACGGCCCGACCTTGTTACCTCTTACGGATCATCAAAATAGACCGGGTCTATTTTGACGACTTCGGCGGTCTCGAGATACAGCTTGATCCGGTTCCCGTTCACCCTGAAACTGGACTTGTCTTTTGGATTTTCCAGCTCGAATGCCCCCCAGGCAAAAATTTGCTTGATGATGAACGGTCCCGACCAACGAGACCTCAACTTCCCCGGAAAGAACCGCATCCGGGTATTGTAGAGAAGCACTTTGTCGCCTTCGTTAAACTGCTTTGGCGTGATGCGGTTATCATGCCACTTCTTTGTCTTCTCTTTGTAAATTTTGGCGCTCTCGAAAGCCGTTCTGCAGAATTCCTCTAATTCCAGCAGCGCCATCTTCCTCTTATCTCCTGCTAGATTCTGGTCCAAGTTGAGCAGTTTGATGGCCCAATACGCCTTGTGCTCCAATTCCACCGGTAAGTGGCACGCTTTTCCAAAAACGAGCTGATATGGTGACATTCCATATCTAATAGAGTGCGATTCCTCCTCTCAGATACACCATTCCATTGTGGTGTTCCGGGTGGAGTGAGCTGGGATACTATCCCACACTCTCTAAGATACTCATCAAACTCTTGGCTTAAGTATTCTCCCCCACGATCCGATCGTAGAGCTTTAATACTCTTGCCAAGTTGCTTCTCTACTTCACTCTTGAATTCTTTGAACAATTCAAAGGATTCGGATTTGGCCTTCATAAGGTATACAAATCCATATCTACTGAAATCATCAGTAAATGTGATGAAGTAGGTATAACCACCTCTGGCAGGCGTGGGGAATGGTCCGCATACATCAGTATGTATGAGTGCCAATAACTCACTAGTCCGCTCGCCTTTCTTATTGAAAGGGGACTTTGTCATTTTTCCTAATAAACAAGATTCACATGTCTCATATGATTCCAAATCAAATGAGTCTAGAAGTCCATCCTTATGGAGTCTAGATATGCGTTTCTCATTTATATGGCCTAAACGACAGTGCCATAGATATGTAGGATTTAAATCATTAGTTTTAATCCATTTAGTATTTATGTTATAGATTGGATTATTTAGATCAAGGATATACAATCCATTAGACAAATGCGCACTACAATAGTGCATACTATCAAAATAAATGGAGCAACACTTGTCTTTTATTGAAATAGAAAAACCTTTCTCGTCCAAACAAGAAACGGAAACAATGTTTCTGCTCAGAGCAGGCACATAAAAGCAATTGTCTAATTCTAAAATAAGTCCAGAAGGCAAAGATAGCTCATAAACGCCTACAGCTAATGCAGCAACCTTTGCTCCATTCCCGAAGCGCAAGTCTATCTCCCCTTTTCGCAATCTTCTACTTCTTTTCAAATCCTGCACATTACGACAAATGTGAGAACCACATCCGGTATCTAATACCCAGGATGATGAAATAGAAAGATTGACGTCTATAACATAAATACCTGGTGGTGGTGGAATCACTATTCCAAGCTTCTTATCCTCCAGATATTTAGGGCAATTCCTCCTCCAGTGACCCGGCTGGCTGCAGTAGTGACACTCACCTTTAGCCACGCCTCCACTAGGCTTTAGGGCTTCCTTGGATTTCGCAACTTTCTTGCGTTTTCATTTAGAAGTAGATGCAACTGACTTGCTCTTCTTCTTGTGCACCATCATTATGGCTTTGCCCTTGCCTTTATTGATGCTTTGCTCAGCTGTCTTTAGCATGTTCAATAGGTCTGGCAAAAACTTGTTGATCTCATTCATATTATAGTTCATGATGAACTGATTATAACTGTCAGGCAACGATTGCAAGACGAGATCAGTCGCCAAGTCCTGGCCGAGTGGGAACCCCAGTCTCTCAAGGTTATCTATGTACCCGATCATTCGGAGTACATGAGGGCCTACTGGATTCCTCTCTGCAAGACTACTTTTGAACAATGCTTTAGACACTTCATAGCGCTCATGCCTTGCCTGTTCCTGAAACAATTGTTTCAAGTGTCTAATCATATCATAGGCTTCCATGTTTTCGTGTTGCTTCTGAAGCTCACTAGTCATGGTACAAAGCATGAGGCAGGTCACGTCATTAGAATCATCAACATGTTTCTGACGTGCCCTTACTGCCGCTAGTAGAGACTCATCTTGTGGGTGGTCTGGAATTGGAGTGTCCAAGACGTACATCTTCTTTTCTTGCTTGAGGACAATCCTCAAGTTTCTGTACCAGTCAAGGAAATTTGTTCCAGACAATTTATCCTTCTCAAGGACAGATCGTAGGGATGAACTTGATGCGTTGTTGTTTGCCATTTGGAATTCTACAAAACGAGAAATATGCAATTTAGTATTTTGAACAATTTAACTATATTTAACAATGGCTAGATCATTAAATATAGCTCCCACTATTTTTCTCGGATTAATAGCCCTCACTATTGAAGCGGAAAATATCTTTATATTTTCTAGTGGGTCCAAGATCCTTATTTCACTTCTTCTTGAGCTTGCTTTGGCAAGTCACCCAAGAATTGGTTATTTAGGTAGGAACCATTCCAATTGCATCCCATGCAACTCTTGGTCCAATTGGGTGAATAAATTCCTTTTATTCTTTATCCAATTGGATAACTCCTAATTGTCATGCCTCTAAGCTCATCAATCCAATTGACTCTTGCCTAGTTGCGTCCAACCTCTTGCTTTCAGCATACACGCATTACTAGCTTGCGTCGTCCGCAACACATCATGAAAAATTAAAATCGCCTTGCTTTGGCAAGCCCGAATTTTAATAGGCCATGATCATGAAGGGTGTTTTGGCAAGAGAAGGCAAAACGCAATATTTAATTGAGGTATTTCTTTAATTTGTTTGGTTGATCTTTATCAACATGGTCTACTTATTTGGATTGGGCTATCCACAATAAAAGACCAACCTTGTTTATTATTATCTTGTTATCGTTTTTGCTTGTAGCGCCATACACACAAAATAAATAACAAGGCATGAATAATAAACATCCACAAAATAAAAATAAAAAAAACGTGGCATGGATATGGCCTCTAGACTAATGATATTATCAAGCCAATGATAATATCTAATTGCCCTAAAGTGCCGAGCTCATCTCCATGTGCTCCACCATAGCTGCGCGCCTAGGGATGTCTTTTGGCTCCTTTGGTTCTCCGGTCTTCTTCTCCATGTTCTTGGCTATCATCTAAATATTTCTAATTCTAGCCTAACATCTAGAATAAATAAATAACAAAAGCCTCACATGTCGAGGAGGAAAAAGAACGACTCGCAGGCCGTAAAACTTAATTAATTATTACATTAATTTGATCAGCTCGCAGGCCGTAAACCAAACCACAAAACAATAAACATCCACAATCCTAGGCCATATCCATCCACCATGCAATAAAGCACATAATACAGTTAAAACCAATTTTAACGCGCTTGTTTAATTTTAATGAAATTGGGTAACTAGGGTTTCACAACGGTCCAAAGGGTCCAAGCCATCAAGTGGCCCGAACCCTAGGACCGCCGCACGCCTAAGGGGGCCGCGGCCTTGCTTGGCGCGCAAGGGAGGGGCGGGCGGCTAGGGTTTCGGCCCTAGTCCCCTTCCTCCTTCCTTGTTGCCCAAGCAAGGTTGTTTCCATATGGATTTGTTTCCATAATTTTGTTTCCATAATTGAAAACCCCTTTTCAATCATGTGCCCATGAACCCTAATTTTTTCAAGAACCCAATTATTCACATCCTATGTGATTAAACTCACCAATTCTAACATCCAATGTTAAATTGGGTCTTGTTTGATTGAATCAAATTCAATATTGCATCTACTATGCCAATTTTTCAGTTTTCGCGTAATAAACAATAATACGGTGTATGAACTGAAATCGTAAACACATAATATCATGTTATGCTCTACGACCTGTGGCTCTGATACCACTGTTGGGTTTTGACGTAGGTAACGCAGCGGAATAACAAAAATTTAATCCTACTCAAAGCCCACCAAGGATCACAGGAAGAGACATCATAACATGATTAAGGTCATAGAAGATGTGTACCTTTTGATTTGTGAGATCACACGAAGAATGATGTCCTCGTCTCTACGGTTGATCCACGTCTAGAGGTGAGATCTAGATTCTTCCTTCTCCACAAGTGCTAGCTTGAACCCGGAGGAAGAGGGATGAAGATCAAAGCAACAAATCACCAAGGCACAAGGGAGGGGCGGCCCTCTCCTTGCCGTCGGGTAGAGGGGCGGACGGGAGGGCTAGGGTTTCGGACCCAGCTCTTTTGTCTTGCTCTCTCTTTTTCTCTCTCCCACTCTTTATGTGTTATGTCTAATAATAACTCATGTAGTGGGAAGGAAGCTAGAGCCTCCTTTATATACTCCAACAACTCCTTGTTGTTTCCATAAAAGAGTTTCCTAATTCTAGATGAACTAGAATTATTCCCTTCCTTGCAAATTAGTCCTACTAAGTTTGCAAGGTGTTGCACAATGATCCTTCTATTAATTAATCCATATTAATTAATCCCAAATCTAGCTCTACTCTATTTGACGTGTGACCCCATAGGTTTCTATATAGTTAGTAGTAACTATTACTAACATGGAGCGGTGTCTAGCAACACATCCATGCAACCCAACCAATAGAAATAGTCAGTGATCCCGACAAACCTTTGTGCCCAATATGTCACATTGCATTATCCCTTTGTCTCCATATCCGGATTGGACACGAGACATAAATAGTCACACTCGTATATCCAATCCATAGTTCCTCGATCCTGGGAATATGCTTATGCTTGCAGATAACATTAATATCTCTATATTAATTTATCTGAGTCTGGACAGACATTCAATAAGCCTCATCCCTCGAGTGGCCGTGGATATTTACCCCCATTATGTGGGAGGGACAAATCCTATCTACATCACTACGATCTCTAAGCTTGCTTCCTATTACGCCCGATAGCCACCTTTATGATTACCCAGTTACGGTGTAACGTTTGATAACATCAAAGCGCAATATTTCACAACTAGAGTATCTAGTGACTTCAAGTCCAAGGATTGCAATAATACTAGCACTACGAAAAGCGATTCTGACTTCACATAATACAATGTATCCTTTTCGTCGTGGGTCAATCCAGTATGCCATTACTCCTAATGCATACCCATGTGTTAGACTTGATATCTCCATATCAATCTACCCACATACTAGTCTATATTTGATTGTCCTATTAATCAATATAATTGACTAGGGACATTTAAGATAAATAACACAATTTATCTAAGGACTTCATTATATTAAATATCGCCATAAATAATAAATGAATATTCTAGCCAAAAACATTGTTCATACTAAATCTACGATTGCCTCTAGGGCATCTATTCCAACAGTCTCCCACTTACACTAGGGCCAATCTGGCGCATCTCGTATGCCTATAGATTTGGCGTGCCCTTCATGCTTTCGCTGCGCAAGAGGTTTCGTGAGCGGATCTGACACGTTGTCATCTGTCGGAATCTTGCATATCTTCACATCTCCTCGATCGATCATATCACGAATAAGATGGAATCTCCTAAGTACATGCTTTGACTTTTGGTGCGATCTTGGTTCCTTTGCCTGTGCGATTGCCCCAGAGTTGTCACAGTACAACTCTACGGGATCCACTATGCTAGGGACCACACCGAGCTCAGTGATAAACTTCTTTATCCATACTGCCTCTTTCGCTGCTTCCGCAGCAGCAATGTACTCAGCTTCTGTTGTAGAATCAGCAACTGTGCCTTGCTTGGAACTCTTCCAGCTCACAGCTCCTCCATTCAGGCAAAACACGTATCCAGACTGCGATCTGTAATCATCCTTGTCGGTTTGGAAGCTTGCGTCAGTGTAACCCTTTACACTTAGCTCTTCCATTCCTCCAAATATCAAGAATACATCCTTAGTTCTTCTCAAGTACTTTAGGATGTTCTTGACAGCAATCCAGTGACTCTCACCCGGATTGGACTGATATCTGCTCACCATACTCAACGCGTATGATACGTCTGGTCTAGTACATAGCATGGCGTACATGATGGATCCTATGGCCGAAGCATAGGGTATCCTGCTCATGCGGTCCTTCTCCATCTCGTTGGAGGGACAGTCATTCTTGGGAAGAGTGACTCCATGTGACATGGGCAAGAATCCCTTCTTGGAATCTTGCATGTTGAACCTCTTCAACACCTTGTCAATATATGTACTCTGACTTAGGCCAAGCAACCTTTTAGATCTATCTCTATAGATCTTTATACCCAGTATGTAGGCTGCGTCTCCTAAGTCTTTCATAGCAAAGCACTTTCCTAGCCAATCTTTAACAGATTGCAGAGTAGGAATGTCATTGCCAATGATTAGTATGTCATCCACATACAAGACCAGAAATACTATAGAGCTCCCACTAACCTTCTTGTAAACACAAGGCTCATCTTCGTTCTTGATGAAGCCAAACTCTTTGACTGGTCATCAAAACGTCGATTCCAGCTCCTAGAAGCTTGCTTTAATCCATAAATGGATCTTTGCAGCTTACAGACTTTATTGGCATTCTCTGGATCCTCAAAACCCTCTGGTTGTGTCATGTACACATCCTCAAGGAGGTTCCCATAGAGGAACGCTGTTTTGACATCCATTTGCCAAATCTCATAGTCGTAGTATGCTGCAATAGCGAGTAAGATTCGAATGGATTTAGTCATGGCGACTGGTGAAAAGGTCTCATCATAGTCAATACCATGAATTTGTCTATAACCTTTGGCCACCAATCGCCCCTTATAGGCAACTACCTTGCCATCCATGTCGGTCTTCTTCTTGAAGACCCACTTGCACCCTATGGGTTGAGCCCCTTCGGGTGGTTCCACCAAAGTCCATACTTTGTTGGTGTACATGGAATCCATTTCGGATCTCATGGCTTCTAGCCACTTCTTAGAGTCTGGGCCACTCATGGCTTCTCCATAGTTTGCAGGCTCATCATCCATGAGTGGTACGTCATCGGGCTCAGTCACAAGAAGTCCATACCTCTCTGGCTCATGACGCACTCTTCCTGATCTACGGAGTTCCTGTGTTACCTGAACAGGTTCTTCCACAACTTCTTGTGGTTCCTGTTCATGTTCCATTATTGGTTCAGTGGTTTGTGGTTCATGAATTTCTTCAAGTTCTACAACCCTCCCACTTGCTTCTTTAGAGACTAGTTCTCTTTCTAGAAACACGCCGGTCCGAGCAACAAACACTTTGTTCTCGGTAGGGTTATAGAAGTAATATCCTTTAGTCTCCTTAGGATATCCCACAAACTTACACTTATCCGCCTTAGGCCCGAGCTTGTCTGTTTGTAAACGCTTTACATAGACGTCGCAGCCCCAAATTTTCATAAACGACACTATGGGACGCTTCCCATTCCATATCTCATATGGCGTCTTCATGACTGATTTGGATGGAACACGGTTAATGGTAAAAGCTGCCGTCATTAGAGCATGTCCTCAAAAGGATATCGGAAGATCTGTTTGAGACATCATAGATCGCACCATATCTAATAGAGTGCGATTCCTCCTCTCAGATACACCATTCCATTGTGGTGTTCCGGGTGGAGTGAGCTGGGATACTATCCCACACTCTCTAAGATACTCATCAAACTCTTGGCTTAAGTATTCTCCCCCACGATCCGATCGTAGAGCTTTAATACTCTTGCCAAGTTGCTTCTCTACTTCACTCTTGAATTCTTTGAACAATTCAAAGGATTCGGATTTGGCCTTCATAAGGTATACAAATCCATATCTACTGAAATCATCAGTAAATGTGATGAAGTAGGTATAACCACCTCTGGCAGGCGTGGGGAATGGTCCGCATACATCAGTATGTATGAGTGCCAATAACTCACTAGTCCGCTCGCCTTTCTTATTGAAAGGGGACTTTGTCATTTTTCCTAATAAACAAGATTCACATGTCTCATATGATTCCAAATCAAATGAGTCTAGAAGTCCATCCTTATGGAGTCTAGATATGCGTTTCTCATTTATATGGCCTAAACGACAGTGCCATAGATATGTAGGATTTAAATCATTAGTTTTAATCCATTTAGTATTTATGTTATAGATTGGATTATTTAGATCAAGGATATACAATCCATTAGACAAATGCGCACTACAATAGTGCATACTATCAAAATAAATGGAGCAACACTTGTCCTTTATTGAAATAGAAAAACCTTTCTCGTCCAAACAAGAAACGGAAACAATGTTTCTGCTCATAGCAGGCACATAAAAGCAATTGTCTAATTCTAAAATAAGTCCAGAAGGCAAAGATAGCTCATAAACGCCTACAGCTAATGCATCAACCTTTGCTCCATTCCCGACGCGCAAGTCTATCTCCCCTTTTCGCAATCTTCTACTTCTTTTCAAATCCTGCACATTACGACAAATGTGAGAACCACATCCGGTATCTAATACCCAGGATGATGAAATAGAAAGATTGACGTCTATAACATAAATACCTGGTGGTGGTGGAATCACTATTCCAAGCTTCTTATCCTCCAGATATTTAGGGCAATTCCTCCTCCAGTGACCCGGCTGGCTGCAGTAGTGACACTCACCTTTAGCCACGCCTCCACTAGGCTTTAGGGCTTCCTTGGATTTCGCAACTTTCTTGCGTTTTCATTTAGAAGTAGATGCAACTGACTTGCTCTTCTTCTTGTGCACCATCATTATGGCTTTGCCCTTGCCTTTATTGATGCTTTGCTCAGCTGTCTTTAGCATGTTCAATAGGTCTGGCAAAGACTTGTTGATCTCATTCATATTATAGTTCATGATGAACTGATTATAACTGTCAGGCAATGATTGCAAGACGAGATCAGTCGCCAAGTCCTGGCCGAGTGGGAACCCCAGTCTCTCAAGGTTCTCTATGTACCCGATTATTCGGAGTACATGAGGGCCTACTGGATTCCCCTCTGCAAGACTACTTTTGGACAATGCTTTAGACACTTCATAGCGCTCATGCCTTGCCTGTTCCTGAAACAATTGTTTCAAGTGTCTGATCATATCATAGGCTTCCATGTTTTCGTGTTGCTTCTGAAGCTCACTAGTCATGGTACAAAGCATGAGGCAAGTCACGTCATTAGAATCATCAACATGTTTCTGACGTGCCCTTACTGCCGCTAGTAGAGACTCATCTTGTGGTGGGTCTGGAATTGGAGTGTCCAAGACGTACAGCTTCTTTTCTTGCTTGAGGACAATCCTCAAGTTTCTGTACCAGTCAAGGAAATTTGTTCCAGACAATTTATCCTTCTCAAGGACAGATCGTAGGGATGAACTTGATGCGTTGTTGTTTGCCATTTGGAATTCTACAAAACGAGAAATATGCAATTTAGTATTTTGAACAATTTAACTATATTTAACAATGGCTAGATCATTAAATATAGCTCCCACTATTTTTCTCGGATTAATAGCCCTCACTATTAAAGCGGAAAATATCTTTATATTTTCTAGTGGGTCCAAGATCCTTATTTCACTTCTTCTTGAGCTTGCTTTGGCAAGTCACCCAAGAATTGGTTATTTAGGTAGGAACCATTCCAATTGCATCCCATGCAACTCTTGGTCCAATTAGGTGAATACATTCCTTTTATTCTTTATCCAATTGGATAACTCCTAATTGTCATGCCTCTAAGCTCATCAATCCAATTGACTCTTGCCTAGTTGCGTCCAACCTCTTGCTTTCAACATTAACGCATTACTAGCTTGCGTCGTCCGCAACATATCATGAAAAATTAAAATCGCCTTGCTTTGGCAAGCCCGAATTTTAATAGGCCATGATCATGAAGGGTGTTTTGGCAAGAGAAGGCAAAACGCAATATTTAATTGAGGGATTTCTTTAATTTGTTTGGTTGATCTTTATCAACATGGTCTACTTATTTGGATTGGGCTATCCACAATAAAAGACCAACCTTGTTTATTATTATCTTGTTATCGTTTTTGCTTGTAGCGCCATACACACAAAATAAATAACAAGGCATGAATAATAAACATCCACAAAATAAAAAAAAAAAAAAAAAACGTGGCATGGATATGGCCTCTAGACTAATGATATTATCAAGCCAATGATAATATCTAATTGCCCTAAAGTGCCGAGCTCATCTCCATGTGCTCCACCATAGCTGCGCGCCTAGGGATGTCTTTTGGCTCCTTTGGTTCTCCGGTCTTCTTCTCCATGTTCTTGGCTATCATCTAAATATTTCTAATTCTAGCCTAACATCTAGAATAAATAAATAACAAAAGCCTCACATGTCGAGGAGGAAAAAGAACGACTCGCAGGCCGTAAAACTTAATTAATTATTACATTAATTTGATCAGCTCGCAGGCCGTAAACCAAACCACAAAACAATAAACATCCACAATCCTAGGCCATATCCATCCACCATGCAATAAAGCACATAATACAGTTAAAACCAATTTTAACGCGCTTGTTTAATTTTAATGAAATTGGGTAACTAGGGTTTCACAACGGTCCAAAGGGTCCAAGCCATCAAGTGGCCCGAACCCTAGGACCGCCGCACGCCTAAGGGGGCCGCGGCCTTGCTTGGCGCGCAAGGGAGGGGCGGGCGGCTAGGGTTTCGGCCCTAGTCCCCTTCCTCCTTCCTTTTTGCCCAAGCAAGGTTGTTTCCATATGGATTTGTTTCCATAATTTTGTTTCCATAATTGAAAATCCCTTTTCAATCATGTGCCCATGAACCCTAATTTTTTCAAGAACCCAATTATTCACATCCTATGTGATTAAACTCACCAATTCTAACATCCAATGTTAAATTGGGTCTTGTTTGATTGAATCAAATTCAATATTGCATCTACTATGCCAATTTTTCAGTTTTCGCGTAATAAACAATAATACGGTGTATGAACTGAAATCGTAAACACATAATATCATGTTATGCTCTACGACCTGTGGCTCTGATACCACTGTTGGGTTTTGACGTAGGTAACGCAGCGGAATAACAAAAATTTAATCCTACTCAAAGCCCACCAAGGATCACAGGAAGAGACATCATAACATGATTAAGGTCATAGAAGATGTGTACCTTTTGATTTGTGAGATCACACGAAGAATGATGTCCTCGTCTCTACGGTTGATCCACGTCTAGAGGTGAGATCTAGATTCTTCCTTCTCCACAAGTGCTAGCTTGAACCCGGAGGAAGAGGGATGAAGATCAAAGCAACAAATCACCAAGGCACAAGGGAGGGGCGGCCCTCTCCTTGCCGTCGGGTAGAGGGGCGGACGGGAGGGCTAGGGTTTCGGACCTAGCTCTTTTGTCTTGCTCTCTCTTTTTCTCTCTCCCACTCTTTATGTGTTATGTCTAATAATAACTCATGTAGTGGGAAGGAAGCTAGAGCCTCCTTTATATACTCCAACAACTCCTTGTTGTTTCCATAAAAGAGTTTCCTAATTCTAGATGAACTAGAATTATTCCCTTCCTTGCAAATTAGTCCTACTAAGTTTGCAAGGTGTTGCACAATTATCCTTCTATTAATTAATCCATATTAATTAATCCCAAATCTAACTCTACTCTATTTGACGTGTGACCCCATAGGTTTCTATATAGTTAGTAGTAACTATTACTAACATGGAGCGGTGTCTAGCAACACATCCATGCAACCCAACCAATAGAAATAGTCAGTGATCCCGACAAACCTTTGTGCCCAATATGTCACATTGCATTATCCCTTTGTCTCCATATCCGGATTGGACACGAGACATAAATAGTCACACTCGTATATCCAATCCATAGTTCCTCGATCCTGGGAATATGCTTATGCTTGCAGATAACATTAATATCTCTATATTAATTTATTTGAGTCTGGCCAGACATTCAATAAGCCTCATCCCTCGAGTGGCCGTGGATATTTACCCCCATTATGTGGGAGGGACAAATCCTATCTACATCACTACGATCTCTAAGCTTGCTTCCTATTACGCCCGATAGCCACCTTTATGATTACCCAGTTACGGTGTAACGTTTGATAACATCAAAGCGCAATATTTCACAACTAGAGTATCGAGTGACTTCAAGTCCAAGGATTGCAATAATACTAGCACTACGAAAAGCGATTGTGACTTCACATAATCTAATGTATCCTTTTCGTCGTGGGTCAATCCAGTATGCCATTACTCCTAATGCATACCCATGTGTTAGACTTGATATCTCCATATCAATCTACCCACATACTAGTCTATATTTGATTGTCCTATTAATCAATATAATTGACTAGGGACATTTAAGATGAATAACACAATTTATCTAAGGACTTCATTATATTAAATATCGCCATAAATAATAAATGAATATTCTAGCCAAAAACATTGTTCATACTAAATCTACGATTGCCTCTAGGGCATCTATTCCAACAAGTACCACGGTCTCCCGATTTTTACTGCCATGATGTGCTCGTCCGGGAAGTTTTCCTTGATCGGCACCGGGTCCACCTTCACGTTCTCAAGTCTGGATAGGTGATCCGCTACCACGTTCTCGACTCCCTTCTTGTCCCGGATTTCCACATCGAATTCCTGCATCAGTAGTACCCACCTCAACAGTCTCGGTTTCGCGCCCTTCTTGTCCAGCAGGTATTTCAGGGCACTATGGTCGGTAAAAACGATAACTTTCGACCCGACCAAATAGGGCCTGAATTTGTCCAGGGCATACACCACGGCCAGCAGTTCCTTTTCTGTCGTTCCATAGTTGAGCTGGGCATCGTTGAGTACCCGGCTCGCATAATAAATGACGTGGCATACCTTATCCTTTCGCTGTCCCAAAACTGCCCCGACTGCATAGTCGCTGGCGTCACACATCAGCTCAAACGGGAGTGACCAATCTGGCGTGGTTATAACCGGGGCTGTGGTCAGCTTCTCTTTCAAATGGTCAAAAGCTTGCCAACATGCTGCATCGAAATCAAAGGGTACGTCTTTTCCGAATAAAGCACAGAGTGACTTTGTGATCTTGGAAAAGTCTTTGATGAACCTTCGGTAAAATCCTGCATGTCCCAGAAAACTCTTGATCGCCCTTACGTTCGTCGGGTACGGAAGCTGCTTTATCACCTCGATCTTAGCCCTGTCCACCTCGAGTCCCTTGCTGGAAATTCTGTGACCCAGCACGATCCCCTCGGTGACCATAAAGTGACACTTTTCCCAATTTAGCACCAAATTCGCCTTCTTGCATCTGATCAGAACCTGACCCAAATGGAACAGGCAGTCATCGAAACTGTCCACGAATAGTGAAAAGTCGTCCATGAAGACCTCCAGATTTTTCTCGATCATGTCGGAAAAAATCGCCATCATACATCTCTGAAACGTGGCAGGAGCATTACACAACCCGAACGGCATGCGCCGAAACGCGAACGTACCATACGGGCAGGTGAACGTCGTCTTTTCCTGATCTTCCGGGGCTATGCAAATCTGGTTGTACCCGGAGTACCCGTCCAGAAGACAGTAATAGGCGTGGTGTGCGAGCCGGTCCAGCATCTGGTCCATGAATGGTAGCGGGAAGTGGTCTTTCAGTGTTGCGTCGTTTAGCCTCCGATAGTCCATGCAGATCCGCCAGCCTGTACCGGTACGCTGCGCAATCTGCTCCTGGTCGTTATTCTGCACCACCGTAATACCCCCCTTTTTGGGCACGCACTGGACCGGGCTGATCCACGTGCTGTCCGATATGGGGTATATGATTCCCGCTTCCAGCCACTTCATGACCTCTTTTCGCACAACGTCCTTCATGTTCGGATTCAGTCTCCGTTGGGGCTGAATCACCGGTTTCTTGCCTTCTTCAATTCGGATCTTGTGCATGCAGTAGGAGGGGCTGATCCCCTTGATATCTGCAATCGTCCAGGCGATTGCTTCCTTATGCTCTCGCAATACATCCAGCAGTTTCTGCTCCTGTTCCTGAGATAAACGAGACGAAACAATTACGGGCAAAGTACTATTTTCACCAATATACGCATACCTGAGATGGCTCGGGAGCGGTTTCAGCTCCAGTGCGGGTGGCTCCTTGAGTGACGGGACCAGAATCATCTTTTGCCCGCCGTCTTCGTCTCGGTGCAAGGTGGTCCAGTCCTCGGCTCTCATGGTGTGCTCAGACCGAGTCTTCTCCTTTTCTTCCCCGTACATGCTGTCAATCTCTTCCCACAATTGGTCCATCTCCTCGTTTTCCCAGCCTTCGTCCACCACATCTATAGCAAAGATGTCCTCGTGGTCGTAGTAATTTGACAGTTGCAGATTTTTGAAAACATTGAATTTCACCTTTTCCTCGTTAATCTGCATGGTCAGTTCCCCGCTCTTGCAGTTTATCATTGCTTCGCCCGTGGCCAAAAACGGCCTGCCAAGTATGAGCGGTACCTCCCCTGCCTCCATGTCCAGGATGACGAAATCTGCCGGAAAAATCAACTCGCCGACCTTGACCAGAATATCCTCGATAACCCCGTAAGCCTGTTTTACGGACTTGTCTGCCATATGCAGCATGATTCTGGTGGGTCGGGGTTCACCGACTTTCAAACTTTTGAAAATCGTCAACGGCATCAGGTTGATGCTGGCCCCTAGGTCACACAGAGCCTTTCCTGTGTAAGCATTACCTAGGGTGACTGGTAAAACGAAACTGCCAGGATCCTTTCTCTTCCTCGGTAGCCCATTCTTCACACAATTGCTCACTTCTGCCGTCAGGTTTATGGTCTCGAAATCGCTCATTCGCCTCCTCCCATACAAGATGTCCTTGAGAAATTTGGCGTAAGTGGGCATCTTAGCCAACGCCTCAGCAAAAGGTATGTTAATATGCAGCTGCTTGAACATCTCGAGAAACCTGGCGTAGTCCTTGCTGTCATCCCTCTTTCGTGTTCGCAAGGGGTACGTGACCTCCTTGGAGACGGGTACAGTTTTTGCACCTGTCTCGTTCTGCACTGCATCCTGCTCAACCGAGCCCTTCGGCTTGGGGCGGTCGACTGTGCTGTTATCCTGGCCCGACAAGTTGCGTTCTACTTCTTTTGAATTTTCTGCACGTGCGTGGCTGGGATACGGTGGATCCTGCAGTGCCAATCCACTCCGAGTGGAGATAGCATTGATCTGAGCCCGTGGATTGTTTACTGTATTCGAGGGTAGGTTTCCTGGCTGCCTCTCTGTTAGCTGTTGTGCTAACTGCCCCACCTGTACTTCCAAAGCGCGCAATGACGTTTTGGTTGTCTGCATATCTGCCGTCAGGGTATCCATGTGCTTGAACCGGGACTCCATGGTCTGGAACATGGACTTGATCTCTTTCATCTGAGCGTCGTATTGCTGTGCGGATGGGACTGACTGAGCCTGCGGGGCCGGGGCAGCCTGCTGAGCTGGTGGCCTGTGCTGGAATCCCGGTGCATAAACTGCTGCGTTCGGGTTTCCGTACCGAAACCCGGGATGGTCTCTCGTACCCGGTCGGTACCGGCTCGGGTCCCACTGCTGCTGTACGTAATTGGTGTCTTCGGTCCTTAGCTCCTCAATGGCTGTGTCCAGATCAGGTTCTTCGACTGCTGCAACAGTCTTCTTATCCGAGTAGACTTTCTTGACCAAGTCGTGAACGATCTTGGCCAGGTTGTCTATACGGTCATCCTCTGCAGGTTCGGCTCTAGCCGCCATCCTGCGATCGTCAAACAGTCGGGTGTCCTGCTTGGCCAACTGCTTTATCAGGTCATACGCACCTTCTTTGTCTACGTGATACAGGAAGTTTACCCCGGCCTCTCTGTCAATCCTGTCGGCGTTCTCCCTGTCTAGGGCATGGTAGAAAACCTGCAGGATTTTCGCGTCTCCGAAACCGTGGTTCGGGCACCGTTTGACCAATCTCATTAGCCTGTCCCATGCGTCCACCACCGTCTCCCCCATCTTCTGTCTGAATGACAGGATCTCGCTCTGTAACTGTATGACTCGGGAGGCGGGATAGAACTTTGCCAGAAAATCTGCGACACACTCCTCCCATGTGGTGATGGATCGGGGTGGTCGGGATTCGAGCCAGTCTTTGGCTACTCCGTAAAGACAGTATGGAAATAAGATCAGCATGAGTGCCTCTGCTTCTACCCCCTTGTATCTGACCTTGTTGCAGTAATCTTCGAATTTCCCGATAAAGTCGTTCGGGTCTTCGTCGGCCCTGCCATGAAACGGGCAGAGAGTTTGTACCGTCTGGATGGTGGATGGTTTGATGTCAAAGTGCTCGGCGGTGATCTCGGGCATCACAATAGCTCGCTCATGCCCCCCGGTGGGGACTTCGAAATTTTCCACCAACGCCTTCCCAGATCGGTTATATGTTCTCTGGTTGCTTCGGGCAGCAAGTCCCGCTGTGACAAGCTCCTCAATGTACCGAGCCATCTGGGCTGGGGTACGTGTCTCTCGTTCCTGACCACCGGCTTCGGTGTTCTCGGGCGTATCTCTCTGGTTGGTTGCCATCCTGCTTTCTCGGTTTTTGCGGTTCTGTTCGGTATACAGTTTTTCCGGGTTGTCAAGTGGTGACACCAAATCGCGAGGCAATCTGGGCATCAACTAAACAGTCCTGAAAACGCAGATTCAAAAACGCAGTGAGATAAAAAGAAAAATAACAAAACTGAAAATAAACAAAAGCTCAGAAAACTAATCCTGACTACTAAATAGACCCTAAAAAGTCCCCGGCAACGGCGCCAAAAACTTGGTGCGCAAACTAACGTGCTGTCGCAAGTGTACGAATCTTGTAATACCGGGTGCAATTAGACTCGGGTAATCGTTCCCACGAGGACTATTTCGGGTTTACTCACGTTGTCAGTTTCGGTTAACCGAGTGTAGTAACAAGGAGGAGTAGGTTGCGATTGTAGTGACTAACCTAAAAACAGAAATTAAAAACGTAAACGCAAATATTTTTTTGTGACCTTTTCTGAAATAAGCTGAATCGGGTGTAACGATAATAGATGAAAACTAGGCTCCAGGATCCCCTAGGGTTTCTACAGATTTCAGTTTTACGTTCGATTATGAAAACACTCAGCAGTTTCGATATCTGTGCAACGTACCAGTTGTGCAGTGACTTTTCAGATTCCACACGTAATCCCGATCCTGCAGACTTTTGGATTCTTGTTAAGCTGCCTAAATCTGCAGTCTCGGTCTAATCCTGTTAGGGTTTCTAACCTGTCCGAATGGCCCGGGTCAAATTCTCTAACAGTTGGTCTCACGTTTTTCAATGCTAGCCCTATCTCCCTTTCTCTGGTCGGTCTATCAGGGTAAGGTACTAAATCCTGGTTTTTCTTCCTAACCCTAACTTGACGTTTTCACCTACAAGCTCGGGTCTATAGAAATTCTGGGTGATCAATCCTATCATACATAAACGATAACATTCAAAACCAGAATAACAGATATAACTTGCTGAATTAAGATAATCATCATGAATCCATAAACGAAGTAGTCATAAAATCTGAGTACGAAACCCTAGGTTCACCGAGAACCTAGGTGAGAAGTTTAGCTACGACTAGACATAATACAAAACGCAGTTTCTGAATATAAAGAGAGAGAACGAAATCAAACTAAGTCTTCGAATCTCGAATCGCGCTCTCCGTGAATGCTCTGACTTGCCCTTCGGTTGTGCTGAGAATTGTGTTGTGTCTCCGTGTCTTCAAAACGAGTCTGGACGAGTCTTTAAATAGTGCTGTTTTCCCAAAACGCTTGTGCCCGAAATTACGGAATCTGCCATCGGTCCACCGTCTTTGACCAAAAAGTCAAAATTGGCTGCGTATATACGCAGGGTTGCGTATATACGCAACCAGGGCCTATCAACCACCCCCCATCTCCCTCCCTGCCTGCGTATATACGCAGGCCTGCGTATATACGCAGGCCTGCGTATATACGCAGGCAGGGGGTGGAGATGTGGGCCCTGTTTGGTCCTTTGGTGGGCCAGGTTGGGTCCCCTGGGTCCCATTCTTCTGCCTGACGCTCCCGGTTTGCCTCCTTTGGTGTTCTCCTGCTTTTCCGTGTTCCCGTCTTGTCCCGGTCTTGTGCACGTTTCCCGAGACGGTCCCGGCTTGGTCCCGGCACGCTTCCCGATGCACCTCCCGAACCTGTTCCTGAAAAGGCAACACGAACGAAAACCCGCGATCATATCCAAATATAGCAATAAATAAGCAGAAATCCAGGAAGTACAAATAAACGTCTCGGTCTAGATTCCCGAGGCATTCTAAGGCATTTTCCGGCAAAAACCGCTATTTCCGACACAAATACTCGTGAAATCAGGCTAAAAGATAACCCCTATTTGGGCGTTATCAACGACCAAAACTAAAGTTTCAGAAGATTATATGAAACTTCATTTTTTCGTCAAAACTTCAAGTAATGGGTCAGTTTGAAGTTTTGATGAATAAAATGAAGTTTCAGTTGAAACTTCACAACTTCACTCATAGGAGTTAAGTGAAGTTTCAGCTGAAACTTCAAATTTTTTCGTCACTTAACAACTGAAACTTCACTTTCAACTATGACGATTTATCTACAAACTGACGAATAAATATGCCAGAGTGACGAAAAAAAGAACATATTCATGATTTTTTTTTTTAATTGTTTGGCGGGACCACACATCAACTAACAAACAAGTTACTTGATAAGTAGTGGGTGTTAAATTGGAGGTTAGATTCCCAATTTGAATTAGGGGAAGGTTACAAAACAAATAGCCATTTCTAAGAAAGGCATTTGTCAAATTGTCCCATTTCGGACTTATGGGAAGTAATTGATTCTCTCTTGGCCAACCTCAGTACTGTTGGAGAATGGGTCTTCTATACTAGAAGGGAATGCAATGTTATGCCTCACAGCTTAGGCTCAAAATCAGAGGAAATAGCTGCTTCAGTGCAACGAATGGGCTGATAACCCTCCTAGTTACTCTATTTTCCAGAAAGACGTTTTTGACAGTTTTGAGCCCTCTTGAGGTCTTTTAATCGAATTTGATTACAAAATAAAAAATTAAATAGTCTGTGTCATTATTGACTTGTTCTTATTACATTTTCTTTTATGAGTTTAAATTTTCAGTTCATTTACTTCAGTGACTAAATAAAATTTGTTGAATCTCTTTCACTAACTCACAGTAAGGGCTAGTTCGGTAATGCTGTGGCGATTCAGAAAGTTGTTGTGTAGAAAGCACTGTGAGAAAGCTGCTGTGGCAATCTACAGAAAAAAGTGTTTGATAAACTCCGTATAAATCTGTTGTGAAGAAATATTTTTCACATTCTCTGTTTGGTAATTAGTGCTTTAGACGTTTTGTTAATGTCAAAACGACCATATCAGACATAATAAAATAAATTGTACTATTACAATCAAAAAATATTAATATTTATTAATGGACAATGTTGTCAAACGATGAATTAATCAAAAAGCAGGTCGTAGAAAGCAACCTCTCCCATGCTTTTCAAAAGTTACTATGGGAAAACAGTTGCTTTCTAGAAAGCAGAAAAACACAACTTTACCAAAAACAAAAATACAACTTTTGGATCCGAAAAACAGCGTTCTAGAAAGCAAAAACAATACCAAACGGGCTCTAAATATCATTTTTAAAAAAACAATCAATATTTTATTATTTGGTTGATTGATGACACGTGTACCAAACTTGGTAAACCTTAAAATAGTATTCAAATCAAGCTTTGGAAGAGGTCTGCACCTTTCACTTGAGAGTTGAGAGAAGGGAAGAGAGATTGAAGAAAGTGGAAGAAGAAGATCAGTTCACTTAATCCGAGTTAATGTAACAACCTCCATCTCCTTTTACACTTAAGGGCCTCCACTACTAGAACCATTACATCACACTCCTTACCCTATCTTTCCGCTAAATACACTTACATACCCCAGTGGCTAATACTACCTCTGTTTCTTCTCTTTCAAGTGCGCTTGACTTTTTTTATCCGTAGTTGGGGCGCTTTGACTCGGCGATTTGGATAGCAAAATGATGTAATTTGTTTGTAATTTTTTTCATAGTATTGTAGAGTAAAGTTTACTCTACAGGATCATGCAAAGATTACCGAATTCGTGTATTGTTTTGCTTACCAAATCACCGGGTCAAAGTGACCCAATGAATAGTGTCAAAAAGTGAAGTAAGGTGAAAGAGAAGAAACAGAGATAGTAAGTAGTAGCGGTAGAACTAGTAGTAAGCATGCATGTAGTTGTTTTTTTGATTGTTTTGTTTTTATTTTGAAAGCTACGAAAGAAAAAATTACATTAAGGTCCTAAAATATACCAAGTGTATCGAATGTGTGGGTTGGAGGCCTTGGGTATATGTTCATACTTGTAATATCATACAACTATGACATCATTCATGTTTCTTGGTATATTTAGGTCTTAGTTTAGGGTTGTAGCTCCGGACTCCCCTGTTCGGCGCAACCAACAGTTGGATCCCCAAAATTTGGAATTCATGTATTAAGGAAACAATGAAAAAACAAGAATAAGTCTAATACAATAAAACAAACACAGGTGCCAAGCTATGCCAGCAGAAAAAAATATGAACTGCCTAGAAGGAGAAACCACTACTAATGCTAGAATATCTTTAAATATTGCTGCATAAACAGATGGATTTATCGGTCATTCTCCATCAACTCAAAAATTAGAATTTCTGGCTGCATCACACCTTCCACTTGCTCATAAGTTACAGCCTCGACATGAGTGTCGTTGCATTGGTACCATTGTTCGAAACCACTTGATGATGTTCTTTTGACATAGGCAATATAATGCCCTATGCCTTCTGGCAAGAAGTTGATAACGGAGACGAGTTCGTAGTCAAGTTGTTTCCTGCATGGACAAAATGAATCAGGATGTTAGCAAGACTAAACCCTAATACTATACACACATTCACAGTCTTTGAATTCCAAAATCAATTAATCATAGCAGTGTTAGGGATAGAGGCAGAGACAAGTACACAACTAAATTTATATACCAAGGAGGAGTAATTAACGTACCCTTTTCTAGTTAGATGTGCTTCCATGGTGAACTTTTTGTTGAATTCTGCTTCAAGCGTTTTCTGTTCATTGGCCATAGAAATTTCTTGTTTTTTTTGAGACAGTATTTCTTGTTTTTTTTGAGCCAGTGTTTTCGCGTAAGACGATTCTATGAGAACCATCATAAAAGTTTCGAACGGATCCGCTCTCTTGCGTCTTATCGCATCCTTTATTTGCTTCAAAAGATCCTCTAAAACATTCTTGCGTAGTCTGAAACTTTCCGGGTGGATTGACAAGGAGTATACCTCGCGGCTCCAGATCATTGGAAAGACATCTTCGAGGAACACTAAGGGATGACAGCTTCTCTCTGGGAGTTGCCTCCGATTCCTTCTTATTTTTGTCTTTGTTGCGTGTTGAAGCCATTTTCTTTCTATTCGGGTCTCTGTCTCCGGCCTATTCGGGATTTTTCTTGATCCATGCATCCACTTGTTTGTTCCACTGGTTAATAAATTTTCAGGGTTGGTAGTTTCAGGGTCGTACAAGACCTTGTAGAGATCCTATTTCAGAGGGGTGTATTTGTAAGTATCTTTGCCGTGGTAGAGCTTCCTGAGAGACCCGAGGGATGCGATGTTGGATGTAGGAAGCTCTGATACCACTTTGTTGGATGTTGGATGCTCTGATACCACTTTGTTGGATGTAGGATGCTCTGATACCACTTTGTTGGTTTTTAGGAAATGGTTAGTAGGCTAAGTGTTTTGTGGAAGAGGGAAGTATTGGTAATGTTAGGGAGAGAATGGAAACACAAGTGGAAGAAAATTGAATTGATTTGCTTGATGAAAGTGAAGGAGGTACAAGCTATTTATAGGTGGATGTGAAGGAATATTCCTAGCATCATTCCTCCCACAAACTTCTTCCACCAAAATATCTCGGAAATTCTCTACAACATTCTACACAATTTCATCTCTAGAATTCTCCTACTAAGGTACAATGAATTTAGAAAAATTACAAGTTTGGGCTAACTAATACAATTGAGCTACTAGCATTTGGACTACCAACTAATAACAACAATATAGCTCTTGAACTTTCTAACTATTGGGCTAAACCAAGTGTAGTTTCCAACATGCGAGACACTGAAAAGCAACGCTCATGAAGCATGACTTATCAATGTTTTCCAATCCTTTGGGCTTTACATCATCATCATCCATTATCAAATAGCTAGACGGTCTTTGTTTGGTGCTACATCAGATTACGAGAGAGAGCAGTATAGTAGTACGTAGTATATGAATGTTGAAGACGATGATGAAGTTTGCTACCTCCCAACCCCACCCACTCATCTACCTTATCCTTACACCATATCACTCTCACACCACACAATCAACACACGGTAGAGAGAGAAAGAGAGAGAGAGAGAGAGAGAGAGAGAGAGAGAGAGGCTGAGAGAAACAAGCCCCGAGAGCTCCTCCATCTCGCCGTCGCTGGAAGATCTGGTCCTTTCTCTCCATCTAAATCAGATCGGTGTGGAAGATCAACGGTGGCTTCGTCGATCGGCTTCGTTGGTGGTCTGGTGGTGGTGCTGGTTTCGGCGTTGGTAGAAGTAGAAGACCGACGAACCTAGCGGCGGCGATGGCGACGACGACCCAGGTCAGTTTCTCTCCCTCTCTCTCTTTCGATCAGTTTCCTCTTCTTCTTCTTCTTCAACTTTTTTTTTTCGCAGGAAGGGCTTTCGGTGGTGTAATGCAACGGTAGTGAAGAGAACGACGTAATCTAGCGGTGGAAGACGACGACGACGTGCTACTGCGCTGTTTTCTTTCGGTGGTGAAGACGAACGACAAGATCTGTTGGTCTCCTCGATCTGTTTGCCTCCCCTGCTTCTGCTTTCTTCTTCCTTTTATCATCCTCCTCTGTTTTCTCTTCCATCTTCTTCTTCTTCTCCTCTGCGTTCTTATCTACTGCTTGGATCTGTAAAAAAATTGAGTTCCAACAAATTTTTAATTTTGGACCTGATGTTATGAAAAGATTGATTTCAGATCTGATACAGTTTAATCTCTTGATTTTGTTAATGTTTTTGTGGGTGTTGACTGTTGGTGTAATTGTTAGTGGTGGTGGTGGTGGTCTTGCAGTTAGGAGAGAGTGAAGGAAGGCTATATGTGTTATTCTCGAACTGTGTGGGGGCACTGGGTGGTTTTGATGGTGGCTGGTGTTGATGGTGGCAGTGCTGTTAGATACATAAGGGTAATTGTTGTAATTTATGTGAAAAGACAGAAGTATTTTGGTCAATTTGTCCTTACCCTTAATCTAGGCGCCCAGCCGCCATGGGAAGAAAGAGTAGGGAGGTACTCCTCTTAGACGCCATTTATAGGAGTAATTATTGCTTGCTCCAAGAGCAAATATGACGTGGTGCTCTAATCAGTACATCACAGGACACGTCACGAACATGTAGGAATCCATTTTCTTTTGTCTGCCACTCATTCTCTTTCTTCCTGATGTGTCATGTGCTGTATTGATTAGAGCACCACGTGTATTTGCTCTTAGAGCAAACAAAAATTTCTCCATTTATAGAAGTAGCTTGTCGACGGTGGTTTTCATCGGTATGGAAACAAACATTTTTCCATTTTTTTTTGGGTAAAACAGGAGGCAAGAAGCCTAAAACAGAGTCCTAATACAACCTACTGCAGATCTATCAAACTGCAAAACCCCATCACAACCAGATGGGGGAGAAAACAAAAAATGTTTATCCATATCACCAAATGTGCAGGATTTAGCTAACCAATCAGCAACAGTATTACACTCCCTCCAAACATGAGTAACTACACTCTGAGTATCCAACAGAAGAGATCTAATTGATCTAATCATAGCTTCAAATGGAGAGTCCAAATCAGAACACAAAATCAAATCCACAGCATCCTTGCAATCAGATTCCACAAATCCATTCCCAAGCTCCATTTCTTTCAAAGCTGCAACTCCTCCTAAAATAGCCCACAACTCACCTTGAAGAATAGAAGTAGGCACCACACACTGCTGCATTCCCCATAACCAGTACCCATCATGGTTCCTGCATACCACACCAATAGATGTTTTTCCTTCAAAATTAATAGAGCAATCCACATTCACTTTAATTCTTCCAGAAGGGGGGGCCAGCCATTTAACAACAACTGGAGGGATCTTCAGTTTTTGAACATCATAAGCAACACCCTGGGAGACCCTTCTAACTTGAGCAAACAGAAAATCCACCACATTACTTGGTTTTTGAAAATCAATATCATGCATTATCATATTATGCCAAAGCCATATTTGAGAAACTGCAACAAGGAAGACTATCTGCCAATCCATCTCCAGATTCCTTCCCCAATGAGAACTCATATTAGCATCCACTCAATCAACAAGCTCCAGCTCACAGAAAATCTGCCATTTATCCACATCCACCAACTGTTTCCAAATCTCACTAGCAGCTACACAATCTCTAATAGCATGCAATGAAGACTCACAAATATTTCCACACAATAAACAATCAGCAGAAGCAATAATACCTCTTATGGCTTTGAGTTGTTGAGTAAGAAGCCTATCATGTCTGAGAAGCCAAAGAAAAGCTTTCCACCTTTGATACCCTTTGAGCTTCCAAACTTTCTTCCAACCAGAATCAGCAACAGGTCTGGCTTTCTTACTTTCAATTTCCTCATAAGCAGTGGCTACAGAGAACTTACCCCCATTGGGGAACCATATAGGAACATCACTCCCATTATCAAGCTCAGAGTCAGACTGAATAGTAGTTAGTTGCAACAGATCCAAAACAGCAGAAGGAAGCTGATCAGACAGAGTAACATAATCCCAACCCAGATCATCACTCCAATAATGACTAACTGGTAACAGTAGCTCATTCTCAGAAATGTCCATGAGAGCAACATCCACTAATTTAAATTGACCCAACCACCTATCAATCCAGAACAGAGTGTTATTACCAGAAATAATTTTCATACCAATTCCAGAAGAAACAGCCACCAAACTCTTATGAATTTGCTTCCAAACCCTAGAATGATAGGGTTTGACAGAATTACCCTCAGCTCTTAAGGGGGGCTTCCCATACTTTAAAATTAATTCCTTAGCCCAATAAGAAGATGGCTGAGAAATCAATTTCCATCCAGTCTTAGACATCAGAGCTTTATTGAAAGCTCTTAAATCTTTCAACCCCAAACCCCCTCTCTCTTTAGGAAGGGTTACAGCATCCCAACCAATAAGAGGGAGTTTAGCTTTCTCAATAGAACCACCCCACAAAAACCTCTTACAAATTCTGTCAATCTCATCAATAATAGAAGTGGGGAGAAGGACAGACTGCATGGCATAGGTAGGCAAAGCCTGCAACACTGTATGAATCAATGTAATCCTCCCAGCAAGAGACAAGTTAGGAGCCAACCAACAAGACAGTCTCTTACTCACCTTATCCACCAAAAATTGAAACTTAGAAGCTTTAAAAGAAGAGTGAATTAAAGGCATACCAAGGTGCTTTCCCAAATCATCAGTAAGATTTATTCCCAACTCATTACTCAACTCCTTAGCCAATCTTCTAGGTGTGTTTGGGCTCACAAAAAGTTTAGATTTCTCTAAACTTACTGACTGGCCAGCCACATCACAAAAATCATCCAGAACTTGTCTCATAACTCTGATTTGCCTCTTAGTAGCCTCCCCAAACAATATTAAATCATCTGCAAAGAAAATGTGTGTCAGTGCCTCCCCACTTCTAGACAGCTTCACACCTTTCCATGCTCCTTTAGCAACAGAATCTTGGATCTTCTGACCTAGAACCTCCATAGTTAAGAGAAAAAGATAAGGGGAAATGGGGTCCCCTTGTCTTAACCCTCTTTGAGGCAAGAATTCCTCTAGCAGCTCCCCATTCCAAATCACCCTCATAGAAGAAGAAGTGATAGAATCCATAATCAAAGCTTTTATATTAATAGGAATCCCCAAAGAATCAAGCACAGAAGCCAAAAAAGACCACTTCACTTTATCATATGCCTTAGCCAGATCAATCTTCACAGCTAGACCTCCTTTCTTACCTTTCTTAGAATTCAGACAGTGAAAAGCCTCTTGAGCTAACAGAATATTTTCACTAGCCATCCTCCCAGGCAAGAAACTAAACTGAAGAGGGTGTACCACTCTTTGCAAAACTGACCTCAACCTATGAGTCAAAGTTTTAGTAATGATCTTTAAAGAAACATTACATAAACTTATAGGTCTAAACTGGCTAAAAGTAGTTGGAGCATCCACTTTAGGGATCAAAGTCAAGAGAGTACCATTGACATTTGCAGGAAGCTTGCCACTCACAAAAGCATTATGCACCATTTTCACAATACTAACCTGAACCTTATCCCAAAACTGTTGATAAAACCCTGGAGGGATCCCATCAGGCCCAGGGCTTTTATAAGCTCCCATAGAAAAAACCACAGACTGCACTTCTTGAACAGAGACTGGCATACACAAATCAGCTTGTTCTTGAGGTGTCAGCACACAACCAGACCAGAGACCAGCACCAGCAACACAAGGACTACAATCCCTATACACAGACTGGAAATGGGAAGTAACAGCCACCTTCAAAGCTTCTGCATCTTCACACCAATCACCATTTGCCAACTTAATCATAGTGACCTTATTTTTCCTTCTCCTAGCAACAGTAGAAAGATGGAAAAACTTTGTGTTTTTATCACCTAACAAAAGCTTACTCAATCTGGACTTTCGAAACCAGAAAAGTTCTTCTTGAAGTAACACAGTATTCAACTGTTGCTGAAGCTCAATCTCAAGTTGTATCAAATATCTATTTTCCCTCTTAGCCAAGGATCTCTGTATACCATCCAACCTGGCTTTGAGTTTCCTCTTCCTACAGAAAATATTGCCAAACACCTCCTTATTCCATCTCCTTACGTCATCCAGAAACTGAGTAGTAGTACTAGGAATCACAGACTCAGAATTCCAATGTTGACCTACCAATTCCACAAAACTGTCCTCTAAAAACCAACCAGCCTCCATTCTAAAAGGCTTCAAAGCAGAAGAAGGTAGTGGAATACCCTCAGAATCAATTACAAGAGGGTGATGATCAGAATTCACCCTTGTAGCATGTTTGACATGAGCTTCAGGGAATAACAAATTCCAACTCTCATTACATAAAGCTCTGTCCAACCTTTGTCTTATAATATTTCCATGGAACTGGGAGTTTGACCAAGTAAACTGGGGCCCCTCAAACCCCAAATCCAATAAATGACAATTGTTGAAACAATCCAACATCTGATAACAAGACTTAGAGTTAATAGGATTACCACCCCTCTTTTCAGCAGCTGCACCCACCTGGTTAAAGTCTCCAGCAAGCAACCAAGGCAGAGCATGACTTAGAGCTAAAGAATTCAAAAAACTCCAAAGCTCCTCCCTCACCAGAGGGTTTGGGCTAGCATACACCCCTGTAAACAACCAATTCTGTTGGTTCACCCTTCTCACAATGCCAGAGATAGACTGAGCATTTGAAGAAACAATGTCAATGTCAACAATGTGGCTATTCCATAACAGCCATAAACCTCCACTAAACCCATGTGCTTCAACACAATAAACTTTATCCAACCGAGTACCTCTACAAATCCTAGAGAGGTGAGAACTAGCCACTCGGGGCTCAACCAAAAGCAAGACATCAGCTAAAGAAGAAGCAACTAGATCAATAACAGATCGGACAGTATTATTATTACCTACACCCCTGCAGTTCCAGACAGCAATCTTCATGGAATCAACGCGGGTTGTGGAACGGATTAGCTGACATAGCAGCGCTGAAGGAGATAGACCCCTTACTCTTTCCTGCTCCTGGAACACCTGAATTACCAGTTGCATTCGCAGCGGTATTGAGAACCGCATCTCGCACTCCATGTCCGGATCGATTAACAATCGATCGAGTGTACTGCTGTCGAAAAGAATTTGGTCTATCCATGGCTCCCCCAGAACCAACGTCGGCGGAATCCAATCGAGACTGAGTGGCACCTCCACTGTCTCGAAGCTGAGAGGAACTCGCCGGAGTAGCACCATCATTACCACCCCCAGCTTGAAACGTAAACAGTGCCGGGAATTGATTGAAATCCAATTTCCCTAACGGCAAGCGCTTCGACGCAAAATTAGGGTTCTTCCCCTTCTTTCCCTGATTTGGGAACGACACTGATTTAACACCACCACGTGTCCCCTTCTGATTGGTATTAACCAATCGAGATGACTCACCTTGAACCCGACCCAAACCCGAAAAAGAACCTTGAACCCGACCCGGTCCCGAAGAAGGACCGGATCCAGTACGAGGCGGAGCAGGCTCTTGAATTTCATTCGTCGAGAGAGCTCCAAATCGTGACCCTAGATCACCAACTGGCGGTTCGAACCCCTGATTCCCTGCATCAGGCACACCCCTCCTTCCACCACGTGGCGTATTACTGGGTTTCTTCTTCCTTCTGGATGCAATCATCCAAGCACCGAAGTCCGATTCCGGCTCCGGCGCCGCCGCAGCCTTACCAGCAGCCTGATTCCCAGCCTCATCCGCTCCCATCTCGTTCATCGGAACACTTGTCTCTGTAGCAGACCCCTCAACCTCCACCGGATCACTGACTGGGGCATTTTTGGGACAATTTTCTCTTCGATGGCCATACACACCACAACCAAAACAGATCTGATGAAGGCCTTCATACTCCACCAGAAATTTCTTCCCGTTCACCCACAGAGCCGGCACCAAACTCTTCCGCAGATCAACCTCCACACAGACCCTAGCAAATTGACCTCTCTCCGCAGCCAGCGTAGTATAATCAACCTTCAATGCTTTCCCCAACAAATTACCCAGGCCTAGCAACACCTCCTCATCAAAGTACTCAACCGAAATTCCTCTCAATCGGAGCCAAATTGGCGTCACACTTGTTTGAACCGAGTACGGATCAAAATGAGGAACCCAGGCTTGCACAGTAAGATAATTCCCCTGAACCATCCAAGGGCCATCTAACAGAACATGATCATAATCCTCCTTCGCATAGAAACGAACACAGTAAAAGCCATTTGCAATATCAGTAAGCTCGAAACCCTTATCAAGCTCCCATTGCACAGTTAATCGATCATGAAGAACCCTGTAGATAGGATCTCTCCCCATCACCTTGATGATCAAAGCACGACTCCATGGTTTATGCAGTTTCCTAAGTGCGGCACCTTCAATTCGCACATGGATCTTCCCATCCTCAGAGATCTCAGATCTGAAACTAACCGCATCCTTACCATCCACCACAACATCATCCTCCTCCATGTAGAGCTTCGGAGAATGGTTAACCAGAGCATCACGGAACAAACGATTCCCAGAAATCGATTCGTCCTCATCGGATCCTTCCGATCCAGCCACAAAGCGGCGTTTGAAGTTCGCCTGACTCCGGCGAAGTGAATCACTGTTATTCACCGGCGGAGTGAGATCCGAAAACGACGGGGGTGGTTGGAGAGAAAGGGGAGGGTGTTCGACTTCCATGGTTTTTTCGTCCCAAACATTTTTCCATTTATTTATGGAAACAATCGTCGTATGGAAACATTTAGTTTCCTCCCTCCACACCCACGATATAATGAATTATTACATCCTTGCTCAAAACAAAACAATATAATTACATCCATGCCACCACAAGGGTTTCTTTTTCTCTTCCCAGTTCCGTACTTGTTCTCTCAATCTCCGCCGGACTGTGCCGCTAGAATCCGGCGATTGGATGGAGAAAGGGGCCGTAAGTCGACTTAATTTCTCTCTGGTTGTTTGCTGTCAGTAAGTATTATCCAATCCGATCATCTCTTTAATGAATAGGGTTTAGGGTTTTCACGATTTTTCTCTTCCAATCCCTGCTTTTTTCCATAGTGCTCAGGGCACATAAGCTTGCTTGCACATTCATCTATGGTTCTCTAGATTTGGGAAATATTAGGTCGAAATTTCGGCTGGTTTTTTGCAAATATGTGTTTTTTACTGTTAACCCATCTCTGCCACTCTTAAATTCTCATTCTGGGTATAGTGGGGGTATGGAAGAATTCGGTGTTAGGAGTAATCCAGAATCATATAGGTAAGAACACGTTAAGACTTATAGTGCTCATGTTTGTTGAGGACGACTTTGTCAAGTTATGCGTTTGTGCTCTAACAATAACATTCTCTTCCCTTGTTGGTCTTATGTTTGAACATCTATGGATTTTGCATATTTTGTAAGTTAGGCCAATTTATTATTTAGTTCCTTTGCATTGGTACTTCACAATCCTCTTGATTGACTGTTTGATATTCTGTTTGCAGCTAGTTGTATTCATTCATTCATTCTCTGCCACCGCTGACACCGATAAATGACCCTGTTGTTTCTTTGTTGCTCGCTCAACTGCCGCTGCCGCCTCTGAGAAATCAAGTGATTCCTATTTGTACTGCTTTCGTTCCTTCATTAATTCTGCCCAAATGATCTCTATCCGTTCAGACCCTTGCTGTGACCGGAAAAGGAAGAGTTATGACACAACCTTCGGGAACAACATCTGCGAAGGCGAAATCGAAAAGCAGCATCAGTTGGGCCGGCTCATCCGCCACGAACAGTATGGCAATTGGGCACATATTGGTGCTGATCTATTGGAATACATCCAGAAGAAGTTACCTCTGGCTGATATCCTCCGTTGCCGAGGTGTTTGCAGTTGGTGGCGCTCCGTTACCAAAACCCACCTCTCAACTTCCCTCCCTAAACGCTATCCACCCCTAATCATTTGGAATAATGAGATTGTCACCGACCAAGATTTCTCTTGGTGCTTCGTTGACGTCTTGAGAACGAACACTAGTGATGGATCAGGAGGGGGCAACTTATATTTTCCCAATACAAAGTCAGAAGAATTACTTGGACTGATGGGCGATTGTGTCGGCTCCTCCCCCTCATCAAATGGCGGTTATCTTTTGTTTACGGACAGGGTGAGGGAGGAGACTTTATATTTGTTTCATCCCATGTTGTTTTCCGGCAGCGCTCTTCATCTCCCTCTCATTCGTAATCCATCGGGAAAAGTTTCTATTCGGAAAGCTGTCCTATGGGGTGATCCAATCTCAGATACTAGTAGCTACTACGGTCTGGTTGCGCTACATCTCTACGGCGGGCCGCCTCTTTTCGCTAAATGTGGAGCCACCCAATTCACTCCTCTCGAGTGTCATGCCAAGGACCATTTCCTAGATATCATGTGCGTGAAGAATCGTATATACGGATTAACTGACAACTTCAATTTCTATGTCTGGGATTGCACTACTTGTATCGGTAGCAGCAGCTCCTCCCATGTCCCAAGACTGGTATTGGAATTTGAATCTCGATTCAGCAGACCACATCCCCCCTCAACTCGTGGGTGTTTATGTTTGGTGGAGTCGGAAGAGGAGATGTTGCTTGTTGTGATAAATACACCTTCCAAAAATAACCTCGACTTTGTTGGGGGTACCATCACTTCTTATAATAAGGTTCATCCCATCTGTGAAGTTTACAAGATGCTTTTCAACAACAAGGAATGGGAGCGTATTTACTCCTTGGGGGATCGCGTGCTGTTTGCGATGGAATGCCAATCAATGTCCCTCTCCTCTCGCCAGTTTCCCCAGTATCAGAGCAACTCCATATACTACTGTCATAGCCTCCCTATTCGTGGCGAGGAGCCTTCTCTTGGTATCTTCAACATGGAGGATGGTTCGCTAGAGCTTATAGATGCCGAATTGGGTTAGAGCTCAATACTAGTGTAGGACCTACATTTTCACCCACTGCTTCCTTTTATGCGCTGTGGCCTTGATTACCTTTTGAGTTCAAAATGATGTGGTTTGGAAGGACGACTTTGTTAGGTTATGCGTTTGTGTTCTGACAATAATATTTTCTTCCGTGCTTTAGTGAAAATATTTCCTTTTCATTGGAACTTCACAATTGACGAGATCTTCGATAGCTGTTTGATATTCTGTTTGCATAATTAGTTGTATACTGACTTGGTGATCCGTTTTTGGTTGATAATAAGTTTTGCAGCATGCTGTAAATGGCAATTCTGCATGCTAATCGTAGTGTTGAATCTTACTACTTCATATCTATGTCTAGACTTTAGATATATTTATTTTCCTTACTTCTGAGACACTATTACCGAAGCAAAGTAAGAAAGAGGAATTAAGTTAGAGGTTAAATGGTACAAGGAGATAAGCTAAATTACATGAATTGAGCCTCTTGTGACATTGTCCCCCCTTTGACTATCATTGCCGCCGTTGGTGGTTTATGGAAGAGGACCACGTTTGCTTCAGGTCTTTCTCCTTCCGTTCCTGGTAAGGAGTAACATTTTTGTTTTCTTCCTTCTCAATGTGTATGGAGGAGGTGAATTGATTCAAATGTTGTGAGGGAAGAGGAAGAAGAAGATGTTTGACCGATCAGCCAGAATCGCAATCGTCGCTGCAAGTCGAAAAAGTGCCGCCAGGAGTGCAAAAGGAGCTGCCCCGTCGTCAAAACAGGTACTGCCACATTTTGGCTTCTTTTTCGTGGTATCCAACTTGTATCTGTTTGCTCCTTATTACTTATTTTACTGTTTTTGGTAATGCTTTTACATATAAACTCCTTTGATGATTCTTCTGATAGTATATTCCCCAGTGTTCGTCTTTTGATGGTACTCTAAGACCCATATCCAGTCAGGGTTATGTGCAGATAGCAGGATAGGCTTAACCCATGATTGGATTTGTGTTCGCAGCTCGAATTGCCTACAAATAGAAGTTTACTTAATGGAAGTAAAAAAAAACCATACCGTTATTTCCTGTGAAGGAATTACAATATTTATATGATATATCTGGTCAAATTAGTATCATGTAAGTTAATCTGTAGATAAATATTGCTAAGATAATATTTTCATATGGCCTCAGGGTTATTAATTCATCGAGGTTCACTATTGCTGTAATTTGACTTATGCTCTTCTGCCAATGATGTAAATGATATTTTTGATCAGGATTCAGAAGTTAACCATTAATTCATCCAGGTTCACTGTTGGTGCATCTACTTGCTTTAATATGTGCCTTATAGGGTGTGACATGATGATTATACGGATAGAGAGTAATGTAATCCGAATCCATTTTTTTTTGTGGGAGGATGAGGAATCTGTTTTGACTGGATGATGATTTTTGTACTTGTGATTTTGTTTTGTATACAGGGCTTGATTAAGCCATAGTATGTTCATCACATCCCAAAAGCAGTGCTAGGCAATGTTGGGGAAGTACTAGAACAGAAAGATGAGAGGGGGATGATAAGAAGACTTTTGTCTCGTACATGGATCATAATGTACGAGACTTATGGGGTGGTGAGCTTAGTAATTTACCATTGTCGTTGTTGCCATTCAGGCTGCTGAGATTTACATGTTTGTTGAAACCATCGAGTTGTCTTGACGTAAGGTGGAGGCTTAAAGCTGCCCAAGTAATTCGATCTTTAACTTAGACAAAGCAGGTATGCATTGTCGTTTTTATTAAATTTTCTATGCCCTTGACAAATATTTTTCCTTGCACAAGGCCTGAAAGTAGTAACTTTTGCAACTTTGGTTTTTGAAATTGCAGCAATGTAATCGTGGTGGAGCATGACCTGAGTCGTGGTACATTCCTTCCTTTTTTGTGGACGACTTGGGATCTGTTTGAAGGAACTCCGCTATTAATCTAGACTGGTATGCCTGCAGATGCCTCTTTATTACTCTTGGCAACCATCTCTGCGGTGCTGGTGGCAATGAGACAGTACTACCAGCTGTTATTGCAACAATTTTTAAAGAAAAAGGAAAAGGTGGCGTAGATATTCAAGGATAAACTTACAGTGGACGAGCTCATCTTCCTCTGCAGCAGATCTTGAGTCTTGACATGGTCATCCTCCAAGGTTTTCCTCCGAGGTTTGATTGCATACACCTTGTTGAGGCAACTGACAGTTTCAATCTACGCATTGGTTCTGTAGGATTCAGGATTTGTGTACAAAGGCACTCTCAAGGACAAAACAGGTTTTGCAGTTAAAAAGTTAATTAGTTTGGGCGGCATTCAAAGATTTGTGATTGCCCCAGCAGCAGCCCATGGTCTTGCTTGTAATTGGGTAGGCATTCACCACGTCAGTTTGTGCACATGGGAAACAGTGGTTTCTTACACGAACCACGGTACCTCAGACTGGACACTCTTTGATAATGTGTTGGTTTTGGAATGAGAAGAAAGATTTGAGATTGCCCCAGCAGCAGCCCGTGGTCTTGCTTGCATACTGGGTGTGATTTTAAGATCATTCATTCATTGTGCTGTGATGCCAAAAAATACTCTACTACTGAACAAGTTGCTGACTCGTGAGCAGTCTGATTTATATTTGCAGCAGCTTTGAGAGGACTCGCGGGTATTGAGCACCTGAATGAATATCAAAATCATTTTGCCATAGAGTTAGGGTATTGTTTTGCTTGACATGAGGTGTGGGGAGGAAAAATAGTAGTAACTTCTCTCTCCCTCTCACCAGACACATAAACATGACTTAATCTACTCTAGACTCGGGAAGTTGAGTTTATTTCCCACTTGATCGCTCTGGAAATGCACGAGCAAGGAAGGTCATTAGAGCAGGCTGCTTGATCCAAGGGCTTTATGTGTTAGGCTTTAGGGTATATATTAAGTGTAGAGAATCTGTGTACGGGCGGGCTTTGTGCTGTGTGGCATGGGTGGGTGAGCCAACAAAAAAGACCAAGCAGCAGCATGTCTCTAATGTTGGAGTAGGAAGGCAGACCGGTGAGCCACAGCCTGATTTGCCGAGTCTCTATGCAGCAGTTCAGGCTACTTACTCCCCAGTTGTCACCACAAGAAGATATCTCTCTCAGGTAGTCGGTCTCCTTTGCCAAAACATCAGTAGTACTACTTGGGAACGACTTGCTGCTGCTGCTGCTTTTTTGGTTAGTCTACTGTCCCTGCTTCTTTTTGCACGACGATTCTGCAGTTCAATCTCAACATACGTATAATTAATTAATACGTATATCCCTGCTTCTTTGCCGCAATAATGTTTGTTGAGGCCACTTAGGCTGCAGCAATTAGCAGGCAGGCAGGCAGGCATATATGTATTAGTTGTTTTAAGCTTGGTAATCCATTGTTGGTAGTACGAGAGAATGTTGGTTATCTTCTTCTATATAGAATGAATTTCTACAGTACATACTTGCCAATCTATGAGAAAACAAGGAAAGAGAATTTGAACTGGTTGAATCAGCTCATCTAGCAGCATATCTGTAAATTTTTCTCACACTGAAATGTATGGTAGAGGTGGTTTCAGAAAGCATGGCGGGGGGTTAATGTTTATATATATAGGTGTGTTTGGTTGTACAGTCAAATTAATTCGAGCCATTGGTTTCATCCGAGCAATTAAGCGGGCAGGCGGATAAGAGGCCTGCGGCAACATTCTTACCAATCAATTAGCAGCAATGCCAGATAATAATAATAATAATAATAATAATAATAATAATAATAATAATAATAATAATAATAATAATAATAATTTCACAGAAGACAGAGCAATCCCACTTTATGTGGAGGAGTTAAGTTGTGACTGTGAACCCTTCTTGTTCCTCTTCTAAAGTACTATTGGCAGTGTTGGATCTCCCTTTTACGGTAAAGCCCTACTCTACTCGTTTTCTTTCATTCATACCATGTTATCCTTGCTAGAGCAGTAGTTATACATTTTGTTTCTTTTTCTAATCATGACTAGTACTGTAGCTGGGGTGATGTTGTTGCTTAATGATGATGATAGTACTGGGTGGGAGAACTGGTTTGGGCACTGTTTGAATCAGATGAAGATTGATTGCTAATCTATTGAATTACTAGTAGTACGAGGTACAGTAGTAGTATTTTACTGTATATGAGTCGTCTTTTGAATAAACGAAGAAGAAATATGATAGAATCATGTTTTTTCATATGTAGGTGGAGGAGAGGGGATCAATTACTGGTTAATAATTAATCACCATTGACATTATTATTATATCTACTATATATGATTTCAGAATTCTTCTGATGCATTCATTTCATCATCATAATATTGATATGTTCTCCTCCTCTATCCTCTTACTCTTTTCTGTTACTCCTTGTGATAACATCATCATCATCATATTTCAATGCTGTAGTGGTGGTAACACAGACTAACTGTTGAGTGTTTCCCATCCTTCAGCAGGGTGGATTGTTTTGTTAAATGAATATCATTCTTGAAATTCCTCCTCTTACAACAACAATACTCTTACTTCTGAAAAGAAACAGAATAGTGTAGTCAAGTAGTAGGATTTAACATTACATTGAAATAGTATTAGACAGTTTCGGAGGTAATAATGGTGGTCTTGGGCACCACGTCAAGTAAAAATATTCGCTTACTACTGTTACAATCAATTTACTGGCATCAGTAATGTACTACTCTCTCTTACAACATGCAAACAGATATCTGCAAACTTGTAAAATTAGTCCAGCAACAAAACATTGAAGTTGAGGAGGAATGAATTCACTCATCTTATTTGTTCGACGGAAGACCCTACACGAAGTATTGTGGCTTAACCATTGTGTTTCTTCAATGATGAAAAAATCAGGCTGTAAACCTGCCCGCCGTATGAGACATCAAGTTTGACCCACTAATAAACTACCACTCTGTCCCAGCTCTTTCTTCCCAATTTGACTTTTGTCACTATTCACTGGGTCACTTTGACGCGGTGATTTGAATAGCAATCCGATGTAATTTTTTGATAATTTTTTTATGGTGTTGTAGAGTAAAAGGTGCTCTATAATATGGTGAAAAAATTATCAAAAAATCGTATTATTTTGCTATCCAAATCACCCGGTCAAAGTAATCCAGATACGAGTCAAAAAAATCAGATGAGAAGAAAGAGTTGGGACGGACTGGTAGGCTATAGACTAAAATGTTATCTAAAGAATGTCAAAGAATGTGACATGTCTAAGTACCCTAGACAGACTACGAATAGCCAATAAAAATTGCTCATAATCAGGAAAAATAGACAATATGACAAAAAAATCATTCACAAGCGCATAGACAACCATATTTGAGGTAAGGGTCGGAAGTCGGAACTAAAGCGGTCGATGGATATGAGAGGGGGATGAGGAACATGTAGAGAGGTACGTGAACAATGATGCCAGTGGAAAAAAGTCTTTCAAAGGAGGAAAAAGTCAGCGCCGCGGGTTTTATTTTGTCGGTTTCTAAGGATGGGTAGGCATCAGCAGCCAAGTAGGTGTGGGCCATTGCCAGCTGGACACGTGTAATAAATCTGGCGGCAAGCCAAGCCACCACCCACCATCGTCTTCCTTGTCCTCCGTCAATAGAACACAAGAGTCAAACATTTCCTCCCAACTAATAATTCAGCAGCAGAAGCAAGCAACAACAATTATGGGGTAAGTGAATCTCTCTCCCTCTCTGGATCTCTCTCTCTTTGGGATCTCTTTCTCTCTATGCATGGGATCTCCCGTGGTCGTCTGTTTACTCCTCCTTCTGCTCCTTCCTCAGTTGACCGAGTCAGCCCCCATCTCCACCGAATTCATCCGCCCCAACTTCACGGCCTCCAACTTCCACTTCATCGACCATTCCGGCACCTTCCTCACCTCCCCCAACTCCGTCTTCATCGCCGCCATCACCAACACCCACCCCGAGTCCCCTTCCTTCTACTTCTCCGTCCTCCACGCCCTCTCCAAGACCATCATCTGGTCCGCCAACCCCAACTCCCCCGTCTCCCACTCCGCCAACCTCCACCTCACCCCCTCCGGCCTCTCCCTCTCCGACGACTCCGCCAAATCCGTCATCTGGTCAACCCCCACCAATTTCAATTCCCCTGTCTCTCTCCTCCAGCTCCAGGACAACGGTAACCTACTCCTGCTCGATCATGCTAATCAGTCTCTTTGGCAGAGCTTCGATTACCCCACCGACACGATCGTCGCCGGTCAGCGCCTCCCCGTGGGGGACTCCTTGGTGGCTGCTCTCTCGGAGGATGATTTGTCCGGCGGGGATTACCGCTTCACGGTATCCGGAATCGACGCCGTTCTGCTCTGGAACGGGTTGGTTTACTGGAAGCTCTCCATGGATCTCAAAGCCAACACGGTCTCTAACCTTGAAGCGTCCTACTTGGCACTGAATAATACTGGGTTGTATCTACTTGGGGGAGGCGAAAATGGGTCTGTGATTGTCATTCAGTTGGTTTTGGGTCCCTTGTCTTCTTCTTCCGGTCCACGGTTCGCTAAGCTTGAATCCAACGGGCGTTTCGCCGTTAAGAGCTTCCAGAAGGAGATTGAGTTTCACGCTCCGGCCGACGACTGCCGGATTCCGTCCATTTGTGGGAGAATTGGGCTGTGTTCCACCGGGAAATGTTCCTGCCCGCCAGGTTTTCGATCAAAGTCCTCAATGAACGGCGGAGGCGGAGATTGTGTGCCTGCAGATAGCTCGTTCTCTTTGCCATCGCCAGCTTCTTGCAAAAACGAATCGAAGATGATGTTATATACCTACATGAAGTTGGGCAGCGGTATGGATTATTTCTCTAATGATTTTACACAGCCTGTAATTGATCATGGTGTTGGTTTATCTGATTGTCAAGATCTTTGCAATAAGAATTGTACTTGTTTGGGGATATTCCATGATCAGTCTGAGGGTTCTTGCTATTTGCTAGAAAACCAGTTAGGGTCAATCATGTCCGCGTCCGATGATAAAACTGAAAGGATAGGTTACATTAAGGCTTTGGTTGCAACTTCTAAAGCGAAGAACATGGAAAGCAAACGGCATTTCCCCGTCCTGGGGATGGTATTGCTACCATTATCTGGCTTTCTGCTGGTACTCTCAGTTGCTGTTATCGGTGCTATTTGTTACCGTAACAAAAAGCGGTCAATATCAGCACTAAGAAAAAGAAAACTAGGTCCGAGAAGAAACTCATCTTCTTCTGCTGAACTTGACATAGTCATCCCTGGCCTTCCCGTGAGATTCGACTACGAAGAACTCCTTCAAGCAACTGAAAACTTTAACCTCCAAATTGGTTCTGGAGGATTTGGGGTTGTGTACAAAGGCACTCTCAAGGACAAAACTGTCGTGGCTGTCAAAAAGATCACTAGTTTGGGCGTACAAGGCAAGCGAGAGTTCTGCACCGAGATTGCTGTCATTGGGAACATTCACCATGTCAACTTAGTCAGATTAAAAGGCTACTGTGCATATGGAAGGCAACGGTTTCTTGTTTACGAGTACATGAGCAGGGGCTCCTTAGACCGGATACTCTTTGGTGGTAATGGGCCGGTTCTGGAATGGCAAGAAAGATATGAGATTGCCCTAGCCACAGCGCGCGGTCTTGCTTACTTGCATAGCGGGTGTGACCACAAGATCATTCATTGTGACGTGAAGCCTGAAAACATTCTATTGGACAATCATATGCATGTGAAGATATCCGATTTTGGGCTATCAAAGCTGTTAACTCCTGAGCAATCTGGTTTATTTACAACCATGAGAGGGACACGGGGATATCTGGCACCTGAATGGTTAAGTAACTCTGCGATCACGGATAAGTCTGATGTGTACAGTTATGGTATGGTTTTGCTCGAGATTGTGAGGGGGAAGAAGAATAGTTACTCTACTTCACACCAAACACATACCACTAATGCTAGAAGCAGTGGGGGGCACACTTCCTCTTTGTCAAGCTTGGAAAGTAATTCAGTTTATTTCCCACTTTTTGCTCTGGAAATGCACGAGCAAAAGAGATACTTAGAGCTTGCAGATTCAAGGCTTGATGGGAGGTTTGGAAGGGTAACGAGCGAGGAGGTGGAGAAACTAGTTCGGGTGGCTTTGTGCTGCGTGCATGAAGAGCCAACTCGGAGGCCGAGCATGTCTAATGTTGTCAGCATGTTAGAAGGTGGATTGCCGTTGGGGGAGCCGCGAGTGGAGTCACTCAACTTTTTAAGGTTCCTTGGGAGGAGATTTGCGGAGGCATCGACGATTGGAAGAGGAGGAGAGCAAAGCGAGTTTGCGGTTCACCCACTGGCGATTCCTACCTCATCACACAGCAGTTCAAGTGGGTCTCAGAACTACTCTCACATGTCATCACAGGATGTGTCAGGTCCCAGATAGCACTGGCTAGTTGGGTGTTGGTGTTGCTTTTTTTTTTGTAGATAAAATTGGTGAGTTTATGGCGCTGCGATGGTGGTTGATCTCCCACTAGCTCAGAGAAATCATTGTTGCAGCCAAATAAGTCGATGATTCTTCTGGATGCCCCTTTACATCTTCATCTGGAGTTGCTGCTGGTTGAGGTCAGCAGTTCATATTTAATGCTTCTGCTTGCCAAGGATTAGTTGAAGCTGGTGGGATGAATAAGTAAGTTGTGTAATTGTATAGTATAGTATGTAACACACACACACACAGACACACGTCTTGTTGATGCCATTTAGGCTGAAAGAATCTGCAAATACTAGGTTGGTTGGTTTGTTAATCAGAGATATATTGTGATTCATTTGGATAGAAAGAAGAGATGGACACCTGGTGTAAGTGTTGATAGCGAATTAAGGCTTGAGTTGTTATTCTGAAATTTTGTCATTCCAAAAGGGCAGCAGTGTTTTCATTTCTGTTGAAACATCCTCAATCATAAATATATATATAGGCAGAAACCTTGTAGTATGATGGTTTTCTTGGCGATATGAAATGAAATGGATATGTTGTATTCGTGGAGTTGGCAGACTTGAATTCCCCGCCCGAGGCTGCTTGGTGTTTTAGTTGTTGACATACAGGACTTCCTAGCTCGGATGCTCGCTTGACAGTGGAGATGGAGGTGAGTGAGGCACATAATTCCTGTTGTTGATATTGATTGAATTGTTTCCTAGTATTATTAGTGGGGAAATATCAATAATACCTAAACATTGATGAATCTTTTTGTGCTCAGATAGATAGTAATCCCGAATGGGGTTTTGGCGTTGGACACGTCTCAGAACATGATTATCAGTGGGCAAAGTAGTGAAGGTTGTTTTGCATATTATCCTTTATCCTGCTAGCTAGCTAGTAGCATTTCTTTTCAAATTCTGTTTGTTGTGATGAATCAAATAGTATTTTTAAGAAGTGTTTACAAATGGAGGGTGGGGGCTCTTGTTACTGGGATGCTGGATACACAGGTTGTCCCTCGTTGAAGATGGTGAATGCAATGAGGAGCAATTTGTCTGCTCGTGCCAACTGGTAATTAGTAGTATATTGAGGGGATGATCCAGTTGCATTCTTAGTGCAGGAAGACGGTTCATGTGACGGTAAGCTACACGCTACTGCATAGCTCCTTCTTTCGACTGGCTTATAGAAATCCGATACGAAGACTATCTACTTACTAAAATAATATTAGAGGTATCCTGGGATTTGAACTCATTTGGTTGAAATATGTTCGTGCCTGTAGTTTTGAGATCCAGTTGCATTCATTCAATTGCTAGTATTATTATTGCTAGTATTACCTACGTGACAGAAGATAACATAAAGAAATCTGAGTATTGGTTGAATTTATTCAACGATGACGATGGGTTCCAGTTTTTATTTGTAATAATAATATTATTATCATTAGTTAATTGTAATAATCCGTTTGTTACTAGTATTAATTTGAGGGAGGCAGATATCTCATCAACCACTTTTTCCCTGATTATCTCCGGAAATAGAGTGATAAATGTTCCCCCCTCCCCCGTTCCAACAAAGTTGCACTTGTTCCCTTCACCACAAAGTAAGTACTACTAATTGCATTTCATAGATGTGGGAATGAATTACTGGTTGTACTAGCTGTCTTGTTTTTTTTAATAGAAAAGGTCAGTATCTTCCCATGAATTAATGAATAGACTCCAAAATAAAAATGAGGGAGAGATAAAAAAAAAAGTGCAGGCCCATTTACAATTTATCTGCTTGGCTAGTGAAGGATGGGGTAATTCATAGATATTTGGAGTTTGATTAGCATACGATGAACTCGATCCAACATTTTTTTTTTGTCACTTACAACAAATTCATAATTCCACATAATTCGTAATCTAGCCTAATGTTACGCCCTCAACGTCTTGAAGCAAAGTTGGTGCATCAAGTGAGCACGTTGGCTCGGTGTGTCTTCGAGTTGGTGCAACAATGTGATTCTGTGCGTCACATGGAATTGGTTACTTGATGTCGGTGCATCAATTTACTGTGATTAGAGTGTTTTTTTTCGGTTCGTAACCGGCCCAAAATATCTTGAACGGCAACAGCTATTTGCTCAGAACCCCAAACCGGCCCGGGCCCGTGTAACCATAACCGGTATACCGGTTCGGGCCAGGGCTTGGTTAACCGATTGTGCTAGTGGGAAATTCGGCTTACATCCTCGATTTTGATCGGTTAACCAATTGGGCTCAGTTCAGTTCGGGCCACGCTCGGATCAGCGGAGGCTCTAACGGGCCCTAGCCCAATAATAATAATAATAATAATAATAGTCTATGGGAGTAGTGGCTGGAAATGAGGGAAGGGAGATTGAATATTTGTCTCATTTAAATTCATTCTTCCATTCGTTGAGAGGGAGAGATGAGCCCACGTTCCCCCAACTCCTCCCATGGGAAAAGACGTAGTACTACTAGCAGTCTTGTTATCGAACTGAAAAAAGGACGGTGGGTGGGGAATTCAAATTTATTCAAACACTAAGAGGAGGATGGAGGGGAAGCCCTAATTCGAATTCCCCTTGCCGTTCCATTCGGAGATGGGTCCGATGATGGTCTCACCGTCTATTAACGCCCACCACCCTTCCCCTTCTCCATCATCGTCGTCTTCGTCATCTACTAGTACCACCACCAAGGAAGAATCAAGCAGCTTCCGGGAGCTCGATGATGTCTTCTTACAGGTTGGTTCCCTTCTCTCTCTCTCTCTGCTGCCTGCTGGGTTCATTAATCTCTACTACTACTACTACTGCTATGCTATGAATCATCTGCTTCTGCTTCTTCTTCTTTACAATCAATCAATCAATCCAATTACTGTATGTAAGTAAGATGGACCAGTAGAAAGTTTTCACTACTGCTACTGCTACTTTCTGCATTCCCCAATTCCCCTCACTACTCTCTCTATCCTCCCCTGTTGTTATCTCCCCTTCCGACCCCCCTAGTTTTGAAATTCAACCAGGGCAAACACACCACCATTTACTTGTATCAAAACTACTTACTCAGTCACTCATTCAATTCCAATTTAGCTGTAATTCATCAAACACTTTCTACTGCTTACATTTGCGTTTCAGCATCATTCATCCAATCCAGATTTACTTATGCTACCTCTTACATTTTCCACTGTAAACCTCTCCATTCATGGCATACATACTCTTCTGTCATGTCATTTTGCCTTCTACTCAACCACCAATCCTATCATCATCATCCAAACAAGTTAGTTATTCAACAACTTATGATGAACAACGTTAACTCAATCATGGATGCCAGGTGTCAGTCAAGCGTATTCTGAAAACAACTACTACTACTACAACTACTATACCTTGATATTCGCCCTCTTCACCCCACACCCCAAACAAAAAGTCAAATCCCCCACCCTTCTTCTCTTTATTCAATTGCAAGAAATCTACATAAAGCCACACGTCTCCTGAATGACAACTAATGACAGTGATCATCAGATCAGGAACTTGAACACATAAATAAAAAAAAATAGACTTACTTGCAAATGCGAATAACAAGTATTTTATTTCAACATATTCCTGGTTTTCATATCTAGTACCTATGGGTTACTTATAAATCAATCTGTTTATTCATTACCATATTTTATTCTTCCACTAACAATAACGTCATCTTTTTCACCGGGATCTATTTCCCAACTCAAGAATGATGATTAATTTATGTCATTTCAACTAGCTGTCGCTGCCGATCCAACCCCTGATAGTTTTTTTCCTTGTCATTTATGCAGACCCAAACAGGAATCTGGCTAGGAGAAGTACTGCACACAAGATTGGATGACCACCTAAATATTTCCGATTTACTGGCTGATGGTGAACTCCTGTATGTTATTACTTCCTTTCTCCCTCATCTTTTCCACTCTGTGGACTTTACACATGTGCTACTGAATCTTAAAACTAATCTTTTATAATAACATAGAAAACACTTTCTTTATCTAGAGAAATGGCTGCATATGACCTTGTATGTTGCATTCCACTAGCTTCTGCTGTTTGAAAATAAAGTCCAACGCGTAAACCATCTCATCTCGCAAAATGACTTAGTTGGTTCATCATTACATGTTTAGGGTCTAGACAGACAGCATCGATTGGGTAAAATGGCATGAATTAGAAAAATGAGTCATCGGTACTCCAAGGAGAAATGTTACTGGGTAACCAAGTAAATTTTTTGCTTGTGACTCTGAAACATACTATTTGTCAAAACCTAGGGGGAGATTTAGTTTCTTCACTTATCTCTTGAGAGTCTATGGGTAAAAGATATAGTTTTAACTAAATTCTTGTTGAATTGTCCTAATATTTCAGGCATGATTCCTGGCCTATTTCTTTTGGTAAGGTAATCCACAAGTCCTGTGTGATACTTCTCATCTATGTTTCACAGACACTTCAAGGGTGCTGATTGCGTTTCAGACACTCAGAAACGTTTCGGACACACCTGAACAACTTCTCGGAAATGACACCTGACATTTCAAAAATAAATATAATAAAATAGGGCCCGAGACACCCAGAAGACGACTGGGACATGCACGTTCCCATTTGGGAGACGTCGGGTGGGTGTGGGGGTAGAGACGTAGAGAAAGAGAGCTAGACAAAGCTGTAAGTAGACTTCCCTGACCAGATCTGATTATTCTTCGCCATCTTCGTCAAAGAGATTTCGCGGATAGGTTTGGTGAAGACCGTTTCAACATGAAAACATGAGAGAGTTATTTTCACCTCCTCCCCCTGTATATTCATAAAAAATTTAAAAACCGCCATAATAATCTGTACGTTTTCTAGTTACTATCTTTTGGCTGTTTAATTTTGAATCTTACAATGCATTTAAGTTCCAGTAAATATTAAAACTACTGATAAATCTTGCGAAGTGTCAGCTCTCCTGATTTTTATGAATTTTGGATTTCGGCGTCTCCGTTTCCCGCCGTCTCCGTCTCCGTGCAACATAGCTTCACCTGGATACTTTTCACAGTGGAAACTTATGTTACTAAGGCACAACTTTCATCCCATGAATTCATGAACCTTAGATATTGGCATATGCTTCTGTCAAGGTCAAACAGAATTGACTCTGCCTAAATCCCATTTACTAGTAGTAATTAACATTAATATATTGTGCATTGAGAATTTTGTTTCAGTCGACGCATGTGACTTTTCTTGTTTCGTTTTACAGGCTTGAAGTTTCAAAAGTACTGTGGACTATGTTGTTAGCAAAGTGCAAAGAATTAGAGCGTGTGAATGGCCTTAACTATAATCCTGTTGGATCCAGAAAGAGCAGCGGGAGATATAGGCCTTATTCTAACGTGGACTCGTTTCTGAAGGTCAATTTCGTGATCTTAATTAACTAGTATAAACTTTATACAGCAAAGAAGGGTTCCTCTAAAATTACTTCGTGGGCGTGCTCTATATTGTTTAAATGATGATAAAACTATATCATTTTATTTGCTACAGGCTCCCGGATCTAATTTCTGACGGTTTTCGTGTTGTTTAAAATGTAGATGTGTAAAATTCTGGGATTGAGTGGCATTGATTTGTTCTCCCCATCAGATGTCGTTGAAAAAAGAGATACCCGAAAAGTATGCATCTGTATACGGTCTCTCTCAAAGAGAGCGAGGTCCAAGCAATTGAAAGTAAGTGGATTCTCCTCTCCCTATTAGTTTGTCTTCTACAGGCTGCCACTCCTTTGTCTGGTTTAAAAGAATGACAACTACATATACGTGTTTATAAATCATGTTTGTTCCAGGTTCCTGATTTTGATATTGTTACCTATACGGCAGCCATGCCGAAAAAGATGGTTGGATACCTCCGTAAGAGTCTGGAGCCATCAACGGGAAGCTGTTCTAGTTCTATATACGATACTCAACTGGAAGATTCAAAACTGAAGTTTAGGAAGGTATGATAGATAAAATCCTTTTTAACATGTAGTCTGTGACGTCTGTCTGTTATCTGTATCAGTTTGCTCAGCTGTTCTTTCTAACATGATGTTATTGCCTACAAGTTCAATCCTATTCTTTAGACATGGGGGTCATAATATTGTGGCTAAGCCACCCTAAATCAAAGAACTAAACTTTGGAATGGATTTTAGTAGACTGGCTAATGTGTTTTCCTTCAATTTCGTTGTAGAAAAAACTGGTAGCAACTTCTGGAAGAAACTACGATTCTTGTTCCGAGGCATCTGATGAAGCAGAAAGCAACTATATGGGAGGGCCACCCTATTACTCACCGACAAACTACTCTTGTGATACTACTTGGAAAGATTCAGATTTTGAAAATTCACAGGGAATATCTTCAGTTGTAGATATTCACGATGAAGATAGGAATAAATTAAGAACTCTTCGCTCGCAGGATGTTAACTGCATGTCACCCCCAAGCGTTGAGTCTCGAAAAACATTCACTAGGACGTCTCCTATTCACAAGGGAAGAAGAGATCATATCCAGGAAATGGGTGACCTGGAACTCACTGATGCCGAGTCTGCCATTGCAGATGATGCTTTCCTCGGGGGTTCCTCGGATGAGAAAACATTAGAAAGACTTTATGTATGTTCTCGTTCGACATTTCCGGATTTGCTCGACTTTGGGGCTGATGAGGAGAACCCTTTCCAGCTTGAAGGAGAAGACAACCCATTTAATTTATTAATGGGTAATGACTGGCACGGGTGTAACTCAACCAGAAGGATTTCAGTTAATGGATCTGGCAGGAGATCTTTAGATGATTTTGAAGAAGACATTGAAGTATCGTCGGTTACCAGCATGAGCTCAATACTAGGCAGGGCATTGGATTTGGATTTTGATGATGATCAGTTAGATGTGGAGGAGGATTCAGGAACTACCGATGTCAGTGTCACAGACTTGCATATAAGGGCTGCTAGTCCTGATTCTGAGGTATCCAATTTTGGTTATAATACCCCATTTGCTTCGCCATGCCCAAATAGTTTTCAATCGCAAACCGAAGGCTATGGAGAATACATGGGTGCATCCGAGTGTAGAAATACCCTTCTTCAAAGAAGTTCAGGAGAGGTGAAGTCCATTGTTTCAGCTGAAGTTGGAAATCAGTGGGACGGTGCAGCTATGATTGAACAGTGTCCTCCTGGTATCAAAACACAGCAGAGTAGTGGTTGTCATTCAGTAGCTTCTAGTAGCAGCGACCATGTTGATGACGACTCAGTTGATTTAAGCGATGGCGGTGTTGAAGGGAGTGGACCGCAGCACCACAAGGTAAAAGACATGATTTTGTAATAACAGTTGCTTAAACCATCAAGTTACAAACATAACTGTGGTTTTGCTCTTTGTCTCCTTAACACTCTTTTTAACTCCATTGTGTAGTGAATTTTGGGACTAATCCTTTTCAATTTGTCTTGTCTTCACCAAAATAGGATCAAAACAGCCTCGAGGTTGTGGAAAAAGAAGATACTGAAAGCAGAGAAAATAATGTAAATCCAAGACCATCAGGCACCAAGCCGCTGCAGAGAAGGCCACTGCTGAGGACGGTTATTAAAGGAACGGCTGTTTTTGGCATCTTCTTTCTCTTGCATCAGCTCAGGTGAATACTCTACTTTCTGTTTGTTGGGCGTAGTTTCAGTTCAGTCTATTTCTGAATCCTTCTAGCATTGTCTGGCCGTGTAGGAAGCGATAAAACATGTGATGTGTTTGGCTGCTAATAAAAAGCATACACTACTAGTTCTTGGGCAGGCAGCGCATGGTGAAACAATAACTAATAACCAACTAAAATTTTGTTTCCCCATAGGATAGGATGAGATAGATGGTCTATAATCTGAGTCTGTAAGCAATTTGCTTTATTTTTGGAAAAACTTAAGTTCATGCGTTAATGATGCTTGCAATTTGCAGTGGCAGAAATGGGGAAAGCGGTAGCGATCAAGTGGGTAAAATAATCCAGAAGGTGAGTTTCTGCGGAGAGTCCAAATCAAGGGAAGAGAAAAAGGGGAAGAGGAGAGTACACGGGATCTATCCAGCAGAGGTGTTTAAATTCTGATAGTATTAGGCTATAATCGCATATCCTCATACCCTAGACGATTTAATTTATTAGATAAGAGTGGTTATTTTATATTTATTATTTTTCCAACTTGGTACTTATTTATAGAATAAAGTAAAATATACCGAGAAGGCGTCTTTTTTATTAAATAAATATCGCCAATTAGAGAGATTATGGTCAACATCTGTAATGTAATGTAATTTATTCATGGAGGTTGGTAACCAAACATAGTAGGAGTAGATGTTCTTTTGCCCTTTTTGACCTCCTTTGTTTCGACTGAGTATTTAGTATTGTTGTTGTCATACATCAAATGATCAAAGACATAGCATCCAAGTCTTGCAGATGTTATATACTGTTGTTATTGCATATAGTCCTCTCGAGTACTTAATATTCCTGTTTGTTTCTATTAAGGGCGAGTATTTTTCTTTTATACGCAATTGTTAGCGTTGGTGGTTGGTAATGAGGTTGAAAGAGAGTATTTACCGATGCTGTTTCCAAAAATGATGTTTTTTTGAAATAACATTCAATGATATCTCGGAGATGAAGAAGGTTAGAATGGAACGCAGATCCATGACTTGCCGAATAATGGAACAGCCACCTTGGGGGTCATAGAGCTGTAATTTCGGTTATCCGAAATCCAAACCACCCCGAGAAACATTGAAGCGATCGGGCTCAGTTCGGTTACCGGTTATTCGGTTACAGTTCACAGGCCTGGAAAATTTCACATACCCTCTAGCCGGGTCGGCCTGTGTAACCGTAACCGGGTATACCAATTTGGTTCGGGCCGGTCAAAAAACGAATGTTTGATAGTCACAACTCAAAACTGGTGGGAAGGGACCGGTTCAGTTCGGTTAACTGAGCAGTTACGGATCGGGGTTGGTTATCGGATCGGTGCGGTTCAAACTGGGCCGATTTCGGTCCGGTTCACGGTTCCAGAAGGTCTATCCGGCCCAAGCCCCGGTTCGGTCATATCGGGCTCCGGCTCGGTTTTGGTTACAAGAAACTCGATATTTTGGGCCGGTTTTTCGGGTTTATCGCGGGTAAGCGGCCCGTTTCACAGCTCTAGGGGAGGGGGCTCGAAACCAATCCAATGAATTGACTACAAGGCTGCATTTTTGCTGGGACGACTGGCAAATTATATATTGTTGTGTCTTCAAATAAAGTAAACTTGTACTCAAAGCTTGTAAGATTTGTGTGGCGTGGCAAGCAGGACATGGCTAGTACAGGAATTGCGCCAAATGGGAACATCAACGGATTTTGTGTTCAGTCTTTGCAAGTGGGCAGACTTTTATTCCCATGTTGCATTAGTTGTAATCAGTTTTAATTATTTATACCAAAGCTCAATAACGATTGTTGAACTCGCTCAACCATCCTTTCTTTAGAGCTTAAAACTTCGAAAAAACAGTCAGCTAGCTACCATCGCATGTGTACATTTTGACAAGCTTACGGGCTATGAGTTATGACCACCAAACATATTGCCAATTACTCTCTAAAAGCACATGAATAAGTGATTATCCTAAAGAGGCATATTTAAAACAACAACAATACATTCAATGTGTAACGATCATGACTTTACGAAACTGTCTCATCTTCTCAACTATGAGTGTTTTCTCATACTACCACTCTGTCCCAGCTCTTTCTACCCAAGCTGACTTTTTGACTCGTATCTGGGTCACTTTGACCGGGTGATTTTGATAGCAAAATAATACGATTTTTTGATAATTTTTTCACCGTAATATAGAGAAACTTTTACTCTACAATACGATCAAAAAATTATCAAAAAATTGAATCGGCTTGCTATTCAAATCAACAGGTCAAAGTGCCCAAGTGAATAGTGACAAAAGTCAGTTTGGGTAGAAAGAGCTGGGACAGAGTGGTATGACTCTGTTACTCGCAGTATATCTTTTACACATAACGAATAGTAGTACTACTATAATTTCTCTACTCTACTACTTGTATAATTATAATTTTTAATTTTTTGAAAGACCATGGTCTACAAAAACAAGTGGAATGTATCTCTGCCACTTAAATAGTTTGTTTTCATTATTCCCCCCTAGTTGTATTGTTAGTGGGTGTTTTCAACTTGGAGTAACCTTGTCCGAAACACGCAGTTATTGTCATGGGCGTGGCAGATTAGAGTATTTATCCCAAACGGGGAGGTCTGCGGGTGCAATTTAATAAAACAGTTTGACTTTGACCAGAGGAGGAGGAGGAGGAGCCGGCGCGCACCTTCCCCGCCGCCGTCGTCGTCTTCTTCTTCATCTACAGTACCCTTACCCCCACAACACTTTTTTCAAAATAACATAAAATAAAATGTTTATGTATGCGAAAGAAAGAATCCAACCACCACCACTTGCATCGACGAAGAAGAAGAAGAAAAACTAAGACTTCTTTCCCCCCTCCTTACTTCTTCTTCGTCTGAATTTTGATTGTTTGACCATTGATTGATAGATAGAGAGAGTATTCTTCTACAGACAGTGGAATCCCCCACCAGAATATCATTCATCAATCCATCGCCCTCGCCGTCGTCGATTATCCCAAAAGAATTGTCCTTGTACTTGTATATTTAGTAGTAATCATCGTTAGCTGTCTGTGTGTATATAGTTTGATTCGATTCGATTCTACTAGTAAATGGAAGGTAAAGAGGCGGCACGGCGGCTTCGGGCGGCGGCGGAGGCTGCTATCGATTCGATCGGGTTAGGCTACGACTTGGCCGTCGATTCCAGGCTCAAGTACTGCAAGAGGAGGGACTGCTCTCCGCGGCTCATCGCCATCGACGACGGCGATGACAAGGTTCGCGATATATCGATACCTGGGGGGATATTAGTCCCAAACGTACCCAAATCCATCAAGTGCGACAAAGGCGAGCGGTCCAGATTCAGCTCCGATGTCCTCTCTTTCCAACAGGTAGCTACACCTATTCATTCATTATCAACCTCTTGCTTTGACTTCCTCTATGCCTGGCCTGCAATTGAAGTTGGGATTCTGCCCTTACTTTAGTAACATACCATGCATTTGAGGGGCACAACATAAGATGCCATTTATGCCTATGATAAGCTTTTGAATGATTATGAGAATGTGAAAAAAATGATGAATATGATGATGATTTGTGACGAAAATGAATACGGATGCCTAGTACCATTTACATTCTCACAAAAAGCTGCATTTATCTTCTTGTACCAAAAAAATATACTTTACAAAAATGATGTTACATAGTGCCTCGAATTGTTGTAGAAACTAAGTTGATACCGTATAGAGTACTCAATTTCATTCCGGCCTGACATTTGTATGTCTTTTCTTCTTCTTTCAGATGTCTGAGCATTTCAACCAAGACTTCTCCCTTGCTGGTAAAATCCCATCAGGCCACTTCAATGCCGCTTTTGAATTTAGCAGTAGTTGGCAGAAGGATGCCGCCGCCACTAAAACCCTTGCCTTTGACGGTGTCTTCATTACTCTATACAGCATCGTGCTTGAAAAATCCCACGTCGCATTGCAGAATCATGTTAAACAAGCTGTGCCATCAGCATGGGATGCTGCTGCTCTCACAAAGTAAGTACCATTCAAATGTTATCTCATGGTCCCTGTATTCGCAGTTGATTCTCTTTGATTGTACACGAAATATAGCCCAAAGATTTAGTTGATAGCTTCTCAGTAGAACTTCTTTTATCAAAAGAAAAGACAGGGTATATGACCAAGCTAAACTTGTTCATGCTTTCCCATTAAATATGCTTCATACACAATATGAAATCGACTTCTATATCACTTAGGTAAATAAGCAAGTTGAGCAATGAAGCATTAAATGTGCTTCATCTTTGTCCGATATAGATCAGACCTAGGATATGTGAGGGTCTAAGCAGATTACTATCTCCGTTTCAATTCAATCTTCTTTTTGAGAGAAATATGTGGTGGTGGTTAGAGAGAGAACTTTTTGAAAAGAGTATATGGTGGTGTGAGGAGAAAGTGAAAGTAGCAAGAAATTAGTGAAACTTCCCAAAAAGGAAAGTGAGAAGAAATGACTGAAACGGAGGAAGTAAGATGTAGTCATTTCAAGTTAAGTGTTTTATTTATACAAATTGCTAAGCCAGAAGTTCACTGAAGTCTTTTATAACTATTTCAAATCTCTTTCTACTGTGCCTGGGGTTTCTAGGACTATGGGAAACTTGTGAAGTATAGAAACACTGTCTTAGTGTTGACAAGTAGCTCAAAAGCCTTGAGTGGGAGGTTCTAGTTGTAGCCGGCATAGCTCCTTATGAACACACTTGGAACATGCGGACACTCACGCTTATGTATGTTGGGTATTTTAATTTCCTATTAAATGATATGATGGCTTTGTCGAAGTTGCCAAATCACTCCCCTCAAGTGGCAGGTACAAATAACGGGGTCTTAAATGAATCACACCCAGCATTTATCTTTATATCTATTGACTATGTTCTGTTTGTAATGTACTCTGCTTCAACAGGTTCATTGAAAAGTTTGGTACCCATGTTGTTGTTGGTGTGAAAATGGGAGGAAAAGATGTTGTATATGTGAAGCAGCAGCACTCATCGCCTCTTCAGCCGGCTGATGTGCAGAAAAGACTAAAGGAGGTAGCAGATAAAAGGTTTGCTGGAGGAACCGGGAATTACAATAATAACCCCCGAAAGGTATATGAGGGGGCTTTTTTTTCATTACTGCTAAAAATATCCCTATGTTGTTGTGTGTTTGCGTATGTAATTATCATCTCTGACTTAAGTAGAACAGTGATGTGATGGGCCCATTTTGAAGCTTGTCCTATGTTCTCTCTTATCCAAAATTAGTTACTACTAGTATGAGCTACTCCTTGGTTTTATGGTATACCGGAATGGTAAGGAATATCTCAATAACAATCAAAGCTTCACCTGATTTGGGTCCCCTCCGTATTCGGCTCATAGGTTGACATCCATACCGATACGCTAAGGCTTGAGGTGACTCAGAGGACTTGACATGAATCTGAGGTATCAGGACAAGGAAGATGTTACCTCAAAGTCTTGGTATAGGGGAACTTGGATGTCACCACTAGTCTTTCTTTTTTTATCAGAAGTTAGACATGAATCCTAGTTTCTAGAAGTTGGTTTGTTTATCCATTATCACAAATCTGAAGCATGTTTTCATATTGATCTATCACCTTGGCATAGGAAAGGAAAGAAAATCTTTATCATCTCTTATTTACTGTTAATACGAATAGTCCTTCGGTTGATTTAACTACTCTGAATGTTAGTCTATTTTTTTTTAGCCTGAGGAGATCAAGGATCATGGGCTGTTTATGGACTCCAGTACATTAAGTTCTTACTCTCCTAAAGAGGTAAGACTATCGAGCTTAACTTCTGAATAACTTTCTGAACTTCAGAGCTCACCACACTTAGTTATTTGCTTTTGTATATTGCAGGTAAAACTCGTTCTAACTTGTAGCTTAAACAGCGTTGTGTACATGTTTGCAGAATGCTTTAGCGACATGTTGGGTCTGTTTTATAGTTCCCAAGCCTTAACTTAATTATCTCAATGCAGGACATAACATTCATCTGGAAGCGGAGAGGTGGAAGCAGTTCTAAGAATTTGCCTCATGACATGTGGTGTCAGAGTGTCCAACTTGATCCTGATGTGGTTTCATTTTCTTTCATTCCGATCTCCTCACTGTTGAGTGGGATTGATGGAAGTGGATTTTTGAGCCATGCCATTAATCTCTATCTACGTTGTAAGCAATAATCCTTTTAGTTTGATGAAGTGGTTTATTATTGTTTCAAATGCATCTTAGTTGAGGTCATCCTAAATCACCATTGAAAACACTCTCAAGGCTCTATTGATACATGTTGAATGCAAATCATCATGTTGACATCCCATTCCTTGAGAAAGTATTTGTGACTTGCAATGCAAATCATCATGTTAATATCCCATTTCTAATCAACAAGTGTCATTTCCGGTAATGAATTAATAACTCCTTGTTGATTTTGTATGTGATCTCTCCCTCTCTCTCTCTCTCTCACACCCACACCACACCACACACACACATTGCTTCTACTGCCGCATCAAGATTCTCTGTCCTTGGCCTTTTGGCCGAGGCGAGGGTTGAGTATTCGTATCATAGCATTCTTTTGGTAGATCAAACTGGTTGCTCCTGGTTATGCAAGTCAAATGAGAATTGGGCATTATATTGGCTTTAGAAGCTTTGTATCTTACACATTGGAAACTTAGAGAAGTATAAGCTGATAGGCTACCGTACTGTTTGGAGGGCAAGGGGTATAAATGCCAAATTTGCCGGTGATAGTTAAGTAAATACTTTTCCTAACTAGTAGTACTTGTTTCTCCATTTTAGTTGATATTCTTAAAAGAGAATTTGAAGACATGTCTGTGCTGCAATGTATTTCAATTCAGTAGGAAATGATTAAGTGACAGTAAGATAAGATAACGTGATATCATTTGAGATGGTGTCTCATTTATGTAGCCCCTTGACTTGCTGGTTATAACCAGCAGTTTGGATCCTATTTAAGGTGGGAAAATATAAATGGGAGTATCAATGGAACATTGCTGCAGCCTGCAAGTAGGATATGAATGGTTGAAGGTAAATAATGAAGATATGACATTGGAGAAACAACAACTCGATTGATTGACCATGTCATGAACCCACAAAATTATGGAATAATTTGTTAAATTGAGTTGTTTTTAGGAGTAAAATTGCTTGCTATACTCTACTGAATACATCTTGTTTGTTTTCCTTGCATTCTTTTTGGAAGTAACTCCACGAAGTCAGATGTATTCAATGAGTAAAAGTTCAAGAATTCATTTCGTTTCTGCCACTAAGACTTCTCAGTACATGATTTTTGGATGTAGATAAACCTCCAATTGAGGAACTATATCAATTTCTGGAGTTCCAACTCCCAAAACAGTGGGCGCCAGTTTTCGGTGAACTTGCTGTCGGTCCAGAGAGGAAGCAGCAAAGCACTGCAGCTTTGCAGTTTAGTTTAATGGGCCCTAAGCTCTACGTGAATACTACTCTGGTAATATTCTTTTTACGAATCAATTCTGTCGCCTTTTCTCCTGGTGTAGTTTTATATATCTTTCTAAAAGAGTTTGTGTGGATATCCATGCATATTTGAAGTCGGTAACGGTAGTAGATGGTGGTATGCTTCCCTGAATTGTTTGATTGAGTCGAATATATCTGAATAATGCTGATCAAAATAAATTCCATCTGTTCAGATTTGGAGAATCTCTTCATTTTCTACCCAAGTATAAAGCCTTCCCAGACTTGTTTCTCCAGAAAGAAAATGTCAAGAGTAACTGAAAAGCTCCAAAACAAACCACTTTTTATATCATATATGGAAACACATCGATCCAGTTCTTGCAATTAAGAAAAAAGATTGACCTGATGGTCAGCCACAAACAGCAGTGTATCAGTTTAAGGAGCTATATACTTTGCTTATATGGTTAGGAAGTTGTTGAGTATAGTACGACTTGTGATAAGTTCATTAGAGAGAGATGTGTCTGGCCTATAACTATAACATTATTTCCATGAGCAATTGCTGCTTAGCTACAAGATCAGTTATTACTGTTTAATTGTATTTTTAGGTTGTTGGATATTGAATCTTTCCCTCTTGACGCCTTGATAGATTTAATAAACTGTCATTTGGCTACTCATACGAGTAGTTTCTGTTCCAACTTCTGGATTTGAAAAGAACTTCTGGATTTGAAAAGAACGGACAAGGATGGAGTTGAATGAAAAAATGTTGACCTTTTTTTTGGGAGAGGGGGGATAGAGATCATGTATTTTGTGACTTTCAACTAAGGAAGGAACAACTAGTAATTCATAAATTTGGACGGTGGGAATATTTGCTTCGTCAAAATGTTTACTGTCAAAATTGCTGGAAACAGTCCATTCAACTCTCTTTTCCTTACTCTTGGCTGGCTGAACGGTGAATTAAGAAGTTGGATTGGGGCAGTAGGAGGAGATAACTACAAAAATGCAATAACATCCTTTGTCTTGCCTTATACTACTTGTGCATCTTCTTCACTCAGGTGGCAACCAAAGTCGACTCTTTTATGCTGAATAGTACGATTTTATTTTTTTGTATTTTTAAATTATTCTTATGCCCTGATTTTAGTCTGTGAATTGGTAAAATTAGTTATCTAGGTTTAGTAACCTGGTCTATTCATTTTGGCCTGGAACACAACTCGGCATTGGTCTTTTTTTATAATCATGTTGTCTGTCCCCAAATAAAAATTTACACTCTGTCCCAAGTCTTCTCACAAAGTAAAGGCTTCGACTTAAATGTCATCAAAATTACAATGTGTATGGGGGACATGCATAAACATAGAATAAATTAAGTTTTACCCTCGTTTATGTCTTGAATTTCTATCTGGTACTATGATGTGGTGCTTACTGCTTGCATGTTAGAAGGGTTGGCTGTTCCTAAAATTAAGATGCTGATCTCATCATCATCATCATCATCATCATCATCATCATCATCATCATGGTGTCGAATTCCTGACTGCAGGTAGATGTTGGAAAGAGACCAGTCACCGGTTTACGGCTCTATCTGGAAGGAAAGAGAAATAACTGTTTGGCGATCCATCTCCAGCACCTTTCTTCCCTCCCAAAAACTCTCCAACTCCGTGACGAACCAAACGGGAACCAAACATCTTATGATGATCGCAGGTACTACGAGAGAGTCCAGTGGAGAAGCTTGTCCCACGTATGCACCGCCCCTGTCGAACAAGACGACGACCTCTCCATCGTCACCGGGGCCCACTTCGAAGTCCGAGACTCTGGCTTGAAGAGAGTCCTCTTCTTGCGCCTCCAGTTCGCCAGGGTGGTGGCCGCCGGCGGTGTCGCCACGGCGATGAAGAAATCCGAGTGGGAAGGGTCGCCGGCCTTGTCGACGAAATCTGGAATCATATCAACTCTCATCAGCACGCGCTTCTCTTCGGCGGCTGCGCCACCACCGCCCCGGCCGTCTGACATGCACATAAATTCTGCCGTGTATCCTGGGGGCCCACCAATGCCGGCACATGGAACAAAGCTTTTGAGATTTGTTGACACGACAGAGATGACTAGGGGACCACAAGACCTGCCCGGTTACTGGGTTGTATCCGGAGCGAGGCTTATGGTTGAGAAAGCTAAGATATCTCTTCGCGTCAAGTATTCTCTCATCACTATGGTTCTACCTGACGACGATGTTGAGCTCTAAGATGTATCTTCTCTGTGCATTCTTGAAGTGGGGTGATTTCATTCGCTTTCTTTCTTCATCATGTTTTGTTGTTTGTGCAATATCATCGTTAGAGACGGTCTTGGTTACGAATTGTGTGTGCAATGTATGCAAGATCATCGTCTGAGGAGCTTGGTTGCAATATTTGTACAGTTTGTATTTGATTTATTGTAACCAATAATAATAGAAGTTTACTCGATGTTGTTCCCACTAAATTTTAACTCCCTTATTCAAATTTGTTGGTGTCACATACAACACTTACACCCAGGCCTGCTTACACCCATAATTTTGTCATTCCTATGTCTAACATGTCAAATTTGTCCCCAAACCTACCACTATCAATGAAGGAAGGCACCCTTACTAAAAGGTGTCACAATTAAGGAGTGCATGTGTTCTGAAATTTGGTACGCCCACGGGTTGAAAGTGTTATTCCTAAAATTATAAGAGATGAATTGTATTTGCATTGAATCTGGGGGCATGAAGGTGTCGTTTACCCTTTTTAAAAATAATTTCACCAATTGAGGAAGGGTAAAAGACACTTTCACCCCTCAAATTTGACACAAAGACACTTTCACTGCTTCGAGTTTAGGAGATGACACTTTACCCTTCTATGTGCCGAACTTCAAGACATTTACACCCCCTATTATGTCATTTCATACTGCAAAAGGGATTTTTTGTTGCCAAACTACCATCAGTGACGGACCCCTACCCCTTAGTAACAAGGTCACAATTAGTGAATGTAGGCGTCGTGAAATATGGCACAGGTGAAATTGTCATTTCCTCTATTGGGAGGGGTGAAAGTGTCCTTACATCAAAGTTTAGGGGGTGGAAGTATCCCCTCGGTTTGATGCAAAGGCATCCCTTCAAATTTGGAAAATGACACTTTCACCCCTTCAACGTGGCATATTTCAAGACACATACATTCACTAGTCAAGTCCAGTCAAATCAATGAAGTGAAGAGCCCAATCTCCTTGTAAGTAACTGACTCGATGGACCAATAGGATCGGAGGCCTGGGTAACTCCTCCGTTGTGGGTAATTGTGATGTAGTTAGTCTGAGGTGGGGTTCTGTTACTGGTACTAGTTTCTGTTGAAAAAATTGCTCTCTTAGAGTAATGTTTGGCACACTGAAGAACGAATTGTCTTTTCCTATATTGGAATGAGTGAAAGTGTCTTTGTGTCAAACTTGAGAAAAAAAAGTGTCTTTTTTACCTCTATATGATTAGAGAAATTGAAGGGTGAAGAAAATGTGAAATGAATATCGCTTTCTATGAAATATTATTATTGATGAGAGATTGGAGAGACGTGTTAGAACTTAATCCTAAAAAGAAATTGACTAATAATAAAATTTACTAAACAGGCCAAAAATGTGTCCCTTCAAAATTTTCCATTTTAGTGTAATAGAGATTTTGAAATAGAAATATTATCAAGCTTAATTTTTCTATTAAAGTGTAAATAGAAGTTCTCTCTTCTTTTTTGGGTAAAAGACACTTTTGCCCCCCTCAAGTTACATCTATCTTAGTTTGGGAAATGACACTTTCACCCGTTTTGTCTCTTAGATTTTAAAACATTTACACTCCCAATTGTGACATCCTTAGTTTGGGGGTAGTTGTTCGTCAGCATAGTAGTAATTTCGGGAACAAATTCCATGTCGAGAGTACGATACCACACAGTCAAGAGGTGTAAGTGTCGGGAAGTTTGGAACACAAAAGTGACGAAAGTGTCATATCCCAAACATGAAGGGGTGAAAGTGCCTGAATTATTGTATGGAGAAAGGAATAGAGATATTAATCTTGTTTCCCCAAAGAGAGAGAGAAAGTGAAAAGAATAGAAATATACCGTATCATCATGTGGGGGATGCATACTGTATTATTTGTGTCACGCGTAATAAGAAAAAAGAAAGCAGTGAATAATTCCCTTTTTTGTGCAGACAAGCGCAGGTGAGGTGAGTGGCTCTCTGTTACTACCTGTAGTTGCTCTCTTTCTTGCTGTTGTTGCTCTCTTCCTTGTCTCTCTCTTCTCCTGTGCTCTGGAAAAAGATCCATCCATGGCGGTGTTGCTTTTCCACCAAAAGCAAACGATTTCTTCTTCAGCAAGCACAAGAGCTTGAATTCATCAAAAAAGCTGAAGAAAAAGAAAAAGCAGTAGATTACGAATCTTTTCTGCAGATTCATTCATTTCACCAGAGGAGAGTCTCTGATCCTCGTCTTCTACTACAAATTATTGTTATTATTCAATTCACTTCGCCGCAGTCACCGGAGTTACTTGTGCTGCTTCTGCTTCCCCGCCGGCATCTGCTTATCCTAATTGGATCTTATCAGGTTCTCTCTCTCTCTCTCGTTGATCCTGCTTGCTGTGTTCGTTGGAGAGTTTATAGAGCATGTCATTTTGATGTTTGATTCCCCTTAATTGATTGGTCTGCCCAGATGTGCTGCGATTGATTCACCTGAACATAACTGATTCATATTTGCTTTTGGTAAATTCTGAGAGACATTCCACTTCCTGGAAAAGAAAAAAAAAATAGTGGGATTCATTCTTTCTGATGCATAGATTTATTGTTTCACTGATTTGTGTTTTCATTGGGGATTTCCTTAAACCCTGGGTGATTTGTTAGTAATCAACTAATTTCAACTTCAAAGAGTGTCTTCAGTTTTTGCATTTTATATACTAGTAAGAATGAAGCTCGGTTATCCAATTTGGTTCATTAAAACAAGGGGTCATATGAGTTCATTAAGGGAACCTTAGAATCGCACCAATACAAGTTGAAATGAGGCAAAACCATTTTAGCTTCTTCTTTCATGCCCTCGGTCTGCCTATATCACTTGAAACGCGTATTGTCTCGGTCTTGGGAAGTTGGGATAGGATGTGCATAACCCCCCAAATGATCTGAAGTTCATTGTATAGCACTGTAGTAGCCTAGTGTTTTGCCAAGAGGAAGTGTGACGATTAACCATGGTAAGTGGAATATCATTTAAGTCAACTTGTGTACAAGATAACAGTGAGGTTAAAAAGACGATTTGTCCATTGGAGTGTACACTTGTTTAGTTGTTATCTCCTTCGAATTGCTAATGGGTGAGATGCCAAGTTTTTTGCAGAGGATATAGAAATGTTTGTGTCATACAAGAGTTCAATTTCCTATTTGTCTAAACTACTACTTACAGTTGTTAACTTCTCCTTCTGCTTTGATTTAGCAATAAACAACAGATGGCTGCAGAACTTGTTAATTCTGCTACATGTGAAAAGCTTGCAGAAACGGATTGGGCCAAAAATATTGAAATTTGTGAATTAGTCGCGCGTGATCGAAGGTACTTTCAGCCCACTTTCAAATGTTCTGCTCATATCGTGCTTGTCTTTCTTGGTTGCCTCGGGTTGACACCTTAACAATCTCTTAGTTCCGTCACAACTCTGATGTATATAGGAAGTATTTTTTAGTACCATTTCAAGTATCTCAAATGTCTGCTTATAGCTGTACGATTGATAGTTTTACACCATCAGTTTTTAGCTTCATGCTTTGATACTAGTACCTTTACTTTGAGATATATGGGCGTTGATGCATGACCATGCAATTTCTACAAAAGGTGTAGGAGAAGAATACGACTTTTCACAATGCCACAGCAATTGAATAATTGCGTGGTCTGGCAACTCCCTACCATTTATAGCATCTGACCAGTGACTTCATGAGCAAGTCCTAAACTTAGATTCTTGCACAATGGTTCAGTATCACTAACTTGAACTTCAAAATCTACTCGGGTACTGATAGAGAGAAAGTAATAAGAAACCATTGTTGTCATTGAGACTGAGCTCGAAAAGTATTCCTCCACTCGCTTTCCTCACTCCATCCCGGCTTAGGACACTCACTTTGAATCAAGTTACTCGGAAACAAAGTATGGCGACCCGACGTCTCAGTCTATGTCTCTTTCTAAAGAAAAAATGCCTTTTCATGCTATTTACAACTTTCTCCCTTTCTTACATATACTTGTCTTACTGTACAGGCAGGCTAGAGATGTGATGAAAGCCATTAAGAAACGCTTGGCTAGTAAAAACTCGAATACTCAGTTATTTGCAGTGTTGGTGAGTAAACATTAAGTTTCTGAACACTTACGTTTTAATGTATAGAATTTGTATGCCATGTCCTCCATTCCTTGTCCTTGTTTGATTCACATTTATCATGTCTCTTGGAAAGTGTTTATATAATTTCAGACTATTTGGGGTTTCTCCTTTCAGTGTGGGTACAGTTTATTTGCAAAGTCTGGATTATGTATACTTCTGGAGTGGATTTTAGTTTCGAGTGTCTTTCTTCTACATCTTTCAATCATTGAAGCCTGATTTTTCTGCAGCTGTTGGAGATGCTGATGAATAACATAGGAGATCATGTTCATAAGCAGGTCATCGATACAGGAATCCTCCCTGTACTTGTGAAAATAGTGAAGAAAAAGGTACAAAGTTATTCCAATTCCTTACTATTGCTTGTTGTCTGATGCGACTTAGGAAATGCTAAGTTCTGATCTACTTTTGCAGTCAGATTTGCCTGTGAGGGAGAAGATATTTCTTCTTCTTGATGCCACACAGACTTCTCTTGGTGGAGCATCTGGGAAGTTCCCTCAATACTATTCGGCATACTATGATCTAGTGGTAGGTGCAGGAATGCTATTATTATACATCCAGATGTGTCTAGAAATCATTTCAGTAGTTCCTGATGTTGTACATTGTATGCTTCGATAATATTTTACATGGTACTTTCAGACAGTTAAATTGATGAAGACATGAATATCCACTGCTCCTAATACGTATCTCAATCAGAGATGCATTTTGAGTAAACAAAGTGATAGTTAAATTTTAACAGCATAATTATAATCTGTACTGGACTCCTCTTCTGATAAATCTTCCGGGTGATGATTGACTTAACCGCCATCAACACTGGAGAGATGACACTACAGTTGTCAAGATTGTAAGAATGGACCTCTGTGTTTGAATTTAGTGTTTATGTGTTATTGTGATACCTTTTCGACGCTAGGTTTGGAAGATCGTATATCAAGTGAAAAGTTTTTTTTTTTTTTTTTAATATAAGGGAAGATGTTGGATATTGTATTATCTTCAAATTTGAACTTTAGAGTGTGCCAACTTCATCTGTTTCCTTTCATTGTATATACTTGAGCTTATACTGATGTATAAATATGTTATTTTTCAGAGTGCGGGTGTACAGTTTCCTAACAGACCTCAGGTTAATCCATCAAATCATCCTCTTCCAGACACAAAGAAGAATGAAACAACTGCTGTTGTACCTGCTCCTAACCATGAGAAGCGTCCAGCAGAAGCAGTGTCTCAAACTGTTCCAGAATCTAGGTATTTAGTTTCCTGTGCTATTTAGATAGTTATTTGCAGCAACAATAGACTGATTGGACTTGGGGTTGTAATGTATTTTTTTTCTCAGACTAAATATGAGGAGCTTAAGCTGTGCATACAGCATTGTATCCCTGATTTCTTTAATGAAGTAGCTTTTTGAGTTAGTTCATGTGGTAACTTATCAGCTATATTTGGAACTTTAGATGGTTTTTACTTTATTTGTAGGAACTTTATTTTCGTTCCTTCAAAGAGTATGTTGATGTTGCTTGGTACAGAAAGAGTGTGTGCCGGTAATATAATCTGTACGCATAATCCGATAGAATATTAGTTTGTTTGCATGACTGTGATGTTATTCATGAACATATCATTATTTTGTATGATATTCCGGTAAGAAGAGTTATGTAACCACTAAGTTGCTCAATGCGTTATCTCTAATAATCTACATCTTCTACGTATATTGTGCATCGCTCAGTCTCGTTTTCACTATTCAGACTCAATGAGGATGAATTCCGACTTTTTTGGTTTATATTTCTCGGAGATCTTGAATGGGATCACTTACTAATTAAGGTGTTAGTGAAAGGAAAATTGTCCCCATTATCTAATGATTTAGTTCACTGAAGCTTAAATCTGTGTCTAAGGATCCCAAATCATGCAAGGAAAGATTCGGGACCAGGGAGATAGAGTTGTGTAGTCAATATTTGTCATATGATTTAGTCATTTTCTATCTTTGGTAATCAAATTTTTCTGTAAAAGGTATGAGGTTAATGCCTACAATTTTAAGCATTGAATTGTGCAGTTATTATTTTGACCCTGTTTTGGTTTAGTTTTTATTAGGAGTAAAAGAATAAAAGAGTATATATTTCATGGTTGATTCGCCTTTTCTTCATTGTCACTTCTCTTCACTGTCCCAGCCTGTCACTGTTCTTGGCTGCGGTGGATGCTCAATCATAGTTCAAAGTATGTTGTTTTGGTTCCCAAAGCTCTTCTGAGTGCTTTTATGCTTTTCTTGTTGATTTCTCCCATGAATGGGCAAGACTAAGAAGATAAGCAGTTAGCCAGATGGCAGATGTTAAAATTTGAAGTTGCTTTATCTCCTTACTTTCACTTCTAGTAATACATCTCACTGTTACATTCATATTTATTTGTGACGTACCTACTTTTAGGTGTCGCTTCCAGATCCTGTTGTCGTTTTTGGTGTTCTTGTTGGCATATGCATTGCGTAAGAATTAACACATATGCGTGATGATGAAAACTTCCCACTTGCAACACGTGCACCATGTTTAGATATAATATTCCTGTCTTCTCCTGCCAGATGCATGATCTTTCTAAAACTGTCTACCTTATAAATGCTTTGAATCATTATATTTTGTTGAGAATTTTTTATTCAGTTCCCTCTGTAGTTATGCGAGTGACTTAACACCAGTGATCACCTGTAACACGTGTTAGGAAGTTGTACCAATGGCTAGTTTTCAGCGGTCGCTTTAACTGTTTTTGGAAATTGTTCGCCTCTAATCTAACTTTTTCTGTGAATGCAGTATTATTAAAAAGGCTGGTTCTGCTTTAGAGGTTTTAAGAGAAGTTCTTGACGCTGTTGATACCCAAGATCCCGAGGTGTGTTGGTAACTTACTTTTTATGAGATCGAAGCATTGCTTGTATAGAAATGTGTTCAAATTGAAATTATTGAGTGTTCGGTTTCTATATTCGTCTTACACAGACTAACAAGTCTTTTAGATTTCGTTAATTGGTGTTGAAAAATGAAGATTTTATCCAAAAAACCTGAAAAACAAATCAAGAACAAACTGTGTTTATTTTGTGCTGTAGTCTTTTAGTTGTCTCTTTGTTTAGGTCTCTTTGTACTAGTTTGCTTGGTCTTGTACTCGTGAACACCTGTTTTCTTGTTTCGTGTGAAATCGAATGTTGATGTTTTATCCAAAAAAAAATAGAGAAAGAAGGTGGGTAATGATTTCCTCACAGGGTTATTTAAAATGTCCAGAAAACAGCACATGAAATTACTATAGATTCCCCTGTGCAGAAAATGGGTCTATTGCTTTCTCTTAAAAAGCTAAAGAATACTCTCAGTCAATCTCTACAAGAGAAAGAAAAAAATGCAAGTGGAGGAACGAGTCCACAACAGTTAGTGGCTGGACTCTAGATAACCCAAAAGCTATCAGGCGTATCTGAAAATATCCTCCACTGGATAGTACAATAGAAGATGATATGAGAAGTGTGAAGGTGCAGCTGCAAGATGCCAAAATATTCTAGCCACACGATAGTGCAACAAAAGATCTGTCAGTAAATTCTTGCTTTTGTGCATGTTACTTCTAGCAGTTTAGAATTGAGGCTCTTCAAATGTTGTGCTGTTAAAATAGAACCAATTTCTTCGGTCCAGGGCCTCCAGGCGAAGAAACAAGCCGTCATATGTGTTCCATTAATGACTGTCGAAGGATAATCGCCAGAAAACCTTACAGTAAACATTCACAGCTTTAGAGCTCTGCTTCTTTCATAAGTCCTAACTTGATAAACAAAATCATTGAAGCACCTTCCTCCAATCTTACAGATAATGCACAAAAGTTGGACCTCACACCAGCGTTTGATCTGTTTCAGAAGATGAGCATGTAACCCGTGCCTCTGTTTCCTGCAGTTCAGGGGAAATTTGGGGGGGGGGGGGGAATTGTGATAGCCCACGCACTGCATCATTTATTTAAAAAAATCAGACAATGTTTCCTGACAAACTGTAGAAGTGACAAAAAAAATCTCATCTACAAGACTTGCAACTGTAAATTTAGGTCTCATGTAAGGTGTTCGCTTACATTCAGAATGTGTACTATGCCTTGTGTTGCATACGCCTTTTGAGCATACACTTTCTCATGTTGTGGCTAGTTACAATTTTATCTCTAATGAATTGTATTGTTTTTAATATACTTAATATAACTCACTCAATTCGTCGCATTATAACTGACAGGCATCAAAGGATGAGTTCACACTTGATCTTGTGGAGCAATGCTCATTTCAAAAGCAACGAGTAATGCATCTGGCAATGACTTCTCGGTAGGTTATCTCTATACATTGATGCCCTAAGTTGGATTCTCCTTGTGTGCCAATTCTGGTTCTGCATGTCCTCTCTTCTAAAATTGAACATTGTTATAAATAGTAAACATTGTGAGGCTTTATTTTAGTAAATCATCCCAAACTACCACCTTACTCCCAAACACATTTCCAAACTACGAACAATGGAAATATACTACACCAAAACCAGCATGCTTTTCCAATCTGTCTACATGTTCCAATTGTTGCCATTTTGCAACCATGTGAAAGACGCCTCGTCTTTTTTAAAGTAAAATCCCCATTTTATCCTTTTCCCCGAATTCTCCATCAACTATACCTATATTACCCTTAAAGGACTCTCAAAAAGTGGAAAGGGAAAAAAGTGAATACGAAGTAACAAGAAAATAAAGGAACAAGATTAAACCCAAGGTCGCACCAAATCTTGGTGACCATGAATAAATCATTTCCCCTGTTCCCTCAGCCCTACCACCTAAGAAACAGAAAAAATCCTTAAGTAAGATAATATGATTAGTGGTGTGGCAAATAAACTAGCTGAGGACTTCTTAGCCCCCAGAACCTATGGGCTGCAACTTGCAAACTCTGCTGCCCTAGCTGCGTCTCAATTTGCAGACACTCGAGCAATGGCCCATGACTTCATCTTCTTCTACCTTGCAAATTAAGTAGTCAATTATTTTGCCAGCTTTTGATCCAATTTTGATGCAATATGAGCTAATATATCAGAATATCATTAAATACATGACAGTACACTTGGATAAGCTGCCCAACATAATATAACTTTCCTATATAGACCTTGACGAAGAGAATCGCCAAAGTGTTGTTTCTCACGATACCTAAGAGTAGGAAACTTCAAACATATGAGAAACTTCTCTAAACTGCTCGTATTATTTTTAACAGAAGACAACAAAGGCCCTTTTCTCATGAAGCACGGCTAACTTTAGAGGAATGTAATGGGGTGGGCGGTGCTCAAAGGAAGCAGTCGATGCGTAGTTCGTAGGGCCGGAAAATAAATTAGGAATTGTTGGGATGAGAAACCTATTATTAGGTTTGTGGTGGGATGGGGGGATAAGGTTGTGTTTTATGCCCAAAAGAGGTGTGATGACGCCTCGCTCCTCTCCCCTTTTCAACTTGTAAATGACTGGTTAGTGTCCAGAAGTGATTACTTTTCCTCCAGCATTAACAGAAGTGGGATGGTGTGTTTGTAGAGAAGCAAATGAGCCGATTGTTGATTAATCCATGACTGCAGAGTGTACTTCTATGATCTGAATGTCAATGGAAAAGAATGGTCTGGAGTGGAAAGGGTAAAAGTGGCATCAGCTAATGATAGTAGGGACTCTTTTACATTATACAAACCCGGAATATTTCATATTTTTAACCTATTTAACTTTCCTCATCTTTCAGAGGCACTATCACACTTGATTAAATAGAAAGTGCAACTGAAAGTATTATGATAAGAGTTTTTTGAATCATCCTATTGATATTTATTAACTAAGTTACAGCTACTTTCAGATTAGTATTAACAGAAGTGAGATGGTGTTTTTGTATGATACTAACAGTTTTGTTCGTCCAGCGATGAGAAGGTGATATCTCAAGCAATAGAATTGAACGAGCAGCTCCAGAGAGTACTTGCAAGACATGATGCACTCGTCTCTGGCAGGTCAACTTCTACATCCAGTCACTCAGTCCAGGGAGAAGCAGAAGAGGAAGAAGAAGCTGAACAGCTTTTCCGAAGGTAAACATTTATCAGGAAATTCCGTTTTCGGCCTGGACGCCACTATGTTCTACTGCACAAGGCTTAGGCAATCATAAAACCATAGTTACATAGCACCTATGCAGACTTTTACCTATGGCCATGTAGGGGTTGTTTTCAAGATTTTAACCATGGGCATAGAGATATAAGTTGCAATTGGGTTGATTTATTGAATGTCAATAATTAATGAACCTAAGAATGACCGATCAAATTGTGTTTCGCTTAGAGTAGATCCCAGGACCTCTGGCCAACAGTTATATCATATTGAATAGTTGAGTCATGAGTGTCAACCAATCCAAAAGCCTATGCTACCAAGGAGCGCAAAGTTCTGTAAAACGAAGCCATTAATTCCTTAAAAGTTGCCTCTTTGAAGTTCACTCTTGTTGTGGTTGTGCAGCTCACGTTCTTCAGTTTTTGACTTGAAGTATCTTGTTGTATCTTGAAAGGATAAGAAAAGGGAAAGCTTGTGCAAAGCCTGAGGACGAAGACCGTGGTGGGACTGAGCAACAACGTTTAGGTTTTCTCGAATCTCTCAGCCCTGGAGAAAAGCTGCACCGCCCAATCATACGCCCATTGAGTGTGGAACCATCTCATGAATCCAATCCTCTTAGCCCAGCACAAAAGGAGCTGCACCATCCAGTTGTACGGCCATTAAGTGTCGAACCAGTCCATGAACCCAATTCAACGACACCTCCAGCTTTTTCACTTCCACCACCACCAGCTAAACATGTGGAGAGAGAAAAGTTCTTTCAGGAGAAAAAGCCGGATGCTTCTAGTTTGGCTGGTCATGTCAGAGGCCTATCTTTGCACAGTCGCAATGGAAGCAGCTCTTACAATGGAAGCATAGATAGCGATTGACTGACTATTGTGATTTCCAATCGCGTTATTTATACATATGCCGTCTGGGTTTTGCTTTCGTGTTGCTGGGAAGTAGAAACTATAGCAGTAGTTGCTATTATAAACATCCTTTGTTGTGTACTTGGGAGTTGAGTTGTATATTGGCATAATTATCTTCCTTTCTTTTTCCAAAGACGCGAGTACTATTGATACTAAAGGAGGATTGTCTACGAGGCAGCTATGCATGTTACTGGAGTTTTCTGGTTGTGGAATGACAAATGACAGTGAGGTGTTTTTTACTACAGTATTTAGAGTTGGGTGCTTGTATTCGGAAGTTCTGTTGATGGCTATTCTTGGTCGTATTGTATGTTGTATTGACGGTGTGGACATGTTTCTTTCCTGTTGTGGCGTAGAAAAACCGCATATATTGCTAAGTTAAGTTTGAAGGGTACTGTTTCTACCGCATATATTGCTAAGTTAAGTTTGAAGGGTTCTGAATTATATAAGGCAGACCGACGAGCGAATTCTCTTCCCTGATGTTGTTGGCTCCTAAGATTATGAAACTTTGGTATGCATATGGAAAGGGTTTGAAACCAAAGGGCAAAGAACTCCAACTTCTCGACATTGTCGTCCTAAGTTTTGACACCAAACAGCTTTGGGGCCGGCGGGTTTGACAAGACGGAGCTCAGATTCATCCTATCTCCGGGTTGGGGGTCCGAGTGGGACCTTTCCACCCTACCTCCAGGTTGGGGGTCCGAGTGGGACCTTTCCACTAAAAAAGTTCCCCCTTTAAGACTACGAGCAGCTGTGGCCAGTGGGTCATCCACCACCATCCCCCTGCCCCCACCTGACTCAATTTTAAATTCTCATAATATTTACAATCCTACCGTAACACCTTCACCAGTTAAAACACATCTATATGCACAAAAGAACAGAGTAGTCCATCCACATGCGTTCATGCGAAGAAGGTGTGATTAAGCTTGCCCCCCTTGGATAGTCTAAACATCACCCACCCATTAACGCATATGATGTTTTCGCATAGCCAACCAAATATAACATGGAACAGTAGGTTTCTGTAGTGAATATCTTTAGTTCATGAAAAGTAAGTCCATACATGGTGATATGAAGAAATTGCTACTGGTAATGTTCTATGTTGTTACATGCGAATGAAATATTTGAATGTTTAAGGTGGTGGGCATAATAATAATGTTACAATAAGAACCAACCAGATATGGTTGATTATTAACAATAATAGAATTTCAAGGATGGATTAACTGATGAGGAACTCTCCGCTTGCATGAACCTGCTTGACGCTCTTCTCATACTCATCTTCTTCATCTTCATCGTAAACTTCTTCTTCTTCTTCAAGGTCCTCTCCATCATCATCACCTTTCTCTTCTGATCCCCAGCCGAATCCTCTGACAGGCCTGGATGCGGGAGGAGGGTTCCTTGCCTCTCCGACAATCTTCATGATCTCCTCAACAGTCTGGAGGGAGAAGCTGGGCCTATCTCTCTTGAAATAGGAAGCCTGAGTTGCCTCTGATAGCTCCTTGGGAAGATTCTTCAGGAACCATGGGTGACTCTTGATACCTTTTATATCGATCCTCTGTTGGATGGGATATATATAAACATTAAAAATGTTAATGCTAATTATGATAGTAGAAGAACTTGGCTTAATTTGAAGGATAGATGGATGCATACCCTGGAAGGGTGGGCAACGAAGATGCGAGCGAGGATGTTCTTGCAGTCTTGAGAGATGTGAACATAGTCAGGGATCTTGTATTGAGTTGCCATTATTCTCTGTTGTTCGAAATTCATATTTATTAGTTAGCATATTTGATCAGAAAATATACTCCAGAATAAAGATGCCTGTAGGTAATTATAATAGATACGTACGCCAATGGTCTTTCTGAAATTCTTGGGATCATCAGGGTCCTCAAAAGGGTATGCGCCAACCAGCATCACGTACAGAGTCACTCCACATGACCACACGTCCGCTGACTGTAGTAGTAGTAGTAGCAGTATTATATATACAAAAATGAATTCAGGTTTTTAAGTATCAGTAGTAGCAGTATAAAGTCGAACGTTTGAAAAAGAAAAAAGAAGATGAGGAAATGAATGTTAGGTACCTTGCCATCATATTCTCGACGAGAGAGGACTTCAGGTGCAATGTAAGCTGGTGTTCCAACTGTTGATTTTGGTCTTGAGTGCAGCACCGACGACTGCCGCATTGAATCCAAGCCAATAATAATATCAATTTCAGTAAGTACATCAAGATGAGAAAATTAATACTCCTATGTTCTGCAGCAGGCTGATCAATTAATTAGTGCAGATATAAGTCACCTAGAGTGGGAGCAAAAGCAGGAGTGGGAGCGCGAAAGCGACAAATTCTAAAAAAAATTGTATTTGAGAGCGGCTTGAGAGCGCATATATAAATTATATATTTAATATAATTTAGATTTTGTGGATATATAACATATTACATATTCGATTTTTGTATAATCTAGATTTTGTGGCAATAGATAGAAAGCGCATATATAAAATTATAACCTCATATAGTGAAAAATGTAATGGATGTTCAGCTTGAGTGAGTGTTAGTCGTGAGAATTTGACATACGGTGAGGCAGGAGGCCACCTCAATAAGGAATTGACTATGTCATTTTTTTTTAGTTGAAATTCTAGTTTGACTTACTTTCAAATGGGTTTGATAACTTAGTAGTGAGACCCATTGCTGAGAAAGTATAGAGCGTTGGTGAAAACGCACTCTAGAATTTTGGGAACGAGGAGTATAGGCAAATTCAACGAGTGAGGATTGGGAGCGGCTCCCAGAGATTTTAGGTGATCTATATATACCTCAACAAAATGCTTTGCTTTAAAATGTACTAGTAGCAATTGCAAGTTGAAGCAGTAGTATTACTACTTTATAGGAGTAATTATTATTATGAGAGATAAGTAGAAGGGAAGAAAAGGGACGGACCTTGGAGTAACCGAAGTCGCAGATCTTGAGGCGAGGGGCAGGGCTCCCATCAAGCAGTGTGTTCTCCAATTTCAAATCCCTATGACATATTTGCTGCAGCATTCCCCATCCATCCATCCATCAAACAGATTCGTTAATTCACTTTTACTACCCATTTGCCATAACTAATTCTAATTAACTATTCCGTGTAATATCAAACTATATAGCATCAATCAATCAATCAACCAAAGAAGAAATCAATCTTTCAGAGCGAGTCTGCAGTAGATGCAAAGACAGAAAGGTAGTTAGATACCATACATACATACATACCATGGAGTGGCAGTAGTTAACACCTGAGATCAGCTGCTGGAAGAAATATCTTGCCTGCAGTAGTACAAGAATCAACAGAATCCACATCAGTTTTTAAATATCTAGTGAATTCAATCAGAGTTTCAGACAATAGAAATGAGATGAGATGAGCTGACCTCGTCTTCACTAAATCTACCAGCAGTGCAGATACGATCAAAGAGCTCTCCCCCAGCTGCATACTCCATCACTATCGCCAAATGTGTTGGAGTCAACACCACCTACCATACATATCCCCCATACCCCCATTCATTCATCAGCAACAGAGAAAACAAACAAACAGGAGTAATAACAAGGTCATGTACACACACTAGCTACTGCAATATTCAGATAAATGAAGTCTTCATTACTAACCTCTTTGAAACGGATGATATTGGGGTGCAAGAGTGATCTGTGGTTTATAATCTCTCTAGCCACATTTTCATCAATCTGCATAAACAAACAAAGTTACACGTATAATTTAACAACATCAATCAATCGATCAAAAAGAGGGAGGAAGCTAGCTATATAGAAGGAAGGAAGGTAAATATATATACCTTGTGGCCTCGCTCAATGTATTTCATGGCCACGAGCTCTTTGGTTTCTTTGTGCCTCATCAGCCTTGCCACCCCGAAATTCCCAGATCCAATATCCTTCACCACATCATACTTTTCCATGATTGATCTCTTCTATCGATCTTCCCTTCCCTTCCTTCCTTCTCTCTGTCCTTCAATTTTCCTTGCTTAGCTAGCTCCCTTCACTTAATTCCCAGCTCAGATATCTTTCTATATATATAGTTAGAAACCAACTGTATTTATTAATGTTCTCTCTCAGATTGAGTAAGAGAGAGAGATGCTCCCTGCCAATCCTATGGGCACTCAGATCAAAAACCCTTTCTTATTGGTAAGTATTAATACTATACACAAGTACTCTAACTGAAGCAATTACTTAGTTGTTGTTAAGGAAATAATAATGATGATGATGATGCGATTGATCGTGATGATAAACTCATGGGGATGGGAAGCACGTGCATGGCAGATGCTGCACTAGTACTCGATGATATATAGTATGTATACATACTCTGTATTTAGCAAGCAGTAGGGTACAAGTAGGGAAATTAAATACTCTTCCTTCACAATACATTTCAATACATATGTTCGATGGTATCGAGTATCAATGCTAGCTTGCTTGCTTGCTGCACATGAAGCCAGTTATATTTAATATATATGCCTATCTCCTATGTATATATCCATCCTCCCATAACTAATTAATTATAACAATTTCTATCTTGAAAAACAACCCCCCCCCCCCCCTCCTTTTTATATTGAAAAAAAAGTCAACGCGTATTGTGTAATGTTTGGAGTCCACAGACCTTAAAAGTTACCAGTATATTTATTTTTTCATCGTCAAATTTCACCATTTTGAACAGTATGTACGTTAAACGATATATTTAACTATCTTTGTTTCACTAATTAGCTAATTTTGATAAGGTTTGAATCAGTCATATCAAAACAACATATCTGGAAACAATAAATGTCACAACAAATAAATAGGAGACACATATGCTTAGCATTTTCGGAGAACATTAGTGCTGACGATATGATTCGTTAAAAGACCGAATAGTTTCTCAAAATTAAGCAAAAGGTGAAAGGGTAAATAAGATACTAATGCATGTACTGATAATTATATTTAATTTAAGTTAATTATTTGACACTGGATCTTGAAATGCGCCTTCATGCTTGGGAAGAGCAAACGCGGTTGTGGGGTATGAGGAGATGATAAGCTACCAAGCTCCCTTTGACTCTTTACATATATTTAAGAAATCATTACAAATATATTAATTCATAAATATAATTTAATCTTATAAATATTGTTAATTTTGTATATTAGCTCACGAATAAGACAATAAATGTCGGTTTGACTCCAAGGAAGGAGAGTGATAAGGCACATGCATGCCCATGTTTGGACTGATCAGAAATTCAGTGCCAAAGAGATATAGAGGGAAACTAATAGTATTAATTTTCCAAAATATAAAATAGAAATTCATACTTGTCCTATATATATATCTAGCTATGATTCAAGAGGATGGTGCATATATAGCGTGTGACTAGATAGTGTATTTTAAGAATGTTACTATGCATTAATGCATATTCCTGCTCAGGCTATCTAAATGTCAAGGTAAAACAGTCACAAGTAATTCAAGTAGACGAAACAAAATACTGTAATGCTACTTTAATTGGTTAAGATAGTTAACTACTCGATCGATCTTGTACCACATCAACAGAAGATGATGATGATGATGATGAGTTGATTAATACATAGTAGTAGTAGTAGTAACTAGAAAGTTAAGGATGAATGAATTGTGCCATCTGATGCACATTGACTGGGTAGCAATCAGAAGGCGGACCATCATAAGCCTTGTGAGCAAGAACTTGACTCATTGCTTCTGTCGGATGGAAGGCGTCCCAAAACACATATTCGCCCCTGTTTGTGCATGGAACTGAAAGCGGAAGGCATGTTATTTGCCCTCGGTTTCTGCCAATCCCACAACATCCTCTATCCGTCACCTTAAAACCTGCAAAATCATTAACACGGCCCCTCTTTAGTAAGTAGTAGTAGTAGTAGTAGTAGTAGTAGTAGTAGTAGTAGTAGTAGTAGTAGTAGTAGTAGTAGTAGTACTTCATGAAACCGAATAATAATAATAAAAAAAAAAAAAAAAAAACTTATGATCGAATACCATAAATGGTGGCATTGTTGAGTATGTCAGTGAAAGCACCAAATGTGTTGCCATAGGTGAAAATTGACTCGGGGTAGTAGTACTTGGAGTTGAGTTGTTCCACAACAGTCCTCAAGCGCGAATTGAACATTCCAACTGCATTATTGACCACCGCCACACACTTCCCAGGAAGAGCAAGTCCAGTTGCTAGTTGATTCGGGATGCAACCCAGAGGCCCCACTCCTCCCAACACAAACTTCCTCAGCCCCAAACTATGCAATCTCTGCATGCATTCTCAGTCACAGATATATGTTTATACAGAGGGAAAAGGGTAATAAGAATTTCAGATAGAATATTAATTACAGATATATGTTTAAATAGAGGTGGGTTTAGGGTAATAATTAATATTCGAAGACTTTCAGATTATTAATTACTTAATTACCAGTATCTGTGCCGTGTAGCGGTTGATGAGGAGATTGGCATAGTCAGAGGGATTGTAGATGAGACTGGTTGGATACAGACCGGGAAGAAAGTAGTTGTTGATGTAGTCATTGCTGCCAAGAATCATTATAACTAAAGAGTTGGACAAGTACTGGTTTAATTCATTCTCATCCTCTATTTGCTTCCTCAAATCATTTTTCAGTGTGTAGTTTTCAAAGTTATCCACTTGCTGCCTTAAGCTGAACCTCTCTCCCTGCACAACACCACCATATCAATCAATCAATAGAAGTTGAATTGTTCTATTAATTATTTCGGTGTTGGCTTTCTACATACTTCCTCTGTTTTCCTACTTTGACCTTTAACATTATTCATCAGGTCAAAGCGACCCGATGATTTGATTAGCAACGCAATGCAATTTTTGGTTATTTTTCATGGTGTTGTCGAGTAAACTTTACTCTACAACACCATAAAAATTACCAAAAAAACTGCATCGTTTTACTATCCAAATTACCGGGTCAAAGTGACACGGTTACGGATGAAAAAGTCAAAACTGGAAAACAGAGAAGAAACAGACCAAGTATATATTAGTATGGATTAAAGTAATTAGGAATCGTTCTTTCATGACTTACTAAATCTTGTCCACTCTCTTCAAGAATGCCTGCTGCTGCAGAAGCATAGTTAACTCCTCTGAGAATGGCTTTCCCTGTAGATGAAGGATTTGCAAATGCAGGAATATAAGGAAGCCCTAACAAGTCCCCTGCAACACATTCCAACATTGTTGTATAAAGTAATTAAGTTCATGAAGATTAGTCGGTAAATCAAAATATGTCCAGTGGTTTTGCATTTTTATTATTATTATTTTGAGGAACGTTTTGCATTAATGTTATGTGAACTCACACTAAATGTGTAACCAATATCGTAAAACTTTTTTTTACATGTGGTAAAAAATAAATGTTACCAAAGAGAGTAGTCTAAGTCGTTGCAAGAAGTTGAACAAACTTGAGGTTCTTGAAATTAAAACGAGGTCGACTTAAATTACCAAGACAATCTATGACGGTTTTTCCATTTGAGAATCTCCCTGTAGGACGTCCTTGATTGAAATCAATACCGTAAGGCACATAGTTTGCTTTCGCCCAGGAATTTAGCATGTTGTTGTTTCCATTGTCGATTATTGAATCTCCAAACACAAACATTGCAGCAAATTGTGAGGGCGCCACGACATTTCCCATGGGAGTACCAAAATGAAGAAACAAGACCATCAACATAGGTACAAGAAAAATCGATGGCCATGAACTGATCATCATGATCACATTTGCCATGTTTACACACAGAGACCAAGATGGATATACTATAAGAAGAATGAATGATTCATAGAGCGGATTTAGTTTTCGTGTTTATATCTATGGACAAGACACACAAAAGTGAAAACGGACACCTTTTTTCCTTGTGTTCTCCGCGGATTCCTACTTTAGGTCTTATTTTGCTCCTTAAAATTTGTCTATCCCTCCTTTCAGTTACTTCTTTTCTTTTATCCTTCCCTTTATAATTTTCTCGCATGATTGGTTGCAGATTTTGTATGATGGTGAGATCATAGTTAGTAAAATACGGGACAGAAATAAATCGTGATACGGTACGCACGTGTATTATACGATTTTATGTTAAAAATACGTTAGTAAAAAATCGGCTTAAAAATACGGGATTTGATTAATTCGAGTATTCTATACATACGTGTATAATTTGTATACTAGTTACTCATTCAGAATTAAAAATACGGGTGTGTTTCTTAGTATTTTAGCACATATAATGAGTTATTTGTGTCCCACATTGCAATCTTTTCATATTTTTATTAAATATTTAAAAGTAATTTGTACATCATGTACTCATTTGTTTATTATGTTTTATAAATATACTATTTACTCACAACTAACACATTACTTAACTTCTATTAACTTTTATAAATATCAAACTATTTATGATCAAAACTTCTATAAAAAGAAGCTATTGCGCATTCCCTAATCTTAAGCCTTAATTATTTTAAAAGTTAATAGTATAACACATAAGACTCAAGATGCATGTACATAGCTATTTCAACTTAAACTTTTAAATTTTTATAATATATACTTGTAAATCTATATACTAATAAATATTTATAATGAATAAAATATTATTGTTTACACTATTATTCTTTCCAAAAAAATATTTTTAATAAAAAATAGTAAGAAAATATTTAATTATAACTAATTACTATAGCTTCTAATATTTTGGATGATAGTTTACTCGCGATAATTTTGTATGGAAGAAGTTTTATTCGGAAGTATTATACGTTAAAACGTTAAATACGAGTATTAAAATTTTTTGGTCAAAAATTCGAATATTTTTCATTAGGTCCAGCAATACTACGAAATACGAAAGTATTTTTCATTTATATGTACGGATAGGTATTAAACGGAAAAAATCAGAATATTTACTAACTAGGGGTGAGATTACCAAATAATCTCAGTGGTAGTAGATGTCATGATATGATACTCCGCCTCTGCACATGATCAGGAGACCACACTATGCTTCTTGCTCTTCCAAGAAATAAGAGAATCACCCAATAGACAAAATCCTACAACAAACTTGCGGTTTGTAGGATCAGTAGACTAATTAGCATCATAACACGCACGCAGCTCCAATGATGAACTCGAAGGAAATAAGAGACTCTCATAAAGAGTTCCTTGTAAATAGCACAAAATACGAAGAAATGCACTCCATTGAGCTATGGTGAGTGAAGTAACAGACTGACTGATAAAATGAACTGCGTGAGCAATATATGGCCTCGTAATAGTTGGATATACCAAACTTCCCACAATAGTACGATAAAGTAGGATCAAGCAATGGAGTACCATTAGAAGGAGAATACCGTACAGTAACTTCCAAAGGCATATTTAATGTTCTAGTATCTTTAAGCAGAGCACGTTCAAGAAAATCAACCACATACTTGGACTGAGGGAGAAGATAACCTTTTGGAGAGCAGAGAACTTCTATGCCAAGAAAGTACCAAAAAGAATCCAAAATCATTCATCTCAAACTGAAGGGCTAATTCCACTACAAGTCATGCCATGCCAACTACATCCAATGATAATCTTGTCATCAGCATATAATGAAAGTAGAATATGACTAGAAAATGTACACTTGACAAAGAGAGCATAATTGTAATTGCCTGGATAAAACCCAAGAGAGGTAACCACGTTAAATAATTCTCAAACCAAACTCGAGGAGCTTGTTTGAGACCATATAAAGCTCTCTTGAGCCTACAAACCTCTCCAGGTTCACGAGAGACCCCCAAGGTGGAGTCATGTACACTTCTTCATGCAGATCCCCATGGAAGAATGCATTTTTAACATCCATCTAAAAATTAGTCCATTGATGAACGGAGGCAACGATGTCCATTTTAGCAACACGGGCAAAAGTTCCCTCATAATCCATACCATACCCTTGAGTGAAAACCTTAGAAATCAAACTTACTTTATAACGTTCTACAAACCCATAAAACTTTGTCGTGATTTTATAAACGGGTTCGACAAGTAACTGTACTCTTACCTCGTGGAAGCGGTACCAAATCCCAAGTGTGATTCTTATGCGAATCAGTTCATCAACCATAGCATGCTGCCAAATTGGATTAAGTACCGCCTCTTTATAAGACAAAGGCTCACAAAGAGTGAACATATGCCAAAAAGGAAGCAAATGAATTGGAATGACAAGAATATAGAGGCGATGGAATCTGATGAGGGTGCAACTGTGTTGTGGAGGCCTAGAACTTCTCCGTGGAGCGTGATTACCATAATGATGTTGTCGGTGATGCTCGGAAGTAGGTTACCATATCATTGCAGCTGATATTGATGATGCTTCATGGGTTGTCTACGGTGGTATTGACCAAGTTGTTTCGGTTTGTACTCACCAGATTGTCTAGGCTAGTACTGTTGTGGAGACTGGAGACCATGTCCATGTTGTTGATGTTATGGAAATTTTCACTCAAATGAGCTTATCATGGCCGACAAAAACGAAAATAACCCCATTTGAAGCAAAAATACAAAATTATGCTCGTTTTAAAACCAACACTTGGAGAAACGGTTTCAAGATTTAAAACTGACAATCCAAGTATCGGTTTTAGGCTATAAAACCGACACTCCAAGTATCGGTTTCAAGCTATAAAACCGACACTCCAAGTATCGATTTTCAGTATATTGTTGGAAATATGTAAACCGACAATACGAGTTTCGATTTCAGAAGCTTGAAACCAATATTCCATGTGTCGGTTTTAAAACGAGCCTATTTTGGTATTTCGGGGCCGAGTTGGGGTTATTTTCAATTTTTTTGGCCATGATATGCTTACTCGAGTGAAAATGAGGGAAATGTGTCATCCAATGCCCCCTTTCCTTACAATATACAATTCCTCATATGAACGAATTGGATTATATTGTTGCTTAGTAGAGACAACAAAAAATGATGGACCAAAGGCAGGAGTATCAAGTTCTCCTGCAATACTCTTGAGACGATCTCCTCAGCCAACCATTCACTAACAACCGAATCAACGACAGAAACGGACGACGATGCAGTATGCAACCACAAAGTTGCTCGAAGTCATCTCGTAGTTCCTTTAAAAGTAGAACCATACATTGTTCTTTACAATGAGAAATATAGTTGTACACGGCTTTAATTCTGCAAATTCAGTAAGGGCCAACTGATCACATAGGTCAACAATTGGTGTGTAAAATTCTTGAATACTAATGTCATTCCGATGGAGAGAACAAATATCTTACTCTAACTGGTACTGTTTGGCAAAGTTTGACTGTGTATACAATCGAGCTAAATGATCCCATACTTCTTTTGCTGTGTCATACTTAGCAAATTGCATGTCAATGGAATGATGTACATAATTATTAATCCAAGTGGTAATGTTGAAGTTGTTAACATCACAGGTCTAGTAATTTTGCACAATTTTCAGCCTCATCATCCTCATTTTTCACATTTGTACCACATACAATATTCCACACAGTTCTACCTGATGAATGTATGAAAAAGGAAATAACAACTGGTGGGATTCAGTCAGAGAAAGAAGAGATTGAGCAATTAAAGGAAATCGAGCAATCACAGAGAATCAATCAAGAAGAGTTGAGCAATCCAAGATCTGCCTACAGAATTCAAACTCATAAGTTAAGCAAATGGCATTGCTCAATAATTTTGCATGATGTCCTCCTTAGACTTCCCATTCATTATCCTAATATATTCAAACATGTTAAGAGATAATGTACATGCAATATCTCTATATACAGACGAATTATTTTAGCTCCCTCCTACCGCTGAGAGAAGTCATCTTTCATTATTGTCTACTCTATCATTATTGTCCACTCTATTATTTATGGTATTTATCTTAATGGCAGCCTCTACATCCCTCATTATCACGATACTGTCACAAATAATCACCATGTTGTCCATTAAGTTTACTTCAAAAAATTACCAACTGTGTAAAGAGCCGATTCTTCCACTAATTGGAAGTATTGACCTCTTGGACCACATCAAAAACTAAACTAGTATACGTGATAGACTCCCACCCCAGATTATCAAAAATTAAGCTAGCATGCAAGTGTGAAAGGTTGCATCCCGTCCATTATATTTCTCAACTTATATACACAAATTATTTACACATCCTCCGAACTTGATTTATTAAAATACTACTAGGTGTAACACTATGTTTGATGGCCAAAGGGAAGGTATTATGGAAAAAATCATAGTTGGTAAATACGGGAAGGAAATAAATCGTGATACGGTACGTACGTGTATTATACGATTTTATGTTTCAACTACGTTAGTAAAAATTCGGCTTGAAAATACGAGATTTGATTGATTCGAGTATTTTATACGTACGTGTATAACTCGTATACTAGTTATTCATTCAGAATTAAAAATACGGGTGCATTTCTTAGTATTTTAGCATATATAATGAGTTATTTGTGTCTCACATTGCCATCTTTCATATTTTTATCAAATATTTAAAAATAATTTGTAAATTATGTACTAATTTGTTTATCATTTTTGGTAAATACTCTATTTTTTTTAGGAAAAGAAATTCAATTACTGGGTAGTCAACCCCAAAAGGTCTGATTCAAATACATCAATTGCCCAAGATGGCGTTTGAAAATAAAAACTAATATCGCCCTCATCTATCGCCTTCACAACTACTAAATGTGCAAAGGTATTTCCTTCTCTTTGAATATGTAGAATCTCAACTTCATCAAACTTGTTCAGTTTATCTTTTCACTCCAGCAGCCTATCTTTGAGGTCGGAATGGCATTTAGTTCTTTGATTCGTCCAGCAACTCCATCACGCAACAGTTGGACTGCAAGGAGGCTATCAAGTTCTAACTGGATGCGCTTCATACCCAGTTCTATTGCAAAGTCCAGTCCCTCGGATGCCGCTGCAATCTCAGCCATTAACGAAGTCCTTTGGCGCACCAATCTTCTCTGTCGAGCCGAGACAAAAGATCCAGCTTCATCCCTTATAACCGAACCTACACCTGATGCTGGGAATGCTTCCTCCACGCAGCATCAACATTTACCTTCATAAAACCTTCCTTCGGGCCACTCCATTTGCTCCTACTCTCCATACCCTGCTGATGGTCTTGAAGATAACCCGAAGCTTTAGCTTCCTTGTACCAGAACATTAACTCCATGCTGCTTTCAACCACTTCCTCTGGATCTTTGCCATTATCGTTGAAAATTAGATTGTTTCGATTGGTCCAGATCGCCCACAGTGTCATGACAAAGATCTCACACCTCGTCTTATTTTCACTAGCTATAAATTGGAAGATCATGTCTTTAATGTTTGCATAAATTCCCACCTCAAATTTTTCTCCCATTGCAGCCTTCCACACTTGCAGTGAGTGATGGCAGCCACGGAACAAGTGTTACAAAGTCTCGACCTCGTTTTTGCAAAGCTTGCACTCCATTGGAATCTTCACTCCCCTCGACCACAGCTTGCACGCGACCGGGAGCGAATCATGCCATAATCGCCAACACGGCATCAAGAACTTTTTCGAAATTTTCAAACTCCAGAATTTATTGAACCATGATCCATTATCTACTCCAGCCGAGGAAGACGGTTGAGCTACAGAAATTTGCCTTTGAGCTCTATAGCCCGAATTAACCGTATACTGACCATCTTCGGAATGAACCCAGAAATAAGTGTCTGTCGACTCACTGCATCCAATTGAAACTTGTAATACATCCTCAACATCAATAGGCCAGAGGACTTGTTTTACCTTGTTCACATCATGACTAACACATTACTTATGTAAAATAATATCAAACTATTTTTTATCAAAACTTCTATAAAAAAGCTATTGCGCATTCCCTAATCTTAAGCCTTAATTATTTTAAAAATTAATAGTATAACAAATAAGACTCAAGATGCATGTACATATATACGCATGCATATATATAGCTATTTCAAAATACTTTTAAAGTTTTATAATAAATACTTGTAAATGTTTATACTAATATATATTTATAATATAAAAATATAGTATTCTTTACACTATTATTGTTTCAAAGAAAATATTCATAATAAGGAAATAGTAAGAAAATATTTAATAATACGTAATTACTACAACTTAAATATTTTGGATGACAATTTATTCGCTGCAATTTTGTATGAAGAAGTTTTATTCGGAAGTATTATATGTTAAAACGTTAAATACGAGTATTAAACTTTATTGGTCAAAAGTTCGAGTATTTTTCATTAGGTCTAGCAATAATACGAAATTCGGAAGTATTTTTTATTTATACATATGGACGGGTATTAAACGGAAAAATTCGAAGTATTTACTAACTAGGGAAAAAATCACTGTCACCCCTTGTTTGCCATAAGAAACTTTCACCCTTTCTAATTTGAGAAGTGATACATTTACTCTTTTAATGTGCTAAAGTTCAAGTTACTCATACTGCCTGATTGTGTCATTCTATCTAGGATGATGCTAGAGTTCAAGTTACTCATACTGTCTGATTGTGTCATTCTATCTAGATGAGAAACTTGTCAAAAATTAAGCTAGGAGTATAAGTGATGGACTCCCACCCCAGACCAACGGTGTCACAATTAAGGAGCGTAAGTGGCCTAACAAAATTGGCAGAGTGAAGGGGCGAAAGTGTCATTTATAAAACTAAAGGGTTGAAAATATATTTGCATAAAACTTAAGGGGGGTGAAAGTATCTCTATTAGACAGGTGTATTATACGATGCTTTGCTTTGTCGTTGTGAATCGCAGGCATTGAAACACTAACCGGGTTTGGATCTTATCTCTATATCTACGGGTGGGTGGGCGGGTGCTCCCTTTTTCTTCTTCCAGCACCTGTTTGCTGACTTTTAACTTGGACAGAGGCGAGCGAACAACGAACGCTCTGGGGTTTGATCTCATCTGCTTTGGCGATGAATTGTTGGGGAAGATAGAGAAGATTGAAGATAGAGAGAACAGCGATGGATCCGGAGCAGACATTTATTCGGGTTCAGGAACGGTTTTCGCAGTTGTTGACGCCTAAAATCAGAGCAACCCTCGAGTATCTCTACCTCTTCTTAGCCATCACTCTCTTCTGCATTCTCGTTGTCATGCACGCCAACTACGTCCAACAGGTATCATCCTCCTCCTCCATTTGATTGATTATCGCTATTCTTTGCTGCTGCTTCATTTTTTTCTTCATTCCTTCATTTTATCAATTGATGATTGAATTTGTGTCACACAGTTTATTTTCCACCTCTTCCTAATGCTGGAAGTGAAATTATTTAAGGAGAGCTGCGTGTATGTTTGTAGGCTAAAACCCTAGCAAGGATCCCTCTTCCAGTTTATTAAATTAAACCCGTGAAATGCTTTGGGACTTACTTGTTTTACTTCCCCAGACCTAATGCTAATACACAGGTTGAACTATCAACAACCTTGGGCTTGGTTTGCTAATCTTACTTTTAGGGTTCTGGGTTTCCCTCAACCACTATCAAAATTGTGGCAGAATTGCACTTCTTATATCAATGGCTCCACATTGCTGTCAGGCCACATCACCAGGACTTCATGCTAGCATTAGCATGTGGGTTACAACACACAGGACACCTGTTATTCTCATCATAACTGCACTCATCCTGATGGTTACTTTTTTTTTTTTTTTTTATGTTTGAAGTTGGGAGAATAATCTGAATGACCTTATGCATACATCCAAAGATCTACCTATAGCCGGGGGATCATCCGAAACTTTCAAGGTTCATCTATGACGTGGGATAGTTCATTGTTGTCTCTTTTGTCCCTTTTTTGTCCTTTAAAAGATATTGTTTTTAGTTCCTACATTTGGTGCAGACCTTAAATAGTTACCTGTTGTGCTCCAGTATAAATGTAGTCTTTAGATATGCTATTTTGTTCTTCCAGGGTTTAAGATAATCCACCATGACAAGTTGGTCAACATAGAGAAATTGGAAGTCCTTTGTGTATGGATTTAGTTTGGTATTTGGCTCCTTCTGTTATTGCTTAGATTGTCATTTGCCGCTCACTATGTCCAGTAGTTCAGTGTCTTACGAGTACAAGAGTGTGATTGTCAAACAATTATGAATTTTCAATGTGGGGCTGATAAGAAGAGCAGTTTACAAACTACATTTCGTGCGTATCATTTTGTTGGTTGCATTGCTGTTTGTTGCCAATCAGTCACATATCTATTTAGTTCCTGATTTGTGCATATCTTATATTTGTAGCCGGGATGTTCAAGTGAGCTCACTGGAGTTGAAACAGCTGAGGCCCAACTTATTCAAATTAAGGTGTGTTAACGTTACTCTTTCTTAAACTTTAATTTAAATATGCTTTACTTTCTCAAGTTGTTGTTGTTATATTCTCAACAGAGTTGCGATTATGTATTGAGATATTTCTATAAAAACTATCAGTAGACCCCTACCACAATAGGGCTTATTAAGTAAACATAAAGGAGGTTTGAAGCTTATGCGTGGTTGACGGTGTTTGTTTCCTGTTCCATGTTTAAGGCTAGAAAGTCGACAAGTGTAGAGGACTTCAGGTGTGTGGTTTAGCATCATAATTGTTATTGGGTCAATGGTTATCATCACATTTGATTTCAGGTTTGGATCCTGCAGAAAGAAGCTGTAGTGGGTTGTCTCTGTGCTTGTTGTGGTAGATTCCTTGTTCTGGACGATGGTTTGGAACAGTTTTTGTGTGCTTGTTAGAGCTTCTTGTTCGTTTATTATACATCGATGGATGTGTTCATGAAATTCTGACTTTTAGACTCTGGCTGGTCGTGAAAGGCGAAAGAATCATAAGTCTCGAAAAATTCGAGGTCGAATTACCTCAAACAAGAGTATGATGCAGGAAGATCCTAACACGGCTACAGAGTTTGTTGGTTCTCTTTTAACAGCTTGATCCTTATAGACCTAATAGCAGAAAATGACATGTTTGTGGTGCAAGAGCATTCTTAACACTGTAGTGTACCAGTGGGTCCCTCCTATTGCAGCTTTTTATCTACAGCCTTTAGGTTGCAGCTTTTGTTGCTCTCTAGCCTGGTACTAAGCTCTAAGGTAAGGTGTTACTTAACCTAGAGGGTTGGTTTCATTAGGGAGACAAATAGTTGTTTCTCTATGAATAGGGCTATTGTATTATGTTTTAGGAAGCTGAATGGTGTATTGTACCTCGTAAGGCAAAGGACCTATAGTTCTCTTGGTTTATAACCAAAGAAACCTAGAGTTTATGTACTTCCCACTTCAGTTTTATGTGTCTCATTGCCTTACTTTCTTGTTCTCAGATTAAGCTTCCCTAAAGCTCTATGTTTGCACCTATCGTAGAGTGAGGTTTCTAGTGGCTTCCTGTTCTGCATTAATCTCCCTGCTAGAAGGGCCAATGAGGAAACTCAGTTTGTTGAATAGAATAGAAGGATCAATGGTTATTTTTTCTGGTTCAAGTAAGAAGTAAATGTAAAGCAGACTGGAAAGTGTTGCTGGTTAGTATGGTGTATACTTGATGATGCTTCTGACGATGATGGGCTAGAGGGACATGATTATTGGGGGGGGGGATGAGGTTATTGAATGTAGCAGGTAGTGGGCAATGGTGGAGGAAGAGAAAGAATAGGAAGGATGGCAGTTAATCGCATGAGCCTGATGCCTGGTTGGATGTAGTCTACTAGCTAGTATGCCTCCTTCACGTGCTAATGATATGATGGAGTTTGGGCATTCTTTGGGGTTGTCTTATCATGGTCGGGAGCAAGAAGCTATAAACTTGTTTTAGTTTATAGGGGGATGGAAGAATCACTTAAGCGGGAGGACTAATTGGTCAAAGATGGATTTTGACTTAAAAAAATTGGATGCTTTTGTGAATTATGATTATTTAGAGTATTTACTTGGTTCCTTTGGTTTTGCTATTCTTTTTTCTAAAGTTGTCGGCCTCGTAAGGATGATATTTTATCACCTAAAAAAAATTTGTATAATTGATTATGGGATCGACTAAAATAGCGTGAAAAAATGATGCGGGAAACGGAGTCGGGAGGTCAAAAACCATAGAAAAGAGCCTGGGGCTTAAAAAATTGGACCCGCGACTCAAAATTGAGCCAAAAGTGAGTTGGTGGCTCACTTGGAGCCAAGGTAGAGCTGACGGCTTGGTTGGAGCGGACCGGAAGCTAGTGTGGAGGCCAAACCGGTTTGCAGCCGACAGCTCAAGTGGAGCCGGAAGGAAGCCAATGGCTGGATTGAGCTGCGCGCGGGGATCTGAGCCGCATTGAGGAGCCATGACGTCTATCGGCGCGTGACGACGCTGTTCACCGTGAAATTTTGACTGGAAGCTCGGAAAATCAATCCGAATTCAGGGCAACCCGTTGGGCGACGAAGAGCAGAGCCCGGAGCGGCGTGTCGCGACTTACCAGCGGTCTCCCTGAGAAGCAGCGGTCTCATTTGGGAGGTTGCAGAGACTGGGGTGTGTCGGCCTGGGATTTGATTGGAGACTACGAGGTCGGGACCATCGAGATGCAGAGCTTCGACGAGGGCGGCGTGTTGTTGTGGCGGGATGGGCGACGATGGAGGCAGAGGAGGTGGGGCCAGTTGCAATGGCAGCGGCTGCTGCTCATGTGTGTCCTCCGGCGGTGTATCTCGATCTTGCTGCTCTTCTAGCTGCAATTGGACGAGAAGTTTCTCGATTATAGCTATGCCCTGCAAGAATTCGTCCTTGAATTCTACTAAATCGTTCTTGAATCCAGCACATATTTTCTGCAACGATTCCGACATGATTTCACCAGTTGATGATGGTGAAAGTCAATAAAAGCACCAATTGTTATGGTTTACCTAACACGATAGCAATTCTAGACGCTATCAAGTCTCCACACAAACACACACGGACACGAAAAGTAATGAAACACGACACAATTTTAATTCTCTTTGATTGATTGATGAAACGAAAGATTACAACTGTTTACATAGAAAAACACTAACCCTAACTATGTGGTTCGACCTAACGAGCCCGGGAAAGAACCGACAAGAAAACCCGGTTCGACTAATTAAATAAATAACCTAATTAAATAAATAAAATAACTAATACGAAATAACAGTTAATTAAATAAATAATATTACGTAACGATGAAGATACGGTTTACCCGTATCAAAAGCTGGCATGAACTAACGGTATGATCTTGTAAGTTGAAAATTGTGTTTACTTGTTTCTTCCATACATGGGCGCGCAAGAATATACTTCTACGAGAAGGTTAGAGTCAGTTTGCTTATGACATAATAGCGACTTTAAAAATGAACTAATGATACTATAAAGTTTTGTTGGTCATAAAGTAAAAAAGTTACTCAACTCAGTGGATCAAATAGTCTTTTTGTTATTTTCGTTGATTACTTGTCAAGTGACAAATTGATAATTAGTGAGTCTTCTGGTGGTACACAGAAATGACTTGTAATTTTTTATTTATTTTATTTGTTTCATTGTTTGTTATATCAGTTTCTATGTTCTGTCTTATAGATTACAAGCGCTGGCTTATGGTCTCAAGATGAGTCTCACTATGACGTGGTAGATGTCTCTGTCAAGGAAGCTGGAACTGATAATGTAGTTGTTGATGGTGAGGATGGCTTGACATCTTTTGCTACAAACATTTGGCTTAGCTGGATTGGTTATGGTGCTAAGAAAGGAAAACTGGCATTCAGATTCTGGAAGGTCGAAAATGACCTAGAAACTGATGCAGAAAACTCTGTAATCAGTGAAATCTGTAAGGCGGCAGTTGATGATTCGGTTCCTAAAAGCAACAGAGCTGATTCACGATTTCGGTTTTCTATATCAGCCAAGGAGTCAGTTAAAGCAGCAATCATTCGCGTTTGCAGAAAGTGGCATGGACGTTTGTCTTTTTGTTGGAGGCACTCAAGGCGAATTCTTGGAGGTCTATGGGTGAGTACATTGGAGTATGCTTCTTTCCTGTGCTAGCTGCATATTCTTGTGCTAAAACCCATAGTCTATACATATTTTAGTTTTTGGTCTTTTCTTTTTTTGTTTTCTTCAGTGTGTATTTATCAAAAGAGTTTGCTTGTGGTATTCCTGTGGATTTTCATATCAACTATCATCTTCCTAGTTCTTAACTTTTTTGCAATACCTCTTCACCGTTCTTTTTAAACTACCGAGTCTTTTTTAGGAGCTTACCTGAACGCCAAGTTTAAATGAATGGACTACCTGAATCAATGGGCTTAGAAAACATGGGATTAGATAAGGAAGAATATCTTAGTTGTCAGGTTGAGCTCTGTTTTGGAGACCTAAAATACTTGAGAGTCTTGAGATGGTTACAAGTATCGTCAATCTCACGTTCTGATGTCAAGCCAGGCAAATAATTTGTTATAGTAATATTGTTAACAAGTTAAATGTTTTACCTTATTGATGGCGTTCATCTTCAAGACTATTTGAAGCTCGAGCAGAACATTGTATTTATTCTCCCTAGTTAGAGCTTTCATTAGAATTCGTCGTTGTACAAGGGTTCTACTCAAGTACCGATAAAAAAAGGTACTACTCTAGTATGGTAAGTATTGGAGTATTCTGTATTGACAAAATGCGTGCGAAGCTAGTTGCTTTGATTTTAATCTTGTAATATGAAACTGAGGGGCTTCTCAATTATTACCTGAACAGCACCGATGGTTGCAAGTTCAAACTGGCGTAACTGCAAACTCAACCCTACTACACTAAAATTGGTTTGGTTCAGTTTAAGTTAGGTTTGGGAAAATTCCAAACCTTCGGCCCCGTATTGGATTTTTTCAAACTCTCTAAACCAAAACTGAATCATTTAACCGTTTATTTAAATTGTAAAGTCCATACATTTTGATTGGCTGTGTATAGTGAACTTTTGCAACCAATCCACCCTATAAAAGTTCACCGTATATAAACACTCTTACAAGTTGCAACTAAGGTTTGTAACTCAACTCACTTCAAATATGAGAACTAATGTTGTCTCTCTCCACTGTTTCTCAATCCGCCAACTCCCAATTGCACAATTTCTATGACAACCTCAAACGTATCACTACCGACCATAGTTGTCAAAATCGGGCGATTCACCATTCGTATCGTACGATTTGGTTCGATTCATGCCTAAACGATTCAGAGTCGTATATGAATCGGAAGTGTAGCAGAATCGTGTCACTGAATCGTGAATCGAATCGCTGAATCGTGAATTGTTTGATTCGGTTTTGTAGTTTTTTGGAAGGCAGGTTTGGATTCATAAGCGGGTCAAGAACACAAAAATGAAGCATCGATTGTTGAATACATTATTTACCGTCTATTTGTTTTTTAAATCTCCTCAATCTACGCCTTCTTTCACAACTCTCAAAGGCTTCTAGAGTCTTCATCCTCTGCACTTCCATCAATTTATTCAAGAATATCACCTGTTCAACTTCTGGACATTCTCCTATTGTTCGTCGTCCATCACCGGGGATTCACAGACTGTTGTGAACTTTCATAGAGAGACCTTTCTCTTGTTTACTCTTGAAAGTAGGTGACAATAATTTAAAAGCCAAGTTCACAAACAAACAATAGGTTTTAAATCCGAATATATATTGCAGCTTATTTCTAAGACCAAAAAACTTAAATGCCATCAAACTTACTCTTGAAACATTTGTTAGATGATGATGATGAGGACGATGATGAGTTTAGTTTGGATGATCTCGGAGTCTTTTAGGGTGGAGTTTGAAGGGCGCAATACTGATGTTCTTCATGTTCACTACTTCCGCGTAGAACTGAAGTAGTTAACTTACTTGGATGCTATTTTATGATAATTTCTTTTGAGTAGAACTTATTTAGTCATTTCATTTGGATGCTATTGTTGATTTATATGATCACATATTTATTCCACCTTAGATTACTAGTAGTTTTACTGGTCTAAATGGGTATTTTTATTAGTAGGAAAATTAATTAGACCGAATTGTTACGATTCACGATTCAAAAATGGAGATTTCTATTCACGATTCGAATCACGATTTGACAACTATGCTACCGACCTAAATCACCGTACTTCTGGATTTTGGAGAGGCGTGGTCTGCCTTTTAAGTTGATACATGAAGAAAGGTGGACATGCTTTAAACAGTTAGTATCTTAAGAACTCAAAATTGTGTAGATTGAGCTGAAATAGGATTAGGATTCTTTTCCTTGTGCATTGGGAGTGCAAACTTTTGTTTTCTCCGTGGGGCTTGACTTGTGCCATTTCAGTACTTTCAGCTCGCCTGAATTTTCTTCTTATACTTTTGGAGACTAACAGTTACTTTGCTTTCCAAATATTATATATATACTCATTCTAAACTCTATGTTATTTTGTGACATTAAAAGTTCTGATGTTGCTGTATCCCAACATGTCTTATGGTTGTCCTGCTTTTTGCCCACTTATCTCCCTTCTCTCGCAAAACGTTATCTCCTACTTAATTAATCTACTTTGCGACGCAATTTGTTGCATCATGGTTTTGTGACTTCATCATTTCATTTACTGGAGCCACAATTTTCGGGAGGTGGTGACTCATCCTGTGTAGATGAGTCTTGATTTGTTCAGTTGTTTTCTTGCACTACATGTTTCTTCGTCTATCTAGTTTGATTGAACTTGCATTTGGTCGTTGGCAAGGCTTTTTTAACATAGGTTTGACTCGTACTTGATGATTTTTTCTTTCAGTTGGCATACAAATAGACAGGCCTTCAGTTGTTTTAATACTAATATTTGAATCTATTATGTTACTGTGTAATTATGACTTTGTTGGCAAGTGCAGGATATTGCTGGTATACATCTGAACCTTGATGTTCCTAAATGGCTACACATACTTCGCTTAGACAGGGTGAATTTATATGCAGGTAAGTTATTGTCTTTCAGGTCTACTTTCTTATGAAATTATAGTCAGTTTCAAGTGCATCTTTTTCGAAATCGAATCTTCAGTTTTCAGTTTGTTCACCTTGTGATGTTGTGTTACTGAAGACGTGAGAGTCATGACCCTCGTTGTTTATTAAGGGATTATTATTGTAAGACCACGTGCCAATTGCTGCGAATTTGTTACCCGGACTCTTCTAAATTGCCGCCGTACCCGTGTCGACACGATCCGACACTGGTGTGGGTATGGGATGTGTGGCGGATGTGGCTGAATCCCACCGGACACGTTGACTAAAGAGACATGTGGTTCCGACAAAGACTTGGTAGCCATATCTCGCCGTTAAATACACTAAACAAATTGTAGTCCTTGTAGCTTAGCTATATAACAATTAAATACACTAAAACGTGCTTAAACAAATTGCATTTCTTGATTTTCTGCATTACCATGTATGACAATTTAAAAGAAAACAACTTCTTTATCCATACCACCGGATAAAAATGCTTAAGCCCTGAAGGTGCTAGTAATCCACAAGGTTTACTATATACCACACATCTATTCCACAAAAACTCGATGTGGGACGGGATATTACAACCCCCTCCTTATATACTCGATATCCTCGTCGAGTGTGCCCAATCGCGTAACCCTTTGGCTGGCGGGTGCACCGCCACGGAGCCCTTGCGGACCAGGGTTGGCTCTCATACCATTTGTAACACCCACCCAACAACTTCCTTATCTGTACCACCAGATTAAAATGCTTAAGCCTTGAAGGTGCTAGTAACACATCTAATCCACAATATCTTGATGTGGGACGGGATATTACAATTATGGCTAGCACATATTGTTTGACAGAAAAGAGGCTTATCATATTTGACAAGTAGTTCATTTTTATCAGTATCCCGAATAATATCTAAGAATTGGCCAAATGAATTGATAAACTGTTGGAGTTTTGGTGGTTCGTAAGGCGTACCGAACGTGTGGTAAACTTCATTGCTGATAACATGACGTAAATGATTTTTTGCTAATTTTTTTTGGGTTAGTTGGGTATTTATACTGATAGGTTCATTAATGATTATGGTTGTTAGGTATTTTAGCTTTTATACTCGGTACTGAGAATTGAGGGAGTGTTTATTAAAATTTTCTGAAAATGCAGAGTCACATTTGGATGTTTAGTCCTACTGTGGGGTTACTTTCTTCGAGAGGTTGTTTTTTGGTTAAAATCTAATATGATATGTGCTTGTAAGATTTTGAAATGTTGGTTAAAAACCTGTTGGTCCTTTGTATTTGAGCCTATGTTTCAGGGACTCGGTGTCATATCCAGTGTGGTATCTGGAAGTCTGAGTTTGTCTACTTGAGAAAATTTAGGATATGCGGATTCGGCGAAAGAGTTTGGACACTGTGCAGGGATACATTCAAATATGTTTTTTTTCCTAATTATATATATTTATACTATGTATTGCCCGTGCCTAAAGGCACTCTGAACTAGTGATGTGATGAAATTGCATGAGATTCATATTACTTGCTAATTGTACACAGTTGTTGATTATATTGTAAAAAAATTGTCTTGAATTAAAATGTCTGGCGCAAAATGTCTCTTCTTAAATGTGTGGGGCTCATTTCACAAATCATAGTTTCAGGTCGTTTTATGGGTATTGTGGGGGTGTCTTTCAGCGGGCCACAAAATATTTTTCGTTGTAAATATTTTCGTGATACTATAGTGTGACTGTCAACCTACAATAAGCGTCATTTTCAGTTGTTCTTACATGTCTTAGGCTAAATGCGATGGTTGCCCCTGGTACGGTTTCGGACTTCTTGACTGCTTGAGGTGGTGTTCGATAGGCGGAATGTTTGGTGTTTAGCTTCTTTGATTGTCGCGTGGATTTTTTGTGTACCAGTGTGTCGATTTTGTCCGAGTTCTTATTTTTCAGTTGCCTGCGTTGGTCATTTGGTCATTTGCTTGATTTCCGTTATTTGCTGGTTGAGTCCGCTTTCTTATTTTTATTTCTTCTTTTGTTGTGTTAATACTATCTATTTCTTTGTAAATTATCTTATTAATCTTTATGACAAAATTATCGGTAAAGAAAATTTTATTCAACAAAAAAACAGGGTAAACAAAACCGAGATCAACTTAGGTGTTGATCTAGTCTAGAAAACCTAATAGTGCATAGGGAGAGTTGGAATAAGTTCCGTCGAACCAAAATCGTAAAGTCCGTACGAACTGTGCCCTTAATAGGTGAGCTGACATCTCTTGTCCTTTGAAAATACGACGATTCCTCTCCCTCCAGACTTGCCAAATTATACACAATGGAGCAACTCGCCAAATCTTCCTTCAACTAGAACCTTTACAACCTGCCGACCAGCATTGAAGTTGGGTCATTAAGTCAGCTGATTGGATCCACTGAATGCTGAACAAACCCGAAATAGCTTCCAAAAGAACCCTAGCAACTGAACAGTGTAGCAACAAATGTGACACCATTTCTTCTGAGCATTTGCACATAACACACCGATTAGGTAGTCTGAACTCTCTTCGTTGCAGGTTGTCCAATGTTAGAATAGCATTTTTCACAGCCAACCATGCAAAGAAACTTACTTTCAAGGGACTGCCTTATTTCCAAATTGCTTTAAATGGATAATGATTCTCAACAGAAAAAGAGTTATTTTAAAAGCCAACAACAGAGAACTTTTCTTGACCCCCAGCCCAAAAAACCTTATCATGGTTGCCCACATCCACTCGAGCACCGTACAACTGTTGCAGAGAATCAAACTCCCGGTCATGCAAGTTACGAATGAACAGAGGATCCCAAACAACACTTCCATATGTGATCTTCAAGAAACTGCAACCTTGGCATCTTTATTAGTGGAAAGGTTGAATAAGATAGGTTAGGATGTGGATAATGCTTCATTTCCGCATCATATGTCCTTCCAAAAGCTTATCCGAGTACCAACACCAACCTGAAAGTGAATTTTCCTTAGTAAGCAGACCACTTTTGGCGAATAACTTTCCACACACCAACACCATGTCTCTCTCTTCCTTCCTTAGACATCCATCCTCCTTCTGAAACACCAAACTTGGCGGCAATAAACCTCCTCCATAGACTGTTATCTCCACACATAAACTGCCATAACCATTTTACCAACAAAGAATGGTTAAAACGCCTGAGATCGTGAGTCCCAGCCCCTCCACTTTAAAGTGGAATGCAAACAGATTTCCAAGATCCTAGCGGCATCTTCCTTTCCCCATCTGCACCTTCCCATAGAAAATCACGTTCCAACTTATTCAATCTCTTCTCAACTGAAGATGGTAGCGGGAATAAAGATAGGAAGTAGCTGGGCAAGGAAAACAACATACTTCTTAGCAGAGTAATCTTATTGTTTTTTCCATGTTGCCAATCGCCTCTCCATGTGTTTAATTATCAAGTCGCAAATGGAGATTTTTTTAAGTCCCGCTCCATGTGGCATACCCGGATACTTCACTGGCAACGACCCCCACTTTGAAACCCATTGCCATTGCAAGCGGCTGCAGATATGGAACATTACCGATAGGAATCAATTCACTCTTAGCCATGTTCACCTTGAAACCTTAAACGGTTTCAAACGCCATCAACACATATTGAAGCCATTGAAGCTGTTCTTGATCAGCATCACAAAAGAATAGTGTCATCAGCGAATAACAAATGAGAAACCGGAACAGAGACACCATCCCTCCCAATTACACGAAAACCTGTTAAAACGTCAGCTTCCACCAACTTCTTCACCATTTTGCCAAGAGCTTCCATTACAAGAATAAAAAGTAATGGAGAAATAGGGTCCCCTTGCAGTAACCCCCTAGTAGTAGAGAAGAAACCTGCTGGTGTTCCATTTACAAGAATTAAGAATTTGACTATTGTAATACACCATTCGATCCAAGAGCACCATTTTTCACCCAAACCCATCCGCTGCAAAAGAAAAATCAGAAACTTCCAATTCACATTGTCGTAAGCTTTATTATGGGTATCCAATTTGCATATTACCCCACCGTTGCCTTGCTTCAAGCGCGAGTCAACTACCTTCTTTTCCGTCAAAAGATATGGTGGGTTAAATTCTTGTTCGTACCTTCGTGTTTGAGAGTGCTGCCACTTTCTTCTAACATAATCTCATGTGACTAAAATAGTGCAACCCCAAGTATAAGGGGTTGGGTCGCAAGTAAAAGTTCCTGGTAATCCAAGCTCGAACACCGAGGTTTGATAGTAAACTTTTTTTCACTCTACAAACATAATGTAAGAAATAGTACGTTTTATAACTGATTGCAACCAAATGCTTGAGCGCTTAGAATGATGCAATATAATATAATAATAAACTAGTAAGTAATACTGACTCTTTGGAAATTGAACTACTATTTTCTGCATCAGCAGTCGATCCCGAGCATGGCTATATGGGGAGGGTTGCATTGAGTTAATAGCCAGTGTAAAACTTTGTCACTAACCATGAGCATGAATCAATAATTTCCTTGGTGGTGTTCCCTACTTGCAACGCTGCATGCGACCCTATGGTTCTGATAATTACGAAGGGCAAACTAGGGCGTCTCCCTTAAGTAACCCGCCACATTATTGTTCGGGTGTCCTGAAAAGTAGGAAAGTTTTACCTCGTTATCATTAATTGGTGCGTAGTTGTCAAATCGAGATTAAGATAGTGAATCAAAACTCACCTTCCCTGAATCGTGAGTTGTAAAGATTCGCTTGCGCTTATTTCAAGTCGATATAATAACATATTTCATTAAACTATAACATGCATGAGCTAATATATTCATAATTTTACAGAAGGACAGTTCTAATTTTTAGGAACTTGTATCCCTAACTAGTGATCAGATGTATTACACATCTAAAAAATAATAATATTGAAGATATAGAAAGGCTAGGGGGAGCAAGGAACTGCGAGATGCTACAGAGATGTAAAATACTAGGAAACTACTATAGCCTTGGACTTAAAGAGAAATGTGCCAGTCATTTTAAAACTAACATATGTTGCAAAACATACAGAATTATAGGAAGTATTATTTCCTAGACTTGAGCTCTCAATAATCTTTCCATGATGTTGTAGAGTTATCTCAGGTCTACAAGATTGTGAAAAGATTAACAAGTTCTTGTGTCTTTTTACTTGTCAAAGCTGTCATGGAAAGTCCAATGGCACACTTAATTTTGGTATGGACAGAGTAGCAATTGTTAGAGAGGACATGTATGGTTTATGGTTTTTGTGAATGGTTGAGGATGGAGAAGTTATTACGGCTCACCATTGAATGTCAATACTAGACGTTATATGGGAATAGGGATTGCAATCGGTCCTGTGTAGCACTCCCTGTTTCTATGGTTGAAACACTTTCAGGTACCTTGTCCATAGCATATTGGGTCTCCCATCACATCCGAATGTTTCCAAAAAGAGCGTAGGATGATATATCACTTTGAAGATCTTATCAATTGAGAAAAAAACTATAGAGAACTTGCAGAGCGAATTTTGGTTCATATATTCGCAATGGCTGTAATTTGACACTATCCACGTATTTGTTTGACAGGTATAAATCTTTACAGCCGTAATTGAAGGTACCATTAGTGAATCTGAAGTCGATAATAACATTAGATAAACAGAGCTAAATCAAATTTACGTTACAGAGAAGCAACAACAGTATGAGGAAGAAAAAGCAGGATGACAATTGTGGAAGGAGATGGGTGTTTTGACAAACCAGGTTAATCTATAGTGTGACTGTGAGCCTAATCAACCAATTCTTGGAACATGTATGTGGGTGCGTGCACGCATACATATCAAGCTTGTAGATATGACTTTGGACGCAAATGATTAACTTTACCTGATGCAGTTTATTCCCACTACGTAATTTGGCTGTCAACTAAGTTTTCTCTATGATTCAGTGGTCTATATGGGAAAACATTGCTCACTGTGTTGATGTGCTGATCTTAGCCTTTTTTACAAACTAAAGAATATTGGTGCCTGTCACTATACAAAGTTTCATTCATTCCATATTTGGCTTACCTTTTATGATAAGGTGCCTGTTTCTCTGTGTTGTCTATCCTGTCTTCTTTCTATAATATTTGTTATTCAATGTGGGATGTATAGGAACTATAGGGACTAAATAAGCCTATAGTTCCTATAGGATGTTTTTCCCCTTTTCTGTTTTGTGATCTCTCAAGTACAAGGGCAAGAACAAGGATCAATGTTGTTTAGGATCTCTTTCTCCCTCTCTGGGGAAGAGGGATGGATGCAACATTTTCTGTCTCATTCCGTCAGTCATAGTTTCTTAGTTGTTTTAAATTTTAAAGTATGACTTCTTAAGTTGCAGATAAAATGCAGGAAATTTCACTCCAATTGCATGCCTTTTGATTTAAGAATTGTCATAATCTTAGCGACTTCCTCATCTTTATTTTGTTTCTGTGTCTTTACCTGCTAATGCAACTGCTTCAGAATTGCATTCTTTCTGTCATTGATGTGATATTAAGGACCTTTATATATATATATATATATATATTACGGAAACTTTAGTGCTATGTATGATTAACGCCGTAGGCGTGCATTTTCTACAGCATGCTCCTTACTGTTTGCTTAATTTTTCAGTGCAGTGGTTAGAAAAGAGAAGCAAAGCATTTGAACCAACTTATCTGTACACCATGGAAAAGGTTGGTTTAGTTACATGGGGAAAAAAACCTACCCTTAATGAGAGGGGTTCGTTCACCTTCAACATTTACTTTCCAGAATACTGCCATGTTCAGGAAGTCTGTTTTCAGTCTACAGAGTAATGAGTTTTACTATTGCAGGGATATTTCTTGCTGCCTGAAGGAGCTAGGTCTCGGCACAACATACGTACCGTCAACATCAGCATATCAGCTCGGCATTCATGCTTTGGAAACAGGTATCATTTTCATATTTTGCGATATATGTTTGCTTTACCATATGTCCATATTTAGTTTTGTTTCAAGAACAATGTATGTGTCTTGGTCCATTTTTAAGTAACTGTACATTGTATGTGTTTGCTGCTGGCTGAAAAAGCATAAAGTACCCACTCTGTGTTAGTACTCTTCAAGCTTTCTTAAATTGAGGATTCCTTAGTTGGAATCGCGACTTGTTTTCTTCTTCTATCATTCAGTTTGCAATATCCTTCATGGGCCGGGGCTCGTCGGACCAAAGTAAAATTTATCAAGCCCAAGCCCGGCCCGGCCCATACATCGGGATTTGAAGCCCAAGCGCATTCAATGTTCAAATTCTAAGGCCCGAGTCTGAATTTCGGGCATATAATTTTAAATGTCACGTAAATTATATAGTGAAAGTAATGTTTTCATTTTTGACATTGAACTCGATATATTTATTAGGAAGTTTACCAAAACATGATATGATAGAGGACCCGTAATTAATGGTCTTGCAAATTATACTATTATTCATGGCAAGTAGTTGATAATGTCAAATAAAAATTTACATGACCTTATATATGCTAATATGTTTCTGTCTATTTAACACAATGGGCTGGGTCGGGTTGGGTTTGGGCCTAGTCTCTGAAACACAAGCCTGGCCCTAAAAGTTCGGGCCGACATTTTAAGGCTGAGCCCAACATTTTTAAGAAACTATTAAGCCCAAGTCCTAATAATTTCGGGCTGTGCTTGGCGGGCTTCTCGGGTCATCGGGCCGATAGCCAGCGCTCTTCATTCCATGATATCCCCGTTGTACCGTTTGACTTCCGAGGCAGGCAAGGTTGTATTATCGAAATGATCTGATTGCTGAATACAAACTAACATTATATTTCGAAGGAAATGTTCAATTTCCCTCGCCATCATGTATCAAGTATGTTGATAATCAAAGTGACCTAAAGCATGTGATAGCATGCCGGCCCTTTGGAACATGCTTTGGCACTGGATTTTGACCCAAGTATGTGTTCTCCGGAAACGTGAACGCCATTGCACCATAAAACTTAGGACTGTAGGATCATCTGACCCTGTCAAAGGTCAATGCAGATCAAGTCCGCTTAAACTTATCTCAGCTGAGATTTATTTTATTTGCCTTATGACTTCTACAAGCAGACTGCAAGGCATGTAATTCTGGTGTTCAGGCCAGCTTGCGCGCACATTGGCTAAGTCTTGAGGCCGTGAGCGGAAGAAATTTCTGGTGGCCCCAAAGTGGAATGGTGTTTTTCGGAACTGGACTTGAGACCTCAAGAGGAGCAAACACTTGAGCCCTCGTCTTCACCAGTAAGCCAACCCTTGGGGTTAGGAATACTTTGTCCAATGCTGGACCAAGAAAAATATAGTATTCAGATATCCGCTTCATGTATTTAGTAGATGACTGCTAAACTCGTAAGATCGCTAGTCTACTGGTGCTATTTGATTTAATTCGATTCAGGGGATGGAAACTGTCAGCCAAATAACATGAATGTAACAAACGCACACAAGCTTAAAAGTTATGTTTCTTGACGTTCTTGTTGACTGGAGTCACTTTCCATAATATCCGCAAGTTGATCTCTCATGTTACATCAAAAAATGGTTTTATACGGTTCTGGGGATTTTTTTGGATGTGCATTACCTGATAATATTACGTGCAATGTTACACCAGTATGATGTCAATTGCAGATTTTAAACTTAACGACTCAAGTTGAATGAGTAAATATTGTGTACTTGAGCAGCCGTGAAGGATGTACATAAATGATGGCAAACTATTTCATTACTGGAAATTTATCTCCTGTATTTTTAAATGAAGAGAAGCATTCTTATTTGAACATTTATGCACAATATTTGGAGCAAGTAAATAGCTCATCTATACTTAAAGAAGAGATCATGAGCGATGAAGATGGTTGAATGACATTATGGCTTATCCACTAATAACAAATTTAGTTGAAACTCTCCAAATTTTGCTCAGGTTGAACATTATATAAGGAACAGATAAATTACAGGTAGCACAGTGGATATCGTAATTGATTTCTAGTAGAGACAAATGTGTCAGCTAACATGGAGCTGATTAGTGCATGTGTTTATCTTCCTACATTCTTGTGATGGATTATTCATCATGAAGTTCTATATGAGAATATAATCTAGTTACTCTTGAAATCAACAAAGAAAGCTGATCCGTTAAAACAAAAGATTCTTAGAAGTTTGGGATGACCACAGAACAAGACATGTTCTCATTGTATAATATTGAAGGTCAAAGACTTGTATTGTCTTGTGATTAAGAAAACGTCTGTAGTTGTACGCCTTTGAGTCTAATTGTTCATATCACCATTAAGTGAGCATACTGAGCATATATCGTGAAGATATAGGGTGAATTTGGTACATATACATTTGTTTTGGATTATAAGTTGAAGTCGGCTTAAAAGTTTATAATGTACACTGTACACATGGGTTGTAGAAAAAGTTGGGTTTGGGGATTGAGATATTAAAACCATAAGATCCACCTGAAGGGTGTAATGGTAAACAACACTAAACAATAAAATTTTCACATCTTTTTTCTTCTTCTTTTTTGTCAGACTGTTTTGACAACAACTCATAAGTGGACTTAAGCTACAAATAAGTCACACCAAATACCCATAATATGTTATTGCCCTAAATGTTCTGTTCCAATTGGTTAGTCCCGGTGAGGTCTTTAACTAGGAAGACATTAGGAACAAGATGATTCTTTGAAAAACACCTCATCAATGTTAACTAGGTTTACCGAGAGAAATCTGTTTGCATTATTCTTGTCGTAATATAGCAAAGTAATAATAGGAGTACAAGATCCAAAGGTTTTAGTGTAAATGATACTTACTTTAAAATTACATAATGCATACACGCCCCCGCAAGATGGAGGACCGTGAGAGGACTCCAATCTTTGACCGAAGAGCAAGAGACGGAGATCTTGAAAAAGGCTTTGTCAGCCAGCAAGTTGGTCGGCGTAGGAGGTGTGAGAGACGCGCAGCGTCACACAAAGCCTGAGTGACCGTGGTGGTTCGATGTCCGAGGAAGAGGGGGGTGAAGCCGCGGTAAGGCTGTACTTGGGCTGAGTCTTGAGAGTCCCATCTTTAGAACGAGTGACCGTAGGATGAGAGGACCTGGGCATGAGGTTCCAGCCAAAATGGGCAACTTGACCCTAAAACCAAAATAGGCGAGGTTTTTAAAGAATTACTAAAATAGGGATGTTATTTAAACATCTTTTTTTAAAATGAGAATTCTTTCATTGAAACCTCAAAATCATTACGTGGTTTCATAATCGCACGGGCAGCCGGGCAATCCGGGTAGCTCAAAACGGGAGATTTAGATAGATTATGTGATGAGTTTCGAAAAATAAGTTATATCAAATCATATTTACTCATATTCTCTTTAAAACCTAATTAAAGAGAGGATGGAAATCATAGATGTTAAAAAAACCTCGCCCTCTCCAGTAGCGTCTTCGCGTTATGTCATCCACACAGCTTCGAATTTCAGTTCCAATGTGTTATTCCAGAATTTTGATACATATTGCAAGCTTTATTATGGTCTACTGCCAGGCTCTTTTTTGATTTACATAAAGCATGTATGTTTTATTATTACTGACGTTGCATTTAACTTGAAATTTTTCTTTGAGGAAAATTAAATTGTTATATTGTTGTGGTTAATTGCATAGATCTGGTGAAAAATCCACATTAATCCATAACAACTTTTTGTTCGGATTTTTTTTTTTTTGGGTCCAGTAATAAAAAGAATCGAACTTTTAATTTAATTTAGTTTCAAAATCTCATTTTGAAAATTAGCCTTTTAAGTTTTTGAAACATGTAATTGTCATAGGTGCCTGTATTGATGTGCTGACCGAACTATTACTAAACCTCATAATCATTTTCTTATTTTAGCGTGTAAAGCCTAGTTTCAAAATGAGGTTATACAAACATCCCCATACAGTGCTTTCTCTCAAATCTCTCTTATTTTGGTAATATTGGAGTCCAAATCACCCATTTCGGCCTGAACCTCCCTGGGTATGGGTGTTGAGTTTGACGGGGGAGCCGGAGGGGTCGGCGGACGTAATGTTGTATGGGGTACTGTGTTGGAGGCGGGACTGGAGGGGAGGGAGACGGGATCGGCAGGGTGGGCAGTGAGATGGTATGGACTGACGGCGAGAAGGAAGGGATAAAGCAGTAGTGAACCACTCCGTGAGGAGAGCATTGATGTCTGGCGGAGTATGAGTGGTTCTGACTTGAAGGGAAAGGAAGACTTCATAAACCGAACATGATAGGAAACATACACTTGGTGAGTGGAGGGGTCAAGACACAAATAGGTACTCTGAGTGAGAGATTACCGAATGAAGACTCGGGAAGATGTGAGAGATACATAGGCGAAACCAAATTAGGAGAGAGCCAACACACAAAGCTGGAGTAGTTGTGTTTTTGGTGAAAGATGGTTTCGAATGGAGATCTCATCTTAAGAGACCGGGTAGGGAGACAGTTGATATGGTAACAACGGTGGAGAAGGCATGTGGCCACAGGAAGACATAGAGGCATGGTGTAGCAATGCAAGGCCACTTTCGACAACGCGCTGATGACGGTTTTCCGAGTAGCTGTTGTGCTCGGCCGTGTGTGGCTGGGAGGTGAGATGAGATATGCAGTAAAGGTTGGGTATTCCGAAGACCAATATACCCCCCCCCCCCCCCAACACACACCCCAATTACTTTTCAACTAGAGCACGAAAACGAAAGAAAATATCATGAGGTTGGGACTTGCGTTGCATAGTGTAGAACAAGATATATTTAGAGAAATGGTCTATCATGAGTGTACACTGGGGGATGTCCAGACATCATAAAACACTACATATAGAGGTCAAGTTGACCGAATACTAGAACCATGAAATGGAAGTTTATGACTCTTCGTGCAATTGCATGCATTACGGCACAAGACTAAGACTTAGTGGGACTGCTAACTGGAATATAAAACTGCGAAACTAATCGCCGACAAATAGTGTGATCATTCAAGAAATGGGTGATTTGGACTAATCGCCGACGAAAGAGACTAAGAGGATGCTGACCACTCAAACACTGTCAGTAAGTTGACCGGTTAGAAGAGGCGTCCCTGTAGTGTGATCATTCAAGAAAAAACTAGTAGAGGAAAACTCAGCAATAACGTCACGGGAAGCCCATAGTTCCAAACTGAATAAGATTTTTCTTCATCGCAAGAAAATTAAGAACATTAGAAAGAGTTAGAGGTAAGAGACATCGAACCAGTGTGGGTGATAGGGAGGCTAGTGTCATCATTAATCATAACATCATTTGACTGGGAGTAGGGTTGATGCAATAACGGATTCTCTATGTCCGCGGTGATGTGGTGAGTCGCCTCGCTGTGAGATTTGCCACACCCCTAACAGAACCCCACTAACAGACGAGATGACAGACGGTGCGAAGGGGTCGCAAAGTCGTTTGATGATGGCCGAATGAAGGATCCGAGCCAAGGATCGAGCCTGTCGATGAGAGTGGAGTGGTTGGAGTTGGACGACCAGGCTAGCCGCGGCCACAACCCGGAGGGCTGTATGTCTGATGAGAAAAGACGGGTGTAGAAAGGTGCTCCACGGGGCTTGATTTTGCCAATGACAGTTCCTTGTGTGTCAGCTTTTCGAACAATTCATTAAACCCAATGTCAGTTTCACATGCTTCAATGGCCTCCACGACAGGCAGATAGACCTCACTCAACTCATCCAATACTCGATCAACAAAATCAGACTCATCCATGGGTTTTCCCAAGAGGGCCAGCTCATCAGAAAGTGTTTAATAAAATGCTTAACGTCAGAGATGGACCGATTACCTGTATTGGCTTCATACTTGATCTGAATGATGTGACTGCGCGGGGGTTTCGCATAGATGTTGGTGCTTAGCAGCGGTGTGGGATAGGGTTTCCGCCCAGGAGCGGCACTCGCTCTTATACCATGATAACTAGGTTTACCAAGAGAAATCTGTTTGGAGTAATCGTGTCGTAACTCAGCTTATAGCGGAGTACTTGTAAGAGTACAAGAGCCAAGGGCTTGAGTGTAAATAATACTTATCCTAAATTACATATTGCCACGATCGACATGTATTCCATTGAGGGGGAGATTATACCTTTTACCAACAACGATATCTAGGTCTGCATCATCAATATGTGCACTGCTAGACGTAATTGCAATTTCCATTATTAAAATCCAGAACAGATTGTTCTAGAGTGTGGTGGATATCAGAAGCAAACTTCAAATGAAAATTCTGGCGTCAAGTTATTATTTTGTCACACCCTAGGTCTAAGACAGTGGCTAGTATAACTGTGGCTAGTATTACATCATTTAAAGCCTCTCTAAAGTGCTACTTTGTTGCTTGTTTGCTCCTGTGCATTTTTTACTCCTCTCCGAAACTGCACTTAAACACAGTTTCTAGATATTAGCCTTATTGAGGACCTGGATTTTGTGGAAATAGGTGGCCCTGAAGGAAAGGAAGGGCTTTGGTTGTACGAAATAGGCAGGTTTTCAGGTGTTTATGTAGCCCATGAGACTGAAGTGTATTGGATTGCTTGATGTTACATAAAGATGAGAGGTCACTGATGTTTGGTTAACGTTTTATTCAATTTTCTTCTTTCTTGTGTTACTACTATTAACATCATCACCTAGAGTTACGTGTTTTTGCTACAGCTTGTGACAGAGAAGTATGGCTTAAATATTTCTTTTCGAGAAGAAAATCTATTATGTCTTTCCGGAGGAAATTAAAAAAGAAAGTAGTATGGATAATTACATATTTTGTTCAGGGAGAGACTCTGCTTAATTGTTGTGCATAGACCTGATAAATTGGTATAAGCCCATTTGACCTGACCATTTAACCAGCTAACGAATGATATGGGTCCTATCCAATTAATAAACGAGTTTTAGTTAGAGTTATCCGTTTAAGTTCCAACAATCTAATAATCTTGACGGGCGTAGTACACCAAAAATACTCTACTAAAAATAAAGAAGAAGAAGAAGAAGAAGAAGAGGAGGAGGAGGAGGAGGAGGAGGAGGAGGAGGAGGAGGAGGAGGAGGAGGGGGAGGGGGAGGGGGAGGGGGAGGGGGAGGGGGAGGAGGAGGAGGAGGAGGAGGAGGAGGAAATAGTGATAATGACCGTAGTAGAGATGGAGGAAGGCCGCCGTGGGGGTTCGGATTGTCCTGATCATGAAAAGAGAGAAATTGTTGGTAGGGAGAGCCATTGAGTCCGCCGGCCATGGAGGAGGAGCAGAGGAAACCATCAGAGATGGAGATGGGGAGAGTCTTAAGGGTAGAATTTGAAAATTTAAACAAGATCGAAGGCCATTTCTGTAAAAGAACACCAATTCAAATGGCTAGAAACCTAAATGACTAAATTGGGCTTAGTTAATGTTTGAAGTTGGGCCTAAAATAATACTAGCTGGACTTAGTTGGACTACCACGAGCTTCCAGCCCATGTAAATCTAATCCAATTGAGTCCAATTATGATCTAATTGGGCCCATCCTGTATATATCCAAACTAAATACCCCTAACCCTTACCTAACCCGTCCAGTTTACCAGGTCGAGCTCAGCATATGAAGTTTATGTTTGTTTATATTCATTGTCTTGGAACTTATGTTGCAGCAAAATATAGTTTATGCTGCCTTGTAGTGAATACTTACGTTGACATGTTTTGGATTTATTTGTTTCTCTTCCCAGGTGGCAGCAACTTCTAATAAATAGACTTGTGGGCTATGATACTATTTTGATGAATAGTCTGTTGAGTTCTCCTGGTCAAGGTATTCAGTAGTTTCCTTTGACGCAGTGTACACTTGACTAAACTTGGAATCTTAGTGATATTCACGAGCTCCTCTCAAAAGATATGTCGTCTTTGTTTATATTTCTGCTGCTGTGTTTTGTCCTTCCACATGTTGCTGGTAGTTTAGATAAGTAATACATATGCTTTCAGGCAGCGGTAGTAACAGATGTTGTCAGGTAAATAGTTTGTGTTCTAAAAATCTTCACACTCGCTTATGCCACATGTTAAAGTACCACATTCCAGCTACCCAAGATTATGTGCCTAAGGGATGCGATTGCAAAACTTTCTGGTTCGGTCAATTCGGTTAAGCCACTTGTTAATCTGATGAAGGTTAGAGGCTAACGAGTTTGAGCAACTACCCAAGGCCACTTCTTACTTGAAAAATCTTACATCTAAAAGGGATCTGATATTTTTTGGATCACATTTCTCTTGTACAAGCACTTGGTTGTCTTTTAGAATTACTGTGAGAAAAATCTTCTGTAACTATCATTTGGCCATCTTAAATAAACTCAACATTTACGTATGCCCTCTGAACATCAATATATCCGTGAGATCCCTCCACCTCATTAGTTTACTGTACATACAACTCCCTGATACTTTACGGGGGCCATTTTGCCAACTAGCATATCTCAAAATTACTTTGCGCACTACTTATTGATTAAATGTTTCCTCTGTAGTTGCCAACCCTCCACGATAGTGTAACACCCCCAAAACGACCAAGCCGGAAGCCCAGGGTGTCACTCCGTACTCGAGATTAAACCCGGATACAAGGAGGTTTAAAAACAGAGAATCCAAACAAAATCCATAGAATATTAAAGAAATACTTAATGTGCTTCAAATTATTTCGCCACAAATATGGGCATTATTCAAACTAGGATTTCAAAACTACTAGAAGAAGTTCTCATAAACTAAACGTGAAATTTCTAATTATTATGATGAGTCGCGCCTCCCCCATAAGCCAAGCTTCCATCTAAACCTGTGGTGCAGAAAACAAAAGAGAACACCACAGTTTCCAAAGTCAGCGGAAATACTTTCCAAAGTAGGCGGAAATACAATACTGAGTAAGCAACACCCAAGCATGTAAACAGATTATGAGACAATTGCAAAACGTGAAGCATTTGATAGTAGATTTACCATAGCAGAAGTAAAAGCTTGACACATTAGTGAAAACAAGAGATATTTTAATTTCTTTATTTAATTTAGGAAATTCCGAAATCACATATTCATCCATCTCTTCCAATAAATCCAAAACCACGTTGTTAATTTGTTGTGACGGGGAAAAAGAACCAACTATCTCGCAAGCATCCATGACCTTAAGTGTCGACACCCCCCTAAGACTTCTTGCGGCCAGAGGAGTGAGTACAAGGAGCTATCCGGGACATTGCAACCGGATTAAATAAACTTAATTGGACGAGAGGCCGAAATCAACGCGCCCAATGCCAATAAACCAAGTAACAACCCCGCACAACTCTTTCACTTTACGTTATCGTCGATTATTATATTACAGTGATATTTTCAGAGAAATATTTCCACAAATTGGAACAAGTATTCGGGTAGCACATTTTTCACATTAAAATCATTTTGAGACAAATAGGGATGAAATTATTCAACACGAAAAGGCGGAATGGGCGCTAGGCCTGGCATGTTTACTTACCTCAAACAAAAGCAGTTATAGCAAATCAGTCGTAATATTCGACGTATCCCTCGTTAGACGAGAACTCGTTGCCTACAATATAATATTATAATCAACATATTGCTAATACGACAATAAGACACACAAAGTCCTACATGTAATGCAAGTGCAACCCCTTATTTATTTCCCCATTATCTGCTAAGGTAAATAGCCACTTTTGTTTAAAAATAATATTCATAAAACTAATGTTTAATATTACAACTACATAACTATAGTTATATATGTATAACTTTCAGGGTAATAAATTCTTATTTATTTGTAACCAAACAAATCAATTAGATCTAACCCAAAGATATTATCTTACTAGAATTAATTAGAAAACCCCATAACTCCTTTTAAATAAGAGACAGTAAAATTCCCAAGGGTTGGCAACTAAACCTTATTTATTTTCTCCCTTCAAAATACACCATAACTATATTATTTTTTTTCCTCAACCCAACGATGGATTTTCAAGGTACCCAACAACCCAAGAGAAGGAATTAAAAGAAGATGGGTTGAGATTTACCGGAAAAAGAACGGAAAGAGACGAGAGCGGTGGCGGCGTCGGTGGGTAGTGGCGGCAGGCAGCCCGTCGGTGGGAGAGAGAGGGAGAGGGAGAGATTTGAGAGCTCTTTGGTGTTGGTGTGAATTAAAATCTGAGGTTGGGGTGGGTTTATATAGGCTTGGAGGTAAGAATTTATGGAAGGTTAGGATTGTTTCCGGGTTGACTTGGATTCCGAATTGGGACATGATTATGGACAAAATTAGATTTCTTGTTGCTAAAGTTTAGGTCTTTATCGAATTTGTAGGTGATTGGGATTGAATTTGATTGAAAAAGGAAACAAAATGATAGAGTTGGAGTTGGAGAGAGAGAAGTTCGGCCATGGAGAAAAAATAGGAAGAAGATTTTGGCCTAAAGACACTTCCCCCATAGGTTTAGGTAAAAGACAACTACGACCCCCTAGTTTAATTAAAAGACACTAAGTATTTTAAGTAAAAGACATAAAACCCCCAAGTTGTTAATAATAATAAAACTAACTTCTAAATAAAGAAACTAGCACCCAACACTTTATACTAATATCCTTTTAACACCCAATAATGTTATAAAATACCCGTATCTATAAAATGGGTATTTCATCCTTCCCTCCTTAAAGACAGCTTCGTCCTCGAAGCTTATACCAACTTCTCAACAACTACTAGGGTATGAGTCTCCACCATGGGGTATAAATACTAAATGCAAACCTAAGGTCATGTATGATATGCATTATACTATAAGGGGCACTAAATAACATATTAAAAACCGTAGGATTACAGATAGGGTCATGTATAACTGTTGAAGTTCTTCTCGCAATCCAGCTCACAAAATCTCTGCCAGAGACACTCGTGAAGAATATTAGATAAAGCATAAAATAACCAATATAAAATATGTTTCGGAATAGGGTCATGCATAAACTGTTGAAGTTCTTCTCCCAATCCAGCTCTCAAAATCTCTGCCAGAGACACTTGTTAAGAATATTAGATAAAGCATAAATTAAATAACCAATATAAAATGTTACAGGAGAGGGACTTGTTCTTCAGAACGCTTCCTTAAAGCTTATTTCTGCTCCCGGTGCTTTTTGTCAAGGATCGGACCGCCATTCAGGACGTCTTTTTTTACCGTACTGTGCAGGCGACGCACATACCTACCATACCCGAACATGAAAGAGCACAATGATTTAGACATTGGAGTGGAGAACATTGATTTCCTACAAATGGTAGTAAACATGCGGTCATCATGCTCCACGAAGTAGAGCCGTGATCACCAATTAATTTAAGATTTAGCCACCAATTATGGGGTTACTTACAACTAACTTGACCCTTTTCTCTTATTAGCCATTTTTAGATACGAGAGGTTATACACATCATTTTGTCATCCAACCATGGTTATTAAACCTGGGCCGAATAGGCTGGTCCAACAGGTGAACGGACCCAAAACAGTCCGGGCCCTGGTTTGCCTTAGCTAAAAATCCGGTCAAAACCAGGCAGGATTATAAGAAGCCCAGTGACCTGCTGTGGGTTTACTGGGCTTGACAGGTTTCTTAATACAAAAGTTACACTTTGATGTTGATGGGAGGTTTTGAACTCGTAACCTCTTGATTTAAAGTTCAGTCACTTGCTACTATATTGCTCCCTCTGTCCCATAATGTTAGTCATGTTTGGGGAATCCAACTATTTAAGGGGTCGTGTAACCATTACACTTCCACTAACTTCTTGCTCACTCATTTACTTGAATACCCCTACTTTCTCACTTTCCAGTGACGGCTTCATTATTTTTTAAGGCTAAGTTAAAGAAATCACAATATTGTAGGCCACAAAAAATTAAATGTACAATTTTTTTGGGACATCCCTATAAAGAAAGATGGACTAAAATTGTGGGACGGAGGGAGTACCACATAACATGTTAATCTTTTAGAATTTGAATATTCTACATCTAATAAATAGAATTGTTGTAATTATATTGTTTTACTTGCTTTTCCACTTATATTTTATGAACAAGACCATCAAGCACATATTTTAGGTAGTTATTAGATGTTTTTGAAATCATTATCTCATACAAACATAATATGATATCATATTTACTCTAACCCATAGAAGTACTTATTTAAACTTCTAGATGTCATGTAATTATGTAGTACTTCTCTTAATACTTTTTTTTCTAATATTATATAATATAATGTTGACATTATTTATCGATACGCCGGTGGACCAGTGATCCAGCAGTTGGACCAGTAACTCGGTGTCTTTGCCGGGTCAGCCACCTGTCCGGGTTTAAAAACCATGCATTTAACACACGAATGATTAAAAAGATTCAGAAATCTGAATAAGACCAAAAAAATTGACTGGTACCACCTCCTTCCGACCGATATCCAGAGAAATCTCAAGATTCCCTATAAAATAATATTTCATTTCAGCGGAAGACTTAGTGGCTTGCGGCTGAGTAGATTCTGGACAGTAATTCCTTCCCGATTGGTATCGCTTAAAGTGTTACCAATGTGCCAAGAAGCAGCTTAATTATACATATGATCATATCCTTCATGTTTTACTGATAATTTTTTCACCGGAAAAGAGGATATGGTGCCTCATACCCCCACATTTCAAACCTTAACTCCCACCCCTTTATTATATAGCGTGCTGTATCCCACTCGAAGTTCAAAATTTCATGGGGAATATGATGTAAAAGGAGAAAGTTATGTCATCCTATTTGATACTCCATCTGTCCCATTTAAATGGTCATCCTTTCCTAGAAGCTATGTTACACGGACTTGGGTGCGGGTATCGGATAGGATATGGATCCGGAGATCGGATTCGCAAACTTGCTTAAATCTAGGATACGTGGACTCGGCTAAAAAGTGTCCAACTTTCGGACGCGGGTGCGAGGATATGGTAGAAAATGATTGTTTCTAAATATATTATTAAAATGTCATACATGATGCAATTTGTTTAAGCAAGTTTAAGTGTATTTAACTGTAATATAGCTAAACCACAAGTACTATAATTTGTTTGGTGTATTTAAGGGCAAGGAATGCGACCAAGTCTTTGTCGAAACCACATGTCGCTTTAGTCAACGTGTCCGGTGAGATCCAGCCACACCCGCCGCACATCCCATACCCACACCAGTGTCATATCGTATCGACACGGGTACGGCGGCGATTTAGAAGAGTCCGGGTAACGTAGCCTAGAAGGAAAGTCTCAGAATAATTGTCCTACTTCTAAAAAGTTACAAACCTTTTCACTTCGCTTCCTTACATACGTTTTTTTTTTTTTTTTTTTTTTTTTTTTTTTTTTAATTTCTTACTTTTCCACGTCCCTAAAAGAAAGTAACATACATCACAAAAGGACAATTTAGTCAATTTATAAGTCAAAGCACCTCCTTAAAATTTGCGAAAAGTCCACCCATACTATAATTTTGGGACAGAGGGAGTATATAAATAGGGTAAAGAACAAGTATTATATAATTCTTTAGTCATTCCAATTTTAGGATTTAGCTTGAATACTAACTCTGTTGAGGTGATATTCTAAATGTAAACTTCCAATTTCTCCCCGTACTAAGTATGTATGTGATATAGATGCATTCGATAAGGTTCAATATTGTTACTATATGTGCCTGTATGCAGAATATGATAATCATTGTGTTTGGCTCTTCATTTTCTTACAGTTTTTCTTTCTTGCAGGTTACCTGTATAATTATCAGTCAAGGGAGTTCTATAATCTAACTTATGCACATGAGCAGCCAGAAGGTTCTGCACAAATTGGAGGTTTGATTAATTCTGATTTTTTGCTTCATGCTTGCCACTCTTTTTATTCAACTGTGAAGTGTAGTTGGTGGTTCTGAATTTCTGCAATCGGAACCGAAAGGCTATGTGTTAAACTCAATCAATTTAGAAAATAACAGTGGCAGCTGCCATATTATTAGCGCTTATACAATTTTGAGATGTATCAGTAGTAGGGTGGTTGCGGAGGTGGTAACTAGATATATCAATTTTAGAGCACATGATCAAAGGATGTTATGTGGAAGGAAGATAGTCAGGGCCGCCAAATCCTGATGCTTAACATGTTGCGTAATTGTAACTGCCAATTCTTAAAGCATATAGAAGGTCTAGGGGTAAGATTCATGAATAGGTAGCTGCTTAACTGCATTAGGTTACACCCCTTATCCTTTGTGAAGTCTAAGATAGAATGAGGAGACCTTATTTTGTGTCGGCAAGGGTATACTGGTAATGATTGAGTCATGGCCTTGAAGTTTGGATCTGAGAAGAAGTCTGTAAAAACAGCTAGAAGACCTACGACCGGACGTCTTAATTTTTCAGACTGAAAAGTGGGATTAACTTTTTCACAGTCCACTACATACATGGTTTTAACAACAAATTTCATTTCCTATATTAAACAAGACCTTGCAGGTCTCAAGTAGACATAACCTTTTCCATAGTTTGGACAAATCTTATGATTAGCTTTTTATGACTATTGGTTCGTCCGTGCCGCTATATGTACAGTCATACAACACTGAATGGTTTGATTTTTTTTATAATTGTTTAGGGCCTGATAGCTAAGCTTATGCACTCTTTTTGCAGACTATCTTGTTATTAAATGTGGTGTGCTTATGATGTCACTATTTGTTTTCTTCACGACTACGATGTCAGTTTCATTTACTCTTAGAGAGACGCAGACTCGGATGCTTAAGTTCACAGGTTAGTGTTGTTTAATATAGTAACTAGTTACGTACTTATTTGCACCTTATTTGCTAGTTAGTTTTGTTAACTCACCCCTAGATGGAAATTTCATGTAATCGTATTGAGTTATCCTATCATATCCTGGTGCAAATATCATATTTGGTCCTGGCCAATGAAAATAGATACTTCAATGTTTGCAGTGATACATCATGTACTTTGATGCTTTGTCTAGTTGTTAATTAAGTTTTATTCCTTTGTATCATGCTTGGGTGCCTCTTGAAGTGATCTTAAGTGGACATTGATGACTTGATCAGGGGCGGACGCAAGATTCTTCATCAAGGGGGGGGGGGGGGGGGGGACATAATTTATACTTGCAGAGTAAAAAGAAATTGACACGAAATTTTGGGCCTAAATCTACATATAGTGAGAGTTTTGGGCCTAAATTGTTATATAGTGAGAATTTTGGCCTAAATAATGAATATTTGTGTTTATCTTATGGGTACTTAAGTAGTTTCAACTTTCAACAGACACTGGAGTACTTTGTGCAATTTCAGGTGTGTGTGTGTGTGTGGGGGGGGGGGGGGGGGGGTGGGGGGCGTATATGAATTTTTTTGACAAAAAACTGAAAATTGTAGTAGAGGATAAATCCAGGGTGGCCATAGGCCCACCCCGGGTCAAGTGTGTGTCCGCCCTTGGACTTGATATTTAGAATTTGGTAAGACGACTCCACTAATGAAGAATGGAAGTGGTCTATTGGTAATGAGCTTGGTCACCTTACCGCTGTCATAAACGTTATTTGCTTCAGTGAGGGTGTATTGAAGTGGTTCTGATGTCCATGTGCTTTTGTGTGTCTCATTTTTGCTGTGGGTAGGGCTTTGTCTACTTATTACCCCTTTTGGCTTTTTGGTTTTCAATATTGGAATGTAGGAAACTGGTTGAGCTTACATGTAACAGGTGCTCTAGAGAGTCTTCAATATTTATTTAGAGTGTTGTCTACTTGTGTCTTTGGTTCTTTTAGAAGGTAGCCCGTTTACAATGATGTGTTTGCACTTTAGTTTCACGTGAAGTTATGCTTTCCTCTTCTTCCTTCGCAATCAATTTAATTGTCCATAATCACTGCAGTGCAGCTTCAACACCATGCTCGACATCGACTTCCAACATTCCAGCTTATCTTTGTGCACGTGATTGAATCACTCGTGTTTGTACCAGTATGTATCTATTTTTTCGTTTGATGTGTACAGTACATTTTCCTGATTATAGATGCCACATTATGTAAAATAACTTAAATTCACCTTGGTCCTACATCTAAGAAGCACGGAGAGGGATACGGGTGTCCGATACGATACGGGATCAGACACGGAATACGTCACTTTCTAAAAAATTGAGGATACGACACGGCAAGGATACGTCTATTATACACACACACACACCCTACTTAATGAATTACAATAAAAACATTGCTTTCATTTTCATCAAGGTCATAGCAGCACTATAATCTCTTAAGAACAAGATCAGAAGAAAAAATTCTCATTTGACAAAAGGCTGAACTTGAAAGTTAAGAATGCCTCTCAACTGGTAAGGAGATGGGGTGAGAGATACCCCCAGTTCACCAGAAGGACGGAGAAAGGAGAGGGGGAGAGAGACACCCCAGTGCAGGAGGAGGGGAGAGAAAGATAGAGACCACTTGTTCGTAGTTGCTGCCGTGTCCCTTTGGTTGCAGAGAGTTTGCTGTGTCCTTTGGATTCGAGAGAGTTTGACAGAATTGAATAGGTGAATTTTGTGCTTGAAAAGAAACCCACATCCTTTTTATACCACATCAACTAATTAACTGCATATTAGACATTAATTTTTAAGTTCTTTCAATCAACCCTTCAAATCTTTTACCAAAGACACCCACATAAATTTTTAAAAATTACAATACAGCCGTGTCCCATCCATGTCCGGCCATTGTAAAAAGACAGGAGTACCCTGACACGCCAGGTGGCGTGTCCGACACATATTTAGCAGTATCCTATCCGTTTCCACGGGTTACGGCTCCATTTTTGAAGTATCCGTGCTTCCTAGTCCTACATCTTCTTTGGCAAGCATTTCCTTTTATGTACTTTTTTTGTGTTTTAAGGGAAGCAGCAGCCGTCATTAACTTTTTCCTTAATGTCATCTTGCTAAAAGCGGTCAACAGCCCCATGACCTGTACACTAAACTGAGTGCGTCATTTGCACTAAATGAATGAAAATTTTGTGCCTCACTTTCTCATTGGACCTGCTTTCTAACCAGGCATTCCTCTTTTGACCCATCATCTTATTTGCGCAACTTTAGTTGCGCAACTTTAGTTGCCTAAAATGTCCCACAATATTTTCTCTCCTTCACTTGGCTATTCAAGCATTATTTGTATGTAAAGGTTCCTCGTTATTTTATTAACAGAACTGTTTACATCTTGTTTCTGCAGATTATGATTGGTATCCTTTTCTTTTTGTTCGAGTTTTATGATGACCAGCTGCTTGCCTTCATGGTCTTAATTCTCGTCTGGTTGTGCGAGCTATTTACTCTCATCAGGTCTGTGCCTTCTTATCCCTTGTTTTTTTTGTGTGTTTTTTTTTTTTTTTTTTTTTTTTTTTTTTTTTTTTTTTTTTTATGAAAGTCACTGCATCAAGCTGTGCAAAGGCGATTGTTTCAAACACTGCCAGAATTTCCCAAAATCTATGCAGTCTGTTTATCCATTTCTATCTGAAGCGGTTATCAATTGTTAGATGGATTATCTTTCGGGGTTCTGTTACAGGAAAAATAAGGTCACATAATCCTGTATATGGACATATTTATAGTTATCTGATTTTGATTCGTATTGTTTATGGGTCAACAATGTAGGTGTCAAGAAAATGCTTTGTGTGCCCCTTCTATGTATTTAGTTTGACTTTAAAGGATCTCTTTAACATATCCTTGTACGGAAAATTGAATTTGGAGCAGGCTATCAAAGTATCAATGGAAAACAAAGGGGTATAAATTATAATTTGATTTTTTTCTAACCAAAAATATTCTGTAAAGGCAAAACCTTAAAATAGGCAGTTAAGAATCTTACTGAGTACTTAATTCATATCCTTCTTATATTTTGCTTCATCTGCAGTGTCCGGACACCGATATCCATGAAGTTCTTTCCTCGGTTCTTCTTGCTCTACTTCCTGGTGTTCCACATCTATTTCTTCTCTTATACTTATGGTATGGTTCTATCACCAATCTTAAATTTGTGCAGAATGTTAATTGACGTCCTTTTTCAGTTAACAAGTGTTTCAACAACTGTCAGGTTTTTCATATTTGGCTCTCTCCACCACTGCAGCATTTATGCAACACCTCATTCTGTACTTTTGGAACCGATTTGAGGTAAAATTATTTTTTCATGAAAATCCGTGGCTTCAATGTTTTGCGATTTATTTTTATGCATCTCATCTGCTTTATGCAAACCAGGATATTACTTATCTGCTAATGTATCTCATACTTCCGTAACTGCCACACGTACATGTTTCTAATCAGGACATATTTATAGCTATCTGCTTTCATGAAAAAATAAGGTCACACTTGAATACCCCTTTTATATGGACATATTATAGTTATCTGCTAATGTATCTATTCTAGTTCATGGTGGTTTGTCTTACCCTTTAAGTTGTTTGAGTGTGTGATGGCTGTCATTTGTCCAAGTCTGGATGGGTCCTGAATCGAACAGGCTACAGCAGAACCAACCCCAACCAGCAAGAACGTAGTGATAACAAACCCATCCGACGGACCGAAAACCAATTCCTTGACCTGGCAGCTATGTTGCACAGCGTTGCCATTTAAAAAAGAGAACATAAAAAGGATGAAGGAGAAGAAGAGAATGAACGGAGGAAGGAGATCCAAAATAAAACCAAAATCGGTTGAACACAAGAACAAATTGAACCCCAAATAGAATCTCAACTGAACCAACAATTGAGAACTACTTCTGCAATATTCTAACCAAATCTTTACTGGAATCAATTCAAATTTCACAAGTATGAAATCGGAACAGATCAAGAACCAAAATCAAAACCCAGAAATTGAACAAAATCAAACCCCAACAAATTTCTAATTAAATTCAGAAGAGAGAAAGGAAGGGACGGAGACAGCCTGTGTGCAGAAATCGAACTGTCATGGTCCTGGTGGGGGTCGACTTAACGAGCAACGATGACGGCCCTGGCGACCACCGTCACCCAAGCTACGTTACATGGACTCGGGTGTGGGGTCATATCCGGTGAGTATCGGTGTCGGATCTGCCTATTTGTCAAAATATAGGATTTCGGGAACTCGGCGAATAAGTATCCAAAATGTGGCCATGTGTGCGGGGATACAACATATTTATGCCTATTATTTATATTTTTTACAGATGAAGAATGCTTTCAACTAAAGAAATGAGATATAGTATGATTCCATTGCATAATAAGTTTCTTGTTTGGGCTATAAGGAGCATTTTGAAATGAAACTACTGTGCGAGGAAATTTCTTTAAAATAACATATGTTAAAGGGTCTCATTGAAAATTTCAAGGACCAAATTGAAACATACCACTCTGTCTCTACTCTTTCTACCAATTGCGGCTGGGCGTGGGTTTTAAGAGTAGAGCAGAATGACCAAAATGCCCCTACTGCACTGTGAGAATAACATATGTGCCCCCACTCTCTCCTGACTGTAGGCTACCACCACCACCACCACCACCACACCACGCCGACCACGCCGCCACCGACATCAACTAGCACCAACAACTTCACAGCAACATACCAATTTATTCAGATCACCACCAACAAATCAAAAAAAATATATATATTCAGATCTAAAATCAATTTTTTTATAACAGATCCAATTTATTAACAGATCCAAATCATGAGTAAGGAGAAAAGGGAGGAGGACAAGAAGAAGATGGCGGAGAAAGGAAGAAGAAAACAGAAGAGGAGGAGAAAGCAGAAGAACGGAAGACGAACAGATCGGAGCATCCCCTGCCATCAGGGTCTCAACCGCCCTTGCCATCGTCGCCGTGCTCCACCTTCGACCGCCATGAAGCAGATCGGAGCATGCCCTGCCGCGTCGCCGTTCAAGGACACTTCCTCGGTCTCTTCGTCACCGACGAACCCTGCGGTTTCGAAGACGTGACATCTTCTGGTTTATTCTCCGGTGACTGTTCGGAGGAGATTTCGAAGGAAGACGACGGTGTCTGGTTCGGGTTTTGTGGCGGAGGCGACGGCGCCGAGGGGGAGAAGATGGGTTTCTCCGTGTCTCTCTCTCTCTCTATTTCATTGTGTGGTTGAAAGTTTATTAGGTGAGGATAAGGTTGTGGTTAATGGAGTGAATGGGTAAGAGTTGGGTTGGGGGGAAAGTAGGTAGGTTATTATTGTCATTTGAGTTTGTTTAAGGTTGCCAAAAAAAGGAAATGGGTAGTAAGAGTGGGGGGTGGGGGGGGGGGGGGGGGGGGGCAAAAAAAAAGGAAATGGGTAGAAAGAGTAGAGAAGGAGTGGTATGTTATACTTAACGGTATTGTGCACAACTAAAGATCTGATGCTTTTTGGGCCTCTTTCATTAAGTATTATATTGGGCCATCTAATATATTTTGCACCTACAACTAAGCCCAACCCAAGTTGGGCTTAGTTTACTCACTACCAAGACCATAAGTGAACCTTAGTTTATTTGGTCCCTGACATCAGAACGACCCGAAAAGATCGACTGAGTCTACAAAAAGAATGGAGTTTGGTGGTTCAAGAGGGAGGAGAGATCACGAGAGAAGACGTGTTAGAAGTGACGGCATCTCTGAGCTGCGTCTAAGACGAACCAGCCATGTCGATACGGATTCCATACCAGCACCCGGATCATATCGACACGGTAATTAACCGGAATTGATGAGTCCAGGTAACGTAGCACGCAATTCGAACCCCATCCTCGTTCCTCAATTCACCCGTCACGGGTACCCAAGTCAAATGCCGGTGAATCTATTGCTACCTTCATCGAACCCAACCTGTCGAGGATCTCTTCTCTTAGAGAGCGATGAATCTTTTTTTTATGCCTTCTTATCCTTTGATAGTCTCTTAGGCTTCAAAACTGCAAAGAGGAAGAGAGAAGCCAAATGTAGATTAGGCGAGAGAGAGTGAGGAGCTAGAGAGAGACTGAGTTTAGTCTTTTTAGCTGCACATAACAGAAAATTACCCCTTGCGCACATAAACAAAACCTCAGGGAAGCTTTTTCAACATTTGAAACCCCAAGGGGGCTTCGGCACAAACCCCTACCACAGGGGTAAAATGCGATTAACCCTAAAAGAAGTAAAAATAAAAATCGCATAGGGAAACTTGTCTCTCTTTTAGGGAGAGGTTTGAGATACACACCATCAAGGAAAAATAAACTCTTAGTGGTTTTTTAATATTTTTTTTAGAACTCATGAGTTGAACAGCTAATTTCCACTAGCTATAGCCATAGCCATATCCACACCAATTTACTTTCTGTAGTGACTTGGAAGCTAGTGCATTAGAAAACCATGGTCAATTCTTGGTTATGCGTTGTATTTATTTTTTTTGTGTCAGGTGGTCATCTACATTAGAGTAACTAAGTGCACATGGGACATTATCCCGTTCCTCCAAAACCGGCATGTTTCCTCAAAACCGACATGTTTCCGTCTCCATTTCGGTGCAACAGAGCCAGTCAGTGATCCCAAGGCATCCAAGCAGCAGCAAAGTTTTTTCCCCTCAAGTATTCAATAATTTCAATTGGGATATCAATGTATGACAAATGGGTAACATGGAGAATGAAAGATTGAAACGATACATCTTGAACATCCAACCAACTTTATCTAGGTCGATGAGCCAATAAGGTAGCAAGAGATTATAAATCCGAAAATGTGATAGAGTAGATCCTCGCGAAAACGTGAGTGGAGGTGGCATTGCCCGAAAAGATAGTTATTAGCCAGTGGGTCCCTCGTAGCCCACAAGAAGGTTACTGGATAAACGAGAGTACTGAAAAGAGACGAACAACTACCATTTCCCTGTCTTGTTGGACGAGCGAAAATTGTGGAGAGGCCTTTTTCATAGGCAAACATTGGTGCCTTTCCCAGGGACTAGGGACCGCCATCTGGTCCGAATTCCAAAGCCTTACCTTAGTGGTTTAGTGCAATCTGAAGCTCTTGGACGACCAATAAAAGAAAGCAGCTGAAGCCCAGATGCAGAGTAGCCAGGTTAAGAGCTTCTGTAGACTCCGAGCTCAAAAAAGTCCGTTCTTACTAGTAGGCATAGACTAAGGCCTCCTTTCCTTAGACCTCCCTATTCCCAGCACATGGGAATGGTTCATGACCAACCGAATGGTTCATGACCAACCGAGTAACTGTAATTGCGAATTTCTTCCCCTCCTTCTCATTCAGTATTCACCATATTAAATAGTAATTACAAACACCCTAATTACACTACTAATCCTCTACTAAGTACGGATCTACAAAACCGTCCTAAGACTATTACTCTCCCGCAGTCGAAACTGTAGGCTCGCCAACACTGAGACTGGAACGAAAGCGCTGGAACAAGGGCCGAGGGAGACCCTTGGTGAAGATGTCGGCGTACTGATAATCAGCAGGAATGTGCAACACGCGAAGCTGACCCAAACAAACCTGCTCACGAACGAAGTGTAGATCAATCTCAACATGTTTAGTGCGCTGATGCTGAACAGAATTACCAGAGAGATAGACAGCACTCACATTGTCGCAATACACCACAGTGGCCCGGGGAGGGGTGACACGAATCTGAAGTAATAAATTCCGGACCCAGCAGAGTTCGGAGACGGCGTTAGCAACACCACGATACTCAGCCTCAACACTAGAGCGAGAGACCGTTGCCTGACGCTTGGACGACCAACTGAGAAGATTGTCTCCGTAGAAGACACAGTAACCGGAAGTGAAGCGGCGGGTGTCGGGGCAACCAGCCCAATCAGCGTCAGTGTAGGCGGTGAGGGAATCGGCAGCGGAGGCAGAGAGCCGTAGGCCATACTCTAAGTGTTCCACTGATGTAGCGTAAGATAAGCTTCAGGGCATGAAAGTGCGGCTCACGTGGGTCATGCATGAAGAGACACACCTGCTGGACCGCATACTGGATGTCTGGTCGAGTGACGTGAGATACTGCAGGGCCCCAGCAAGGCTGCGGTATAGCGTAGGATCAGCAACCGGTGGGCCAGAGGTAGCTGTGAGTTTACCACCTACCTCAACAGGAGTGGCAGTAGACTTACAGGTCGACATAGAGGCACGACGAAGAATGTCGGTCGCGTACTGGTGCTGAGACATGAACAAGCCGGACGAATCACGGGTGACAGCAATGCCCAGAAAGTGATGCAGATGGCCCAGATCAGTCATAGCAAACTCGCTAGAGAGCTGGGAGACAATCTGATCCAAAACTATCGGAGATGACCCAGTGATAACGATATCATCCACATAGAGCAGGAGGTAGACGATGTCCGAGCCGCGAGTGTAGACAAATAGTGACTCATCACACGAGCAACCAGAAAAACCGATAGTCTGCGTGAGGACTGTAGCAAATCGCTGAAACCAAGCACGGGGAGCCTGCTTCAGACCATATAAGGATTTGCGCAACCGGCAAACAAAGTCAGGACGGCGCGTGTCGCGGTAGCCAGGGGGCTGATGCATGTAAACCGTCTCAGAGAGATCACCATGAAGAAAAGCGTTCTTGACATCCAGCTGACGGATAGGCCAAGAGCGTGTGACAGCATTACTGAGAACTGTACGGATAGTAGTCGGTTTGACAACCGAGCTGAAAGTCTCATCACAATCTATCCCAACCATCTGGGACTTCCCGTTAGCTACCAATCGCGCCTTATAGCGCTGCAGACTACCATCAGCACGGAACTTGTGTCGAAACAGCCACATAGCTCGTAGAACATTTGCCCCTGCCGGGCGAGGAACCAGATCCCAAGTGTGGTTCGTAACCATAGCCCCAAACTCGTCATCCATGGCCGCTTTCCAATGAGGATCCGACAAGGCGAGGATGTGGGATTTTGGGACGGGCGAGATGGAGTCAGGTGTCTGAGCAGCTAAGGTGAGACGGGTGACTGGTTTGACGATGCCATGCATGGATCTGGTGGTCATCTGGGGAGACGGAGGAGGAGGAGGAGGAGGAGGAGTAGGAGCAATGTTGTCAGGATCGCGATCCTGATCGTGGGATCTTACGATCCTACGATCCAGAAGGGGACCTCCGATTCGGATCATGTGAAAAATCGTTTTCTGGTGGGATCATGTAGGATCACGAGCAAAATCGTAGGATCGGATAGAATCTTACGATCCCACCGATCCTGACGATCCCACCCTTTTTTCCTTTTGAGCCGTTCTGTTGGGTCCGCTAATTGGAAAAAATAAATTTTTGGGCTTGGCCCAGTTGTTTATACTAATAATAATTGACCCAAAAGGCAAAAAAAAAAACAAAACTTACCCTAGGTCAAATATTTCTCAATCTGGATAAGATTTGTTGTTACTTGCGGCTGAGAAGAAGTGAGCAGAAAAGGGAACGACGAAGAAGCAGAGGCGTCAGGCGACTACGACGACTGCGCTGCCACCATCGCCGGCCTCCAGCAAGGTCGCCGGACTCCAGCAAGGCAGCCACCATATGCTTTATGTTATGAATTTATGATGAGATTAATTATGGTGATGATGTGTCCATGGTATATTATGTCTTAAGCTTGTATATTGACATTTTCATAACATTAAAACTTGAGAATAAGTAGTATGAGTAGTCACAATATTAATAATAATATATATATATATATATATATATATATATATATATATACACATATACAGTTTTGGTAGGATCTTACAATCCGATCCGATCGTACGATCCTCGATCCTCTGGGGCACTCTCCGATCGTACCTAGGATCACGATCCTGAAAACCTTGAGTAGGAGTGGCCACTGGGCTCGGTGTGGGTGACTCAGGGGGGTCAGGCAACGCAGACACAGAGGGTATAGTAGGGGGACGAGTGGACATAGACCGACGTACGTAGTGCTGAGGAAAAGGTTCCACGAGAGTCCTAGACGTGGGAAGCTGCGTGGGTGCCCGAGTAGTGGTGGGTGGTGTGGGTGCCCTAGGAGCGGGGTTATGAGCACGATGAGTGAAGAGGGGAGATGGAAGACTATCATCGGGATCAGACGTCCTGTGAACAGAGGGAGACACAGACCCAGGAATGGAGAAAGGAAAGACCGTCTCATCGAAAGTGACGTGACGGGAAGTGTGAACCCGACCAGTACTCAAATCAAGACACCGGTATCCACGATGATTAAGAGGGTAGCCCAAAAACACACAGCGGACAGAGCGTGGGGCAAGCTTGTGGGGTGAGGTGGCAGAGAGGTTCGGGTAGCACAGGCATCAGAACGTGCAGAGATGCTCATAGGAGGGTGAGCGATGGTAGAGGGCAACAGTAGGAATATTGTTGTTAAGGACCGTGGTGGGAAGGATGTTATGGAGGTAGACCGCATTCAGAAGAGACTCAACCCAGAAAGAAGCTGGAAGAGAGGCCTGGGCTAGGAGGGCACGACTGATGTCATTGATTCGGCGAATCATGCGTTCAGCTTTGCCATTTTGAGATGACGTCTGAGGACACGCAAACCGAAAAACAAGTCCATGAGTAATGGCGTGAGAGAGAAAAGCGCCATTGTCGAATTCTCCACCGAGGTCACATTGAATGCTTTTGATGTGGCGCTCAAACTGAGTTTGAACGAATGTAGTAAATTGTTTAAATTTTGATAGCGCTTCGCTTTTCTGTTTAAGGGGGAAAACCCATAGAAAATGGGTGGAGTCATCTAGTAGTAGAAGGTAGTATTTGTAGTGCGATTTGCTTAAGACCGGAGATGTCCACAAATCACTGTGAATAATGTCAAATGGACTAGAAGTAGAAGAAGTAGACGGTGAAAAAGGCAAACGCACATGTTTACTAATTTGACAAGCATGACAAAGAGTTTCGAAATTATTCCTACTACAAGAAATGAAATGACTTCTACGAAGAGAATCTAAAACTAGGCGCCCGGGATGACCAAGGCGGTTGTGCCAAACTGGAGTAGGAAGAGCAGCAAAAGAGACAGTTGACGAAGGTGGTGGGGCAGGCTGGAATGGATAGAGATCACCCGAACTGTTGCTCCTCTGTAAGAGAGCTCCCGAACGGAGATCCTTCACAGAGAAACCGAAAGGGTCAAACTCAACGGAAACATTATTGTCAGTAGTGAATTGACGAACTGAAACTAGGTTTTTGATAACGTTTGGGGTGAGTAAGACATTTCTAAGGTGAAGGAAACGGGAGTTGGTGGTAAGGGTGTGATTGTCGGATCCTCTCACTGGAATGCTAGAGCCATTTCCCACAAGTATGTTAGGAGAAGGACAAGATGACGAGAGAGAGGAGAGTATACCTGACTGCGGAGTGAGATGAGCAGATGCGCCGGAGTCGAGATACCAAGTCTGATCCGGAACATAACGTGTCATGCCAGCAAGTTCCGAACTCATAGCAGTAACAGAGGGAGACGAACCCGTAGTGGCAGCAAGAACCTGTGAACGCTGAGAAGGTCCTGGACCAAGAATACCGGACGTAACTGTAGGCTGAGAGGGGCCTGACTGTGTCCAAACATGTGTCGGGGGATAGGGGCCCGTTGGAGCAGTCGAGGATGACGCAGCAGGGCACCACACCCAGCTGCCCTGAGGAGAGGGAGGTGGTGCGGGATGTTGCTGCTGTTGAGAGCGGCCTCGATCTTTTCGGCCAAACTGACGACCATTACCGTTGCCCGATTTACCATGTAACTGCTGGGTTGGTGCCCGAGGAGGAGCAGTTTTCTCACCAGTCATTATGAAATAGACAATCGGGACAAAATGGACGAAGTGTAGAAGACACCGTGCAGAAAATCAAAAATCACACCGCGCCAACCCACATTCGTCGACACTAAGATACGTCGAAAATATTTCGAAACCAAGTACTTGCAATTGGAGCACTTGAAAGTAGCTAATTGCAAGAAACTCAATTAGACCCACAAAGCACTCTCTGAGTTCAACACCAAGAGAAATCAAACCAAATGAAGCCACGTACTCTCATGATTCAAACACTGGTTGTATTTGAGAAGCTAAATAACCTACACCTTGCTTTTAATCAACTGCTTTGATCAAACCCAAAATCAGTTGTCGGTTCGGCAATCAGAGACCAGGGAGCAACCCAAATAAGAGACTGAGTATTTGTGAGTAGAGAAACGCGAACAAAGGTAGAGACGACTATCACGCCGAAGAGCTGCGCTAGAGCAGAGCAGAGCAGCGACAAAGAGTGCAGCAGAGAGATCGATCGGGAGATAGATCGATCGGGATATGTCGCGACTATTGGTGCGCTGAAGAGGACGGCAACGCAGAGTTAATCGACAAATACTCAGTCTCCCGATCGACAGTGGGAGAGGTAATAGTCTTAGGACGGTTTTGTAGAGTTAATCGACAGTGGGAGAGGGGTTTGCGAGCAACTGACTGTGAGGCAGGCAGGGGTGGCTCTGGACTTTCCGGCGAAGAAGACGAAGATGCCTGGAAGGAAGCCGCTCGTACGACGTGGTAAGAGTTAGGGCTCTGATACCATGTAATTGCGAATTTCTTCCCCTCCTTCTCATTCAGTATTCACCATATTAAATAGTAATTACAAACACCCTAATTACACTACTACTCCTCTACTAAGTACGGATCTACAAAACCGTCCCTAGACTATTAGTAACCTCATACATAGGCGTAACACAATAACTCAACGAAGGCAATGCAGGTTATTCAAACATGTACCCCCTCATATTACATAAACTGAATTACATGCATGGTCGTTAGGGTGTACTAGGCGAGTCATTGACCTTAAAAAATTACACACAAGGCTATCACGAGTGCAAAACACTGTATAACATATGTATTGTGAGGAATTGAACAAGTAACAAGGAAGCAAAGAATTTAAAATGAACAACACCAAGATATACATGGTCAAATCACCTATTTCCACGAAGGGCTGTATATGATTTATAATTCTTCTTTACAAGAAATGAAGAAGAGGATTTTAAGACCTCTCTCACCTAAACAATCTCAAACTCTACAAGAAATAGAGAACAAAAGTTACAAAACAACTAAAGAGAGAAGGGGATTTTAAGACCTCTCTCACCTAAACAATCTCAAACTCTACAAGAAATAGAGAACAAAAGTTACAAAACAACTAAAGAGAGAAGGTTGAACTTTGGATGATTTGTTGAGTTGAGAAACTACCTATTTATATTCAAGCTCCAACCACTAGCTGCACAAGCATTAATTATGGTGGCATAAAGTCACAATAATCTGCCCTTAAAAGTCTCTTTAAGTTGCTCTATAGATCTGCAAAATCTGCAGCCCTCAATGTAGTAAATACTTCCTCGACATGGCTCTGTCCAAGAACTTGCAGGTTGCTGGCTAGAAATTCTCTCGTTGACGCTAAAGCGGATATTGAAATTGAATGCACGACAATTTCCTAACATACTCCAGCTTGGCTTGTATTGCTGATGGCCATTGAGCCAGTAGGAACCTGATGTTTGCCCTTATGGATACCATAAGGTTTGGGATCCCCTTCACACCGCTTAGGGTGCATTATGCTCCAATGACGAAGAACTTCGATGAGCATAACTCGAACTTCATTGTAGTAACAAACTTAACATTTTTTTTGATAAGTAAAGATTATATTATAAACAGAACGGCAAGAGTACAAGATTGATCAACTCAATTGTTGATCATATCTTACAAGTCAGAGAGGGGAGAAGTTGAAGTTGAGAAATTCCCTTCACACCAGAAATGGAAAGTATATAGAAATTTAGACCTCAATTGGTGCATAGACATATACTTCTCCTCGAAAATTCGATGATTGCGCTCCCGCCAAATTTGCCAAATAATACACAAAGGTGCAATTCGCCAGATCTTTTTCCGAGTTGAGCCTTGACAACCATGCAACCAGCATTCTAACTGTGTCTTGATATCTATCGGTTGTACCCACTGGATCCCGAACACGGCCCAAATAATTTCCCAAAGACTCCTTGCAGCTGGGCAATGTAGGAAGAGGTGAGACACTGTATCCTCGTCACCGTAACACATCACACACCTATTTGCAAGCTGGAATCCTCTCTTCTTCAGATTATCAATGGTGAGAATAGAATTTCTAACTGCCGTCCAAGCAAAAAATCCCACTTTTAAGGGAGCACCAGACTTCCACACCATTCGATGAGGAAAGTTGACGTGAAAACCATTCAAAACGGTGTAAAACCCTGCCACGGTAAACTTCTCTTTGGCTCCTAACCAACAGAGTTTGTCATCTTTGCCAATATGCACATTGACGGAATACAATCCTGCCATAAACTGATGCAAAACTTCAACTTCCCAATCATGTACATTCCGTATAAACAATGGCTCCCATACCACTTTGCCATTAGTAATGTTGAGAAAATCGATCACCTTGGCATCTTTGCTAATTGATAACAAATATAAGTTGGGGTATGCATCAGATAGAGGCACTTCTCCGCACCAAATATCATGCCAAAAACTTATTCGAGATCCATTACCTAATAAACTTCAGATAGAAGACATTCCACTGCTGCCTAATAAACTTCCATAACCCTACCCCATACGGTGCTCTTCCTACCTTAGTCATCCAACCTCCCTGCATAAGCTCGAATTTGGCCACCACAACTCTTCGCCAAAGGCAATTTTCTTCACAAAGGAAGCGCCACAACCATTTTCCTAATAAAGCACGGTTAAATAATCTCAAGTTGTGAATACCAGCTCCACCATTTTTAATTGGTTGACAAACCTCTTTCCAAGCTACGAGATGCATCTTCTTTTCTCCCTCCATACCATCCCACAAAAAGTCTCTTTGCAATTTGTCAATTCTCTTCTCTACTGACACCGGCACTGGAAATAATGAGAGGAAGTAGGTAGGCATGGATGATAGTGTGCTCCGAATTAAAGTCAACTTCCCCCCTTTAGATAGATATTGCTTCTTCCATGGTGCTAAACGCTTCTCCATTCTTTCAATCACAGAATCCCAAATCGCAACTGACTTAAACGAAGCCCCTAGCGGCATTCCAAGATACTTCACTGGTAAAGAACCAATTTGGAACCCCATTTCCCTTCCAAGCTGCTCCAAGCTCGGAACACTTCCAACTGGAATCAACTCACTTTTAGAAATGTTAACCCTCAGCCCAGAAATGGCTTCAAACGTCATTAAAGCACATTGTATCCACTGCAATTGTTCTTGATGAGCATCACAAAAAAGCAACGTATCATCAGCAAATAACAAATGTGAAATTTGAAGTGACTCACCCTCTCTTTCCGTCACCCGGAAGCCACGAATCAAATTATCATCAACCATCTTCTTTATCATCCTTCCAAGCGTTTCCATTACTAAAATGAACAACAATGGCGAGATAGGATCCCCTTGCCTTAGCCCCCTTGATGTTGAGAAAAATCCCGTTGGTGCACCATTAACAAGTACCGAAAATTTAACGGTAGATATACAAAATTTGATCCAAGAACACCATTTATTACCAAAGCCCATCCGTCGAAGCAAATACAACAAAAACTTCCAGTTAACATTGTCATAAGCTTTATGGATGTCTAACTTACAAATAATACCTGGGTTGTTTTGCTTTAGCCGAGAATCAACCAGCTCATTAGCCACAAGGACTGCGTCCAAAATTTGTCTGCCTCCAACAAAAGCATTTTGCTCTGGTCCAACCACCTTGCCTATAACCTGTTTGAGTCGCAAAGCCAACACTTTAGAAAGCAGTTTATAAACACTTCCAACTAGACGATGGGGCGAAAGTCACTCAAAAGGATGCTCCAGGCTTTTTAGGAATCAACGCAATAAAAGAAGCATTAAAACTCCTCTGGAAAGTCATGCTCTCATGGAAGTGCTGAAAAACTGACATAACATCGTCTTTAATACAGCTCCAAGCAAACTTATAGAAAGCCATGGAAAAACCGTCTGGCCCTGGTGCTTTATCCCCGTCACATGTTTGCAATGCTTCCCACACCTCTTCTTCCGAGAAAGGAGCCCCCAACCCTTCATTGTCGCTGCTCGAAATCTCATCTAGTAACAATGCATCCGGTAACGGCCTGCTCTCATAATGTTCTTCATACAGCTTTGTATAAAAATTTACTATCTCAGCACCTATTTGTCGTTGATCAGTAATGACATCTCCGTCTACCTCTAACTGTGAAATAGAGTTGTAGCGCCTATGAGCATTCGCCATCCTGTGAAAAAATCTTGTATTATTGTCTCCTTCTTTCAACCACAAGGATCGCGACTTTTGTCGCCAACAAATTTCCTCCATCATGACCACATTGCCAAATTTCGCTTTTGCTTCTTCTCGCTTCAGAAAAGACTCCTCATCCATATCGCCTGAACTTTCGAGACCATCAACTAAGTGGATGGTTTTCAGAAAATCATCCTTATGAGCCTTTAAATCTCGAAATTCCTCTTTATTCCACTTTTTCAAATCCATCTTTAGAAGTTGTAACTTCTTAGATAGAACATAACCAGCATCGCCAGAAATAGTGTACCCCTGCCACCAATTAGTAACCTTATCCAGGAACCCTTCAGACTTAAGCCACATATTCTCAAAACGAAACGGACGCTTCACTTCCAACTCTCCTCCACAGTTTAGTAGGACCGGTGCATGATCTGATACGGGGCGTGGCATTGTGCGTTGAACAACGGACTGAATGTGTTCTTCCCAATCTGCACTTATAAGAAACCTATCAAGACGTGATGCTTCAGAACGTTGTTGGCCCTTGGTCCACGTAAAGTCAGCCCCCACCAAAGGCAAATCAATCAGGTTGTGGTCTGAAACAAAATCAGTAAAATCTTGCATTTCGCGATTAGTATGCACACTACCTCTTCTTTCATGCGGATATCGAACACAGTTAAAATCTCCACCGATGCACCATGGCATATTCCATAACCCTTTTACTGCAGCTAGCTCTTCCCACATTCTCTGTTTCTCCTCTCCTCGAAGAGGTCCATAAACACCCGAAAAAATCCAATTGAAATCATCACATACAGATTTAAAATGGCAAGAAACTGAATAATTGCCTATTAGAGTATGTATCTTCTCAACTACACGGCTGTCCCACATAATAATTATGCCTCCCAAAGCTCCTGTTGCATCCAGTACCTCCCACTTTATAAACCTTGAACCCCACAAGCTCCTTAGGATTTCTGCTCTAGCGTTTGAGATTTTGGACTCCTGCAAACAAAGAACTTCAACTTGCCATTCCTTAATACAAGATTTTATCACAGCTCGTTTATCAGGATCATTCAAGCCCCTCACATTCCAAGTTAAAATTTTTAACTTCATGAAGAAACATCTGAAATAGATAAAACCCCATTTTTCTCAGTACATTGCCCTTTATCAAAAATCATGTCTGACTCCAGCCTTTTCAACTCGCGTTCTGTTCTGGACACTCCAACTGCTGGTCTTGTTCGCCACTGATTCTTTCCTTGCTCAACCCACCTTGTTTCAATTTCTTCGAGTAATTTCAAAGCTTCATTTTCAAAGCCTTGAAACGACAGCCCCATCACATTCTGCAAACCTTTCATTTTCCGTCTCACCCATCCTGACCATGCACTTTGATGATTTGCTCTATACTTCTCGTACTGTCCTTCTGAGGAAATACTCGCAAGCGGCAACGGGTTCTTGATCCGTCCAACATTTATACTGCCAATGACACTACTGTCATCATAGTCAGGCAACATACATCCTTCCTTTAACCCATCATAATCCTGAGAAGTCTCAGATTCAGCCAGAAAACTATCTGCACCACCATTAAAGCAACCACGAGTGCCATCATCATGCTGACTATACCATGGAATTAAAGCCATTGTTTCTTCGTTCCTTGTTATTCTTACATCTTTCTTGCGCCTCTGATACACAGCTGTTGGTGCTTTCAACTCTTCACGAACAGTAGAAACCCCACTCTTTTTTCCTTCCAGACTTGAATCTGTTTTCTGGCCCAAGACCAAAACATCTTCTTCAATCACTAGTGGGCTGAAAGTGTTGGACAACACAATAGAGTTGGGCTTTGGATTCTCTCGAGGCCCATTGGGTCCCAGTATTTTTGGAACCCATAATTTCACTGGAATCTTGTCATTTGAATTCAAACGCCTTCCATAACTCTTTCCAATCTGATGAGCAGTGGGAGTAATGGAATTGTTATTTCCTAAACTACTCCCCCCAATAACTGTTTGACCAGACTCCAAAAATTCATCCCTAAAATTTCTGCCATTATTCAATCCTTGAGAATCAGAAATCAAACTTACTTCGCTGGCACTAATCAATTCCTGAGAATCAGGAATCAACAATTGATTGCTGGAATTTGAATTTTGATTGCTCAAATTTCTGCAACCCCCAGTCAGACCCTGAGATTCAGGGATCATTTCTTGATCCCTACATTTATTGCGACTGTTACTAAAAATGATGGTTCTTTCCTCGGCATTACAAGCACCACGCTCTTCAGCAACTATCTTCTCCGGCGACTCCACTTTCCTCGTCTCCGGTGACTGAATCCATACAACTTTAGGCTGAGATTCAACCCAAATGTGAACAACATACCTCATTGCGCCAAATTGCAACTGGAGCTTTTGCGGAATTGCCTCCCCGTCGCCTTTAATTTTTAATCTCACCCAGCGAAAATGGTCACGATTATCCATATTAGTCTCTGCTTCAATTAATCCGCCACAGTGATCTCCAATCTGACGAAAAATTACACTATCCCATAAGAATAAGGGTAGTCCAACAATTCGAATCCAGGTGGCCATCGGCCAATGATATTCCCTGTGACACCCAGTTAAAGGAGTCCACCAGTCTAAAGATAATTCTGAACCTTCAATAATCCATCTTGAACGCATCACCCTTGACGCCTCCCCCGTAGACGGGAATCGAAACAGAAACTGGTCTCCTAATAGCTCATAAACTTGGAGCCCCACCGGAACCCTCCAGTTGCGCCATGCCCAAGCTTTCACTGTCTTTACCTTCAGTGTAGTTGAGGAATCTTTAATCCTACCCACCAAAGATGTGCCCAGAAAATTGAGAGTGTCAATACAGGAGTTTGTATCAATTGTAAAGTCAACTCCATCCTCGCTGCTGGGCAATATTTTCACAGGTGATTTTGGTCCTTTTGAAAGCTCTGCTGCCCGTAGGTAAGTCTTCCCAGATTTCTCACCTTTTAAACCCCCAGCTTCAGTCTGCATAACTACCTTGGCAGCATCTTGAGGCCTTTTTTTCTGATGATTCTGCTGTTCCCTGTGCCTTAGCTTGTTTATCGCAGACGTAGCGCCATACCAGTAGTCACCAAACCTTGATTCCGGAAGGCACACGCGCCAACCCCTTTCTCCTTGATACACACGAACTGATACATAGCGTCCTTCCTCATTTGCAAGCAGATCGCACAACAACACACGCTCTGCAGATTTCCACTGTCCCAACCTGTGCGGAGTCCGTTCTGTCCAACCAGCCTCTTCCAATAAATCTGCTAACCACTCTATCTCCTTCTTCTTTATCAACACTTTTCTTTGGAAACCTCTGCCCCTCTCAGTAATCCAGCAACCCTCACCTCTCGGACCTGGCACAAAATCAAAAGTTTTGTCCCCTAACTGGATGAGGCTAGAATAACAATTCACCATCTTTTCAAAAGGCTTAACATGAACTTACTTAACATGTCTGTAGGGTTTCCTTAGTGTCATTCGTCTCGAGACAAATCTCTCCTGCTTCAACCCATCCCCGCTGTTGTGATGTCTTGCATGAAATATCTGACCTTTGGCTAAGTTGATAGCACTCTAATTATCACAATAAATGCTAATTGTTTGTTGAGACAAGAGAGTAGTAGCTAAACCTTTAAGCCATAATACTTACTTTCATGCTTCCTTTCTCGCCATGTATTATGCTTCTGTTGTTGAAAGGGCAATTGTATTATGTAGAGTATATTTGTTGAGACAAGAGAGTAGTAGCTAAACCTTTAAGCCATAATACTTACTTTCATGCTTCCTTTCTCGCCATGTATTATGCTTCTGTTGTTGAAAGGGCAATTGTATTATGTAGAGTATATTTCAAACTAGTAGGATTTCTTCCAAGTGTGACTACATACTTAGTAGTGGATCTTCTTTTGTCCTATCACATGCGTAGTAGGAATCGACATAGGTCGGAACTTCTTTTTGTTCATTATCCCTAAAATACATGACCCTCATATATGTACAGCCTTTTAGGAATCTCATTATCCACTTGACAGCTTCCCATGCTACTTTCCTGGATTTGCCATGAACCTTCTAAAGAAGCTGACTTGATCTCCTTCACATCATTACATACATCGATGACCCCATTACATTGGCATAAGGTGTCTTAGCAATAAAATTTGTACTCTCCTTTCTTTATGGACGACAATGTACTGATAACTTGAAGTGTGCCCCAATAGCAGTAGTCCTTGAACTCATTTTATGTATACTCTCCTTTATTGTTCGTCCTCACGCACTGGAGTTACTTTCCAATACTATTTGCATGAGCTTTCTATTCCTTGAATTTCTCAAATATTTCATATTAATCTTTGAAAAAATAAACCTTTATCTTTCTCGAGTATCCTTTTCTCGTGTGGACAGCGGCCTTGAAACTGATTAGATGTTGTTTGCCAAACACACAAATCTTGCTGAAATCCAACTTGCAACTTTGGACTCCCGACAATAACTTTCTTCCATGTATTTGTGTAAGGCCTTCAGAACTCATATGACACAACTGCATATGCCATAACATGGCGCTGTTGACATTTCTATGCGGAGGTGTTGCAATGGTAGCTTTTACCGTCACCGTGCACCCGATCAACTTGTATAGGTTGCCGTTCTTTTCGCCTTTCATTACCACTATAAATACTTTTGTAACTTTCATGCCTTCACCTTTAAGTTTTTAGGTGCAGCCTCCATAATCGAGAGAAGCTAAGGAGATTAGGTTCTTCTCCAAGTCAAGGACATGCATGGCTTCTCTGAGCATCCTGACCACGCCATCAAACATCTTGATTTTGATGGTTCCATGATAATAGTCTTGCAAGCATCATCATTTTCTATGAGAACTGATCCCCTTTTAATAGACATGTAATTACCATTCCTTTGTAGGACACTTATGATAGGAACAACCTGAATCCATGATCAAGTCATCTGAATATATGACTATACCAGCACAACATACTACAAGATCGTCAACTTCGCCATTTGTGCTTTAGGCCACACTAACTCCGGTCCGGACTGTATTCCTTTCTTCATTCTCCATGCTTTACTTCTTGCAATCCCTCTTGATATGTCTCATATCTTTACAGAAGAACCACTCCAGTTACCCAAAATTTCCACTTTATTGTGATGTTGAGTGATCACATTTATACTTGTTTCTTGGACCTCCTCCTTTGTGTTGTGGAGACAATTAAGTAGTCACCCTAATCCTCCATGTTAAAATAATTCTCCTTCTAATCTCATTCGACACTGTGACTTCTTCAATCTTTAGAGTATCTTTACCATTCGCCATGGTGGTTACAAGGTGCTCAAAATTTTGGTGATGAGTTCAACAATAACAAGACATTGTCATCCTCATCTGGTTTCACTTCATGCATAATGAATCTGTAAGGAGTTTATTGAACATACCAAGGTGTTCAGGAATTGGAGTACCTTCCTTCATACGAAATCCGTGAAGTTGTTTCTTGAGATACAACTTGTTTAAGAGACCTTTTGTCATATAAAGACTTTTGAGCTTTAACCAAAGTGTTGTTGTTTTCCCTTCTATGATGTTACACATGACTTCGGCTGAGATGCACAACTCAATCTGCCTCATCCACGTCTCGCCATTTTTCGTTGGTCATTGTTTCTGGCTTCTTTGCTATTCCGTGTAGCTCTTTATGCAAGCCTTGCTGCGCCATTAGGGCTTCCACCCTTCGCTACCTTATAGAGAAGTTTCTCTTGCCAATGAACTTCTCGACCTCGAACTTAGAACCCATCAGGAACCTTGCTGTGATACCAGTTTGTGGGGAATTAACCAATTAACAATGAATCAAAGAAACTATAATGAAGGACACCAAGGCATACGCGGCTCGGCCTTGTCAAGCTCAGTCGATACAAGCCACATAAATGTTTGTGAATGTTTGCAAGTGATTATTCATAGTTTGCAAACAACCATAGATATATTGAAATGTAGAAAGGAATACCACACCAAATGGCTCAATCTTGTATGCTATCTTATAACTTCAGGATACCATCAATGGAAATTATCTCCCTAAAGAGGTGAAGAAAGTATTAGGAATACTGGCGTAGATAGTATCATGTCATCCCTTTAATGTATGTCTATATGTGTGTGTGTGCGCGCATGTACATTAAAGGGTCGAAAGGACACACACACACACACATATATATAGATGTTGCAATGTACGTCTGTTTTAGTTATGTTCGTTGGTATAATCAATTGTGCTGGTTGGTTCCACGTACTTGTCCTCTCTCTCTGTAATTAATCCATTTCATTTTGGACGTTCTTTATTTCCGAGCATGAACCTTAATCTATATTTCCATTATGTGGTTTAGCAGCAAGTTATTGATACATTGCATCTTCTCTTACAAGTGTACGCAAGTGAGTATTGACAGTGTTGGTATTTCTGACAAGTGCACGACATGTTTATACTAATTATTCCCGTGTTGAACTGTCACAGGTTCCAGCTTTACAGAGGTTCATGCAAAATCGGCGTTCACATTTTCAACAACACCCAGATTTCCATATCACGTCATCAACCATTCTTGCCTCGACGTTGCATATTACCAGATTAAATACAAGAAACACCGATCCTGGTAATACAGAGGTGCCTGGTGGACCTGGGACTAGGATGGTGCCGGAGCCAGTGATACCAGATGGTGAAGTGACCTTTTCTGAACTTCAAAGGCAAGTAGAAAACAGCAACTCGGACAGGGTAGTCAATCCGCTACGAGCAACATCACAACATGATATTCGCCAAGCAGAACCTGGTGCTAACCCTGGCACCATGAATTCATTTAGCTCATTGCTGTTGTGGATCTTGGGTGGAGCTTCATCTGAAGGCCTTAATTCATTTCTCTCCATGTTTAGAGACGTAAGAGATCAAGGCCCAGTTTACGAGGAAACAACTCAGCAACAAGATCGCTCCACACAGAATGTTCAATAGGTGAGACGCGCAATGGAGGTTTATTGATTGGCGGCTCTAATGTCCTTTTTGGTTACAAGATTATCGATAAGCTGTCCATCTGTAAAGTACAAATTCTCCTTGTGCATGAAGGCATAGAAGACCATAATGCGACCAATGGGGTTTGCATGTCATTTTCTTTTGGCAACGTTCTTAACGCAAGTTTTCATGTGTCAGGGAAGTGTAAGGGTTCTTTTTCTTGAACTGTACATGTGCTTATATGTAGACCATGTGTATATGTTGAAAGTGTTTCCTCGGATACCTGTTACAACTATGTACAGATAGAGCATACTGTTCATGCGTCGGCAACAACTATTAAAATTTGCATGAAAATTTGTAAATTTCAAACGTGTCTTCTAAATTACTTATGATAATTTAGTTCAAATTACACTGTTCGGATGGTCAAGTGGAGAAGGAAAAGAAACTAAATGGGTCGTGAAGTGCATACTTTCAAGGTTAATTGCCTCAGCTACCATTTACAGGGTAAGAGCACGGTGAATTATCATTATCCGTTATCACTTCTGGGGAAGAGGGACCTGTTTTTTTGTGCAATGGTGATAATTGCAGGCAAATTGACACTTGGTCACGCCTGTTTACCTCATCCAACATCGAAGCAGCTCAAGGAGGAATACAATGACCAAACTAAGATGACACTCGAATGGAAAAAAAAGTAATGAAGATGCAAAAGAACGAGCATTGGTTAGGTAACTGTCTATTCTGTGCCAAGCACTTCCATCTCCAGAAAATACCAATCCATTACACGAAGTCATCAACAGTGATTGAAGGTCATGCAAGCCAACAGCTATACAAACATTTTCATACCTCACCATACAGAGTATATGCTTTCGCTACATCATCTCAGTCTCAGTAGTTCTGACAAAGCGACATTTCTATTGTCATTTTGTAATCCATGGGCAACACTAGCTTCAGAGTAACATTCCACCTCTGGATATGAGTAATGTCAATTGTAATACCTATTCTTCATTTCTTTGCATCAGCTCAAAACTCAGTGTCAAAGCAAGCCACCATGACCTTTGAAACCATGGACCTCGCAAAAGGAATGTAGCTCAAGCTGTACCTGTTACATAATGAGTCGAGGAAAAGAAGTTTAACAAAGATGGAAATGAAAAATGTCAAGCTTTAATGTGACAGTAAGTAATTAACTGAGTAAATAAGTCGATCGTTGGTCTGTGTAAGGATCGTGGATAGAGTATAGTAATACAAACAGACATTGTAACCGGTTATTAGATGGGTCCGCTTTGTCTTTCGCCTCCTTTTCACTGTCCTTTCTGTTCTTTTCAATATTCATTTGAATAACCTCTAAACAAACAACAAAACTAACTGGCTAAAGCTAAACCAAATTTAATTGGAAACACTTTTCTAACCCAAATTTTACAAATTTCAAAATGAATAACGCGATAAGGAAATCTGTGGTCCAGGAGCGAGATGATCTGGCAGTCCAAATGGATCTTACCATATTTTTTGACAGGTTCGACACTGAATTTGCGGTCTAGATACATTTGGAACGCGATATACGCATACTGGGTGACAATCCCAAATTATCCTGAACTTGGCCCCCCTTCCCTTTTATTCACAATGCAACTGTAAGAACTAAGAACATATCCAACCCCGGATTACCAAGAATTTCACCTAACATGCAAACTAATGAACGTTCAATCGTCTAAAAAAGTTTGTTATTCTGTGGTGTTTTCAGGTACTCCCGTTCAATCTTTTCCTAGTGCTTCATCTTCGTCCTTTCAACACTTCAGATAAAATTCCCTTAAAATCTTGGATCATTGACTCAGGAGCTACAGATCATGACACATCAAAAAAGTTGGTCTCCTATACAACTTATCCTAGCAATAGGAAAATAACATTAGCAGATGGATCAAAAATTACTTTCGCTGGTCCAGGAGATGTTTCATGAATACCAAAGCTATGTGCCGCCGATCTTGTGTCTATCCAGAAACTCACTAGCAATTCAAACTGCTTGCACATTTACTCAACTCCCTCACTAGTGGAAGGCACAACTATGACATTTGGAGTATTTAAAATCTTTTTATTGTACGAAAAATGACAGCAACAATATGGGAAGATGATTGTAGTAGATTTTGCCTAGCCTCTTCGAACTGATAACGGGCGTTAAGTCGTAAACCAATACCGCAATGCTGCTTCCTTTTACGATTCAAGGTCAAAGAATTAAGTGATGGTTGTCGAATTATTTCTAGCAACAATAGTTATAATATATAAGATAAACCTTACTAAAATATATCCAGTTGAGGTGACTTATCGTATCTTGATATTGGGATGTGATTTATTGAACTGGCATCAAGAGAGATGGCACATCAGGACAAGCCAAAACTAATCTATTTTGAAATCCAACATAAGTCACCAAAACTAATCTATTTAGAAATCCATGATTCTTTCAACTGTTGGCATCAAGAGAGATGGCACATCAGGACAAGCTAACTACTCAAGCACCTTCATGCTGACACAAATAGTTGATCCATGACAAGAACTGCTTGTGGAAGGACTTCATTGGGTGACTGACAAACTAAGCATGCCATACAAAACTGTAAATTTATGATCACACAGGTAAAAAATAAGACATGTAAAGAGATAGATGAGAACTTAAACATACCAAACTAGTGCACCGAATTCCAATATGAGTGCCAAAAGTGTCAGTAACTTGTTATGTACCTGGCCAGTAAATGCATAGCAAAATATAAACACTACTAGCAATTAAGAACTATTAGCGACTTAATTAAGACTGGTCACTAAATGTGTGAGCTTTGCGGAGAGAAGAAGAAAAAACTCACATAGAGAGCACAAAAGAGGGCTATTATCATGCTTGCAATGTAAATAGCAGTTGCATATATCCGAACAGGGTCAAGCATCATTGTCACTTGTCGTTTAGGGCCTATCAAAAATGCTGTGCTGGCACACAAAAGAGACCACCTTATCCTTAAATACAAATTGGTCTCAAAGAACACAAAATGTAGATCACAAAAAGTTTAATCAACATAAGTCACATAACGCATACTTAAACATATGGATCACAAACACGAGGGTCGAACCAAAGGCACGCTGACATGGAAAATTTCAAGATTGATGTATGCTGATTTTCAGTTGAGGTATTAAGGGGTGCAACATAAAATTTGATGTACGGCGATTTCTAAATGCAGCAGAACCCAACAGTTGAAAGAATCATCATTGGGGAGTGGGTGGGGGGGGGGGGGGGGACCATCAGACAAACATAATGTGTTCTTCAAGCATTTAAGAAAGCAACAAATCACTGTTAAAGACACGTATGAGACTTGTCAATAGTGTCTATGGACTTACATTCCTATACAAACTATAACTACTAAATTATATCATCAATTCAAAACACTTGGTGATTCAGTGGCGTAGACATGAAATGGGGACCATAGTCACATTGACCCACAGTTATTCGTTGAAAAATTATGAAAGGTAAATGTGTAAAGTAAACATGGTTAGAAGATTCTCCATATTCCTCAGGAAGCACAATGAAAGGGCAAGCCCAATGGCTGATTCCCTGCACCAGAAAGAATCTGGCTGAGTAGACAAAAAATCTAAATGATTCAATATACAACTGCATTGAAGAAGGTAACCTAATGGGCTAGCTTATTGAATCCTTTAGATTCTTAATCTACTCAGCCAGATTATTTATGATGCAGGAAATCACAGTAATTAAGCTTGCTTTCATTTTTTTTCCTTCCGTTGAATTAATAAGAGAGCTCCGTGACAACAAGTCTTCTAGTTCTGACTTGGAATCTCTGAAGCCAGCTCGCCACATTCCCCTTCCTCCAGTTTTAGGGGAAAAAACTTCTGTAACCAAGATAAATCATAAAAGTAGAGGAGATATTCAACATCCTTGGGGCAGCGTCCAAATAGCAGGAAATGTGCCGACAATGAACCACTAAGAAAAATTATGTCCGGTAGTCCCTACATGAATCCCAAGGAGATTGTAACTGCAAACGCGGAAAAAATTCAAGAGCTTAACCCATGCAGACTAGCTCTTGTTACAAATATTATATTACACCACAATCCCTATAATTCAAACATACTTTTACAAATACCATTAACACACACCCTCAAGCTCGAGCCAATAGATCAATGCTCCAAGCTTGTTAGTTGTTACAAATAGCCTTAATATGGGAACCTCCTAACGGCTTGGTGAACAAATCAGCCAATTGATCTAACGATCGAACAAGCACCGTATTGATTATCTTCTCTAAACCATCTCTTTCCAACAAAATGACAACAGATTTCATTATGCTTTGTCCACTTCATGGAACACAGGATTAGATGCATTATGGACAGCTGCTTGATTATCACAAAATAAGCTCTTTGGATTAGGTCTGTCACAATTAAGCTCTCGTAACATATACTTCCCCACATCAACTCGCAATGGTGTGAGACATGATCCAATCTACTTCGGTTTAAGCCTCAACGTGCGTGCCCATTATTCTTGTACAACAAACCCAAATCAAACCAGGATACCCTTTCAGGAACACAAAACACGTAATAAAGTGACCCAATGACTTTTGTGTGTAACTCTCAAGATTGACTTTGAACACTCACAGAAAAAGAAATGTCAGGTCTGGTGACGATTAAGTAATAGAATTTACCCACAAATTTTCTATATATTCCCGGATCAGATAATAGCTCACCCCATGTATCTTAGATTGGTATTTGGCTCCATGGGCGGGTTAACAGGTCTTGTCCCTAAACATGCCACTCTCACTCAACTAGTCCAACGTATATTTCCCTTATGACAAGCAAATGTCCTGATCAAGATAAGCAACCTCAATTCCCAAGAAGTATCTCAACCAAGTCCCAGTCACAAGAACAAATAAATTAGACGAGCCTCTGATCCGAGACTTATAGTCACACATTTGAGATCACGGACACTTCAAAATTCTGGAAAAGCATACTGCACTTAGATAATCCTCAATCGGACAGAGCTTAGTCAGCACTAATCAGATAGCATATGCCGGCAACTACCAGCCATTTTGTTGCACAGTCAGAAAAAAAAAAACACAAGTAAAACAGTTTATTAGAAACTACTGATAACTCGAGCAGATTGCCAACGGCCAAGCCCACACACCTGAAGCAACTGGATTCACCTCATAGTCCGATGGAGACAACCCTATAATAACTAAAGAAGTACTGTAGAATTGAAGTATAGAGTAACATAAACTTGAACTGATGGTGCAAATAACACTGGCCAAACTTGAATCAACATTAGGTACTCGTCATATCCATCAAGCCGAATGAACAGAAAATCAAGAAAAATCAATCCAAATCAGTGAGTTTCACCATCAACTGCCAGTTTTTGCTCCAAGCCTCATGAACAAAGGGGATAAGAAACTGATGGGTAGAATTCTGGAAAAAGACACGCATGCGACAATGGAACAATCACATCAATGTCTTCCTGGCGTGGAAAGCAGTTATATTTCACAGGACAACAACCGCGTCTGTGGGTATGACGTTATACAAATTTCTCTAGGTTTCAGTTCATTGACTAGGATTGTAGATGGATTAGCTGGCAATGAGTAGACGGGAGCGGCAGCAGATTGAGCATCAGAGGCGTGCTTGCTCTGAACCATGTAAATGTGGAAAAAATTAAGAGCTAAATCCTTGCAGACTACCCCTTGCTCATATTATATGTATAGAAATAGTACATTACACTATAATTTAGACATAGTACTAGAATTTTTGGATCAGACAATATTTGGAGAGAAGTATATTGCATTGATTAACGGATAATCAGGTACAAGCTTATAGATAGAGCCCCTAAGGATAAAATAGCCAAACATCTAATAGATAGAACCCCTAAGGTAACTTTAATCTCGGAATGTAACCCTAAGGTAACCCCAATCTCGGAATGTAAACCCCCCAAATGTAGTGCGAGCAAGCGCCTTGGTGAGACACTCAACCAATAGATCAGCAGCAGAGGACTCGTGAGAAAACGGAAATTTCCAGCCTGGACTTATTCTTGACCAAAGTGAAAATCAACTTCAATGTGCTTCACATGAGTAAAACACATGAAGACATAAGTGACTCCGAACATTGTCACAAAAATCATATGTGCCAAGGAGATGGACTAGCTCAGGGTGAAGTGAGGGAACCCATCAAAATTCAGTCGAGGCAGCTGCAAAAACACGTTATTCGGTGGATGAACGAGCGATTGTGCACTTTCTCTTCTCATTCTTATACTTACTATATACTTGGTATTTAAGCTATAAATATAAAGAAGTTGGAACCAATATTTTATCATATCTCATAGTATAAAAATCCAAATATATATAGAAAGATAATAATAAAATTGTCATATCCGTGCCGTGTTGTATCCTCATATTTTTTAGAAAATGACGAACCCCGTGTCCGTTTTCGTATCGTGTCCAATACCAGTATGTACCCGTGCTTCTTAGCTTTTGCAGCTAATAAGTTGTCTCATTTCACGCATAGGTTGACCACCACTCACTATTTCACGCATAGGCCGACCACCACTCACTGCAATGCTGTCAAACGTCTTTTGTTGTATCTTAAAGGTACTTCGGATTTGGGTATTTTACTTTGCCGTGTTCCCTATGCGTTTTCTGATGCTGACGGGGCAAGAAACAAGGATAATTATTATTCTACTTCCGGGTGCATTGTCTATTGAGGGGGTTCTCCTTTCTACTAGCTTAGTTATATTTTAACCCATTTAAAGTTCATGTCTCAAAAACCAACCCGTGTGAAAGTCTAATAAACACTAAAGGGAAATTTCCAACTCATTAAGTGTCCCTAAAGCGTCCCCCAAGTATCCGTAAGTGTCCAGTCTAATAAAACTCTCCAAAATAATCGGACACGCCAGCCGGGGTGTCTGACACGTATTTTGGAGAATCGCACGAGTTCCCGAATATCACAAGTGTCCGACAAGGATACGGCCCCTGATTTGGAGAGTCTGTGCTTCCTAGCGCAAAAGCAACATCAGGGCGAGTAAAAGAGAGATACTGCAGGCTGCCAACAACCATACGATGTTTAAGTGGATCAGGGAGCGCAGAACCAAAACAGAAAGTTAGAGGCATAGACGAATCAAGAGGAGTCAGAACAGAATTGGCACTCATAGGAACATCCTAGTCTGATACAATAAATCAGTATACACTTCTGCTGCGAGAGCAATATACCCTGTGGAAATGGAAAAAACACACCTCCAAAAAAGTAAGACAAAGTGCCGATGTCCTTGAGAGAAAAACCAGCAACTAGCATGGCAATAAAAGCTGGATGTGAGCCTGTTAAAGGCTACATAAGGCTTTTCAAATACAAATATGGTCAGGACGATCCTAATATCGGGGGGTTGAGCCATAAAAACGTTTTCATGAAGAGCAGCCTGAAGAAAAACATTAATATTATCAAGTTGTTTGAGGACCTGTTGGCGACAGACAGCAAGAATGAGGCGGACAGTAGTAGCAGGCTTAGCAACAGCACTAAATGTCTCTAACATATCAACACCAAAACGCTGGTGAAAATCCCTTGGCTACTAACCAGGTCTTGTATTGACCAGAGGCATCGGGATGGCGCTTAATGCAAAAGACACGCTTACAGCCAACAAGATTATGAGTTGCTTAAGGGGGTACAAGATCCCAAGTATGATTGGCAAGAGGCGCCTGAAAGTCATCATTCATAGCAGAGCACCACTGAGGGTCAATACGGGTTTGAGTAACCCTGTGTGGTTCGATGTCAGATGAAGACGGAGAACCAGTGGCAGAGGAGTGTACTTAGGCATGGACATGAACGACCCAGATTGTAGTCGTAGGGTGGGTAGAAAGGCCGCAGAAGGTAAGGGAATGTGATGCAGCCAATGCAGAACCACACACAAAATGCTTAGAAAAATGTGGGAAGGTGGGTCGAGTAGACACTATTTTTGGCGGCTGGGAGGATGGTGGTTGAGGCGGCGGGAATACCACAGCCGTGGGAAGATCGGGTCAAGCAACAGAACTGGTGAAAAACGGCAGGGCAGCCGAGACCGAGGAGGATGATGATGGAAGTGGGCATATCTAGTCAGACCGAGATGTCAGAGGAAGGGGATGAGGTGGAACCCTGAGAGAGAAACGGAAAGGAAGACTCAGCAAACTTGACATGGCGAGAGACATAGAGGCGATGTGATTTAATGTCAAGACAGAGATACGCACTTTGCGTGAGAGAACGGCCAAGAAACACGCATGGGAGGGAACGCTCAACAAGTTTGTTGGAACGGCCGCAACCAAGGATAGCAGAGGCAGCCAAAGACACGAAGTTTAGAGTAGTTTGGGACTTGACAGAAGATAGACGCGAAGGGTGACACCATGGAAGAAGAACAACTAAGAAGACGATTGATGGGTAGAAAGCAGTGGAGAAGGCATAAGGCCAATCGGAAAGAGAGACAAATGCGTGATAGAGAAATCGAGACCCGTCTCAAACAATGTGACGATGGCGACATTCAGAATTATTATTATGTTCTAATGTATGGGGAGGGGTGGTGAGATAAGTGATGACATGAGGAGAGAGAAACGGGCGAAGAGCAGAATAATCGCTACGAGTAACGGGTTTTGGGAGAAAGTTATAAGAATTTTTCAACAAGTGCTTGAAAGCGAAGAAAAATATCATGAACTTGAGATTTGAGTTTCATAAAGCAAATCCATACGTATTTGGTGAATTGATGGACACAAATAATATAATATTTCATTCCATTATGAGAGAAAACAGCCGAGGTCCACATATCAGAGAAAACAAGTTTCAGCGGCCGAGAGAACCGAAAAGACTAGAATAAGAAAATGCTAGCTTATGACTCCCCATGCACTCGCACACATTACAAGACTGAAAACTAGAGTTGTAGCTAACTAGATGTGAAAATTGAGAGACTGTGTTGACCAATGGGACGAGTCGATGACCTAGGCGATGATGTCAGACAGTACGGACTGTATTCGGAAACGAGAGCCAGCGCAGAGACGAGTGAGGAGGCTGGCCACTCATAGACACCATCTTTAAGAAAACATGTCGAAAGAACCTCCCCCACAATACAATCCCTTGAAACAAAGCCAGGAGATGAGAATTCAGCAATGAAATTACTAAAAAGAACATGACTTGGAGACATAAACTGAATTGCGCTGGATCTAATTCCGGACATTCTCTCATGTATGAGTTGCATTTTTTGTTGCAAACATAAATTCGAGAGTTCAAAACTTAAATCATTGACTGCCTTAGAATAAGCATGCAGCCTGAAGATTTACCCATATAGCCCTGAAGTGAACACGAACTTCATTCTCTTTCAATGCTTACTGAAGCAGAGAAAGGTCAGTTCGGTTATCAGAAAAAGCACAACAGCATTAGCCAAACAATTAGGTTTGAAACTTTGACGTAAAATTCAAACCAAAAAGACCAAGGTGTCCAAACACCCTCAATACAGGCTGTAGGTCCCACAAATTTTAACATGCCATTCATGTGAGACCATTTTGGCATGGCCAGTTTCTAGTTACAATACAGCTTATGAAAATAACATTGCCTCTAGATCTTGCGAGGAATTAGAGATATTATTGGTTATGCACATTTTGTTTTTGGACCATTAGATTTTTTCATTTACAACCCTTGGATCATTTTTTTAAAAGTACCATGTGTAACTAGATTGGTGGGGCCCCAACTCCACTCAATCTCTCTCATCCTCATTCTTTTTCATCTCTCACATTCTTTTACTACAATTCTCTCCTATTTACTCCTACAATATAGGAGATAATAGATCATTATAGAATTATCGCCTATACTATAATACATTTTTGCCTAATTTTATCTTTGTTTTGCTTAAGAAAAAGATACTACGTTTTCATATTTTTTCTTGACGTATTGTCTTAATCGTGGGTTCATTAACTAGTATATGTACAAAAGTCAAGAAACAAAGGCACAACACATAAGATAATATGAATTCAAGCACAAACCTTCCCAGTGATAGCAAATTACCAAAGGTGAAAGTTATCCCGAACTTGATTGGTTTGAAGAAAACGAGCATAGACTGCCAATTACAAAGAGAAATGACAGAAATTAGTTTCATTTTACCGCCAATGTGTAACAGAGTTATATTCATCTGGAAATATGATAACACAAAACCTTTATCAATGAATAGTTTTAGACCTGAAGTTGCTTGTTTTAGGGCCATCCAGTGACATACAGACAAATCATGGAAAGCTATCCAGTGATAAAGCATCATGTTAAAGGAAAAAATATTACACTCACAATTTCCCACTACAAGTGCCTTCCATGAGTTTTGAATTTCCTAGAGGCCACAAACTAAAGAAACCCTGTTTCAATATTTCCACTTTAGCATGATGTTTTAATTCATCAAATGGTCATTTGCAAGAAAATAGTTGTACACCATAAGTTCATAAAGATGACCAAATGTAAACTGTATTTTTCCTGATTTTGTTAAGGATTTTGGGACCACGTTATTTCCATTCCAGATCACAAACTTACCAGTTCTCGGATCGTGCGACCTCAAAACTCTGAACACAGCCAATTGGGTGTTTTCGATAACATAGAGCTAGACAACAAGAAGCCAATTTCCCTCTAACTAATATAAAGTTAGGGTTGTCCTGGATCCGCACTCCATACACTTTCAAAACCATAGATTTTTTTTTTTTTTTCTTAAGATAGTTTAGCTATTTCAAATCTAAGAAGCACGGGTGCTTTATGGAGGTCGTCAGGTCGCGCACCCCGCACCGGGTGCTTTGTGGGTACGGCAGGATTATTTTTAAAATTTCAGTTGAGAGGTCTTCTATAATACAACTACAACTTAGTCAAAAGAATGTGCATCTTTTATGACTTGTGAACATGTGATTCGTATTATCTGTAGAATGGTTAATGTGTTTGGTTTATATATAATTTGGACCATTATTGTTTTCATTTGAACTTTTTGCATGTAAATGAATATGTCAGAAATATTATAGATATATGTATACAAACCCGCCCTGCACCCGCACCCCTAAAGTTTTGAACCGCACCCATGCTTCTTAGCTGCAAACTCTTAAGCTTCAGAAAATCATAACTTGGATCTAACCGTGTCTCGATATCTTTGCTCCTTCTTCAAACTCTAACTGACCAATTTTTAAAGATTGTTTAATACCTTTACCTGGCCCATCTAGATAAAACCATTCTCAGAATCACAAGAATCAAATTAAAACAACAAATGATTCACCATCTATGCATCAACTTTAAAGTTACAACTTTCAACAGTTTCAAGACAACTAAGAAGGAACTGAAAGTCAGTCTAGGAAATGGGAAGTGACTCTGCCTTAGCATGAAGACAGTGAAAAGATATTTAAATAAAGTAAAATAAATTGAACTGAATATGAGAATACTAAAGCATTCTGAAATTAGTCGATGCTGCTTACCAAGAGGGTACAAGCTAAGCCAGCCGAAAAGCATATGGCAAATCCGTAAAGCCTCTGCTTAGAGGAGAGTGACAGCGTTAAAGTTCGTCAATGTCTGTGTAAACACCTAACTAAGAAAGTAAAAATGAGAAAACACCTAGCTAAAAAATGATTGAATATGAGAAGAATAACATTATTGATGTGTAAAAATCAACGATTGCAACGAGCATATAAATATGCGACCGGTACATGGTCAACAAGTAATCAAACTGAACTAGTTAATGAAATAATCTAAACTAGGAAACACAATCATATAACCGACCTAAAATAGAAACTAAATAACCTAACAATAATCTACTATAATTACTCTATATGCATGAAGTGGGAGTAATCATGTGATTATCGTTTCAAAGTTACCTAGATGCATGAAGTGGCAAAATTCTCCCCTAAGCGGTAGTGCAAACTCCGGGAAACAAATTGAAGGGCTATTGAGGTTCCCTGCTGCTTGCATAAAAGGGCTTGTGTTGCGATAATCACAGAATGAAACTGTCTAGGTATTGCATCCCTGGTCCTTTGACACAATGAATGTTGGAGAATTATATCTATGTGTGTCTTGTAACTTCCAATTGAGACTATGCATATACGAAAACTGTAGCATCAAAGCTTTTAATCGGATCGGAACTCCCTAACATACACATGATTACTCCCACAAATGTTACGGGAAAACTGGATTGAGATCGATCGAAAGGGAGAGAAGAGAGAACCTGCTTAGTGGATAATGTGCAGTTACGATTCAAGTCTTCAATGAAAGCGAAAGAGCTCTCGTCTTCTTCAGCTAGGGGCTCGTCTTCGACCTCCATTCCAACTAGACTTTTTACCTTGGCAAATGCCAGATTCATCTTCTCCATCTTCTTCAAACTACGACGCACCAACTTCTACCAGATCTGGATAAATGAGAGTTGTTGTTCCAATTTCAATTTCCAATCCCAAGCAGTCTTCTTAGATAACCCTCCCAAGTCGCAGCACTAGTATTCACTCTCGTTTCAGACAGGGCTAAATGAACCGAGTCCTTCGGCTTCTCAAAAACTCCGAAAATCCCCCCTCAAGTTTAATGCAGGGACACTTTCACACCTGACTATTCTTTTGAGGAATTACTTATTGTATGTATAAATTGGGCTCAAACCAAATGTGGACTAGTCCATTACATCAACAGCCCATTGTGGCCTGGAAAAATAAACAAATTCATCTTCAAACTTCAGGAACTTCTGTGCAAAAGTGTGTGCCAGCGCATTACCTTCTCGTCGAGTGTGCAAGACGTGCGCTCATCGAAATTCCTCCATCACTCGCTTGCATTAACTGATACATTGTATTATTTTTCAGATGAGACTTTTATTTTCCCCCTTTGTCTTCGTCTCTCCTCTGAATCAAACGAATTGCGACAAGAGAATCAAACTCCACCACCAGACGTTTCATGTCTTATTCGCCGACGAGAATGAGAACTTCAATTATAGCCAGAAGTTCGATTTGTCTCTTCAACTTCACTGTTTCTGATCGAGCACCATCATAGTTGATCATCGCCACTTCGGTCGGGGGTTTCTTCCACACTACATCAATGATATCTTCCTCTCCAACTTGGATCTTAGTGATTTCAGCGTTGATGGCTCTCTGATAGGCAGATATGTAGCTTAAATTTCTCTCTATAATTTCATCATCTATTTGATTCTCCTACTTGAGCCAAAATTTATTTTGACAAGACCAAAGCGCCATATCAAAACTGCCAAAAATCATTGCACTTCATTTGCCTGGTTGTTGAAGATATCCTCCTGTTGGTGTGTATCCCTAGAGGCAATCTATTTTAGTGTGAACATTGTTTTGACTAGAATATTCATTTTACTATATATGGAGATATTAATATGTTGAAGTCCTTAGATTGCAGTTGCTGTTTATCTTAAATTATCCCTAGTCAAGTATACTGGTTAGTAAGACGATCACTATGCATAGAGACTAGTTTGTGGGTAGATTGATATGGAGATATCAAGTCTAACACATGGTATGCTTTAGGAGTAATGACATACTGGATTGACCCACCACGAGAAGGTTACATAGAAGTTATGTGAACTTCACAAGTGCTTCTCATAGTGACAATGGTATTTTAGTCATTTGACTTCAAGTCACTAGATACTCTAGTTGTGAATGATCATGTTTTGAAATCCTTAAGCGTTTCACCGTAACTGGGTAACCATAAAGGCGATAATCAGACATGATATAAAGCAAGCTGAGAGATGGAAGTGATGTAGATAGAATTTGTCCCTCCGACATAACAGGAGTATGTATCCACGGCCACTCGATGGGTAGTACTTATAAATGTCTGGCCAGGCTCAGGTAAATCAATATATGATATTGATGTTATTTGTTCAAATAAGTCTATTCCCATGATCGAGAAACTATGGATTGGATATACGAGTGTGTCATCTTGTGTCTCGTGTTAAGTCCGAATATTGTGACAACGGGACGATACAGCACGGTAACATTGGTCATAGAGGTTTGTCAGATCACTGACACCTATTAGTTGTGTAGCATTGATGTGTTGCTAGATATCGCTCAATGTTTGTAATTATTACTGCCAACATAATAGGAACATGCAGAGTCACACACCAAAGGATTAGACTGGATATAGATGTTAATTAGTTGGACTAATAAACAAGGAAAAGAATCAAAGATCAAAGTACAACAATGTTCATATTTAGTCGGACTAAATAGCAAAGTGGACTAGACTACTAATTAATCATATTATGGATCGATTTAGTAGTGGGGTAGTATATAATTAGTAAAGAGCTATTAATTATAAAAGGCTAGTCCAGCCATAATATTTCTTTAGATGAAATAATTAGAGCAAGGAAGAGACAAAAGAGAGAGCCGAATCTCCCCATACCCGACGGGACAAAGAAGTCGGTCGACCCCCTCCTCCTCCATTGTTGCGCGCTCCAAGCTTGATTGGATCAAGCTCCTTGGTGGTTCCTCCTTCTACACTGCTAGCACAAACAGTAGAGGGAACTCTAGTTGGAGATCCTACGGTGTGGATATCTGCAGAGACGTGGACATCAATTCAACGTAGTGATCAATCAAATCAACAAGGTAACCTTATCTCCTTTATCACGTTATGAATGCTTCACCTGCGATTCATGGAGGGTCTTGAGCATAAAATTTTTATATTTCCGCTGCGTAACCTGCATCAAAACCCTACACCTCCATCCAGTTTCTAAAACCATGTTCTTTTTATAAGAGTTGTGAAATTTGCAACTTGTTCCCCACAAATGTTGTTTTCGTGAAAGTTATGAAGATGTGGTTTACAGATTCTGACTCGCTGTTGCACAAGGCACAGAGAATGGGGACTCCAACACATTTCTTGTAAAGATTAGTGGCCACTGATAGAGAATCTTGTCATTCTCTCCACACGGGAAACACGAGTTTCATCGTGATTTTTTGCTTCGAGAACTTAAAAAGCCACTTGCTTCTAACAGATCCAGATGATCGCTATTCTCCGTTTGCAGCATAGGAGCCGGTATCTTGTAGAAACTGAGTAGTGACAAGTGTCCGTGTAAAACTAAATCAATCTATATGCGGTGGGTTCTTGTGGAATAGGGTTTTTGAATCTCATCCACGTCATATGCAGCATGTATTGTCTTAACTTCACAGTATTTCGATTACTTGTTTCGGTGATGAATTCAGCATTTGTAAACTATTTAATTTTTTGAAATAGACTTAAGTACTTTGAAAGTTGTAGGCCAAGGAATTCATCGATCTTGAAAACTGTGATAACCCCTATCAATCTTTTTTTTTTTTTGAAAGTGGAGCTTTATTAAGCAACATGCCCAACCGGCCCAGAATCCGCAACATAGTCTAAGCCCTACCAATCTTCATTACTGAGTCCATGTTATTAAGATATATGCTTTTAAGAATGCTTCTAAACGCAACTGGCATACCTAAGCTTGTTTCCACATCAATAAATGAGACAATCATGTTGTAATTGGCTTGAAAAATACGTCTAGTTAAGCTGTTTAGTTGTTGGATTATTACCCGGGCATGTTTTGCAAGGAGGAAGTCCTGAAAATCTAAACCGCCTTCTTCTCTCTTTTATTTTTAAATTATCCCACCTCAACTAATGTAAAGCTTCCTTCCCACTAGTATCACCCCTGTCACGCCCCGGTTTTCCATAACCCGAGCACGTGAGTAAAGTTACAAACAACACACTGAAACTGGACAGAAATGGTAGTCTGGATTCAAAAATTGATTTCTCTCAAACCGTTCATTAAAACATTGTGAAATTTGGTAGGGATGATCCTATAAGGGTGTATTACAACCCACTAAAACAGTTTTTACAAAAGTCAAGAGGTGTGGGAGATATAGGCCAAACCGTGTGGCTGGTCGCTACAAAATTCATAACTATGACTACAACTTCGTAATTGGATATCTCCTAAACGGTAAGTCGAAATGTTATGAAATTTTGACACAACATTGACATAAAAGTTTATAATACCCCATTAAAACAGTTTTGAAAAATAAAAAGGGGTGTTTGACTTATTGACACAAACGTGGGGCTGACCGGAGAAAACTACCCAAGACAGCATTACAAACTTTAAAAATTAATAACTCTTAAACCGTACGGTGAAATATCATGAAATTTGAACACAAGGTTGGTATATAAGTGTAGAATACCCATCTAAAACAGTTTTACAAATTAATAAACCAAGCTACACTTATTGAGGAAAACGTGCACTGCTGTCCGTAAAATTCAGGATGAGCAAAGTGACAAATAGATGTCTCCAAATCCTATTCGAGTTCAAACATCAAATCCAATCTATCTAAAACATGGAATAGCCTCTATCCTCAAATACAATCTCAAATCGAAAGCAACATCTCAACAAGTTCAAGTGTGCATCATGTAGACGACTTTATTAACTAAATGCAACTAAAATCTTCTCCTTGCATGAAGCTCATATCTAGACTCTCGGCTCCAATCTAGCACCTGAAAAATGAAGGAGTGAGCAAACCAACGCCCAGTAGAAATAATAGTTTGAGATAATTAATTTGACATGTCATGAAATGCGAGTCACCGAAAGTATTCCACGAAATCAAAGAGTCACACATACTAGTTTACACTACAAGCGTAGACACAATTCACATATATAACACCTTATGTTTTCTTATTAACTCAAACCGTGACACTCAAATCGCCACCGGTGGTGTACGTACTAGTCAACACATGACTCTGCCAGCGACCGCACACAGCGCGTCCTGTTCAACTTAGCCAACACTTGGCTCTGCCGTGACCATATCACGTAATAGCCCCATAGGCTCTGCCCTCTTTACGGGTACTACCCGATGGAATGAGTTACCTCCTGCGCAGGTTTCCGGTCTTTCACCGTGGAGCTGTTCAAGCCCAACTTAATTATCAGCCGTACCCAACCGGTATCACCAACAACAACCTCTCCCTCGCATATAAAATTTATGACATAATTACAGCAACTTTAATCAATCCATGACCACAAGTACTACCGCATCACATGTAATTCACATATTGATTTCCAATTCATATACAACCAATATGATGAAAAAAACTCAGATTTATAAAGTCATATGATAAGAGCACAAGAAGATCAATTAACATGTTCATTGATCACATAGAACACACGTAGTGCATCATACTTCATAACAAGTAAATTAACAGTCAAAACTAAAACTCCTACCTCACGAAAAGGGTTTCAATTAAGAACCTCCAAGATTACAATCCCTAAGAAGTGGCTGCCTCTTGGAGTAAAGATCCGTTTCTTCCCCTTCACCGCACCCAAAATCCTCTTCTTGACTTCCAATTGAGAGCTTGAATGCTAGGGTTTAGTATTCTCCTTCAAAGCATCGTGTGTGTGAGAAAGGGGATGGGAGAATGAAGAAAAGTCGTGAAAAACAATACTGATCCCGTTTTTCAGATGTACCAGGTATAAAACTTTGTGTTAAAGTCACTTTCAGCCCCCTAACTATGTCTAAAATACACCTAGGCCCCCCCTACATATAAAGTTATGTAATTCTTGCAGTTTTGACCCCAAAATCTTCATATCGTGCTCTAAAACCTTGCTACTTTATAATTTTAAACTACTCAATTCATTTTACCTAAAATCATATTCATATACAAGCAAAACATTCATTCAAATCATCATATAACACATAGGCATCAAATTTAACTATTTAATGATGTTAATAACTATGAATAAAACTATATAATTTATAAAAAAAGTTTCCGGTCACTACAACTTACCCTCCTTAGAGGAATTTCGTCCTCGAAATTCGGCACATACCTTATCCATTAAATAACTCTGGATATTTGTGGCGCACTTCATCATCGCGTTCCCATGTGGCCTCCTCGGTGCCGTGATGCTGCCACAACACTTTGACTAGGGGAATAGTTTTTCCTCGTAAGACTTGTTCTCGAGAATCTAGTATTTTGATTGGCCTCTCCTCATAAGTGACATCCTCATCTATGCTCAAATCAGCCCAATCAAGAATATGTGAAGGATCAGGTTCATACTTGCGCAACATAGAAACATGGAACACGTTATGGACTCCTGACAACTGAGGTGGCAAGGCAAGACGATAAGCCACCTCTCCAACTCGTTCCAATATCTCAAATGGACCAATGAACCTGGGTGCTAATTTCCCACTGCGGCTAAATCTCATTAAGCCCCTTTTCGGACTAACTTTCAGAAATACATGTTCCCCACTCTCAAACATCAATGGCCGTCTCCTCCTATCTGCATAGCTCTTTTGACGACTCTGCGCGGTGATTAAGCGTTGTCTTATCATCGAAATTTTCTCTATAGTTTCCCGAACCAAGTCAGGCCCTATAATGGAGGAGTCACCAACCTCAGTCCAACAAACTGGCGAACGACATGGTCTCCCATACAATGCTTCAAAAGGTGCCATCCCAATGCTAGATTGGTAACTATTGTTGTATGCAAACTCAACTAATGGCAAGTGATCTTCCCAAGAGCCCCCAAAATCAAGCACACAAGCCCTTAGCATATCCTCTAAGATCTGGATCGTACGCTCGGATTGTCCATCCGTCTGAGGGTGATAAGCTGTGCTCAGATGTAAATGAGTTCCTAAAGATTTCTGGAGACTTTGCCAAAAATGAGATGTAAAACGAGGATCTCTGTCCGAAACAATAGAAACTGGCACACCATACAGTTTGACGATCTCCATAACATAAAGCTTACTAAGTGTCTCAACCGAATTAGTCATACGCATTGGAAGAAAATGTGCAGATTTTGTTAAACGGTCAACGAGGACCCATATAGCATCATGCTTCTTTGGTGACCTTGGAAGTCTCGACACAAAATCCATAGTCACATGTTCCCATTTCCATTCTGAAACAGGTAATGGCTGGAGTAGTCCTGCAGGTCTCTGGTGTTCAGCCTTCACCTGTTGGCAAGTCAAGCATCTTGCAACAAAATTGGCCACATCTTTCTTCATACCCTTCCACCAAAACTGGCGACGTAAGTCGTGATACATTTTGGTACCTCCTGGGTGTACTGCAAGCCGAGAGTGATGGAATTCACGAAGTACTTCTTCTCGAAACAACTCGGGAACAACTAGCTTACCCATATACCGCACACTCTGATCCGGTTTAACCGTTAAACCTGTTACTTCTTCCCCATCTAAAATACGTCTACGAATTGACTCCACTTCTTCATCATGTTGTTGCGCTTCAATTGCCCGTGTTACAATTGAGGGTTGCGCCACTATGGAGAACAATGTAGACCCCTCAGCTACTTCATTGAGATGCAAGTCGAACTCACTGACATCTTCAAGCATCTTCCACTCATTAACTGCCTTTCCCACTATGCTATGCAATGATTTTCTACTTAGTGCATCTGCCACCACATTAGCCTTGCCCGGGTGGTACTGCAAGTCAAAGTCATAGTTCTCCATGTATTCCATCCATCGTGTCTGTCGCTGGTTGAGATCTTTCTGCGAGAACAAATATTTTAAGCTCTTGTGGTCAGAAAACACATCAAACTTCTCACCATATAAGTAATGCCTCCAAATCTTCAAAGCAAAGATAACTGCTGCAAGTTCCAAATCATGAGTAGGGTAGTTTCGCTCATGCGTCTTTAATTGACGTGAAGCATAAGCAACAACCTTACCCAATTGCATCAAAACACAACCTAAGCCGTCGTGTGAAGCATCACAATATACTGTATAACCTATACCCCTTTCGGGTATCACCAGGATTGGAGCAAATGTCAACCTCTTCTTTAACTCCTGAAAGGCCAAATTACATTTACCATCCCAGACAAATTTTACCCCCTTGCGTGTCAATCGTGTCAGTGGTGACGCAAGTTTTGAGAAATCCTCCACAAATCTACGATAATAGCCTGCAAGACCGAGAAAGCTGCGGATCTCAAAAACATTTTTCGGTGGCTTCCAATTCATAACTGCATCTACCTTTGAAGGGTCAACAGAAACACCCCCACTTGATACAACATGGCCAAGAAATTTTACCTCAGATAGCCAGAACTCACACTTCTCATATTTTGCATACAAGTGGTGATCTCGTAAGAGCTGCAAGACAGTTCTCAAATGTTCTTCATGTGCTTCCTTAGATGGCGAATAAATGAGAATATCATCTACAAATACCACAACAAATTGATCGAGGTCAGGCCGAAAGATACGGTTCATCAAATCCATAAAAGCAGCTGGCGCATTTGTTAACCCAAAGGGCATAACAAGGAACTCATAATGCCCGTATCTAGTACGAAAAGCCGTCTTAGGAATATCTTCTTCCTTAACTCGCAACTGATGATAACCTGATCGCAAATCGATTTTGGAAAAGCACATCGAACCCTTTAGTTGATCAAACAAGTCGTCAATCCTCGGCAAGGGGTACTTGTTCTTAATCGTCACTCTGTTGAGCTTCCTATAGTCAATACACATGTGGAGCGACCCATCTTTCTTCTTCACAAACAAGGCCGGAGCTCCCCAAGGTGACGTACTAGGACGAATAAACTTTTTATCCAGCAATTCTTGAAGTTGCACTTTCAGCTCACGCAACTTAGCAGGAGCAAATCGGTATGGGCTCGTTGAAATAGGTGCGGTACCAGGAACAAGATCAATAGAAAATTCCACTTCACGACGTGGTGGCAATTCATGTAAATCATCTGGAAAGACATCTCGAAAATCACACACGACTGATGGAAACTCTTCATATGCAGCAATACCCTCGTCATCCTTACTTATGGAGAAAAGAAAATTTAGGTTTCCCCGAGCCCATGAGTCCAACTTAGATGGTGTCGCACAATCATTGCGGTCACCAAGAAAATTGAAACGAACTCCTTCAGTCGTAGTAACAGACACTCTCCTCTTATGACAATCAATGTTGGCACGATAGGCAGTCAACCAATCCATCCCAAGGATAACATCAAAAGTAGTCATGTCTAAGACAATTAAGTCAAACAATGTGCAATAATCAGCAACTCCAAGCTCACATGACCTGCAAACCCTATTCAAAGTGACTTCATCGCTGACCGGGGTGTTTATAGTCAATGGGGTCTCTAACAAGTCCATCTCTAGGCCCAAGGATGATGCAAACGACAATGATATAAATGAATGTGATGCTCCAGTATCAAAAAGAACGGATGCCCAAGAATGGAACACTAACAATGTACCTTGAATTACCGATGGATCTGTCGACTCCTCAACTGGTGCCTGCATTCCCGGTGGAACTGAACCTGTGACTGAGTAAACACGGCCTTGTGCTCCCTGTCCTTTCTGACCACCTCCTTGAGTTCTAGCTTGCTGATTAGATAATGCTGAGTTAGACCCTTGGAGAGTTCTCTGACCCTGATTCCCAAACGACTGTTGTGGTGCTCCATTCTCTGATCGTGATGGTACTGACTGTGTAGAATGAGACTGATGTGCTCGAGTCACCCTTTGTGTTCCTTGACCCTGGGTACAATAACGACTAATGTGTCCGACCTGCCCACACTGATAGCATGTCCGAGGCTCCCCATTCTTTGTCGAGTCCTGTGAATATCCTTGCTGAAATCCTTGGGAACGCCCTCCCAATAGTGCTCTCTGAGGGCACTCAAAACGACGATGTCCCGGCTGGTTGCAGTGGTGGCACAAATCATTTCTCTGATACGTCTGTCCAGTACCATATGTTGGAGCAAGAGGAACAGATCTAGATGATCGCTGCTGCTCCTGAGGGTACGATGTCGTGTCAGAGGTCTTAGGACGTTTCGAGAAACGACTCTCAGATTGGGTACTAACACCTCCATGATGTGGCTTAAGCTCTCTAATCCTCTTGGTATCCTGCAAAGTTTCCTCCACAGTTGTTGCTGCCTCCACAAGCTCAGAATAGTTACGAATCCGCAAAGCTGCCACTCTCTCCCTGATAGCAGGCCTCAAACCGCGCTCAAATTTCTTGCACCTCAACTCCTCAGTCGCAATCATCTCATTAGCATGACGTCCTAGGGCGGTAAACTTGACCTCATATTGTGCCACTGTCATAGCTCCACCCTGAATCAAAGCAATAAACTGTTCTCGGAGAGCATCCTTAGCCGTTTCTGGAAAATACTTGCCCAAGAAAATCTTGGAGAAAGCCTCAAAATTCTTAGTGATTGTGGAGCTCACACGCTTCCACCAGTGATATGCATCTCCCTTCAACTGATTCACTGCAAAGTCCACTTTCATAGCCTCATCCTTGATGCTCAGAGTATCTAAATTGCGGCTAACCTGCTCCAACCACTCCTCTGCAGCTAGCGGGTCTGGTTCACCATGAAACTCAGGTGTCTTCATACGTAGAAACTCCCTCAAGGCTATAGGAGCTGAATTATGATCATCTCCAGTTTGGGTTTGGGCTGGAGTTCCTTTCCCGATCGCACTAGTCATCTCTCGCAATGTGTTGACAACCTCGCTAAGGAATTCCTGTGGAATAGCCTGCACTTGCGGTGCACTAGTATTTCTAGCTTGAGTCGTATTCCCTACCCCAGTATCACCAACATATTGAGCCTCAGTAGTTGAAGCTGCAACTGTAGTCTTTTTCTTAGTCTTAGTACTTCTACTCTTTTTCGGGGCCATCACTCTATATGAAAGCTTAAACAATAATTAGTCGTGCAATTATCCAAAATCAATTCAAGAACTCATTGGCATATTAATGATGAAATGAAACAAGTAGAACACAAATAAAACAAGTGAACGCGCCTAGAATACATCACAACCGTGCATATCAACAAGGCACACAACTCATCACACACATCAGCATGTATCACATAAACTCATGTATGCACCGAATATTCACATAATACATCACCCACTGCCCCTGGGTATTCGTACCTAGAGCTCTGATACCAAGTTGTCACGCCCCGGTTTTCCATAACCCGAGCACGTGAGTAAAGTTACAAACAACACACTGAAACTGGACAGAAATGGTAGTCTGGATTCAAAAATTGATTTCTCTCAAACCGTTCATTAAAACATTGTGAAATTTGGTAGGGAGGATCCTATAAGGGTGTATTACAACCCACTAAAACAGTTTTTACAAAAGTCAAGAGGTGTGGGAGATATAGGCCAAACCGTGTGGCTGGTCGCTACAAAATTCAGAACTATGACTACAACTTCGTAATTGGATATCTCCTAAACGGTAAGTCGAAATGTTATGAAATTTTGACACAACATTGATATAAAAGTTTATAATACCCCATTAAAACAGTTTTGAAAAATAAAAAGGGGTGTTTGACTTATTGACACAAACGTGGGGCTGACCGGAGAAAACTACCCAAGACAGCATTACAAACTTTAAAAATTAATAACTCTTAAACCGTACGGTGAAATATCATGAAATTTGAACACAAGGTTGGTATATAAGTGTAGAATACCCATCTAAAACAGTTTTACAAATTAATAAACCAAGCTACACTTATTGAGGAAAACGTGCACTGCTGTCCGTAAAATTCAGGATGAGCAAAGTGACAAATAGATGTCTCCAAATCCTATTCGAGTTCAAACATCAAATCCAATCTATCTAAAACATGGAATAGCCTCTATCCTCAAATACAATCTCAAATCGAAAGCAACATCTCAACAAGTTCAAGTGTGCATCATGTAGACGACTTTATTAACTAAATGCAACTAAAATCTTCTCCTTGCATGAAGCTCATATCTAGACTCTCGGCTCCAATCTAGCACCTGAAAAATGAAGGAGTGAGCAAACCAACGCCCAGTAGAAATAATAGTTTGAGATAATTAATTTGACATGTCATGAAATGCGAGTCACCGAAAGTATTCCACGAAATCAAAGAGTCACACATACTAGTTTACACTACAAGCTTAGACACAATTCACATATATAACACCTTATGTTTTCTTATTAACTCAAACCGTGACACTCAAATCGCCACCGGTGGTGTACGTACTAGTCAACACATGACTCTGCCAGCGACCGCACACAGCGCGTCCTGTTCAACTTAGCCAACACTTGGCTCTGCCGTGACCATATCACGTAATAGCCCCATAGGCTCTGCCCTCTTTACGGGTACTACCCGATGGAATGAGTTACCTCCTGCGCAGGTTTCCGGTCTTTCACCGTGGAGCTGTTCAAGCCCAACTTAATTATCAGCCGTACCCAACCGGTATCACCAACAACAACCTCTCCCTCGCATATAAAATTTATGACATAATTACAGCAACTTTAATCAATCCATGACCACAAGTACTACCGCATCACATGTAATTCACATATTGATTTCCAATTCATATACAACCAATATGATGAAAAAAACTCAGATTTATAAAGTCATATGATAAGAGCACAAGAAGATCAATTAACATGTTCATTGATCACATAGAACACACGTAGTGCATCATACTTCATAACAAGTAAATTAACAGTCAAAACTAAAACTCCTACCTCACGAAAAGGGTTTCAATTAAGAACCTCCAAGATTACAATCCCTAAGAAGTGGCTGCCTCTTGGAGTAAAGATCCGTTTCTTCCCCTTCACCGCACCCAAAATCCTCTTCTTGACTTCCAATTGAGAGCTTGAATGCTAGGGTTTAGTATTCTCCTTCAAAGCATCGTGTGTGTGAGAAAGGGGATGGGAGAATGAAGAAAAGTCGTGAAAAACAATACTGATCCCGTTTTTCAGATGTACCAGGTATAAAACTTTGTGTTAAAGTCACTTTCAGCCCCCTAACTATGTCTAAAATACACCTAGGCCCCCCCTACATATAAAGTTATGTAATTCTTGCAGTTTTGACCCCAAAATCTTCATATCGTGCTCTAAAACCTTGCTACTTTATAATTTTAAACTACTCAATTCATTTTACCTAAAATTATATTCATATACAAGCAAAACATTCATTCAAATCATCATATAACACATAGGCATCAAATTTAACTATTTAATGATGTTAATAACTATGAATAAAACTATATAATTTATAAAAAAAGTTTCCGGTCACTACAACCCCACAAATAGTTATTGACTAAATGTATTATATTTAAATGTATGTGTAACCTAGATTTAGTGACAATAATTACAAAGCTTATATATGATACTAGAACCTTCCATATTGAAGAATGTAATGAAAGTTCAACTTGACATACTGCTAGCAATGAGAACATTATGTACAATCAAACAGTGGACCTCAGTAAGGAGTTGGTTATGTCATTTTAGTTGAAATTTTTGTCTGACTTAGTTTGAAGTAGGTTTGTTAACTAAGTATCAAGGCTAATTTCTAAGAAAATACAGAGCGTTGGTAAGAGCGCGCTCTAGAATTTTAGAAGCGAGGATTATAGGCAAATTCGACATAAAAGCTCCGGAACAAGGATTGAGAGCGGGAACAAAGCCCCTCCTATGAGCTTTAGGTGATCTCAGTTTAAACCCTCAAGTCTCATTGGATAAAGGATAAAGATCATGGGAATAGTAAATATACTGAGATATGATGTAGAATATAACTTGACTGATATAAGTCAGGATAAGTAACTTTTGGTTATGAATGTTTGATTAGAGAAGGATATGAGACAGGAATGGATAAGATGCAAAGAAATATAATAACATGTTATGGTGGTGCAGGATAAGAGATAGGATGTGTATAAATAACCACACTGCGTATAAAACTTACATTTTTGAACCCTTACATAACAACATGCATGTATTCATCCAAAGCAGCAATAGATTACAGTTTCTTCAATTCTAGTCATTCATTAAAACAACAAACTGAGAGCAAACTCCACCAAACTATTCAGAACACCGTTCATAGAGTATTTAACAAGGATTTTATCACACCCAGCCATAGCACAAACCACCACTGTAAGTAACTTGAGTATGCTAAATTAGCCCATATACATATCCAACTTTATTTAGCAGCTGATAACTGTTCTCCATAAATCATAACCTTTGTCACCCGCCAGAAGGGGGAAATTTGAGCACACGGGACCTCTTCTAGTTAGGTGATATGAAATGCACGCGAGCCAGAGGATACTCTTTTCCAGCAACAAAAACACCAGTTTGCGACCACTGGATATCTTCCCAGTCAAGATTCTCAGCCAAGACCTGGTGGTAACCCAGAAAAAAAAAAGAGCAAATGTTAGTACTCTATTTGATATTGTTTGTCCTACCAATACTAGTATATATTCCTAATAAAAGTCAATTAATTTACACTCAGGAAGGGTTAATGTTCCATCCATGTATACCACAGTACAGAAATGAGTTCCCGAGTAAAAACAAATGCAACATCATGCTTCCCCTAAACAATGGCGGAAACCTTCCATTTTATAAAGTAACTTCATCTTTTCCCTTTACTTTAGTTCACTATGCACAATTCATTCCATACCAAAAAGCATTAGATTCGACTGTCTTGAGATTAAAGCAATACCCAGATGAGGGGTCTAGAATTGAAGTTGTCTGCCAAAAGTAAGGACTACTTTTGAGCTAGTAAAAAGGAAAAAACAGACAAATGTCACAAATCCATACAATAACATATGAAACACATCTATTTAACACATCTATTTGGTATAAAGCCCAATCTTGAGGCACTATCAAATATGTGTGGATTAAAAGGGTACATGAGCAATAAACTCTTATTCCCCTACTTCTAGCCGCTGCGACTACTACATGCGGTACTTTCTCCTGGATTTACGCAGTTAACTAGATAAATGGTAGGTTTTTGGACATTGGTCAAATCTCTTTATCTCAATTCTATTTTCCCTAATAAAAGCGAGCTGCTTCTTTCTAATTTGTCAATGATGTCACTGGCTCCATCTTCCATCTCAACCCCTACAACTACACCCCTCAAAGGCTCAAACCCTTCAGCACCTGATATTGAAACCCTCGGAATATGCTGTTCATGGTGACCACAGCGAAGTATTCATATATGCTGCATCATGTACTGTGGAGCCATAGGAAAACGAGGTGATACTAAGGCAGGAACTACAGTCATTTATCATTATTTTGGGTCAGTTCTCAAATGTTACTTCCCTCAAATGTTCACAACAAACAGCATATGCGAGGGTTCTTTTCATATCCAAGACATTTCATGATGGTGCTCCAGATTAGTTGGCTGACGAATATGAGGAATAAGGATTATTAGCTGCATTATAGGGTCGGTTAGTTCGTTATTCGGAGCTTTAAGGCCTACTTTATAATTTCAGTTCTATTAGTAAAGGGTTTTTTAGATATATTGTAATCTCTATTTTTGATCTGACAGATGACTTATTAGTTGCGACAGTGTTTGCGTGATTAGCGGATTCCTCGCGAGGGTGAAGCACTTGCTTCTTCCTTCTTTTCACTCGGCACACTATTCATAATTACTGTTCACAAGAACTATTTCGCCAATAATGTTAATCAGCCTACTGCTAATAACAACCTGCTTTTCTCCTTCCGTCACCCTAATTCCTTTCCGCAAACCCTAGACCTAATTCTGTTCTACATCACATATATTATTTAAAACACAATACATTTATCCAGTTTGGTCCATTGAATATTTCAAGATTAAATTTTGTTTTGCAATGGGTGAAGATTGCAATAACACCTACTTGATGCCTACCTTGAGCACTGTAAAAGTGATGAAAAAGAGGGGAATTAGTTTTGTATAGGTGAGTCTGTTTTCTATGAACACTTTTTCCATTTTTTTGCGGGGAAGGGTGCTAGTCCGCAGTTTGACAGAGAGATCCAACTGTGCAGCAACAGTTTTATTTTAGGATCTTCTCAAAAAAAAATAAAAAAAATCAGGCGGTCAAATAGAGACAAAATTCCATATTAGTGAAAGTCTCGATATTAACTTGGGAGATGATTTTTAAGAAAATTAACAGATCAAGATAGTTCTTGAAGCTTCCATTCCTTTTAAGGCCTTCTTTTTGTATGAATTATTTACGTCTACCAAGAGCAATAACTGAAAGATGCATTTTCTCAAGAGATTAAGCACACCCACGAAAAGGTATAAAAGCTTTCAGCCTATTTAAGTTTCTGTCTCATTTCTGACAACTGCACGACCTTGTACTTTATTTGTTTTGTTTTAAGGACTAATCACTATCTGAAATATAAAACTGGATAGAGTTAAAAAGCCCACCTCCACATGTTCCAGGGGAAGAGGGATTCCAATTGACCGCATCTCATCCTGGGGGAGAGGCTTCTTACAACAAGACCACCGGAAAACATCAGTGGAGACACCGTCACCATCTGATACTCCAGCTCTTTCCCCATTTGCAGTGTGCAAGTTATGCATTTGAGATTTCTCTATCTCCTTATCATGTGTGGGGAAAGATGCTGTAGCCTTTACCATCTTCTCTCCCGCAAAGCAGAGCTCATACCTTCAAGTAACAAAATAGCATGAAAAGGTACTTGAAAATGAATTGAAGATTAAACATTCATTTATATGATTAGTACGCCAAACTACACAATTTTAACCAAACAGATAATAGTTATCCACTATGGACAATAAAATAAAAGGTGAAGGAAAGAATAACCACCCCAACAAACTATGAACAATTGAAGTCATTAGATAGTCTTTTTTTAGAGAAAAGTCATTAGATAGTCTGATACATGAATAATGGCTTAGTTTGGCAAAGATAGATTATTAGATAGATTATTGAATGAGTGGTTGAGATGAGGTGAGAGAGACAAAACCATCACATCTCAACCACTCATTCAATAATCTATCCAATAATCTATCTTTCCCAAACTAGGTCAATATATGCCATGAAATTTTCCCCATTGGTCCATCATATGAGTTCATGTAAAACATGTTATGTACCATAGAAAAAAGAGCAAAATACTATATGTTCCGAAAAAGTTAAACACAATGGAGAACATAATAAAAGGCAAGAATAGTGCTAGATGGTCCCCAAAATGAACCATAAACCCTGGTATCCTAATCCATAGGGCCCTAAACCCTAACTGCTAAATTCTAAACATTTAAACATAAACTGTAAGGACCCAGAAATAGCACCAACAGAAAACAAACTTATAGATTTTGAGAGTTGTTTTCGTCATGTCCAGTGAAGGCCTAGGGATGCACCTATTCAAAGTGACTTGCAGTGCAACGAGTGGTAGATGAGCTAAAGTGAAACCAACAAGAACCACTATTGAGAATATAACACAGGACTTAATCAAATCAAATTTAGATGACCACATAACTTCCGAAAGAGATCAATCCATGTAGCTGGCCAGATTAGGTTGGAGAAAATAGCTTGTTTAGTTGGGTTCAATAGCAAAAGAGTTCAGGTTACAGTGTTGCACCAACCAGGTGTTAGCATATACTGTTGATTCAAAGTTTTTATAGTCCTCTAAACAATAGAGAGGACAATTGGACTCTCACTTGATTGGAGATATCTCTGATTGCTAGAATCAGACTTTTTAACATGTTGACATGAAGGGAAAGGGTTCTCTCTCTTCATCTCAACCACGTGTAAGAATATGATTCCAAAAACCGGAGATATCTGTTGTTCCCAAACAGGGCCAGTGATGATTATTCAATAATTAAGGGAAACATGAGAGTGTTCTTGTTCATTAATATTCATAAATAAAAGATGAATAAAATGCTATTAAATTCAAGAGAGGCTCTATTATATTGTCAGATGATACCTGCGGGAACGAGTTTCCACATACAAAACTTCACCCTTTTTCAAACGTGCGGATGTGTAGAGGGGTTTCTTCAATCCCTTGTCTGCCACGATGCTTAAGCTGTATTTAATCCTGAAAAATGAATTACATAAACTCAGTAAATTTGGAGAGACGGAGAAGATAAGTGTGGGTAATTAAATGCAATGAACGTACACTGTACTATCATGAATTCCTATAACTTCTTTTTAACCAAATTTATGTCAGAGAGTAAATGTAAATCTTTTCACTCGAAGCAGTTCAGCGGTCAGGCGCTACATTCGCGAATCATTGACGAAAACGAATAACTTATGGTCTTTGCAGGAATCATACGTGTAACTGAATCATTAATTTAGAAGGGAGAAAAATATATCCTCACTCATGGCTTGCTCGAGATGCTCAGTTTAACCTTTCAGGATGGATCAAAATGCTGGCCCACATTCTTAAAAATGGACATAGGTTAATGTATTGCAACTTAAAGAACTCTATCATATATATCGACACATTTTGAAACTGAACCAGCTTCAGTCCCTGATGTCTCCATGAACTTATATGCACAAAAAAAGTAAATCAAAAAAGGGATTTTCCGTACGAGATCATACCCTTTGAACCCATTGCAAAAAGCAAAGAATAAGTACGAAACTGAGATAAAGAAAGTGATACAGTAAAATGCAAGTTACAAGGAAGCAAACAGAGAATGACATGAATATTATAGCATGTACGTACCATGGCTCACTGCAGAGGTTGTACTGTATAGTCACTTCTCTTACATATCGCTGTTGTCGTAGAGCATTCTAATGAACAAAAGCCAATGAGAAGGGTGAAAATGTTAGTAGACCAACCACAGTATGATTCATGAATATAATTGAGAGGTCAGTCCATAATTTAATGGCCCACGATGAAGATATGGTAAGCAAAACAATATGTCCAAGATAAATAAACTATTAACGAACTGCCAAAATACCAACTCGCTATCATCAGGAATATATGTAATCAAATAATCACTGAGTGATGGAAGAAACCTTATAACTATACAAATGAGTAATGCTAGAGATAATACCAAAAGGTTGAAAAGGTAATGCATCGTTCATAAAACAGCTAGCGCCACATGTCATTCCACACAGATGTAATAGATTCTATTTCTGCCAAGATTTGCAAGTGGCCTACGTGAATCCCTCTCTTCAGGACTGAAACACACGACCCTCTTACCAATGGAGTTAGGTCGAAGAAGGGATAACTTCTCCTTTCTTAACTGATTTGGCATCGTTTTCCTTAAAATATCTAGCTTATTGCATCCCTCCTTATCAGTTCTCTTAAAAGGGCTGATAGTTACATGAATACTGATCATCCCTCGATGTTGACTAATTATAACCATATTTTCTGTCGACCACCATCCATCCAACCAAGTAAAGCCACTTTTTTACTTAGAACTGAGTTCACTCCATATATGAACAAACATATCCAATATAAAACAACTTAATTCTGCAAGAAGCTGAGGCAATAAATTTAAAACTTTGGCCCAGCAAAGTGTTTACCCATCCCCTGTAAGAAATTATTAATGTTCAGATGAAACCTTTGTGAATAATTAACTAAAAGTTCCAGAACGGAGCGCGTCCAAGTAAGGTAATATCTTGGGAGTAAAACCCATTCCCCATTAACTTGTTACCAAGATGAGAGTAAGGGTAACAACCTCCAATTCGAGGAGGGGCCAAGCTCAACAAACACACAAAATGACAACTCTGTTGAGCTGCCTATCTTACTCCTAGGAGAGCGGTCATACCTAAATATATACCAAAATTTAACGGCTAGTACTATCATGTCAGTATCTAACAGCCTAAAAGTGGTCAATATTACCAGATAGTCGAAACTACTGAATTAAACCAAAGGGTATGTATATACAGATTAGGAGATTAAGGTCAGATATGCTGATCCATACCTAGTCATGCGACCAATGAGGCAATGAGCAACATCATGTCTACAGTTGAATTTACATAACCGACACAAGATATAATGTTCATCAGCTGCAAGTCATCTTCCGCGTATAATTTTGAGCGAGAAAACAGGGTCCAATCCTCTCCTCGACATCAGCACTCATAATTACTATCGAAACGTCTATAACAGTGCAGAATCACCTTTTAAAATTGCAGTGTTGTCTGACTTTCTATACTGTCTATAGGTCAATCATGCTATTGTTTGTCTATTTTCTCTGTAATTGTCTTAACAGTAGAAGTAGATTTCAGAATTAAGGTTAGTTTCCAAACACCACTAGGTGGTATAGAACAAATAGCAACAAACCAAGGTAACGTAATTACCTTGATACAGAAATCCTTATTGTACTAGACTGCTAGAGAAACATTAAAAAGCTACACACATTCATCTTCATTTAAAAACCATATTTATATAAAATTAAACTGTATTTCCTCTGCCAATACTTGTTCCAGATGTTTCTTTTCAACGTTTCCGATCCCATCAGCAGGCTTCACAACTTGAACAGATAGTCAAAAAAGTAAACCAACCCACCAACATGGTTGTGAAAATTTTATGTAAAGCACAGCCATACATGCCAAATTCAATATAAAAAACGACGAATGTTACTGAAACAGCATAATCAGGCCATAACACAACACAGCTAATGTAATCACAAGTGCATCAAAGCATATGTAAGAGCAACAAGGGATTAATAGTCATTATTCAGTACCGAAGCTGCTGCTCTTGTAGTCATTGTGCGCTCCACTGCCACTGGAGCTAGAGTTGGCTCCACTGTTGATGTATGTGTTAGACATGGTTCAAGATCAACCGTCCCACCACCTTTCTGATAGATAGGTCGGTAAAAGAGAAGAAAACTTTTAGGAACATACAGCAATGGCCTAAAAGAAGTGAAAAATAAAATAATGGATATAAAGAAATAGGTAAATTTCATCTACATTCCTTTTAATGTAAATACAAATATCAACCCCACGTGTGAGAAATCACCCAACCCCCCTTGTTGCAGCTAGTAAACTAACACTGCCAGTGAAAATAGGGAAATAAATATTTGATTGATGGAAATAACTAACAGTGTAATGGATGGAAATTGGCAGGGAGTGGAATGTTAAACATGCACAAAAGTACGAGGAGTTTTGTAATTTCTCATAGGTGAGGGTTGGAGTTCTACTTGGGCCAAAATATCAAGGGAGGCAGATCGAATTCAACATAAGAAGTTAGTGCAACAGTTAGCATATCAATGATACACAATTACTTGCCTTAATTGACCATCCCAACCGAATTCAAACTTTTCAGGATTCATCTTATTAGGACATGTCTCCAAAATTTAATTTATTTTGGAGACAGGTCCCTGAACCCCAAACCCAGATATGACAAAACGGGAGCATCTTCCATATCATGGCAAAACAAGACCACTATTCAACAAATTATCTCCATCATCACTCGCAATCATGCAGTAGAAATAAAGAAACTAATACACCCAAAATGTGAATCTCAGAGAAAGAGGTTAAAACCTTCACAATGCAGCACCGTTCAACCCGATAACTGCAGCCAATGGCAGCGCCCCATGACCGAGACCTGACATTATTTCTCAGTTCGGAAATGTAGCCTGGAGAAGAAGGAACAACAATGGAGTAAAATCATATTAATACAACAATGTTAAAAATTAGGGACAAGATGATTTCTTTTGTTCCTTCGTTTAGGTTACTTTGGTGTTTTTTGCAGCCGTCTTATATCTCCTTCCCCCCAAATCTGACTTATCCCACTCAAGGGGAGGTATTTGATTTTAGTTATGCATTGAAGGAGATCATCTGAGTGGTATAGATATCCCCCACCCATACTGAACATGGTCTAAAGGAAAGAGTGTAGTCTATGTTACTAGTTCAACCAGCAAATATTAATTGTCACATTAACGTCAATTCCTATAAATGCTGCAAGAAAAAGAAATTATGTGGAGCAAATACAATGAAAACTAAGAAATGGAAGATAACATGTAAGATGGACTTTTTCTCTATTAATTTTTAAAGTAAAACTAGATAGAGTATGGTTGGCAAATTATTAACACGAATCCATATGACCCATAGACTGCTGCAAAAATTGAACACGGAGCTTGTGTAAAGTAATTAACATTCAAGGTTGGCAAGGTTAAGAGAAGATCTGAGTGGTGGGAATCATTGCAGGAAAAATGAATCACTTCACCGGTTAAAGGATTCAGTGTTCTTGGTATTTCAAACCAAGATAGGAGATTTCATATTTCTATATTGAAAGTGGTCGAGGCTGTCGTGGCCAAAACTGAACAGAGTAAAAGCAACATAATGCACAAGAACTTATGAACTCAAGGCAGGATTAATATCATGTTATATTTTACAAAATCTGTTAACGGAAAACATATGTTACAAAGCCTACCATATCCTAAATAGGAATAACTATTTTTACTTGTAGTTCACATAGTGCTCTAAAACAATAGATCTTTTGATTTACAAACCCAGAGAACATGTCCAATTTACTTAAAAGATTTGGAATATCGGATGTGTCACCAAAGACTACGTATATGAAGTATATTTCGAAGACACCCCTCAAGTAGTCACGAATGACATAGTACCATCCTTTTAACCAATGGGAGCTACCCTCAAATTGTCCATTTCACTCTTGATCTCTCTTCCACCATCCTTATCGGACTTCTCTTCTCCAACATCATCAATGGCATTATAGCGCCCACCATCGCACCCTACCGCCAAATCAGCAAAAGTACCATAGGTAAAATACCGTAAAATGGAACCTCGAAAGTGAACATCTGGTAAAATTGTTTCCCACACTTCACATGGCCTTCATCCAAATTGATCGATCTCAGACCCCGATTCAATCAAATTCAACCCAATTGCCATGATGTCCGGCAGGAACTACCCGGGAATCACCGCCAATAACCTCCATTACCACCATTTCTATATTTGTCTTCGATCAATTGAACCCTGAACCACCAAATTCACCTCATCTATGCGTCATCCGGCGCACCAACAACCACCACAGGCATTCAAGCTGGTGAAAACGCCACTGCCAGACCCGACACCCAAATTCGAACCAGACTCCCCAAATCACCACCAATAACCTTCAGCAGTCACAGGGGCAAAATAGTTTCAAATGGTGTGCAGTATGGTCTCCGCGTGTTCTATGGAGGGAATTACAAGGAAGGGTGTTTCCTGTCAAATAAATTGGCAAACAGAAGGGTGGTTGGAGGTATTTGTCATAGTTCAGGGTACCATTTGGGAATCATGTCATTCGTGAAGGGTATTATGACATCCCCAAAAAGTTGGAAATTCTAAAATGGATCCAATTTTTACTCGGTTCATCGACTTATTCGCTTCTTTGGACCACAAAATCATCTATATTAGAGAACTCAATCTAATGTAACTTAACAAGTCACTGACGTCATAATATCTCTAATATAGATAACTTTTTGTATAGTTGCTTTACCCGCAGGGCCATCCTCTATTTTGTTCATGATGGGAAGATCAAAAGGTCTAAATAATAGCTTCAGCAATTGGTCCTCATCTAGTTGATCCATAAGGACTACAGCAGTGATCATGTCTTACTGAGTTTCTAATTATTCATTTGGTTAAAGTGCAGTTTCACGGAAGACTCGAGAAAACAGAATCTCTAGCAGCTCACGGACATTTTATTTCTTAACTCGTGAGGAGATGTGCATGGGAGAATTTATTTCCTGATAGCTTGGGATAAGATAGACTTAGTTATTTTTGTCCTCTTCATGTCCTTTATTCTTTGTATAGTGGGAAAGGTCTGCATCCCCGCATCGTTTATTTTGCTGGTAGTTAATATTACGCAGGGATACACGAGTTATTCTCCATGTAGGATTTAACGAGAGAGCGAGCGCGCCCCCCGAGAGAGAGAGAGAGGGAGAGAGAGACGTTGGTATTATCTGGTCCTGATCGTAGTAACAAGGGTTAGCAGGATCAAGCTTCCATTACCACTAATGTGCAAGTAAAATTATGTTGGTCAGGCATTCATATTTACTGAAGTACGATAGAAGTGGACTCTTGGAGATTGCATCTCATGAACAGAAGTCACATATGGAAAAAAAAAAAAAAAATTATGTTTATTTCCTAACCATTTCACATGTCTCTCTGAGAGCAAGGGCAAGAGACCAAAACAAATTAGGTAGTAAGATGATGTATTTTTTAGCGGTCAACTATCAAATATGGAACACAAAAATTCAAAGAAACTTACAATCTTGAGGCGGCAACACTCTGACTGTAGCACGTAACTCCTGGATAGCGGAAGGTGGAGGAGAAGCAGTTGGGCGACAATAACCAGTGTGCATCAGCACTACCAAACAGCCATTACATGTTATACATCCATGTACCAAAATTATTTTAACTCGTCATAAACAAAGGTACCAGATCGAAAAGACCACATACCAGCAACAAGATCTGAGTCGTCGGTATACACATCTGTACCCCACAGCTGACCACCTCTAACCTTCACATGAGAGAGTTACCAAAAGTCAGAAAGCATATTTTTATGCACAAGCAAAGCAACTTCAAGGAACATTGGGACACAAACGGCGTCTAGCCCCAAATAAATTAGGAGTGGTAAACTAGTATAATCTTCAGTGGTGGACATGATGAAGCAAAAAATGCATAGAACACAAGAAAAACCCACTGCTAGTGCGATAATTATTTCTCATTTCATTTTAAAAAAGGATATAGAAGCCAAACATCAATCCCACCTAATTAACTAAGGAAAATCCTCTGTTATGTTGCGCTTAAGTGTCCTCAATGACTAAAGAGACTATCGCTCATACGAGTCAATCTTCAAATATTTCTCCTACATTGGATACACCTGGCTAACCGATGAAGAGAAACAAGAAGTTATCTCCTTTTCCGGGCACATTGGACACAACACTGATAAGAAAAAGAACATGGCCTACTTGTTGAGATTAGTGGAACATAGATAAGACAACAGACTATGTCAACTACGAACAATGAGTACTGCAGACTTGATGGTCTAGAACTGGTCACAGTTTCCCATTGAGACAACCTACCCTGATAGTCACATTGGACAACCAACGACACGAGAAGTAATTCGGGAAACTGAGCCAGACTTTGCTTCAACAGACTTTAAAGTTTTAATAATGAGGAACAGCAAAGCAACATAATGCGGACAGCAGATTCAAGAATATCTGAAGTTTTATAATTGCAAGACTATTTAACTTATGCTAGAAGTGCTATTTCTAAATATCTTTTAGAGTATAATCTTCTAGTAGTTTCAGTTAGGTATAAATGTTGAAATAAAAAGTATACGAGTACTCAGTATTTTCATATGCATTGAATCTTAGTTCACAGCTGTAACCAGCAATGACTTGTAATTAAACTTCTAAATTATATTCAGAATAGTGCATTAAGCCTGTGTTATTCATTGTTCTGAGTTTTGTCCTTGCTGGTGCTTAAAAGATATCTGAAAGGGTCAAGAGTGACATCACAACAATTTTGCCATGCTCCATTTTCTCTATGGTTCATTCTAACCTTGATTACCATTACTCTATATCATTATTGAGATAGGAAACCAGATCAGTCCACGAAACACAAAATGAGCACCATACTAGAAAAAACAATCAGACCTAAGACCTTGCATTAATTTCAATGCTACTTCATTTCTGGAGTAAAATTCCAGACTACAACTAGATCAAAAATAAGAACTCAAAGGTACACAAAACGATCATCTGAAGGAAAGCACAAACCAGTAAGAACAGAAATTACTATGCCGGCATCCACCCTTATGTTTAAGAAACCAGAACAAAGCAGCTTAGGTATTTTGATTTTACCTGTCGGTTTGTAGCAGTAACATGCTCAGCTGGTATTCTTATTTCCAGAGTAGGACCATTCTGAGAGCTTTCAGCACCTTTATCTGCTTGAGATGACTTGTACTCTTTCCACAAATTAGTCAATTCTTGCATGCATTCCCCAACTCTATATACAACAGTTGATGCTTCAGACTTACCTGAACCAAAAATATATATATATAGCGTGTAAATCATAGAGCGTAAAGTCAACATACATCAATACAGGCACAAAAGAAGGGCAAAATGTAATACTGTGATAGTCTATGGGCTCATTCTAGGTACCAAGCTCAAGACCTAAAAATCTGATCTTTCTGCAATAGTTATATTATATTGTTGTGGCACAAAGACGAAGGACGTAAAAGATGTCGTACTTCAATGTGGTTTCTTAAACAAGGGGCTACAGAGTCTGGTGAAAGTATTATCATGGAGGTCCTATTCACACACAACACTAGAAGCTTTCAAAATGCAGTTAAGAGACTTGATTGAGAAAGGACTGCGGCTACTTTCACTTTAATGATAAATGTATTCTAATGCCGTGCGTCATTGAGAGTGGGACTAGAATGGGATTGACTAATATATCCTTCACCCCAAACTTCACCATCACCACCATAGTTCCAGCCTATTGCCATCACTCCAGCTAACTCATCAAAGAAAATCACAACCAAAAAGACTAAGCAACCGTTGTATGACCCCAACCCATAGATAATAAATCCAAAATGAATTAATATACAAACCTAACAAATCCATTTATTAGGCCAATCAAGTCCTAAATCGCAACACCTGAGCTACAAGAAGACACTGCTCATAAGTGCACTAGGTGATAGGGCCATTCACGATCTCAGACAACTCAACCAGATAAATGCACCTTCACTTCTGCTGAAGGAATTTCAAGCTATAACTCAAAAGAACTGGTCAGGATATCCCATAGGTTAAGTGGGAAAGCACAGATGAAACTGTAAACCCCAAAAACATGAGAACCTTATCGGAGGGAACCTGACTTGACAAGACTTGGCACTTCAACATCAAAAGCATCATGAAGTGGCTGATTTGAACTAATATCCCGAATTTCCGAATTAACTTTCTCTTTCACCAACACGCCTTCTCGTTGCGGCTCTCTTTCCCGTCAAACACACCCGGTAAGGACTGCAAACCCTGAAAGCTATTGCGAATTGGAGAAGTGAAGTTAAATGAAGGTCCATCCACTCTTTGCCTCACCTTAACTCCTGACTAGTGCACAACTATTGACCAAACCTCGTCATCTCAAACATCGACAATTGTACTATTAGATCCTAGGTTGTCCTGCTTAAGCACCTCTTGTGGCACAAAGATAGAAGGTTCACGTCGGCGATAAAACTGAGATACAACAAGCCTTGCGATACCACTATAAGGAAAACTCTTACCACTAGCTGAAGCAAGGCCTATACCACCTTCAGAAAACTCCCGTCCAATAGGAGAAGGAGAAGACAGAGAATCTTCCAAAAAAGATTGAGAACTAGAAATATCCCCATATGCACAAAAAAGAAACAGCCCCTTATGTAGTGGGAAAACTTGCATATCGGCCTTCTCTTCCCACCGTCTCATATCCCACCTATGGGTCCTTACAAGACCACCACATCCACCTACGTAAAAGGGTGTGACTATACCTTTTCAAGAACATCTTTGGTTAGACAAGCATTTTTTCAACAGTCCAAGCAAAGGCCCACTTTCAAAGGGCGCACCAAACTTTCAGACTGCAGACTGCTTTATGTGGGACGTTACCATTGTACAGAATACGATTCTAGCCTTAGAATAGAGATGCAGGGTGATTCTCCTAAAACTTGCAGGTTTGTGGGCCATTGTTACTCATATTTTGATCAGTTTGATAATGCCAAACTAAATATCAGAGGGCCCTCGTTGCAGTCTTTACCTGCAGCTTATCAGATCCTACCTGCAGCTTTTAGTCTGCAGCATTTTGGGTCCAACTTTTGATGTTGCTTTTAGCCCTGAAGTAAGGTGTTCCAGGTTATGCTATATGTGTCTTTTTGTTTCATTAGGGATACAGCTAGTAGTTTCTCTAAAAATAGGGATACAGTACCATGTTTTAGGGAGCTTATTTTGTATTTGAAATTTGTCAAGGAATAGAATCATTGTTCTCTTGGGTTGTAACCAAATCTCCATTTCTGTATCCCCCGCCTTCAACTCGCTGCATTTTTTCGCTGTATAAACTGTTTTAGTTTTAGAATTCCGTCTAAGTTGTACTTTGCACCATTATAGCATTATATTGTGCGGAGTTGCACTCCTGTGCTGGTATCAGAGCTTGTAAGGTACCTTAGGACAGCAACTAGTTTTACTGCAAATAGGGCTATTGTTTTATGTTTTAGGAAGTTGAATTTTGTATTGAACCTTGTAAGGAAAAGAACCTAGAGTTCTGTATTTCTTACTTTAGTTTTACTATATCTCATTGTCTTACTATCTTGTTCTTGGATAAACTTCCTCAAAGGTGTATATTTGCAACTACTGTAGAGTCACATTGCAAGTTGCTTTTCTGAACAACATTAAGTGGTATCAGAACATGAGTTCTCAGTCCGGGATTGTGGCTGCATGTCCTTGAGGTTATGGTGGAAGAAAAAGTAGAGGACAGAAAGAAGAGATGGTTGAGATGCGTAGAATGATTGAATAACTGTTGCAAGCTGTGCAAGCACTTCTGCGACGGGGAAGAGCTACAACCCATCGGGAGGTTCCCGAAGGCAATAGCAAACCTGTTGACTTACCGGAAGGTAGTCAAGAGATTGAGCGCAAGGAAGAGTGTAAAGAAAACATGTTACACGATGCCTTTTATGCAAACATGGGCAGTACTAAACTCGAGGTTCGGTTAGTGGATTGAGAAACTCTCCTATATACGATGGGTACGAAGATGATGATGAAACCTTGATTTTGGAGGGTTTAGACGATATACCTGCAACCAAAATCCCTCAATTTCCAAGTAAGGTCAGAGATGATTATTCCCAGAATTTGTTTGATGAATACAATGGCCAAGAAATCCATTTACTGGGTGAAGTTGGATCTCTTACGTGTCAGAGTAATGAAAATTTCATTAAGCATTCACTGAAACCCTTAACCCTCTATGTGGATCCATTCTTGATGGAATCTCAAATGATCTACCCATCCAACAAAGATACATGGTCCTTACCCTCTTCAACAACGTTTCACAAACTTGGATACTCCATGTGTGAAGTCAACCAGAATCTGATCAAGATATTAGTAGGTGCAGCAGATAAATTGATATGTACTGATTTCAAAAAGAGGCTGAATCCAGATGTTGAAAGAATGATCGTGAAAGTTAAAATTCGAGGGTAAATTTTCTCAAACAAAGGGAGTATGATGCAGTGCAATCCAACCTACATATTTGTGTTTGACTGGTTCCTATCTATTAACCACTGGATCCCCAAAATTCTAATAGCTAGAAAAGCTTATTAGATAAGGCAGGAGCATTAATTAATTCTGCTAGAAAGTATTAGGGCCCCTGCAGTTCTTTACATGCAGCTTTTAGCCTGCAGCTTTTTGTAGTTCTACTTCTATCAGTTGCTTTTACTTAGGCTTGAAGTTACTTAGGCTACAGGTAAGGTTATATTTGTATTTTGTTTAGTTAGGAAAACAACTAGTAATTGCCTATAAATAAGACTATTGTACTGTTTGTAAGAAAGTTGAATTTTGTATTGGAACTTGTAAGGTAAATAACCTAGAGTTCTATTCCGTTTTAACCATAGAAACCGAGAGTTTCTTCGTTTCCCACATCACTTTGTACAAAATTTCAGCTCCATAAACTGGTCTAGCATTATATTCTCTTCAGGGTATTAATTGCACCATTGTAGCATCAGATTGTGCAGGTTCGCACTTTCTGAACTACATTGGAAGGTATCAGAGCCTGGGTTCTCAGTTTGGGACTGTGCCTGCTATTGGCCCCTGCACTGAGAAACTCCCCCTACTCCCAGCCCTGCCAAGCCTATCAATAATGCCCATATGCACAGGGCATGATCCGAAATGAAGAAATTCTCACCATAAAACCAATTTAGTCCCGCAACTTAAGATTATACATCGCCCTCGTGCTACATTTCCATCCGCATTAGCAACTTTGACACCTTCAGATTGACACACCATACAAACCAGGGCATGCAAATTGCTATATGGGTACACTGCCACACGAAACATCAGTCCAAGAACTAGCACAACATCCATCACCAACCAGAAAATACAGATTTTTGGAGAAAATATCATCGCGGTTAGCCAAATAAATTGGCCATGACATCCTTCCATAACCCCAAATTCACCATTACAAGTAATTTAGATGTTGCCGATTTAGCTAAAATTTTCTGATATATAGCTAGGATTCCACATGTTACATGGGTTGTAAGATATGCTAACGCAATTTTGTCATACCCTTATACCTTCTTTCCCTCCTTAATGATAAAGCTCCCTCCACAGATCCAAATGTGTAGGCCGCCACTCTCGCAAAAGATCTTTTTTGGTCACAAGGAAATGTCATTATTATCTTCCCGACAATTCATTCTTAAACAGTTTACGGTTATCGCTTCTTGTACCACTTTATCATATTGGAGGGCAACCAACTTTTCGAGATGCCGAAGGCATATTTTTCTTCCTTCCCTCGACCCCCTACCATAGAAAGTATCACTAACAATTATCCATCCTCTTCTAGACCGCTGCCAGCTATGGAGATAAAGACAAGAAATAAAATGGTAGCAATAATAAATTCTGAATTTGAAATAAGCTTACAGAAGAAATGTGGATCGAACAATTTCAATTGAAAATGAATTGTGAATGATAAAAGAGGGCGAATTGAAGAAGGATGGCAAGAAGTAAATTTGGATGTGAAACGACAATATGCGTTATTGGATTATCACAAGAGCCCAAAGGTAAAACGGATGAATTTTGCCATTATATTAAGCTGCGGTTTCTCACGGTTAGGTTTGGAAGAATCACTAGCTGGAGACACACAACAGCTACAAAGAGCATGACTCTCCCAACAACATAAAGAAGCCTTCATTCGACATCTTTATTTTCAAATTTTCTCTTCCCTTCATGCATTTCCCGACTCAATGTTCCCCTTCGAGACCCAGGCACTCTTAAATATAATCCTTCACGAAAATTCAAACAAAATAAGAAACCTTTCCAAATACTTATAGTCAACCGGACTTAGCCTTTTCCCAAGCATTACCTCGCCCGGATACATGGACCAATCTCCTCAAGTTCATTCTTTTCAATATATTCTTCTCCCTTGGGTTTTATTGATTTGATCATGTTTTTTATTATCTCTCGCCAAGTTTTCTTCTCCCTCCACCTCGCCTCCTCTCACTTAGATGGAATTGCTCCTCCTTACCCGTGTATCCAAGAGCCTACAATACACATTCCCGAACCAACTCAACACGGACCAAACTCCTCCAATTTCACCTGTCCAAAGCCATCCTCCCACTTAGGTTAAATTTTACTAAATCTTGACTTATTGTCTCTACCCCGTCTTGGTCTCCCTCTCCCTCGTCTACCACCGTTGATTTGGAACACATTACTTCTCCTAGTTGGTGGATCCAGGGCCTACTATACACATAAATAAACCGCCTCAGCTGATTCTCTAATTTTGTCTTTGATTAGCGCAACATCTAGATTCTTTATCATCGTGTCCCCACATATATTATCTTTTGGAGTTACATAATTTGGCATTATCGATCCTGAACACTCATTTTTCAGTTACATTTCTTCTTAATCGGCATTATACTCAGTCCTTCACATGAAAGAGGGCCATACAACTATAGAACTAACCCTTCAACCGACCTGGGACCCTGCAGTTACACAACACTTCCGATACCTCCTCCACAGTACATACAGTTCTTATCCTAATGAGTGTTTATTCCATTAGAACAAAACCCCTAAAGACATGTAAAGGTGTCTAATGTCCGAAGCCAGTTTCATTAATACAGTAGGTTTTCTATCAGCTACATTCACCAAATAGAATTGTGCTTCTGAAACAAGAAAAGCAATATAACACGGTGTTCTATGATTCAGTCCAAGATATTGAAGTCCAACATCTATAAGCAATAAAAAAGTAAGAATAGAGCAAAAATATGATGGAAGGTAAATTAAGTTACAGTGCAGAAAGAACGGGGAAACATATCAGATGGATGTGGTGGGTAATGATGGATAAACTATACACATTTTAGGATATGTATAGCATTTAGACAAGATAACAACGGTACTCTACCATTCAGTCGGCAACACAATGAAGTTTCAACATTAGGAAGCAATAATATGATGCAAGGAAAATCAAGTTACTGCACAGAAAGAACATGGAAATATACTGGATGGACGTGGGTAGGTATGACCTAAGCACAGTTTAGCATAACATAGCATTTAGACGATATGGAATAGGGTATAAAACCTGAAATGCTCAATCACACCCTGAACATAGGATAGTCCAGTGAAGAGAAAGCGAAACACAATGCATCCAAAATTAAGGACCAGAGTTGGGAAACGACTACCACTGTTACAGAGAAAAGGCGAGTATGACACTCAAGGGATGCTGAATAAAGACTTCATTACTAAGAAATTGTAAGCTCTTGATAACCAAAGAGTGAATTTTACTAAAAAAATGAGTGAATAGTTATTCCGTTACGCGGACTGTGTTAACTTTATTAGGATGCATCTTATAACCACGAGCCTAGAAGGCTCTTTCTTGACCGGGTATCCTTCTCTGTGACCATTTAGAGCACAACTATGCCCTGATTTTATATAGACTAACCAGCAACTTTGTTCATGCAACACAGGACAGTACAATTAACTGAACGACTACGCGGTCACTGCAAAGCAAGCCATTCACTTTGCAAAGCACTAGCTTTTTATAAAATGGTGGTGCAGAACCGATCAAATAATGGTTGCTTAAAAAAATAGCTCCTTCTGTAACAATGAACATGCCCTTGGAAAGGCCGTTTTGGCACCAGGAAACAGCATGTGTGGAGCAAAAATAGGAATCCCAATTTATAAGATATTATAGCACCTTACCCTGAGATCTGCAAAGAAAAGAAGACAGAAAAAATACCATCAGTACTTAAATCGATCACCAGCATTCCAAGATTTACAGTTCATAACATCACAAATGTGAAATTCAAAAATCAGCATATATACTGGAGACTAGATGGTATCAAAAATCTTATGGAGTCAAAACGTTGCACGAAGACATTCTAAATTCTTTCGTAGTCTTAATATCCTCCTGTGGATCCATTACCATTTTGGAAGACCTTGCACCACAGTTGGTAACAGGTAACCAATCAAATTTTGAAACTCAATAGGAAGAGAAATTGTGAAGTATGAACCTATAATCGGATACATCGGAGTCACTTGTGCAGTTGTCTCCCTCTGTAGTAGTGCATCGGCACCTATCTTCCTCGTTTTCATCGCCACTGGACTCCAGTGCCACGAATCCGTTTCTTGACATGAATGATGCTACTATAAGCCCTCTAACAGCCAGATCTGAGGTTGAGGAGAAGAACGAGAGCTAAATGATAAACAAAGGCCCTATAACAATGTAAGTCCTCTAACAGCCAGATCTAGGGTTGAGAAGAAGAGTGAAGGCTAAATGCGGAAACAAAGGCTCTGTAAAAGGATTGATAGTACACTTCTGCTTCATTCCCATTTCAGTGATTAACTACGTGGCATCGTTAGCACCCTTCCATCAAATTTTAGACAATACATGACAAGCCCATCTAGAACTAGACCCATCATCAGAGCGCAACTTTCCAAACCGGGCTCAAACTGATTTATTATTTAAATAACCTGCTCGGGCCCAAATAAACAATCCAATGGATTTGCAACCCCCTGCCGAAACCCAATCACCAAATAAATCATTCTTTCATCATTAAATGCTAAGGGGTCGAACATCAGTAAAATATTAAAAAACCAAAGCTCCATACCAAGTTATGATTCACCCTAATAAATGAGGTTCCATTCAAATTTACAAACACGAAAGTAAACAACTTCATCTTTCGTTAATGTTCTCCCATCATTTCCTATTTTCTATTTGATAGGAAGCTTCCTTTTGAGCCCCCATAGTTCTGAACTCCCCTTGCCGATGTTGAAAAAATTGTAATGTGGAAATTCACATTACGAACAATTTATTTGGGCTTGGCGTACGACATGAGATTGAGAAAAACTAAGCTTGGGCCGTGGTTGCCTTGCTAAGATTTGAAGCCATATGAATCAAAACTCTACAATCAGATGAATGAACGGAAACTATCTATTCTCTCTCTTTTCTATGAGCAAAAGTAAGAAAAATATGTAACGGGAAAGTCGAACGAATAAGGCAGAGAAATATTGTATGTATAAATACATAGTAGCTGGAGACATAAACCATCTACAGAGAATGAGCTAATGCAGAATTACACACTGACTAATTATAAGGATGGAGCAATTCTGGATCGCCTCTTTGCCTCCGCTATTGTTGGTCAAGCAAACAGTTACATGTACTTAAATAAGGATGATAATACATATGCACAATTTGGGCAAAAGCATTCAGGTCTGACATTCTATTTATAGAAGTTTTGTTTCTTTTTACATGCAATTTCTCCATTACCAGCATTCTTCCAAATTAGAATACAGTAATACGATATTTAATGAAAGACTTATAATTATATTTTAATTTTCAACAGAAAGGTAAATCCTTTCATGACTTTATTTCCACAAATTGCAGTTTAAACTGTAACCCATTTCTACTCTGGTATTAACATCAACATATCCAGGAGGTGTATTAAGATTGACCTTTTCAAGTAATATTGACAAACTCTCCTCTCCTAGTACCACCCTCCCCCTTTCACTAGGAAAAGACAAACCTACAATACTAGTTTTAGCAGAAAATATCCAAATGCCTGACACTGATAACAGAAAGCACAGACCTGAGGATGATAACGGCTAAAAAAGTAACTTTTCTCAAGGTCATTTTTTTTTTTCATTTTCCTAAATTACCAGATAAGGGAGAAGATAATCAAAGCAAGAGCTAATATAGATCTAAAAGAGTGCGATGCTCGAATGGTGAGATAGAGATTATCTAGAAATCTTGCTTGGGCTTGTTCTGCTGTGATTATCAACATGCAGCAGCTCTTTCATCTTTATTATGTAGCCAACCTAAAGTAGTTAGGAAATGGGTGTGTCGCGTTCAGCGGAGAGCAACCTATTATTAAGGTAAAACAGTTTGCAATCTTTTACATGAAGAGCATGATTACATAACAAGCTGACGACATTAACCATGCAATTTTCAGGCGACGGTTCCGGAATTGCCTCCAAAGCAGCTTCCTTTCACATAGTAAAGGGTCCATAACTTTTCACTATATCAATTAATCCATAGAAATCTCATTTAACTTTTAGTTAGAGTGAGATCTCTTTAAAAATGATAATACGTGGAATTGGGGTATGATTTACAGAAAGTGAGCAAGGTATCCAAAACCCGAATTGAGAACATCAAGAAGGGTCAGATACAAATAGAGAAGACAGCATACAAATTAATGTACTAGGGAAAATCAATGTTAGCACTCGTGCTGAGTAACTGAAACATAACACACAGTAGATGGAGGAATACCGCACTTCCACTTTCAAAGTAATATGGAGAGGTAATCTAACACGAGGAAACAGTCATCAACGGAGGTTAGCTTGGCTGCTTGTTTTCTTTTTCATGGATGGAAATGATCGCCGGCTTTCAAAGCAACACAATGAACCATTAGCTTAACACTTGGTTCAAGATAGGAATTGAACTACCATCCATTCAAATTAAAGACACTCTGTATCTAATTTGTATGCCGTTTAACAAAAGGAGTTTGATATTCTTAGATTACTTGATCAATCTTTTTTAGGGGAATGAGCTCAGAGATTCAACCATGAAGGGGAAAAGCTGTTGCAATAAGTCTTCCTTATTACATATTTGTTAGTGAGGTGGATGGTATGGTTGGTATCTAAAGAAGCTACCCAGATGAGCAACGGTGGCTTGAAACTTAAGTGGGGGTTTAGATAAAACTAAAGAGGCTTTGAAAAGTGATGGTTGTAAACATGTAGTTTATTGAAGGAATAAGAATTTGCTGAACTACCTTTCAACCTTGACATGTCAGGAATAGGGGTGGAAAAGAATACATAGTTGTTGGAGACATGTCGGGTGCAGGAAGTTTCCCCTTCTGAATATTAAGGTAGTCAGATGATATGTTTTTGGTTTTTTGGTTTTGTGTAATGTGTGGTTGAGGTGAGGAGACACATTGCAGAAAGATAAAAAAATCTATCATCCAAAGTCCAAACACCACCATTATTAGTAAAAAGAATTATTTGGCGTTTAACAAAAGCACGTCACAACGACTAATTAGTATGGAAATAACAATCTGCTTTGAGAAGTAGCTTTTAAGTCATTAAGGCTCTGTTTGGTTCGCAGTAAAATGTTTTACAAGGGAAAATATTCTGCGCGTAAAATATTTTGTGTGAAAAAGTTTTCTCTGCAATTATTTTCTCGATATTGGTTGACACTTGCCAAAACAGTGGGCTGTGACGGCAGTGGCAGTGATGGGTAGCGGTGAAGGTGGATGGCGGTGATGGGTCGTGGTGGAGGTAGGTGGTAGTGGTTGTTATTGGTGGTGGAGCTGCTAGTATGAGTTGTTGTTGTGCTCATTCACTCTCCGGAAAATGACTTGCGGATTTGAAATGTGTAAATCATTACATCATTTGAGGGAAAACATTTTACAGGAATATATTTTACCTCCAACCAAACAGCATCAAAACAAGGGAAAACAATTTTACAAGAAAATAGTTTACCACCAACCAAACCGAACCTTCATTCAAAGGAAAAGCATTTACAATTTTATGGCATTTACCAGATCTGGCGTAGGAAATGTTAGTATGGAGCCAAGATCTAGGGAGAATGGCACCTTTCTATCATGTTGGACATTCTGCTTCTCTCTCTTTCCGAATTGTTCCATAGTTATTAAAGTTTGATACTATCATGTATCGATGATAGGATTTTCTGTATCGCGTATCAGATTGTAAACTGTATTGTGATGATACCACACCCTTTTTTAAACAGCTTAAAAACGTAAACCAACCCTTATAGTAAAGAATTTATGGACTGTATCTAGCATTTACTTTATTTGTAATAAATACATATAACTAGTGATCAGGAAGGTAGTCTAACAGTTATCATGATATGTACTTTAGTTTACACTAATGTAGATATAAATTCAACTCGTATCATTGCAATGATAATAATAACAAATATTACTACTATTATCAAGGGATGTTAATATATTTTAAATCCTGCCATGAATCACATATTCAAATTACATATGTATTGGTAATCTAAATTAAGTAATTGAGGGGGTGGTCCGTACTATGTAAGGTATATCTACATGGTAGCATTTCATTAGTTTAAAATCGTTGTTATGTGTGACAAAAGCATTAAGTGAATGGAATATAGGATTAGATTACTAAAATGAGGGATCTCTAGTCAGTCGCACTATTAACACAACAGTATTCCAGTTAAGTCTGGTGAGTACAACAGTTCGACTTCTATCTGGTATCTTTCATCTTTCTCTTCCGAAGCTCACATCAACTTTCGAGAATTCAAGATATTTGAGCCTTTTGACTCGCGAGGTTACGGAAAACCTTGAGAAGTAGGAAAATCTAACAAAATCATCATGTAATTCATATAATTGTAAGTTCTCTATCAGTCGAATCTGACAAAACTCATCTGGTTTCAGGCCAATGTATTGAGCTATACGCTATGAGTATCGTATCGGTCCAATACAGCTTGATACAGTTCGATAAACTTACCCCGTACCAGCAATGGCATGTACAATAGTAAGAACAGATGATAGTTCGCTCTTTATAAAATTGTAATAACTCAGGATTAGAAGTATTCAAATAACTTTGAGCAATCAGAGCAGCTTGTTGTTTAAATGGAATTCTTACTCTTAAGAGGTTAGTAGTAGAGGAAAAGATGTCATTGAACGGAGAGGTGATGTGAAGGAATTCTGGGAAAATTTGTTATAATCCAAATGTGCAACAAGCCTTTTCACCAACAGCTATATGGAAAGTGAAGACTCAATAAAAATAACTTCTTATTACAACCATAAAAGATTTCTAAATACAAGGATGTTGTTTGTTGAAATGTCATGCGGAGCTGTGTGTGTGTGTGAGAGAGAGAGAGGGAGTGAGAGGAAGAAGAAGTGCAGTAATTGAATCCTCTTCTATAGCATTGTGAAAACGTCTTTGTTATATAAAAACTTATTTAAGTAAATGGGTTACGCTTGGCTGAATCTCATTTGTTTTGACACGTTTGGTGGACCTTTTAAACAGGCATATAAGAAGATAAACTGATAGATTGCTTGCTAAGGCGTCATATAGCTGTTACGAAAAGAAATGGTCTAGGATGATGAGAAAGTTGTTGACCAGCACTAAATACCTCTGATGCAGAGTTGCAGACATTCGTGCAGATTAAAGCCCTAAATAAAATTTCATTTTGTTAACATCCCTTAAGTAATAGTAGAACGTTAGTAGCTTTGCAAAAGATTATTATCTGGTTTTACTATAAGTAACTAGAGAAGAACCAACTACGTATATTCAAGATTCGAGAGTAGCTTAGAGACATATTTGCAATTCAGGAGCAGTGTTCCAAAGAAAGCTAGTGAGTGAGAACAAAAGTAAAGCTCACCCTTCGTTGTCTTGTGTACGAGACTTTATACGGGGCTCCCGGTTCCCTACTTGAGGACTTCCCCTTGGACGAAGCATTCGCTTACGCTGCTGAACTCCATAATTAAAACTTTCCCTCTCCTTGTCCCCACCCCCTTCAGCATCTGCATATCCATCGTCTGATTCTTTCTCATATCCCCTACTGCGCTTTTCAGGCCTCTCTCCTTCTGTGTCAGCATCTCTTTCTTTTCTCCTGTCTTTAACATCTCTCTCCCCATTTTTCCAACCATCGTGGTCTTTCTGTTTCTTCTGCTCCGTCACTAAATGATCAGGCTCGGACGTGCTTCCAGGTACATCCCCTAGCTCTTTCTCAGCTATGTGTGGTGGAGCATCTTTCTCAGCTACAATCCATGCTTCCCTTTTAGTATGATCTTTTTCTCTTTCTTTTAGTCTTTCCTTATCCTTGGATAGATCCTTCCTCTCCCTCTCCCACCGGTCAGATTCTCTTCCTTCTTTGGATGGTTCCTTGCCATCACTGTTGCCGCCTCCTATCTGCAAGTTGTTGCGTCGTTCAATTCTATCTTTTTCTCCCCAATCCCTATGCTTCAAATCTTTCCTCTTCCTGTCCTTGTCTCTAAACCTATCTTCACCTTTCAAATCAAGTCTGTTTTCCCCAACAGTCTCTCGAGCATCAGCGCAATCCCTGTCTTCCACAACAGTGGAGCCTTCCTTGGGAACCTCTTTTTCCCCTGGGGCGTGCATATTACCACCGCGCCATGGATCCTGTTGAATACCACCAGCAGCACCCTGTGCATCAGGATATCTCTTACCCCTGTTGTGGTGTTCTTTAGATTCTTTCCAGTTGAGGTGTTGTGCAGCAGCAAATCCTGCTCCTTCCTTGGAGGAGTAATCAAAATGATAAGAATCCCTTTCTCTTTCATCCCCTCCTTTATGATACAAGTCCCTCCCTCCTCCTCCTCCTCCGTCGGCTTTGGATGATGATTCTGAAGCTACATAGGAAGGTGGTAAGGGGGACCTGGAAGAAGGAGGAATCTTAGGATCCGGAGGAGGAGGATGGAATTCACTCCCTCCTTGACCTACCTGCTGCTGCTGCTGCTGCTTTGGGTATCCTCCTGAGGAGGCATGACCAGTACTTCCGCCGGCAGCCTCCTCGTGCAACCTCTTACTCGGAGTACCACTCATAATGTCAATATGGCTACAGACTACCGGAAACCCACCAGTACAAATCAATTCTTGCAACGATGGAAATGGTTTAAGAACGATGAAAAAACTCAAATTCCGCAGTGAATTATACTTACCCGGAAGTCAGAAAATACAGATCGCCGGTGGAGACACGGACGGACGGAGCGCTTTCTTCGAGCTTTTTTACTTGAAGACACCAATATAATCACAGAGCAGCAAGCCAAAGCCTAAGGGGGTTAGGCGTAACACCTGCTTTAAAGAAGATGCCCATATGGCCCATATTATTAACCTATGGGCTTCAGAAAGCCTCCAGGCCCAGTCCAGAAAGAACAAAGAATCAAGTCCAGTGAAGTCCTGATGAAGCCCAATGCTGTGAAGCCCAAGTGACAAATCCAAAGCTAACATCCAAGAGTCTCAGAAGGATGTAGATGAAATTCATTACAAAGTTCACCTCTCCTATTGTAATAAATGATTCTCCTAAACTCAACAGCTGTCTAGATGATCGAACGGTCACAAATCAGACCGTTCGATATCTCTGTATTTAGTCATCTCTTCAATGGAAAAACCCTAGTCTTTCGTTTCATTTTTCTGTTGTGTTTTGTTTTCCATTACAGATAGTTTCGTCTCTCTAATTCAACATTAACAGGTTTTCATGGTATCAGAGCTTTAATGCTCACTACCACCACACTATCCGTGGCCGCTTCATAATCAAACCTTCTTTTTCTACTTCCCAATATTAACAATTTTATGCCCTCAAAACTCGATGGATCCAACTATATTCTTCGGAGGAGTTGGTGGTTGGAGCTCGGTGATTGCAAAGAGATAGGGACGAGAGGGAGAATGACGAGAGAGAGAGAGAGAGGGAGAGAGAGATAAATGGAGAAGATTGTGAAGAAGGAAGGAATTGGAAAGAAAAATCGACGAAGAAGGCAACAATCGGATTCAAATCTGACGAGGATTTCCAATTCACAGTCGTGAATTTGGAGAAGGAATCACAGCACATTTGTTTTGGGTGGAAATTTCACACTTATCAGTTGTAAAAGACGCTTTCAAACCCCTAGTTTAGCTGAAAGACACTTTCACATCCTTAGTTTAGGTAAAAGACACTATTAAGTTTAGCTAACAGTCACAAAAGCCCCCAAGGTTATAATAATAATTAAAACGAACTCCTAAAACTATAACAACAATGAAAATAAACCCCCAAGACTATAATAACAATAATAATAACCCCAAAATTTATACTAAAGTCGCAGAAACACCCATAGCCACAAAACGGGGTATTTCAATGGTGATCGATAAATCACGTTGTTTGTATACACAGTGCTATTGTGTTAAGTAGATTATAAATTTCTATGTCAGTGGTTAAACGGTACTTACTTGTTTGTTTGGTTCACCCATTAGTTTTCCCGATAGAACTGGAACGAGACTGAATCGTGACAGTTGCTAAAAAGTGTGTTTTTAGCTAAAATAGTTATTTTTAGCTTTTTTTGTGACCATTTTAATTTATAGATAAATTAAAATATTTTATAATAAATCATGTTTGGTGAATCTCAGGCATGTACCAATGTTTCAGAGGGTTTATTATTAAAATGTTTCTAGTGGAATCGCATATCATTGTGGTTTATGAAACAACCCGGAACCCACGGTTCCTTTCTAGTACAACTTAACGATATCCAAGAGTGCTTTATTGAAATAAAAGTAAAGGAGAAACCCTCCTTACAAAGTTTTAAAAGAAAACAACGATGACAAAGTTTGAATTCTCAAAATACAACTAAATGTTAACATTTTAACTAGGTGATTCCTAGCTTCTTATTTGCCTTCAACTACGTGTGCGCGTTCCCCCACCTTTATTCATAACCTGCGGGTTTTCAAATGGCAAAAGCCGACGCAGAAAAACATTTATCAGTGAAAACTGAGTAAGAAATATACCACAATATGTAAAATAGAGTTTTTGGCTGAAAGAATAAAAAGAATGTAATTGAAGAGATTCCACATTTAAACTTATTAGTTGAGTTGAGGCGTATTAGAGCCCATCGGGTAACGAATGCCCACAGAGAGGTCACGATGCACTAATATCATCACACAGGTACCTCTTGGGATATCACAGTCCATCCCAATTCACCCAGAGCATTTGTAGGTAGCCCGACACTACCCCGCCCATCACATAGCTAAAAGACCTTAAGTGTCGACACCCCTATACAGTTGTGACCCACACATGCATAGGTAGTACTCTATATCTTTCACAATTTTATAAACCCGTATATGGTAGGGTATGAAACCCTAGGAGGTCGTCTCACGTGCGCCTCCGGCCGTAGCCTTCACACACATCCTCTGTACATCGCCCCATATAATTTATCGTTCATTTATATTCCACAAGATCATTTTAGAAACATCGGTTCGAAATCCAGAAGTAACCACATATCTTTCAAAAGAATATTTTTAAGAGAGATTCTCAAATTTCAAGACTTTAAATCGTTGTTTGAAACACAAGTACACACGCTAAGACACATTTTGATAGTTAAAGTATTGTGCGCATAAACTTACCTGGAAATGAGGTGAGAACTTCACACTCACAAGCTAGCACTGAACTAGTAGTAGGGGTCCTCGATGAACTCGCCTCCTACGAACTCGATATCTACAATAATCACATAATCCTATATTAACACATATACATCACACAACAAATTGCAATTAAATTGTCCTATATGAAATGCAAGTGAAATCCCCAATTAATTCCCCAAACAAAAATATATTATACTAGCTATAATTACATGTTTAAAAAATTCATTAAATAAGAAAATAGTGACTTATAACTATAAAAGTAATAATTGAGGTAACGAAAACTTTATTTGATGCTCTACAATATTTATCTAATTTACTAAGGTAGAATTATATACACAAAGATATCTATATTATTTTAAAGTTTAGATAAATGAAAAGGGGAGCTTAAACTAAATTTAAGCTTAATTATTCTTATTATAAAGTTATATCAACGAAGACCATGTTATAAGTGAAAAGAGTTTATTTTGCGATAAACCGAAAACATGACTATCTAGTTGTTTAAGAAAATATAGTATAAATAATATACACTTATAAAATACTATTTTAATTTGATTATAAAGTTGCATACTTATTTTTTTGAAAAGGATCATTAACTTACATTTGATAAAATATATATACATATAAGAAATGCTAATTTTTATTATGCTATAGAATAACTTAAATTACATTTAGTTGATATACAATCAGCCCCCTAAACAGTTTCACTTCATACAAAGGCCTACCCCCAATTTTTGTAAAAGACACTTTCACACCCCCTGATTCACAAACAAAACCAACTCAATTTCTTCTCAAACAAAACCCAACTGTAACATTTGTTCCCCACAAATCACACCACAACTATATGATTGTTCATGACTCTAAGTGAAATAGATGATAGAAAAAGTCGAAATTGGAACTTAAACGAGATTTGGGGGTTTACCGATTAAAAAGAACGAAGGGGAAAGTGGCGGCGGCGGTGATGGGTTCCTGCCGCTGCTTGGTGTTCGCCGGAACAGAGTGAGGCGAACGGTGGTGGTGATGGCGGACGAACTGAGGAAGGCGGCGTCGGGTGGAGACGACGGCTGGGACGAGCAGAGGGGCGACGAACGGCGGCGTCGGGCGGCCCGGGTTCCATCGGACCTGGTTCAGCCGACCTGGGTCTTTGCTCGGCGCCAACAGAGAGCAGAGGGAGATGGCGAGGGAGAGGGACATGGGTGAGAGAGAGAGAGAGAGAGAGAGAGAGAGAGAGCGTGAGAGAGGGAGACGAGGGAGAGTGAGTGTACTGTAAACCCAATCGGAAAATAAATCCCAATCCGAGGCGAACATTTCGGGTTCAAATTGGAATGTCAATTGGTGGAATTGATTGCGAGATTGGTCTTTGACTCGTTTGGAATGAATCGGGACAAAAATTTGGCAAATGAGGTGGTCGATTTTGGCTCTTGTCGTGGGTGGAGGGTCGCCGGAAATTGGGGAAGAAACATCCCCTGTTCATCAATGCTAATGGGGAAGATGAAGGGAGGAAGGTTAGGGTATTGCGGGCACACGGTATGACGCGATGGTTGGTTACGTAAAAGTTATTAAAAAGATACGTTTTGGTCACGTTAAAAACATTAAACGACACGTTACACTTCACCCACTAATTCACACAACAAACAAAATAAAAAGGTGTCATCTAGAATAAAACTTTTGATAATAATAATAATAATAATAATAATAATAATAATAATAATAATAATAATAATAATAATAATAATAATAATGATGATATAATATAATATAATATAAATAGAAGGATAGTAAGGGAAAATTTTCTGTTATAATTTCAAATAGGGTCCCGATTATTAATTAAACTCTCAAAAATACCCCTTACAAATACTGGGGTATTACAGTTTAGATTTGGGTGTCTGTAAGTGACAGATTAGTTGAGATAATATGTATTTTTATCTCTTATTCAGTTTTATTTATTGTGTGATGCTAGCCATCATAAAACTTTCACCAATAAACTCAAAACCCACCACTCCCTTTCACCCTCTCACGCAGGGCGACGAACTCACCACTCTGCCTGATCACACTTCCCCGCCTCTATCTTTCCCTAGCGTTTGTCGCGAGCTCACCCATTCCTCTCTCTCACTGAAAGATCGCCATCGCCGCAAACAAGCCAAACCTGAGGCCACAACCGTGAAACTCGGCCCGTACATCAACCGTTGTAATACCTCGAAACTCTAAAGTTATTTTAGGAGAACATATAATAATAGCCGCATTGATATGATTACTTAAATTATTTTTAATCATTAATATATTCAATTTTAAGTTAAAATAAATAAACATCTTGGCATATGAGTTGGCTTAAGTTTTTATTTTTTTAATGTTATGATTTTGACTTGAGTCTTGGCCTAATCGGTGGGCGGGGTTATGCTTAGGGTCACCTTTCTAAACATCTAGACCCACTCGGCCAAACCCAACCCAGTCTAGTTTGACCCTCACCCATGCCTATATAAGAAAACAGACCAGAATAATTTAGTCAAGGAAAGTTGTGGGAACCATGAAAACAGAGAAAAGTTACGTCGGTTGTGGGCAGAGGCGGATGCAAGTAGGGGAATGTGGGGGCTATAGCCCCCACTCAACTCTTCGAAATGACATTTTTTATCCATGTTTTGTTTATCAAATTCATTTTAGCCTCCACTCAGATTATGTAACAACTCCCACAATTTAGGTTTATTTATCAAAATATACTCGTTTTAAAATTTAACCCCCACTAAGACAAAATTCTGGATCCGCCCCTGATTGTGAGAACCATAAAACACTCTAATTCATTAAAATACGCTAGTACTCTGTAACGTAATTCTTGAGATACTTTGTCGGATGGCGTTCTCGTTCTCCTCGTCGTAAAGTCGTGTCGTTATGTGGAGACGTGTCCGTACCAGAATGATATTGTGATTAAGAAAATGCTCACACCTTATAAATTTGAGCGAGATCTAAGCAGTTGCTCATTTCGCAGGTTTGGACGGGGAATGTTGTGGATTGCATCTTTCTTTTTCATACTACATCAAAATTTCACAGTATTTGTTTTCGATCCTTTTACATTTATATACGTAGACTAAAAAAATACCCATGTGGTAGGTCATTATCGATCCATAATGATGGAGGGGAAAGAAACAAACACCCCCAACAACATTTCCTAATCAGCTACTGAATTGTGTGGTCATACTGAAAAGAGATGAGAAAAGCATTACATGAATTATTAAGAGAAAAATCACATCAACCTAAAAGTGGCCAGCATTGATCACATGGGAGATAGAGCCCAGCTAGCAGCTGTTATAAATGTTGACATTCTGTTACACTGAATTCTCCACCCAGAACTACTGCTGGTAGTAAACACTTTTCACACTCTCATCATCATCGATCTATGGCGACGACGACGACGGCAGTAACTCAGTCGACGCTACCGTGGAAGACCCGTCTAGCTCTACTACTAATCTCCAAAGTGTCTGACGCATCTCGCCGGCGTGATGGAACCGTCAACCGCACACTCATCAGCCTCTTAACCCATCGGTCTCCTCCCAACCCCAAACCCGTCGACGGAGTCAAAACCTTGGACGTCACCGTTGATCCGGCTCGCAAACTCTGGTTCCGCGTCTTCGTCCCCACCACCAATAATATTTCTTCTCCTCTTCCTGTCGTCATCTTCTTCCACGGCGGGGGATTCGTCTACCTTAACGCTGACTCCAGGGCGTATGACGCTGTCTGCCGCCGATTCGCCCGAACAATTCCAGCCATTCTTCTCTCCGTCGATTACCGCCTGGCCCCAGAGAGCCGTTACCCTGCCCAGTATGAGGATGGATACGACGTCCTCAAGTTCCTGGAGGAGAAGAAGAAGACGAAATCTGATGAAATACCCGGCCTCCCGGAGAACACTGATCTCTCCCGTTGCTTCCTCGCCGGAGACAGCGCAGGCGCTAATATCGCTCACCACGTGGCCAAACGAGCAGCCCAATCAGATTTCCAACATTTGAAGGCAAGCTCTATATTCATCTTATCTATCTATCTATTAAGCGTTGATACCATCTCTCTACTACTACCACTACCAAAACTAGTTAGACACCATACAGTAGTGCATGTATAGTGTAGTTTAGAGACTACTTATATGTACTTGAGATTACCAATACTAAATGTATATGTGCAGGTGATGGGGCTAGTGTCGATACAACCGTTCTTCGGGGGAGAAGAGAGGACAGAGGCGGAGATGAGGTTGACGCAACTTGTGACAGTGGAAAGGACGGATTGGATGTGGAAGGCTTTCTTACCACAAGGGGCAGACAGAGACCATGAGGCGGCAAATGTGAGTGGGCCGAGGGGGGAGGACATAAGCAAGTTAGAGAAGTTCCCTGCAACCCTTGTGTTTGTAGGAGGGCAGGATGCTTTGCAAGAGTGGCAGAGGAGGTACTACAGGTGGCTGAGGAGGTCAGGGAAAGATGCGTATCTGATTGAGTACCCAAGCATGGTCCATGCTTTCTATACCTTTCCTGAATTGCCCGAATCTGGACAGTTGATTTCTCAGGTCAAGGACTTCATTTACAACCCTTCTTCTCCTCCCTCCGCATCTCCTGCATCTCTTCTTACACCACATGAGTAGCAAGCATGTTGAAAGATATGGAGGAATGTGTATAATAAGTCATCATCCTTTGACTTTTCTCTTCTGTTTGACTTTTATCGATATTCACTAAGTCAAAAGAGGCAGGAAGTGTATAATAAGTCATCATTCTTGTGTTTGCTTGAATGATTTTACAAAAAATTAATGGCAGGCTTTTGTAGCTACCTATGTTATGCATATGTACCTGCTAGTAGCTTAGCATCTACAAAGGAAGAGATGGTGCATTTCTTTCTTTCTTTCAAATATGTAAATGAATAAGTATTGGATAATATGTGTACAAAAAGTTGATACATGGCCTCAAACTGAAAAGAAGAAGGAAATACATTTTAGTGGTTCGCTTACTCCAAGGATGGTGTTGTAGGGTTTTGATGCAGGTAACGCAGCGGAATAACAATAAAATTCCTGATCAAATCCCTCCACGGATCGCATGCAAGCATTCATAACATGATCAAGGTAAGAATCATGTATCTTGTTGCTTTGTGTGATCACTATAAAAAATTGTGTCTTCGTCTCTACCGGTATCCACACCTAGGATTGCAAAGCCGGAACCCCCTTCACGTATAGTGCTAGCTATGAAATAGGACAAATGATCACGCAAAACGGAACAAACCAGGACCGACAAGGTGAGGATGACGGCAGGTAGGGGGACACTCCTTTGGGGATCTCTCTCCTTTATCTCTTATTTCTCTAGTGAAAACTTATGAGAAATAACAAGCTAGGGTCGCCTTTTATAGTTAATAACTCCTTATTAACTACAAGCTTGTTCCAACACTAATCTTGTTCATACACGGATTCGTCCACTTTGCAAATTTGTCCTACTAACTTTGTATGTGGTTGCGTTTTGATCCTTTTAATTTATCATTCCAACTAATTAATATCCAATACAGTTTAATCCATAAGGTGTGTGACCCCGTAGGTTTCTACTTAGTTGGTAGTAAAAAATACAAACATAGATCGGGTTCTAGCAACACATCTATGCTACCCAACAAGTAGAAAAGTCAGCGATCCGACAAACCATGTGTCCAATGTTACCGTGTTGTAAATATCCATTTGTCTCCATATCCGGATTGGACACGAGACATAAATGTCACACTCATATATTCAATATATAGTTTCTCGATCATAGGAATAGGCTTATCCAATGCACATAACATCAATATCCCATATTGATTTATCTGAGTCTGGCCAGACATTCCATAAGCCCTACCCCTCGAGTGGTCGTGGATATTTACTCCCATTTTGTAGGAGAGACTGAAATACCCCGTTTTGTGACTACGGGTATTTTGTGATATTATTATAAGTATTGGGAAGTCAATGTAATTATAGAGAGTTAATTATAATGCTTTGAGAGTTTGGGGGGAACTTTGTGACTTTAATCAAAGGTTTTAGTGTCTTTTACTTGAGTTTGGGGGAGGTGTTTGTCTTTTGGCAAAACTAAGGGGAAATAAGTGTCTTTTGACCTAAATTTCTTCCTACATAAAAGTTTCCTAATCCAGGAGGGTTTCCTACTTATGAAGTTGATTTTATTTCCAACTCTCATAAAACCCTCACTCTCCCTATTTTTCTCTCTCTCTCACGTCCCTCACTCTACCCGTCTCACTCTCTCTCTCTCTCTCTCTCGTGACCGACGGCACACCCCATCGCCGCCGCCGCTCTCTCTCTCTTTTTCCGGCAAGTTAACTCTCTCTCTCTTTTCTCTTTTCTTTCTTTTCTCTTTTTCTTTCTCTCCAGGAAGCTTACGATAGAGCTGCAGCCGTTTGGCGTATTCAAGAGGCGCAAGATGAGAAGCGTGGGAAACGCAAGGTTGAGAACGTTGTGGGCTATGGAAACAATCAGGGTAGGACTTACCAAGGTAGTCAGGACAAGAGATTTAAGTCTAACCACGGAGGAAGTAACCAAGGACAGTATCGTGGTAACAAGCAGAATAATGGAGATGAGCAATCTCGCCGTTATAACTGCAAGAAGTGTCAACAGAATCATCCAGGAAAGGACTGTCAAGGAAACCTTGTCACTTGCTACCACTGTGGCAAGAAGGGTCATCGTTCGTTTGAGTGTCGATCGAAACCAAATGGAAACCAACTAGGGAACCAAGGAGGCAATTACCAAGGAAAACGACAGTTCAACAACAACAATCAGGGCGGAAACCGGAACTATGGGAACTACAACAACAATAATGGAGGCAACAATTATGGTAGACAACAAGTGAACAACCAAGGCAATGGAAGGAACAATGGAGTTCAGAACGGGAATAGGAACAACAACGCTCCAGCTAACGCCAACAACAATGGGACTGGTACGGCAGGAACTACCGCACAGAATGGGAATATTGCAAGGATCGCTGTCATGAGCAGGACTGAAGCGGAAGCAGCAAACGGAGTAGTCACTGGTACATTTCTTGTTCATGATCAACCAGCTTTTACTCTATTTGATTCCGGAGCTTCGTATTCGTTTATTTCATCATCGTTTGTGGAAAAATTGAGTCTCAATAAGCCGTCTAGAATATCCATCCCCGTAGCTACCCCAACCGGTCATGTAACGGTATGTGACGCCATTTTTGAAGGAGTAGAAGTTAAGATTTCGGCTAGTACCCTACCAGCAAACCTGATACAGTTTGATCTTGGAGGAATAGATGTTATATTGGGAATGGATTGGTTGGGTAAATATCGAGCTGTCATAGACTGCCACGATCAGAAGATAAAGCTTAAAGGTCCAAAAGGAGAAAGAGTTTCTTACCGTGGTATCACAAAGGAACCATGTATCCGACTAGTGTCAGCCTTGACCATAGTCAACCAAGTGAAGAAGGGGAATAGTGCTTATTTGTGTTATATTCAAGACATAGCTAAGAAGGAGAACGTGCTAGAAGAAATACCAATAGTTAGAGATTTTCCGATGTGTTCCCGGACGAAATTCCAGGAATGCCACCTAGAAGGGAGATTGAATTCACTATGGATTTAGCACCTGGAACAGCTCCAATTTCAAAGGCACCGTACAGAATGACACCAGTAGAGTTGAAAGAACTAAAGGATCAGTTGCAAGAGTTACTTCAAAAGGGTTATATAAGGCCGAGTGTTTCCCCTTGGGGCGCACCGGTACTGTTTGTGAAGAAGAAAGACGGAAGCTTGAGGTTGTGCATTGACTATAGGGAGTTGAATAGCGCAACAATCAAGAACAAGTACCCTTTACCCCGAATTGACGACTTGTTTGATCAGTTACAAGGGGCGAGTTTTTTCTCAAAGATAGACTTGAGATCAGGTTATCACCAGCTTCGAGTAGCCGAGAAGGACATACCGAAGACAGCCTTTAGAACGAGGTATGGACACTATGAGTTTACCGTTATGCCTTTTGGTCTAACCAATGCACCAGCAGTATTTATGGATCTAATGAATCGTGTTATGAGAACGTTTCTAGATCGTTTCGTGGTCGTCTTTATTGATGACATCCTTGTTTATTCAAAGAGCGAGGAAGAACACGAAGAACATCTCAAAGAAGTGCTAGAAACTTTGAGGCATGAGAAGTTATATGCTAAACTCTCGAAGTGTGAGTTTTGGCTAAAACACGTTCCATTTTTGGGTCACATAATCTCCAAGGAAGGAATATCCGTGGATCCAGGAAAGATTTCAGCAGTGAAAGATTGGCCTACTCCAAAGAATGTGTCCGAAGTAAGAAGTTTTCTCGGATTAGCAGGATATTACAGGCGTTTCGTGAAAGATTTCTCGAAAATCGCTAGACCGCTTACTACACTAACCAAGAAGACGGTAAGGTATAAGTGGAGCGAAGATTGTGAAGAAGCATTCCAGACATTGAAGGAAAAAGTTAACGACGGCACCTGTCTTAGCTTTACCCAATGATTCTGGCGAGTTTGATGTTTACAGCGATGCATCGAAGAAGGGTTTAGGATGCGTGCTTATGCAAGAAAGAAGAGTTATTGCTTATGCTTCAAGACAACTGAAAACTCATGAAGAGAACTATGCTACGCATGACTTAGAGCTTGCAGCAATAGTTTTTGCGTTGAAGATATGGAGACATCACTTGTACGGATCTGTTTGTAGATTGTACACGGATCATAGCAGTTTAAAGTACATCTTCACGCAGAAAGAGCTAAACAACAGGCAAAGACATTGGTTAGAAGTCATAAAGGATTATGATTTGCGTATCCAATACCATGAAGGGAAGGCAAACGTAGTAGCTGATGCGTTAAGCCGAAAGTCGAGCCATACTTTGGATACTATGCTAGTTTTGCCAGATCGGCTATGCCGAGAGTTCCGAAAACTTGGAATTGAAGTTGTAGAACAAGGAGGAGTAAAGAATATCCTTGGGAATATGACAGTTGTGCCAGATATCTTGGAAGAAATAAGGAGTAACCAGCCAGGAGATGTGAAGCTGGAAAGGATAAAGAAGAAGATTGCAGAAGGACAAACAAAATATTTTAAGATCCATGAAGACGGAAGTATTCGTTACAAGGGAAGATGGTGTGTACCGCAAAAGTGTACGGAAACCAAGGAGAAGTTGATGCGAGAAGCGCACAACACACCCTACTCAGTACATCCAGGAGGTGACAAACTCTATAAGGACATGAAGAAGATGTTTTGGTGGCCTAACATGAAGAAAGAAGTGGCAGAATTTGTGGCAAAATGTCTAACTTGTCAAAAGGTGAATTTTGAACATAAGAGAATGGGAGGCTTAGTACAACCATTAGACGTCCCAGTTTGGAAGTGGGATTCTATTTCGATGGATTTCGTAACTGCGTTACCGACATCAAAGAATGGGCTGAATCAGATTTGGGTCGTAGTTGACAGATTGACCAAGACAGCAAGGTTTATTCCGATGAAAGACACATGGAATATGGAACAAAGAGCTGATGCGTATATGAAGAACATTGTAAGGTATCATGGAGTACCAAGCTCTATAGTTTCCGACAGAGATCCCAATTTTCTTTCTCACTTCTGGAAAGCACTTCAGGAGGCACTGGGAACTCAGTTGAAGTTTAGCACGGCATTTCACCCGGCTACAGATGGACAAACCGAAAGAACAATCCAAACGTTGGAAGATATGTTAAGATCGTGTGTTATGGATTTTCAAGGTTCGTGGGTTGATAGATTACCTTTGATAGAATTCTCCTACAATAACAGCTATCATGCCAGTATTGGAATGGCACCACATGAGGCGTTGTATGGAAGGAAGTGTAGAACACCGTTGTGTTGGAACGACATAAGTGAGACGATAGTAATTGGTCCACAACTTATTGAAGAGATGACAGATCAAGTGAGACTTATACAGCAGCAAATGAAGGCAGCGCAGGATAGGCAGAAATCTTACGCTGATCAGAAAAGAAGACCGTTGGAATTTCAAGTTGGAGAAAAAGCATTTCTTAAAGTATCACCGACTAAGGGAGTCATGAGGTTCAATCAGAAAGGGAAGTTGAGCTCGAAATTCATTGGACCATATGATGTTATAGAAAAGATTGGAGAAGTGGCTTATCGATTGGATTTACCATCGAATTTAGGTCGTGTTCACAACGTATTTCACGTATCGCAGCTGAAGAAGTATATGCCTGATGCATCTCACGTATTAGATCCCGAACCAGTAGAACTGGACCCGTCTTTGAGTTATGAAGAACAGCCTGTCAAGATTTTAGACACCAAGACAAGGAACACCCGTAACAAGAGTGTCAAGATTGTAAAAGTCTTATGGACAAACCACCTCACTGAAGAGGCAACTTGGGAAGCGGAAGATGATATGAGGAAGAAGTACCCTCACTTGTTTGACGAGGTACGTTGAGTTACGAGGACGTCACTCCTCTAAGGGGGAGATGATGCATACACCGAAGGATTTCATACCAACCGGTTTTTATTAAAGTACTACTTATAGTATATTGCATATCATTAATGACCGTAGGTTGCATTTAGTAGTCGTACTATTGAGGGGAGGTCTATACCTTTGTGTGGTTAAAAGTTTAGTTTAAACTTCAAGGACAGTTTCCCATTTAGGAGGGAGGTTTTTGTTTAAACTTCGAGGACGAAGTTCTCTTTAAGGAGGGAAGGATGAAATACCCCGTTTTGTGACTACGGGTATTTTGTGATATTATTATAAGTATTGGGAAGTCAATGTAATTATAGAGAGTTAATTATAATGCTTTGAGAGTTTGGGGGGAACTTTGTGACTTTAATCAAAGGTTTTAGTGTCTTTTACTTGAGTTTGGGGGAGGTGTTTGTCTTTTGGCAAAACTAAGGGGAAATAAGTGTCTTTTGACCTAAATTTCTTCCTACATAAAAGTTTCCTAATCCAGGAGGGTTTCCTACTTATGAAGTTGATTTTATTTCCAACTCTCATAAAACCCTCACTCTCCCTATTTTTCTCTCTCTCTCTCACGTCCCTCACTCTACCCGTCTCACTCTCTCTCTCTCTCTCGTGACCGACGACACACCCCATCGCCGCTGCCGCTCTCTCTCTCTTTTTCCGGAAAGGTAACTCTCTCTCTCTTTTCTATTTTCTTTCTTTTCTCTTTTTCTTTCTCTCTTTCTTTCTCCCTATCCCCGTCCGTCTCTCTCTCCGTCCGCCTCCTTGGGCGGCGGGTTTGAGCGGGGTTGGGTTGTTTTGTTTCTTCTTCTCTTTTCTCTTGTTGATCTCTTGATCTTGTGATCACTTGTTCATGATTCATGTATGTTGCATGCAATCTTTAAATTTCAGTTTGTTATTGTTAGGATCATTGTTCATGGATTCGTAGGATTGATTATCAAGACTTAGGGTTTATCATGTTCTTGGGTGTTGGGAAGAAACCCTAATTTGGAAGAGAAGTTTGATTGAATGATTTGGGAGTTTGTATGATCATAATAGGTGGATAACAATCTGATTTGAATGTGGGAATCATGTTATATTAGGTTTAGTATGAACATAGGATGAACTAGATGCTTGGGGGAAAAGTTTCATGAAGATTGACGATTCCCGTATGGATATTTTGAATGAAGTTGGAAACTTGAAACTAGTGTAACTTTTGATTCAGGAATCGAAATTAAGATCCGTTTGAGGCTAAACTTATTATTTAGAACGTTTTGAATCCAATGGAACTGTTTTTAGACCATGATCTGTTTGGGAAACTGGAGTAATAGATTTGGTGGAGTTATGATAGATTATGTATGCTTTAGGTTAGGGGATTTTGAAGCAAAGCTTTGGGCTTATTTTGGAGCATGAATTGAATGAGATGTTGGGGAAGTGTTAGAACCCTAAACCATGGACTATCATATGCATGTAATTAGTATAGCAAGTATATTGCTAGAATATTGGTTTGATTAGCATATTGTTATGTGTAGGTAACGAGTTCGTCGACGACGAGTACGTAGAGTACGTTGATTGATTGCTATTGTTGGAATTTGCTTTGAGGTAAGTAAATGTGCCAAGCCTAGTGTGCTTATCTCTTTCGTGTCAAACGAATATTTGATTTGTTACGTCTCAAAATGTGTTTACATGATACATGACTTGGAATATTCGATTTCTACTTGTTAAATGTTTTTGATGAAAACATCACCATGATAATGAATGAACTATAACGTAAAGTGGAAGATGTTGTGCGGGACTCTATTATTCTCTTTGGGCGGTGTTGGCTGCGGTCCCGTCTCTTTTTGATCCGGTTGCATGACCCCGGATAGTAACATGTACTCACTCCTCTGACCGGCGTAGTCTTTGGGGGGTGTCGACACTTAAGGTCATGGAAGCTGTGGTTTATTTGGTTTTTCCCGTCACAATAAAGTAATAATGGATTTGGTTGGTTTTGTTAACGGAATGAAGTTAACACTGGATTTGGATTTTTCCTAATGATTATGGGAATTGGTTTGGAAATATATTATGGAAATTGGTTTGGAGATATTATGGAATTGGGAACTCTTATGTTTTAATACAAGAGTCAACTTTATTACCGCTGTGTTTGCGAAAAACTCTTACTTACAAATGAGTCTTTGTTTTATAACTATCCATCATCGTTTTACATGTTTGGATGTTTGCTTACCAGTATTTCAATGCTGATTTTGTACTGTGGTGTTTCTTTTTCATTCCGCACCACAAGTCTAGAAGAAGGTTATCGGGCATAGAAGGGGACGCGCATCACATGGAACATTAGTAGTAGTATTTCATTCGAAATTGAACTCTTTAGTAGTTTAAACACTTTAGTTGTTTTTGCCGGGTTGTGGCTTGGACGAAGGTTTATGATAATACATTGTTTTAATTGGATTTAATTTAATATTGTGGATGTTTGTGCTTGCGAACCATGTTATAAAATCTCCTTGTATCCGGGCTCCTCTCGGGTACGGAGTGACATCCCCGGGTCTCCGGCTTGGGCCATTTGGGGGTGTTACAGAGACAAATCCTATCTACATCACTACCATCTCTCAGCTTGCTTCCTATCATGCCTGAAAGGGAGTAAGCATTTAGAAATGCAGCACACATACTCTAGAAAGGGGGGGGGGTTGAATAGAGTATGCCAATTTTTTGTAAAACCTGCAAAGATGAGAGTTTCTATGAAGAGTAATGAAGTTCTAGGCCTTGAAAACAGTTTCGAGCCTTTGAAATGAAATACAGTATAAATGAAAACAGACAAGTATTTTTCAAGGTCTTGAAAAGAGTTTCAAACCCTTGAAAACAGACTAGTTTGAATGCTGTGTAAAACAAAGTATGAGAATGAAATGAACAATGCAAGAAACACATGATTTATAGAGTTCAGTCCACTGGACCTCCGTCTCTACCTCATGGATCTTATCCCTACAGGATTTTCAACACAATTATTATATATCAAAATCTAATCCCTAGATCTCAAGCACAGAGATATGCCTTACTCTGTTACAATTTGTGGTTCTCACTAACCTATCTACTACCTGCTCTAGCTAACTGATTAACTAAGAATTCTCAAGTGTTCACTTTGAAAAATCCTTCAGAATGAGAGCTAGAAGTATTATAAGAATGATATACAAATTAAGTACAGAACAGAAGAACATTGGAAGTGACACTGCAGCGAGAATGCAGTGATCATCTGTGAGTTGGATTGAGAGAATGATGTGCTTCTTTGATGCTTGAAATCCTTAAAATGTGTCTCTATTTTTTCCCGTTGAGTGTTGTATCAAATGCTTCAATTTGAGCTCCATTTATACTTCTCATATGGTCAGCAAATCTTCCTAATTTTCAGCAACAAACTTCTTGTTTATTAGGCAGCAATCTTTGACTTCTCTAACAGTCTTCCCAACGGATAGTTGATCAGGATCTTCAAAGATAATGTGCAGATCTTGTCTTCAAATGTATTGAGAAGTTGTCATGAGTGTTTGGTTGATCACAGAATCACAATCTCTCAGTATTTCCTTTTCTGCAAAACCCAGGTTAGGAAACCTATCCTGCAAAATAGGAAATGAAATTTCCCTGCAAAACTAAGTCAAACAGGTTAATAAGATGAAGTCTAAGTGAATCAAAAGATTTTGTTTTTCATCATCAAGTACTAACAAATCGATTATAGGGGTGAGAGAGTTAGAATAAAATCAGAAAGACTTAGAAAAACTCCCCCTTAGAATATGCATACAGGTCAGATAGTTTCAAGGCTTTGAACATTATTTCAAGGCCATGAACTGTGAAACCTGTGATTCAAGGCTTTGAAAACTGTTTCAAGGCCTTGAAATAGCTCTGTATTTCAAGCCTGTAAAACATGTGAACTTACAATCTCCCCCTTGGTGAAAGGCAAAACGACTTTCTGTTTGAACCTTAGTTTCTGCAAAAAATACTCATTAATACACAACACAAAGAGTCATAACACATAAGTTCCAAAAGAGTCCATCTTATTCAACACATAACTTAAGCAGAAAACAAATAAGTCTCAGATAAATCCCTACTGACCAAAATATAGGTCACTAAAACCATAAAAACAACCTAAGATTTCTCTCCCTTTTTGACTTTCATAAAAAAGAATGAGAAAATGTTGGATCAGAGTCTTTGGAAAGTTTTGAAAAGAAAAATAAGAAAAGATTGGGCAATAAAAAGTAGGCAAGAGTTTATGGGTTGGGTCTTCATCTCCTTCCTGTTCTCCTTCTTCTTCCTCACTGTCTTCCTCATTTGCCTGTGTTTCTGCAGCCTCTTCGTTCATACCAGCAGTTTCTTCTTCAGCCTGGTCTTCATTAGTGACAACTTCTGGAATGATTGGCTTTTGAGATTTCTTCTTCTTCTTCTTCTTCTTCTTCCTCTTCTTCTTCTTCTTCTTCTTCTTCTTCTTCTTCTTCTTCTTCTTCTTCTTCTTCTTCTTCTTCTTCTTCTTCTTCTTCTTCTTCTTCTTCTTCTTCTTCTTCTTCTTCTTCTTCTTCTTCTTCTTCTTCTTCTTCTTCTTCTTCTTCTTCTTCTTCTTCTTCTTCTTCTTCTTCTTCAGGACTGTCTACTTCTTCTCCCTCTTGAGCAGCTTGTTCTTCTATCACCTGCTTGCCTTTATCCTTGTCCTGGGCAATTTCTTCCTGGTTTGAGTGTTCACTGGGAAACTTCTTGTCAGAAAAAAACTTTTTGAGACCTTCTCCAGCTTGAAAGACATCTTCTGGGACATCACAAGCAGTCATGCTTCTAAAGATATTCTCAACCATGTACTTCACCTGCCTGAGATCAGTCTCAAACCCATGATGATTTTCTTTGATTTCACCAGTGTCCATATCTAAGCCATCAAGTCTCTGAACAATTGAAGATAAATCTGAGGCTGTGAGGTCTGGCTTGAAGTAGGAGTCAAGTTATTGGACTTGATAAACTTCTTTGAACTTAGTTCTTCTTCTGTCAACTCTGAGTACAACTTCCAAGTCTTCGCTTTGGTTTTCATCACTCCAATCTTCTCAAATACTTTCTCATTCAGTAGACCAAACCCAGAAGTGATAGTCTCTTCACCATCGGTTGGAATCTCAAGGGGTTGGAAGAAGAGTGTGAGAAGATTTGCATAAGGTAAATGATGCTTTCTCTGATCTGTTTGGCTAAACAGCATGTGTTCTATTACATCCTTTGGTAGATCAATGTCATACCCATGCATCACCAGATACATAATATATATAGTACCCTCTTAGTGATCAACTCCTTGGAATTTTTCCTTGGAAAAATACATCTGATCATCAAGATAATGAATAAAACCTTGGCTTCAACATTTAACACAGAGTGTGTTAACTGTTTGGATGAGGTAGGAATGTTGGGTAGAAAGAAATCTTCTTTTGCTAACTTCAAAGCTTCACTCTTGGGAGGGTAATTGGTTGTGTCATACCTCTTAGGACAACCTAAAACAGATGCAAACTCAGCATGATCTAGCTCCATATTGACACCAGCAACTCTGGTTTGAACAACTAGATGTGCAGTGTTCTTAAGTTGATTCATATCAAGGTAGAAGAATCTGGTAAGTCTTGGATAGGCTAGCTCAGGAGGGTTTATCAAGAACCAAAGAGAGCTTTTTATTAATATTGTGATGCAATTCAGGGTCATTCCAAGCAACATATGGAGACTGACCAAGGTACAAAAAGCAATAAGCCTAGAAGCAAAACCATCCAACCACTGACCTTTAGAAGTGTTTCTGATGAACCAAGTTTCATCAGGAGCAGAGTTCTTTGAGTAGAGCTGCAAAGATCTTTCAACATTGTCTTCTGGTTCTTCCAAAGTCACCTTTCCTTTTCCCTTTTCAGCTTGAGAAGCCTTCTTCTTTTTCTTCAGCTTCTTGGGACTTGAGATATGTGTTTCTAGTTGCTTTTCTATAGTATTTTTCTCTTTCTTCTTCTTATTCTTGTCCGAAGATGGTGTGACATCCTTCTTAGTTTTCTTCTTTGGTGGAGGAAGTTCTGCAACTGCTTCTGCACCGGGAGTTCTAGAACTTGAATCTCCACTAATTGTTTGAACTTCATCCTCAGTTGTCTTTATTTTCTTCTCCGCACTAGGCTTTGAAGCACCAGCCATCTTGATTCTGCCAGAGGCTCTTCTTGTGCTCATTAGGGTTTGGAGAAGAATATAGAGAAGTAGGATTGATACGGAGAGAAGGAGAAAAAAGGAAGATAAATACTAAAAGAGTTTGAGTTTAAAAAGGAAACTGCAATTTCTATGATCTCAAAAGATTTGTAATGATCAGAGAAGATTCAAATCTTTGAAGCCGTTAGAAACAAATATTTTAATACTATATTTGGCTGAAAAAGGATCTTGAAAAATGTAGGGGCAATATTGAGCAAATATCTACAAATATAGCACCCAATATTGAATGTTCCAAAAGTTATTGATTAAACAGTTATCAGACTTATTTTCAAGGCTTTGAAAAGAATTTCAAAGTATTGAAACGCTGTTATACTGAAACAAATAAAATCAAAGCTTTGAAAAGATTTTCAAACCTTTGAAAATCAGTTCAAACCTTTGAAACACATAAAAGCTTACCTTCCTTACCTTATACTCCCCCTAAATCAATGCATCTTTATTTAGCATGCCCAATTCCAGTCTTAGAGCTGAAAATCTTTCATCTGACAATGGTTTAGTGAAGATATCTGCAAGTAACCCAGATTCACACAAGAACAATGTAACCCAGATTCACACAAGAACAGTGTAACCCAGATTCACAGTAATAGATTCACACAAGAACAGTGTAACCCATATTCACAGTAAACGAATTTCACACAAGAACAGTGTAACCCAGATTCACAGTAATAGATTCACACAAGAACAGTGTAACCCATATTCACAGTAAACGAATTTCACACAAGAACAGTGTAACCCAGATTCACAGTAACAGATTCACACAACTAACCCAGAAAGCATATGAACATGCATAGAGATGAAGAAGTAACACATAAACCTTAATTAACAGATTCACATAGAAACCCTGGATCGAAAGCATGTATCTTCAAAATCAGTAATTTTAATTAAAGAGAAGGATGAACAATGAACCTCCCTCCAATTACAAAGCATTTGGGTAGTAGGATCCGAAGCATGAAATCAACATTTTCTTGGATTTCAGCATCATATTTTTCTTTTAGATCGACATCACTAAGATATATAGGTTCCTCCTTGGAATCGCCACCATAAAAAACCCTTGGATCGCCGGACGAAACTGGATCTGGAAGACGAAAGGACTTCGTCTCCTCGTCATCTTCTGAATCGCAAACCCACAAACCGGCACCGGCGAGCTCCTCAGACGAATCATCAACCCATGAATCGACCGATTCAAACCCTTCCATGGGGTTACGACCCATTACCCAGAAAACCTAGAACAGATCAATAACGAACAAGTCAGGTTGTAGGTGATTTGTTGGTTTTTTCCACAGATCGGTGATATTTGATGGGATCCGATGAGAAACTAATCAAAACAAACTGGGGGAAATCATTGATGGTGGAAGAGAGACATAGAGATGTGAAGAAGACGAGAGAGATCCAGAGAGGTAGTGAGAGAAACAACCGTCACAAATGAGGAGAGATGAACAAAACTTATCTTTTTCGTTCATGTGTAGGGTAAAATTTGGGCTGGATCTTGTGTTTGTGATGGGGTTGGGTTAGAGAATTTGGGTCTGATGTAGATTAGGTTAGTTTTGGGTTAGATTAGGATGTCAATTAGTTTAGTTGATTGGGCCACTAGTCAGGTTATAGTGGTAGCCCAATCTGATTGAAAATAATATAAAAAAAGCATGTGGGGGTATTCTTTGGAGGGTAGAACAGTCATTTGCAACAAATAACATGCCGATTGAGGAAAGGGAGAGAAAGATAGGGAACGAACATAAATAAAAAAAGATGAGAAAGAAAAGGAACACAATGGTACCAGTATTCCATAATTGACCAAGCTACTTCTCAACAAAAAAAAAAAAGAAAAAATTGACAAAGCCCTTGTCCTCAAACAGGCCTTACACGTCAGGAAGAAAGAGAATGAGTGACAGAGAAAAGAAAGTGAATTCCTACATGTTCCTGACGTGTCCTGTGATGTATTGATTAGAACACCACGTCATATTTGCTCTTGGAGCAAGCAATAATTACTCCATTGCCTTAGCCTTAATACTTTCTTTATCATATTATGATTGTTTCAACCCGTCGCCGTAGCTTTTGATCTTCTTCTTCTTCGCTCTCTATATTCTCTCGACGGCGGGCGGACGGACACGGAAGACAGGAATCCCAGCGTGGGTGTGTATGGATTTCAGATGCAGCTGTTGCTCCACCAATTCGGAACCTGTAATTCCCTTGATATCTCAGCCGCCCGTTCGATTCACACCGTGGGTACCAGATCTCCGGCATATTCTTTCCGAATAACAAGGCTCTGCCAGCGGCCGGATTGGTTGATTTTACTGGCAGCAAAAAGGTCTCCCCTTTATCCAACTCTCTTTTTTTTTTTTTTTTTTTTTTTTTTTTTTTTTTTTTTATTTTTCAATCAATAGCATCAGGGTATGACTTTTTGCTCTGATTTCGTCGGATTAGGAGTAATTTAAAGAAAACGAAAATAAATTCAATTTTGCTGCTATCACCCTCTATTTCCAGATTCATGCAAGTGTCTTCAAGCAATTACTCAATCCAGAAGAGTGAAAAAAGGGTACATACATATCTCAGGAACGTGTTTAAAAGTGGACCTGTTTCAGTGCTTAATTTACAAAGATGTCGCGAAGGGTGTCCAAAACTCCTGGTTGGGCTGCATTTGACCTCAAACAGAGACAAAAAGATCCTGCAGGTGGCCATGACCATGATCCTTATCCACCCTTTTCTTCTTCCAGCCAAAACTCTGTGCAGAGTAATAATCTGCCATCAAGGTCTTTCTCATCAGTGCTCTTAGCTGATGCAACCCCGACAAATGTTGAGGATCACAAAACACCTATTTTGGCTGGGAATCCAAGTGCAACTCCTTCAACACGGAATCCGTCATGTTGCAATGCAATCGATATTCCACAAGCCCTTGTAAAGTTGAAAGAGCTTCACTCCTGGGCTGATGAAAGCTTGATTAGTGATGTTATGGCTGGCGTAGACAATGACATGGACAAGGCCTCATCTTTATTAGAATCAATGGTTTCTTCTGACAGCTTTGAGCAGACTATGGACCAAAACAATGTACAATCACATGATTCTCTGGGAAAGCATTCGGGCCTGCCAGAACTTAGCAATGCTCAGAAAGATTGTATCAACTACAATAATGAAGAGTTGGTCAACAACCTTGTTTGTTGTGGAAATAAGAATTCCGATGCTACCCTACATATGAATCTAATTTTAGATCTGAGGTCTTTACCTGTTGAGCCTGAATGGGAAGAAGATGATCTTTATTTAGTTCATCGGAAAGGTGCATTAGGAGCAATGAGGTATGCAACTTCCATTCCTAATGCTTGCTTTCAAGAGCTTCAGTTGGTAGTTCTACTATTTTAATCTGCTTTTTTTTTTCAATGGAATGAAAAGCGGTATAGTTTGGTACTATTTCTCGAAAATACTATTGTGCAAGTATATCAGCTATATTCCAATGGAACATGACACTTGAAACAGAAAGGCTCCTCATATAGACTTTTGTTGGAAGATTTTTCTGAAGCAAATGCATGCCTAGTTGCAATTGGGTTAGTGTGATTCTTACCTTTATCCACCAAACAGGTCAGCATCTCATCATTCAAGGGCTGCAGCTGAAGCTTATTTGAAAGGCGACCATTTCTCTGCTCAACAACTCTCAGCCAAGGCAAGGGAGGAACGGATAGTTGCTGAGAGGCTCAATGCTGTAGCAGCAAAGGAAATTTTAAGTATCAGGAATAGAAAAAATGATATATTGACGTTGGACTTGCACGGTCTTCATGTGCTAGAAGCAATTCAAGCTTTGCAGGATCGATTGGAGAAGCTTGAAACAACGGTGCCACTCGACAGTGACAAGTCTTCAAACAAGAAACAGAAACAAGCAGCCCTTGCCCGCTCTGCATCTCTTGATTCTTTGAATGGTACCGTGGCACATAATTTGACTGACCAATGTGAATCATCGCGCAGGAGACCAACATCGTTGCATGTCATAACAGGTATCATGCACATAATCTGATATTGTTGAAGCTTCTTTTGTATTGTATCACATAATCCAGCTTCGAATGTGATGATCTCCACATTCATTGGACTTTGTAGTGGAACTTAGAATAATTAAAAGAAGGGCTCGAGGAATCTGAAACAAGAATGTTGAGTGAACAACACAATACAAACTCACAACTCTTAGAATAAGGGTGCTGTAATTGAACAGTTTAAGAAGAAAACAAATTGGAAAGGCGACAAATTTCGTAGAGTATCATTTTCCCACAAAAGAGTAGGGGAAGGACGGTCTACTGAAAGAAGCAAAAGAATCAATTGTACCATTGTTTCACGATGCAGCGGGGAAGAATTCAGGAAGGCGTATGGAACTTTAAATAAAGATTTACATTCCTATTATCATGTATTGTGCCGAAACTAATGGTTACGTGAGGTGATTGTTCACGTAACCATTTGTGTAAAGTATTGAGTTGTGGCACGGGCTCATAGGTAATTAGCAGATTAAGATGTATGCATGACTTCAACAGTAACTTACCAAACCTGATATGCATGCCGAGGCACCCCTCCCAAAATCTAATTCCAAAACTAACTTCATCTGTCGACGTTGGAAGGTATTATAACAATTCGTACCCTTGAGGTGAAAATGTGAATTCGGTGGGATTGACTTTGAAAGTTGTCCCTTGTTGTCTCAGGCAACTCCCGCCTCCTGAGCTTCAACTTCCGAATGTGCTGAAAGTTTGGGCAGGGACTGCTGTTTAGTTATTCCTCCTTGAATTACAACATCTGATATTGTCTTGCTCAAGTTGATGTCATGTATTGAGTGCCTTTAAGTTGTAATATACGGGTGCATAAAGACTTCAGTTTGTCTAGACATTTAGTCAAACGGTCAACACGTGACATCTGCACAATAAAGGAGTCAGGGAATGATAAGTTTTCTGGAGTATCCGGGCTTACAAAGATTAGAATATGGCTCTTAGGTACTCGCCCCAACGTAAGAGATGATTGTGAGACCATCTCCTTTGTGACTGTGGTTCAGTGACTATAATCTGGGATTATGTGTATGGATGCTTCCCAAAGTCTCATTTGGCAAGTCAACACCAGAGAGAGATGATTCAGTATCCTCTGAGCAGTCCTCTGTCTCAGATATTGGACAAGTAGGAATTTAAGTTGTGAATCCTAGGGTTGCAGTTTGATGGAAGTTTTGTCAAACAGATAAATGGAACCATGGAGAAAGAAGCCAGGGGATAGCTCCAAGCAAATTGATAATGATGATCTTGAAGAAGCTCCAGATGTGTAGGTTGACAAGGCTTTTTATGAGGTCTCTTGTCAACAAAGTGTAAGACTGAGCTTGCAAATAGCTCTTCGTCATTGCCGAGGCAAGAGAACGAACTCTGCAGTTCAGAGAAGCTGTACTTGTTGCTCGGAATGTTCAACTTGATCAGATCATTTCAAGTCTTGAGTTCCTTAATCGTGAATTGCAAATCAGAGACAATGCCTTCTAAGCTGTCAAGACAAGCCTCCATTTGTGGATGTCCTCCATCACTGGGATCAAATTATGTTGAAAACCTAAGGAAAGAACAGAAGTTACCTGCTGAACTCTACCAATCTGGTTAGCGCACCGAGCTGCGCCTCCCAAAACCTAATCTCAAAACCAGTCTCCCACTGTCTACGTTTCCCATCCTTTTAATCTAAGTGAAGGTATAATAACAAGTCATACCCTCTGGTTATCTACAGTTTGACCTAACCGCCCAAACTATTTAGATCAATCACATATTAACCACTTCCAGTTTGGGGTAATAAATAATAATCCACCTACCAACCCCAGTTATCTATAATATTTCACAGTTTTTTGGGTCTGTGTAGATAAACCCAGAAGAGAGAGAGAGAGAGAGAGAGAGAGAGAGAGAGAGAGAGAGAGAGAGAGAGAGAGAGAGAGAGAGAGAGAGAGATGAATCAATTAAACATAAATGGCATAGTGCCTCTTCTTTAACTGAAAGAAGTTGCTGAAAAATGTGTACACATGAAATTTCATTTACTACTTAGTCCGTTCTCTCTGTATCTTCCACGTTTGACTTTGACCGGTTATTTGGTTAGCAAAGACGATGTAATTTTTTGATAACTTTTTCATGATGTTCTAGAGTCAAGTTTACTCAATAACACTATGCAAAGTTTACTAAATTCTTGCATCGTTTTACTGATCAAATCACCGAACTAAAGTGACCCAGTGAATAGTGACAAAATGCAAACTTGGAAGATAGAGAGAGAACAGAGGAAGTATATGACACCTGCCTGAATGGGGGTAACAGTAAGTTTATCAGAGCAACTTTCATTACGATGATAAATGAAGTAGTAATAGTTGTCGTAACTACCGATGCACATCATGGAACTATTTCATCAACAGGATGTCTAAACACATACATAAACTCAGAGCCCACCCATGCCTAATTCCCGACTAGTTTAGAAACAATTTTTTCATGCTTTAACTCACTCACTCAGCAATTTAGGCCAGCTTCATTCCTAATGAGACCCTCATACTTGCAGATCACACTTGCAACTTGTATCAACTTAAGCCCTACGGGGGTTATTCTCTTGTGCCTTTAACATCCGAATCTGGTTCATACCAACAAACGAATCCGTAGTAAACCAAGTCCTATAGATCATGACTGCAAGAGAGTAGAAGCTGTATTAGCAAGCATTAGAGTTGGAAGACATGTTGCAATGGTTTCCACTAATTATGCATAAGAATTTTAGTGAAGAAGAGTTTAATACAGAGTAACCAGTGAAGGGGCTCTATATCCACACCAATGATTGGCTTCACCACTCACCAGATCTCACGCATAATACCAAAGACAGTCACCATATGGTAAAGCCTACCAACATGTTAGTAATATAAAGAGATTGATCAACTAAAGACACAATTGAAATTAAGTGCTTCTCCTCGTTATGGTCTTGTGTTCTGTTAACGATCCACAAGTGTCTGATAACAGCATAACAGCATCAGGAAGCTTACATATTCAGCCTTTGAAGCTGTTCTTCCTTTCTGTACATGAAAATATGCACATAAGTCAGTCCTCAAGTTGATTAAACCTCACGAACCCATGTACCATTTCTTCCGACACAGTATCTTTCAAATGGATTGAAATAAACTAGTCAAATCTATATCATAGAGTGGCTATATCTAGTGACTAGATTGTTTGATTTGAACTAAGGGGTCCTTTGTAATTGATGCAAGGAACCATCAAATGAAACTCTGGAAATCCATCTTTGATCCTGCAAGCTATAGTTATTTGAAATGAACCCTCAGTAGTTTAGCCAATTTAGAATCCGACAGTAGAACCTTGCAATGTATACTCTCAGTGGCCTGTGTTATTTCGAGGTCGAACTTTACTGCAAAGTAAACAAACAACCCCGTTGAAGTGAGAAGATGTTAGTAGAATGCCTGACCTGCATTGGCACACTCTTGTTAGACGGACATTGGCTTTACCTTGTCCTGGTTAGTTAGGCAACAAAACGAGTTAGCTGTGCTTCCTTTCTTTTCACAACTTAGTTTTAGGATCCCTTTATCACAACAACACCCATGGAGGAAGGAAACAAAACATCTTTATTCTGGGTCTATATACTAGTAGTTAGTAGTTGAATTGACACCTGCAGATTATTGTCCTGTACTCAATTCTTTTCTTCTGTTAAAAGGTCGAGGCAATCATAGCCGCGGACAGGCTGCTCTTCCGACTGCGGTTAAAGATTTCCTGAACGAGAATAGGTGGGTGTGCTCTCTACCTATTGCAACCATATGACATTTATGCGGACAGACTCTCTAGAATTATTCTCGTTGAATTTGTTTTTCTAATGTTTCGGCTCGTGTGCCTCATTTTACAGATATCGTTATGATGAAGCGAGGCCAGGGTTAATTACTGTCAGGCCCAAATTCCGTTGCCGGTGAGTGTTTCAGGTTTTGGGCTGGTCTTTATAATGTTAGGTTTTGGGCAGCTTTTTATAATTCGTGGAAAGGAAATTTAGGCGTTGAAAGATCTTGTGCATCAAAGGAACGAGACATCTAGTGGAAGCTGCTTTGCTTCTTCTTCAGGCTAGCCGTTTTGGATATTCTTCTGCATGTTGAAAGGGGATTGTTCAGTGGCATTCATGTGTGGACAATGATTTTTCTAATCCCTCCAAGGATGGATCAGGGGGGATACCTTATTTTTTAAGCTGTATTGTACTACTACTACTACTACTACTACTACTACTACAGGCTAGCTGTTTGGATATTCTTCGACATGTTGAAAGGGGATTGTTCAGTGGCATTTATGTGGATAATGATTTTTCTAATCCCTCCAAGGATGGTACTACGACTACTACTACTACTACTACTTCTACTACCAGTGACTGTACTTGGGATGATGTAAAAACTGAGTTTTTTTTTTTTTTAAATAAAAGCCTGCACTTTTTATTTAATATTGGGCCATGTCTTTAACCCATAATGAGTAGTACAAGCTAGGTGGGCAACTTACAGCCCAGCACAACAGTTCATTACAAAATAGGCCCGTTTGGGCTAAAGAATGGGCAAGCCCATTTTGATTTCTACGGCACCAGCTAACCCTAGGGTTTATAAAGTGTTGAAGCTTCGAGAAGATAGAGTGTGTGAGGCGGTCCTTCTCTGAGAAGACCGGAGCATGTGTTTCTCTCTCTAGCGCCGAACTCAGCTTTTGGTTATCTGTTTCAACAATCAGGCTAACAAAGCCTCTTCTTCTTGCTTCTGTAATCGCAAAAGACAGAGCATATGCCTCTGCTATGAACGAATCCTCATGAAAGGGGACCGGGAAAGCCAATCCAAGAACGAAATCACCATCGGAGTTCCTGATTACTCCTCCTCCTCCAGATCTGCTATGCTCTTTGGAGATAGCAGCGTCAATATTGAGTTTTAACTGTCCAGGAGGCGGTGGCTTCTAGCGTTACGCCATAGATTTTGCTCCAAGCCCTGCAGAAGACACATCTCGACCAAGATAAGTGTGATCTTGAAATTCTTGATTTTCATAAATTGATAGAATAATTAAATCATTTTGACTTTTCGATTCAGATCTGAAAATACGTCTATTCCTTTCTAGCAAGATGTTCCAAAGTAAGAAACTGAAGATTTGTTGGTTTTGATTATCTAAATCCAGGAAGAGCTGTTTCAAACGGTGGTTGAAAGGAATGGTTCAGGACGGGATCTGCATGTCTAAGAGGTTTGATTTGTAGAGCTTACGGATCCACCTACAGTCTAGGAAGAGATGGCTGGTGGTTTCACTACCCTTGTCACAGAAACAACAGTTGGAAGGTAAATTAACCCCTCTTTTTGAAAGATTGTCTTTAGTAGCACAACAATAGTGATAGATACGCCAAATATATATATATATATATATATTTTATTTATCTTACTGGGAACATTTGTTTGCCAAAGTTTTGTCCAGAAAATGTCTTTTGAATTAACAGAAGAAGAAGTGTTTTGAACATTTGTGTAACTGTTGAAATTGGTAACAAGCATATTGTAGGCTGACTTAACAGTGTAATCCCCATTTTCAGTTTGAGACCAAATCAGGTTATCATGATTTTGAGGAGAAGAAAGGGGGATTTGAGTAATGGCAGAAAACTCACCTTCAGAAAAATGATTTTTAATAAGTTGGAAATCCCAAGTGAAATTTTTAGTAATTAATTCAGAAACTTTGGAGTTCAAGGGAAGGGTAGGAGGGCTCAAAGGTTTTCTGCCTATACCAATTGGAATCCATCTAACAACAGTTGGAAGGTAAATTAACCCCTCTTTTTGAAAGATTGTCTTTAGTAGCACAGCAGTAGTGATAGATACGCCAAATAATTTTTTTTATCTTACTGGGAACATTTGTTTGCCAAAGTTTTGTCCAGAAAATGTCTTTTGAATTAACAGAAGAAGAAGTGTTTTGAACATTTGTGAAACTGTTGAAATTGGTAACAAGCATATTGTAGGCTGACTTAACAGTGTAATCCCCATTTTCAGTTTGAGACCAAATCAGGTTATCATGATTTTGAGGAGAAGAAAGGGGGATTTGAGTAATGGCAGAAAACTCACCTTCAGAAAAATGATTTTTAATAGCTGGAAATCCCAAGTGAAATTTTCAGTAATTAATTCTGAAACTTTGGAGTTCAAGGGAAGGGTAGGAGGGCTCAAAGGTTTTCTGCCTATACCAATTCGAATCCATCTGTTGTTTGGAAGGTAAATTAACCCCTCTTTTTGAAAGATTGTCTTTAGTAGCACAGCAGTAGTGATAGATACGCCAAATAATTTTTTTTTATCTTACTGGGAACATTTGTTTGCCAAAGTTTTGTCCAGAAAATGTCTTTTGAATTAACAGAAGAAGAAGTGTTTTGAACATTTGTGAAACTGTTGAAATTGGTAACAAGCATATTGTAGGCTGACTTAACAGTGTAATCCCCATTTTCAGTTTGAGACCAAATCAGGTTATCATGATTTTGAGGAGAAGAAAGGGGGATTTGAGGAATGGCAGAAAACTCACCTTCAGAAAAATGATTTTTAATAGCTGGAAATCCCAAGTGAAATTTTCAGTAATTAATTCTGAAACTTTGGAGTTCAAGGGAAGGGTAGGAGGGCTCAAAGGTTTTCTGCCTATACCAATTCGAATCCATCTGTTGTTTGGAAGGTAAATTAACCCCTCTTTTTGAAAGATTGTCTTTAGTAGCACAGCAGTAGTGATAGATACGCCAAATAATTTTTTTTATCTTACTGGGAACATTTGTTTGCCAAAGTTTTGTCCAGAAAATGTCTTTTGAATTAACAGAAGAAGAAGCGTTTTGAACATTTGTGAAACTGTTGAAATTGGTAACAAGCATATTGTAGGCTGACTTAACAGTGTAATCCCCATTTTCAGTTTGAGACCAAATCAGGTTATCATGATTTTGAGGAGAAGAAAGGGGGATTTGAGTAATGGCAGAAAACTCATCTTCAGAAAAATGATTTTTAATAGCGGGAAATCCCAAGTGAAATTTTCAGTAATTAATTCAGAAACTTTGGAGTTCAAGGGAAGGGTAGGAGGGCTCAAAGGTTTTCTGCCTATACCAATTGGAATCCATCTGTTGTGATAGATGTAGGTGTTTTTACCATTGCCTATACCTTGTCTCACACCTTGGAAAATAATATTTTTTGCATAAACAATGCTTTTCCAGACAAAAGAAGATCTATTATTATAGTCAGCACTGATAAAAGAGTCATTTGGAAAATATTTTCCTTTAAGAACACGAGCGAGTAAGGAATTAGGATTATTGCAAATTTTCCAAGCTTGTTTTCCTAATAAAGCAATATTAAAAGCATAAAGATGACGGAAGCCAAGACCACCCATAAATTTGGAGTTACACATTTTGTCCCATTTTTTCCAAATAATCTTATTACTTTCAAGATCATTACTCCACCAGAATTTAGAGCAAAGTTTGTGGATATCATCACAAAAGGTGATTGGGAGTAAAAACATGGACATAGCATAGGTCGGAATGGCTTGGATGACAGTTTTGATGAGAACCTCTATACCACCCGTAGATAATTTTTTTTCTGTCTAACCATGCTTTTTATTCCAGATTTTTGTTTTAACATTTTGAAAATCTTTATGCTTATTTCTACCCATACTAGTGGGTAAATCCAAATATTTTTCGTGCAAGGGTTGAACTGGAATTTGCAAAATTTGGGAGATCACAATTTTGTTATCCGTAGGCACACAAGGGCCAAAAACAATAGCAGATTTATTTTTGTTAATAAGTTGACCCGAGGACTGACAATACTGATAAAGGATAGAATTGATAGTAATAACACTTTCCTTAGTGGCTTGTGCAAAGAGAATACTGTCATCCGCAAATAAAAGGTGAGTTATACTAGGGGAATAAAAACCTGGTTTAACACCTTTAAGAATATTATCAGAAACAGACTTTTTTATTAAGCAAGATAAGCCTTCGGTACAAAGTAGGAAAATATAAGGGCTAATAGGATCTCCTTGTCGAATGCCTCTAGTAGGATGAAAATAATCAGTTTGATGACCATTTATTAAAATAGAGAGGGAGGCAGAAGACACAAAAGACATAATACGGTTAGTGAAATTCGTAAGAAACCCCATTTTTAGAAGAATTTGATGTAATTAAGACCACTCAATTCTATCGTAGGCTTTCGCCATATCAAGTTTGAGAGAAAAGGAACCAGTTTTATTTTTCTGGTTTTGGATCGTGTGAATAGTCTCAAAAGCAATTAAGAATTGTCAGTAATATAGCGACCTTTGATAAAAGCAGATTGGACAGGGTCAATAATATTAGGCAGAATAGATTTCAAACGATTTGCTAAAGCTTTCGAAATTATTTTATAAGAAACATTACAAAGGCTTATAGGCCTAAAATCAGAAACATACTTAGGATTTTTTTAATTTAGGAATAAGAGCGATACAAGTTTGGTTGATTATTGAAATATCACCACCATTGTTTAAAAATTGAAGACACATGTTGATAACATCTTGGGCAATGATATCCCAGTAATTGTTGTAAAAAATAGCAGGTAGGCCATCATGACCTAGGGCTTTTAGAGGGCCAATGGATTGGACAGCCTCCAAAATCTCGTCTTCAGTAAAAGGGGAATTTAGTAAATCAAACATATCTGAATCTATGCAGTTGGTAATACAGTCAATAGCTTGAGGAAATAAATCATTTTGTGCAGTGAAGAGTTTCTTATAATAATTTGAAAAACAGTTCTTAATATCCTCCAAATTTGTGAAATAATTTCCAAAATCATAGATTTCAGAAATAGTGTTCCTACGTTTTCTTTCGTTAGCACACTTATGGAAATATTTAGTGTTACGGTCGCCTTCTTTTAACCAGTTAACACGGGATTTTTGTTTCCATCTAAGTTCTTCATCTGCAAGGATACATTGTAATCTAACAGTAGTAATCTCTTTTTGGTGCAGGACAAAAGCGGAGAAAGATGGTGAATTCAGCCAAGAAAGATGACGAATCAATTCTTGTTTTGTTTCTTTATTTGTAGAAATAAGATTTTTCCTTCCCCAAATTTGAAGGCTGTTAGTAGTTGTGCACAAGAGATTCCGGCGGGGAGACCTCCGTGTACACCGTATGTAGAGGATCAGGGATCGCACAGGAAGAGTTGGGTCGTGTGTAGGGAGAGAGTAAGGCAGTAGTAATGTCTGAGAGAGAGACAGAGGTTTGGCAGAGCTTCCGCGTATGGCTAATGTGTTCTCCTTTGTATGGAAAGGTTAACGTCCTATATATAGCAGAGAACGTGACCGTTGCAGTGTGGTTAATGCGCCCATTAATGGCGGCTTAATTAGCTTAACCATAACGGCACGTTCGTCTGAGTATATAGGGACCGTTACAGCACGTTGTGCGCGAATACCGGAACCGTTACGAGGTTGACCGGGTTTGACCGGATTGACCGGGTTTATGGAGCTCGTGCCATAAATCTCTCAAAGCAGTTACTAAAGGTCGCGTGCGGGCTTGGCTCGCACGCGACAGGGCTTACTCTAGCCTCCAAACCACTAAGTCCCTACAAGTCCCGTGCAGTGGTATGCGAGGGCTCTGTCTCGCAGCCCCCACATGGATCAGCTCGGCTGGTGATCCAGTGTGTGTGGAGCACAATATGGTGTGCTGGATGGTTGCCACGTGGCCAAGATCTGTCAGCTCAGAAAGCACTATCTACATTAGCCCCCTTTCTGCGCGTGAAGACTCATAGCTGTATAGACTTCCATGCGCGAAAACCAACATACGCGTCGCCGCCACGCACCAATTCAAATACGGGTAAGTTCAGCCCCCGTGCGTGCCATTATGACCTAAAACCCCTAGAGTCGTGCCGTCTGGCCTTTAGGGTTTTAGGCGTGACGTCAGCTTGTCCTGTGATTGCGCGATTCGACGGTGACGGTTGCGATTCGACTACTGAAAGGACGCAACCCTTCATTGTTTTTGGATAAATACTTTGTATCCTCCATTGTTGCAAAGCATCACTTCTTTCTCTTAAAGTGAATGGTACCCGGAAGTCTTCGAGAGCAGATTCAGATAATCAATCACCAGTTTAGAACTGCAAATCGTCTTCTTCAACTGTGTATATCCAAGCAGGCTTCACGAAAACAAGGTTGGCCTTGTTCAATTTCGATTTAAAATACCAGTGTATGCTTTGAACTGCGTTGAATCTGTAAACCCATAACATATAATTTGTTGAAACTTGTGAAGGAGCTTCAAGCTTTGGACCCAATTGTGGCTTAATCCTTCGATGATAAGGACCTTGGATAGGGTTTTGAAATCCCTGATAATGCAACCCTCTAATTTCTGAAATTGATACCAGAAACTGTTCATCTTTCTTTCCACAGATCTTGAATCTCGAAATTCAAACTGAGTGTGGCATATTTCTCCCCCCTTTTTCTTGATCTTCCGCAGGAACGGCCAAGACAAAAGGAGCTAAATCCACCAAGGAGGACGAGGAGATACCTGATCTTCCGCAAGCTTTGTGGCGAAAAGCCCCCTATCTGGGTGGCAAAGATTTCTACCACGCGAGGGTTAAGGCGAAGAAATTGCCTGCTTCTGTTCCCAATGAGGGATTTCTGACACTGACTCCCCCAGTTAACTCAGCCTTGCTCGAGTTGATTGGCTCCGAGGACGTGGTTCGATTGGGACTCGAAAATGGGTACTTCCCTTATGCTGCGATTTCTACCCAAGCTTTTGTCCAGAAATTGGACTATATGGACGAGTGGATTGACCACGTGTTGACCGATCATGCTGTGACTCTCAATGAGGCCGGCATATACTTCGCTGTTCGTGCTATGAAGGGTGCTGCCGTGAAGCTAGACCAGTCCATGCTTCTAAACCTTCTTTCCCGCTACTCGCCTGCGACTCACACTTTTCACTTTGCTGAGTTCGAGGCTGCCCCCACACTCGAGGACGTGCATATGCTGTACGATTTGTCTCTCATGGGTGAAGTAGACCCTTTGATTCCTTTGAGGACGGCTGCGGAGATCGCTTTGTACACGCAGATGGAAGAATGCCTATCAGAGGTGAAGAAGATCTCCACCCGGTGGACTACTACCAAAGCCCTTCCGAACTGGCAGTTGGTTGATACGTCTGCGAAGAATACCTGGAACAAATGGTTGCATTACTTCTTCCGTGACTACGCGAACAGCAGTATCACCAAGAAGCTTCTGAGTGAGGACCCGGAGGCCAAGAATTATGTGGAGGGTAAAGGCTATCACTTGACCCTTTACGCTTTCCTCTGCGCATGGCTGTCGAGATACTTAATCGATGGTCACCCGCATGATGGAGTCTTCTATCACGTTCTGCCGCTTGCTGTGAAGCTTGCCCTTGGCCAGAAAGTCGCACTCGGACCCTTGGTCTTGGGCACATTGTATTACAGATTGGATCAGCTGGTTGTGGCCATGAAAGAGTCGCGTGGCCGTCTCGATATACTGACTTTCGTCAACATTGCTTTCTTGACGATGTGGGTTTTCGAACGATGGCCGTCCTATGCCCCAACTGCTCTTAAGCCCAACAAGTGGTGTCCCCCAGGCGAGACGGAGGAGCGTAACAGCGGAAGAGCTGCGAGGTGGTTTGGAGCGAACAATACCAAGTGCGTTTGGAGCCTGATCTGCGACAAGCGGCAAGAGTTCACTGCCAGGCCCTATGCCACGCGCATTGAGAACGTGCGATGGTTTCCAAAGCTGTACCCTTCTAAGGGTGTTGTCTTTTCAGAAGAGCTCCTCTTTGAAGAGGGATCGAATTTCCATGAGCGCTATCGCGAGTTCTTTTGCTGGTGTCTGCGAGGTTCCCTTCCTGCCCTCGCAAAGCATATTCGTGAGCTTGCGCCAAGATATGAGAGGATTACCGTGGATGTTGACCCCACTCGAGTTTCTCCCCAGTTTGGTTTTGATGCAGTGGCACCATCAATCTGGCCCCAGTCTATCATCAGAGGTTGCTATAAGCGCTTGCTAACAAAGGAGTGCAAGACAGTCTTCATGAACAATCTTCCCTTTGAGCAGCCTGCGGGTAACCGCGAGGGCGGTTGTTCCCAGAACTGGCTCGCATACTGGGTCGCCCAGCAAATGAGGATCGAGACACAGTCGGCCGCCCAGCCGAGTAGAGCTCCCTTGATCAAAAGGAACTATTTTCCGTTTCGCCCCAATTGCAGTCTGAGCGAGTCTGAGTATGGTTTCTACTCATTGTTGGATCATGAGAACCATTTGTGCCCTGACGTCATTCTGAAGGAGAAGATCGTCGTAGTTAAGAAAGGCGACTCGCATGTCATCAGATATAGCGAGACATTTGCCAAGGTAAGCAACTTTTTCCACGTGCGTTAAGCTTCTTGATTTCCACATGTTGATGCCTTTATTCTACACTGTTTGCTGTAGTGTCATGTGCGGAGATTCGCATCTGGTGATCGTTCCAAGTCGTTGGTTAACACCATCGTTTCCACCAAAAGACAAGGACAGTCGTTCCAACTAGCATCGAGGATGGAACCCGAGGTCGAAACCAGGATTCGCGCAGTCATGAATGCTTTTGCTGACTCGCTGATAGATAATGCTCCGGCCTTGTCTCCGCCCAGAGATAATCCATCTCCTCCAGAGACTGCGGCACCGAGAGCGAAGAGACCCAGGCAGAAGGGAATTGCAATTTCTTCCCCTAGAAGTGCTCCAACTTCTCCTCCGGCGAGGTCCCTTTCTGTCAGGGATAAAGGCAAAGGTCACATGCCCAGTAGAGCGCGGAAGGAGCTCGCAGTTGAGACCTTTGTTCCATTCAACCAGGAGGAAGAAGAGGAGAGGCAGGAGCCCAGAGAAGGTGATGAAGAAGAAGACGAGAGAACAAATGTGATACATGAGGAAGAATCAGGAGGTACCTCCATCGCATTTCCCTTCTCATTATCGTAGTTCTTTTTGCAACTTATTCTTAAGTCAATCATTTCTTTGCAGATGATGATGATGATGAGACCATCGGTGGCCTTTTGGCCAAGAGACAAAAGAGGAATGCTCATTCTGGTACTCCAGACGAACCCATAAGCGAGGAAATCCTTGCCGAGTCCAGATAGACAGCCGCGGAAGCCGCTGAGAGAAGAAGGCAGCGCGAAGAGGAGGAGCTCGAGCGTGTGAGACAGCGGAGCCTCGAAGAGCAACATGTTGACGACTTAGTGCGTCCAGCCGACGAGGAAGATGTGCTTCCCGAAGAGGTGGCTCCTCAGGCGGAGGAGGAGAATGCGGCTCCAGAAGAGGATGCTGCAGCTCTGGAGCAAGCCCAGGCAGATTTTGAAGAAATCGCAGGCGGCGATAAAGGTGAGATCTTCAATCTCGCAGTAACTTATAGAGATGTTATTGTGGGTGCGTTAAAGCATGGTGTGTCAAAGGCTGACATTCGCCGTTGGCTAGTAGGCAAGTGCGGAGAACCTTCAGGTAATCATTTGAGCGATATGCATGTACTAGGCCTTAGCAACTTGAAACAGAAACATGACTGGTTTCTTCGCGTCCCAGGTCACGCTCATTTTAAGGACCTGCTTAATGAGGACACACTAATAGGGCATGGTTCCACGTCTTTAGTGTATGACGAAGATACTTCAATCCCACCTTCGCGTGGAGGTGCTTGCTCTTAGCTTTAGCAAAGGATAGTAAAATAACATATGATACAATTTACCTTACATCATCGCATTTTGTATCGTAGGGACTGCTGATGAACCAGTGTTGGAGCAAAGAAGTCAAACTTCTGCATCCTATGTCCCAGTGTCGAGTTCCCATACCGAGAAGCCCGTCGCAGCTGCTGAATACGCAGGAGAGCCTCTTGAGGACATCATCGAACTTTCTGATGATGCTGAAGCTGACGCTGTGCTAATGGAGGAAGATGCCCATACTGGCGCTGAGGAAGTAAGAACAAGTGCTGCTGATGCTTCGCATCTGAGAGCGTCCCTCGCCAAGCATCTTTGGCTGTCACTTCGCCTCCGGCGATGACTGAGTCGGCGGCACATCTTCCTGCGTGGAGCTTTTGGGGCTCGCAGGTTGGGAATGCAGTCGCAGCTGGTGCGGCTTATACTCTTCCTCCTAACTATGAGGGATTAGAGCTCGCAGCTGACAGGAGAGCTATGGAGCGAGGGCAGCCTTCGACTACTCCAGCAATGCGCATTCCTTCTCTTCGTGATATTCTTGAAGGAACTGGTAAGTAGTGATTTGCTGTTTGCATCTCGCATTGTTCATTTGCGAATTTGATAGCATAACTTAGCTTTGACATTGCTTTAGGTTTGAAGCAAACTGATGTGGACTGGCTAGTTCGGATGCGCCTCACCTACCCCCAATCATTTGCGAGATCTCTGGAGATAGGGCCCTTCGACAGGAGGCTGTTTCTTACCGAAGCCATTTGGATTTTGGAACAGCTATCTGCGGCCACGCCTGCGACCATTTCTGTCCAGAGTGCTGAATTGCTTTTTGGCATGTGCCAAAATCTTCTTACCAAAGTTCAAGGTAGACTGGGTTTCTGATTTCTTATGAAAAGAGTTACCCTGATTCGCGCAGCCGTAACTTTGAAGCTCGGCCACCAGAACCTCGCAGCTGAGAAGCAGAAGGTGGAGCAGCAGAAGCAAAAGGCTGAAGAAGCTATGAAGCTCTATCAAGAGATGAATGCCAAGTGCGAGCAATTGAAGCAAGAAGTGGAGCAGGTAGAGAAGCTGAGCCATCAGTTCGCGCCCCATGACTCCTTGATCAAGAATTTGCTTTGACTTTTTGAACTTGAAAAGTAGCAAGGAAATAGCTGGAACATTAATGTAATGTTGAAACATTAATGTAATGTTGCTAGGGTTTCTCCCCCTTTTTTTTTTAACAAAAGGATCGACATGCCCGTTTTGCCCTTTTCCGGGATTTGATGGAATATCTCTGTGCATATCTAATTATGACATCAGCAATTGATATTCTGCTTGATTTTCGCGCTAATTTCTCGTAAGATAAGCACGCTTTCCTTGGGAAGTCCATCCGAATCATGACCATCCGTCATTTATTAGGATACGCAACTGAATCGTCGTAGCCTTTAGTAGGGTAATTGATCGTTACCGTTTTTCAAGGCGTAAGTGATTGACCTTACTCTCTTTTCAAATTCTGCTGACTCATCTTAGCAACTGAAGAGTCTCCACCAGGTCTATATAAACCCTGTCTTTGACATTTGGGTTCTTCATCCCAAAAATGTGCGCCGTGAGTCCTTACGACTGCTGGCTTCAACGCTTGTTTTTCGTTGATTCATGGCAACTCCAAGTTGTGAATCCTGAGTTTGCTCTTTGTGCTATAGAAATAGTTTCCAAGATCCGCTTTATGAGGCTTATTGCTCTTTATAACCATCATAGAGAAGATGGAGATGATATCTCATGTATGTTCGAAGAATTTTCTTCGTGTATTATGTTTGCAGGTCATGTTTCCGGCCGCCTCCCGGTGAGGTGGAGCGCCGTAGTGACCGTGCTACTGTCTCGTAATGAACGGCGGAATTCTCCTCCAGCATCCCTGGAGTAGAACTTACTGCCCCCACGTTCGTGAGCTCAGGGTGGCGAACCGTTGCGTTCATCCCCGTCTACAAGGAGCCCTTGCCCTTTGGAGCTTCTGCTTGCCTGTTGAACGCCGGAACCGGTGGTTCCTCAAGCACATCTCATGGGATGTTGATCTGACAAGGGCCTTGTCAAATACTGGGATCTTGAACGTATGGCTTCATGTGGCTCTTTGGAGCAAGACCCTACTTGCGATAGATATTCGGCCGCAGATCTGTGTATCGCATAGCCGGTGTTAGAACCGTTGGGTTCATCCTTTATCAGTTAGGATTCCCGTGGTGTGTCACTGCTGGCTTGTCAGTTACTTTTTGAATGCATTGTAAGCCATGTTGGCTGCGTAGTTAGATTTGAGCTTTTTCGCTTGTAAGCTACTATCTAGACAGATAAATTGTAAGTCTTTTTGACTCATAATGATAAATAGCTTTTGTATTATTTGCTGTGTCGTTGCAACAAAATACAATTTCGCATGCGTGTCGGCATATCCCGCCTTGTATAATGCTATATACATATTTCGCATTTGCTATCTGCCATATAAATTCGCAGATGTTTTATTAGATCGTTCGAGATCGTATTTGCGCAGTTGTGCCATCTTGGCAGATGGGATTGTGATTTGCTTTCCTATGTAAGTGCGGGTGTTATCTCATCAGATATACCTTTGTAGATCACTTAAGATCATTTTACACAATATTGCTATCGCATTTGTATAATGCTGCTATCACCGCAGATAGGCTTGGAAGATCAATTAAGATCGTTTTTCGCATGAGCTGCTATCGTAGCAGGTAGGCTTTAGAAGATCAATTAAGATCGTTTTTTCGCATAAGTTGCTATCATGGTAGATAGGCTTTAGCAGATCAATTAAGATCATTTTGTGTAAGCTGCTATCGTGGCAGATAGGCTTAGAAGATCAATTAAGATCGCAGTTGGCATAGTCTACTATCGTGACAGATAGGCTTTAAAAAGATCCATTAAGATCGCGGCTGCTATCGTGGTGGATAGGCTTAGAAGATCAATTAAGATCGCAGTTGGCATAGGCTGCTATCGCGGCAGATAGGCTTTAAAAAGATCCATTAAGGTCGCGGCTGCTATCGTGGTGGATAGGCTTAGAAGATCAATTAAGATCGCAGTTGGCATAGGCTGCTATCGCGGCAGATAGGCTTTAAAAAGATCCATTAAGATCGCGGCTGCTATCGTGGTGGATAGGCTTAGAAGATCAATTAAGATCGCAGTTGGCATAGGCTGCTATCGCGGCAGATAGGCTTTAAAAAGATCCATTAAGATCGCGGCTGCTATCGTGGTGGATAGGCTTAGAAGATCAATTAAGATCGCAGTTGGCATAGGCTGCTATCGTGGCAGATAGGCTTTAAGAAGATCCATTAAGATCGTATTTCGCATAGGTTGCTATCGTAGCAGACAGGCTTGGAAGATCAATTAAGATCGTATTTCGCATAGATTGCTATCGTAGCAGATAGGCTTAGAAGATCAGTTAAGATCGCATGTCGCAAAGGGTGCTATCGTAGCAGATAGGCTTAGAAGATCAACCAAGATCGTATTTCGCACAGATTGCTATCGTAACAGATAGGCTTAGAAGATCAGTTAAGATCGCATGTCGCAAAGGGTGCTATCGTAGCAGATAGGCTTAGAAGATCAACCAAGATGGTATTTCGCACAGATTGCTATCGTAACAGATAGGCTTAGAAGATCAGTTAAGATCGCATTTCGCAAAGGGTGCTATCGATTAGATAGGCTTAGAAGATCGGTTAAGATCGCAGTTGTACAGATTGCTATCGTGGCAGATAGCCCATTGTTAACAGTAATAACAAACTGAATAAAGCAACATAAACGGCTAGGAATATGAAGTTCTCATTTGGGAGAACCCTTTTATTATAATGCTCTCATGTGGGAGAGATAAGATTACAATTCTCTCATATGGATGAGGAGATTGTGTAAATCATAGCCATACAAGACATGAAGCAACGTTATAATAAAACGCATGAAATGAGAGAAGTCAAGGATAGTATCTCTTAATCCAGCGCATGTTGACTGAACTCGGGGTTGAGGTTGTTCCGTGCAACCTTCGTATGCTGCAGTAGCCACTGTCGAAGACTTTCGTGACTTCGAAGGGTCCTTCCCAATTGGCTGCGAACTTTGGGTGAGCCGCTTCTCGCATGCAGTGGTCAGATGCGCGCAGGACCAAGTCTCCAACTGCGAAATCTCTTCGCTGGACCGTCTTATTGTAAGCGCGAGCGATCCTTTCTTGATACCGCTTGTTGGTCCTTTTGGCTTGTTCTCGCTTTTCCTCCAGCAAGACTAAGTCATGATCACGTTGATTTTCGTAGAGTGCGTGGAAGGCCAATCTTGCCGAATTGACTCTCACCTCCGCAGGTACCACGGCCTCGGCCCCATAGCATAGTAGGAACGGTTAGGCCCCCGTGGGTGTCCTTGGAGAAGTTCGGTAGGCCCACAGAGCTATGCTTAGAGAATCAGCCGACTTCTTGTGGTCATCTGCGACCATCTTGCTCAAAATCCTCAACAGCGTTTTGTTGGTCGCTTCAGCTTGCCCGTTCCCCTTCGGGTAGTAGGGGGTGGAACATATTTGCCTGATATTGTACTCTGCTAACTTCGCAGCTACCTGGCGATTAACGAAGTGAGTACCGTTATCTGAAAGAATGGTGTTTGGAATTCCGAACCTGCATATGATGCTTTCCTGGATGAAATTGACCACAGCTAGCGCATTTGCCGTCTTCAGTGGTATCGCCTCCACCCATTTGGTGAATAGCTCAGTTGCAGTGAGAATAAAATGATTCCCGTGTGACGTTGGTCGGATGGGACCGATGAAGTCCAGAGCCCATGTGTGAAATGGCCATGGCGTTCCCAATGCATGTAGATCCACGGCGGGAGCGTGCACTAGGTTTCCTTTGAATTGGCACTCCTGGCAGCGTCGCACTTTGGTGCGGCAATCAACCTCCATCGTGGGCCAGAAATATCCAATTGAGAGGAGCTGCCTGCATAATTTCGCACCTCCTTGGTGTTCCACCTGATGAGAAAGGTCCATGACTTCTTGTGCTTCTCTGCCGTCTAGACATCGCAACAAGTTGCCCTCATGACCTCTTCGCCAAAGCAGGTTTTCCTGTACTACGTATCGAGATGCTTTCCTCTTCAATTTCTCAGCTTCTTTTCTCGATTCGGGCACGGTGCCCTGGGTGAGAAAATCAAAGAGTGACTTCCTCCAATCCGTGTCATCATCAGTTAGAGCGATGAGTAGAGAATCTTTGATTAGTGCGCAACTCTCGCACTTCCCCTGTATCAGGGCCGCGACTATTGACATGTCTGGCCAATGAATGCCATATCTCTGAGCCTTCCGATAGATTGACACCTCACTTTCTCCGCAAGCATGTTGGTGAATCTTTTCTAACAACAGTTGTCCCTCTTGCTCGGAGACGCATCGCATGAGTATTCCGCCAGGACCCTTGTAGTAAAGGGTGTTGTCATGTATGCAGTACCCCTTTGTGAGTGCCCAGCTTTCACTGCTTGTGCCTTCTGCAATAGCTCGTAGGACTGCTTTTCTCCAGTCCGTGTCATCCATGTGTTCGTCGTCGCACGCATCTTCTGCCAATGCCGACGACGTTCGCACTTCGATGGAGATCCTTGCGGGACATTTGTCTGTACTGACCTTAGATCCCAAGGTTGCCAAAGCATCTGCATGCCTGTTGTCTGATCGGGGCTTGTGCTCGTACCTCACATCGCAGAATTGCTGTACCAGCTTTTGTACTAGAGTCCGGTAAGACAGAAGGTTAATCTCCTTCAAACCGTACTCGCCCGAGGCTTGCTTGACGATCAACTTGGAGTCTCCCATGACCGTCAGATTGCTTACTTCTAAAGCCTTCGCTGCCCGGAGTCCCGCGATAAGAGCCTCATATTCAGCTTCATTGTTAGTGACTGCGAAGTCGAGTTTGGCGGACATCTGTATGACCTCTCCATCCGGCTTGGTCAAGACTATCCCAATGCCTCCGCATTTTCTTGTTGACGAACTGTCGAAATGGAGCGTCCAATAAGGTACATCGATTGCATAGATTTCAGGCCCCTCGAGTTCTTCTTCGATCACGGGCTCGTGGCTGTTGTAGGGGAACTGTGCCAGCAGATCCGCTACCGCCTGCGACTTGATCGCTCGCGGTCGCACGCATGTGATATCGTATTGAGAGATGGTCATGTACCATTTCGCCAATCTTCCTCCAGGAGTAGTGTGGGTTAGCAGATATCGTATGGGATCACTCTTGGTGACCACTACCACTTTGTGCGATGCAAAGTAGTGTTTTAATTTCTCTATTACGAAGAACAAAGCAAGGCAATGGCGTTCAATGTCTGTGTACCTTGATTCAGCAGGCTGCACGATGCGAGAGATGTAGTAGATAGGCCTTTCCTGACCTTCGTACTCCTGAGCCAAGAGTGCTCCTATGGACCTCCTTGTTGACGTCAGATATAGCAGAAGCGTCGATCCCAGTTGAGGTGCGATCATTATTTTTGAGGACGTCAGCAGATCCTTCAGCTTTTCGAATGCAGCTTCGTGCTCCGGAGCCCAGCTGTATACGGCATCTTTCTTGAGAAGGGCACTAAAACAGCAGGTGATTTCGGCAATCGCTGGGATGAATCTCCGCAGATACGATAGCTTTCCCAAAAATGTCTTCAAGGCACTTTGGTTATGGGGCGGCGTCATGCCAGTTATGGCTGATACTTTCGCAGGGTCAGGCTCGATTCCTTGGCGATGAACTACGCATCCCAAGAACTTCCCTGATGTTACCCCAAATGCGCACTTCATGGGATTCATCTTCAGTTGAAAGCGTCTACATCTATTGAACACCTTCCGCAAATCCGCGAGGTGATCTGCTTCGTGCTTGGATTTAACCACCAGGTCATCCACATAGAACTCCACTTCTTTATGCATCATGTCGTGGAACAGGGCCATCATGGCCCGCTGATAGGTTGCACCCGCGTTTTTGAGACCGAACGGCATCACTGTGTAGTTGAACACCCCCACCGGAGTAATGAATGCAGTTTTCCGCGCGTCTTCAGGGTCCATCTTGATCTGGTTGTACCCGCTAAAGCCGTCCATGAAACTGAACATGCGATGGCCCGCTGTTGAATCGATAAGCAAATCGATGTTGGGCAGTGGAAAATCGTCCTTTGGGCAAAAACGATTGAGATCCCGGAAATCCACGCAGATGCGAAGCTGTTCGTTCTTCTTTACTACTGGCACAATGTTGGCCAGCCTTGTGGGATGATGATTCGGTTCTATGAACTTGGCATCCAGGAGTTTGACAATCTCCTGTTTGATTTTTACGTTAAGCTCCGGCCTGAAGCTTCTTGTGCTCTGCTTTACCGATTTAGACCCTGGAATGATGTCTAAACGGTGCATAGTGATGCTTGTATCCAGTCCTGGCATCTCATCATACTCCCATGCGAACACATCCTTGTATTCAGTTAGGAGCTGTAGCAGCCCTTGCTCCTCCTCGCTTGTGAGGTCCGCGCTTAAAAAGACTGGCCTTTTCTTTTCCTCGTTCGGGCTGAGGAACGCTTCCTTTAGCTCTTGATTTTGTGGTCTGGGCCTATCTTCCATGCATTCAGGTGCTTCTTTGAGTTTCTCATCCGGAGTGCCCTGCATTGGCTTTTCCGTTAGCGCAATTTGCTCGATTTGGTTGATTTGCCCAGGGATATCCCCATGCCCGTGTGAGGACATCCCCGCGCACCTTCATATGCGATAGCACTTCTTCCCATTGGCGTAGAAGCTCTCTATATCTTTGCCTTCGGGGTCATGCTTTGCAATTCTCTTCAAAGTGTACACGTTCTTTCGATGATAAGCGATTCGCGGCGCCTCTTCGCGTGTAGGCGGCTTTTCTTTGGCGTCTTCCCTTGTCACCATTACTCCCGCAGGTGACTGATCCTTGATGTCCTCCCATAGAGGTAAAGGAGTAGGGTTGAATGGTCCCGGTGTTTGCTCGTCCGCCATCTCGGTAAACCACACTGCCTCGCTAAGATGTGCTTCATCCAAGTTGAATGGATTCGTTGAAGCCGGTATCTCGACTATTCTGTCGTTCCAGATAGCTTTCATGACTTGGTGAGCCGTTGAAGGAACCGCGTCGAAGCGATGAATCCAGGCTCGACCTATGATCACGTGATACGTAGTGTTCGCATCTATGACATAGAACTTCGCTGAGCACTTGATTTTGCCGATCTGCACGCCCAGGCGGACCCAACCGATCGTCCTTCTAGAGTGGCTTCCGAATCCCATCAGCGGAGATGGACGCCTGACAATCTTGTGCTCGGGGATCCCTGCTAGCTTCAGCGTGTGGAGCGAAACGACGTTGACCGCTGCTCCTCCGTCTACAAATGCTCGTTTGAACTCGACACCATTGATGATGGCTTTCACATACAGAGGCCTCTGGTGGCTCGCATCTGTCTTTTTGTCGCTGGCAGAAAAGGTCATAATCTTTTCTGTAGAGCGAGACGCCCTGATGACTTTCCCGTTGGAAACTACAAGATCCTCCTCATAGTCCTCCGCTATCCTCAAGATTGCTTTCGTCATATCTGTCCGGCACTTCTCGGAGAAGTTCATCTCGTCGAAGAATCTGCTAAAGCCGTGCGACCCCTTCATCCGATCGGCACGTTCATCCTCTGTGTCTACAGTGTAGTCCTCGTCATCATGGACTTCGGCAATGATGGGCAGGCCATCCTCTGCGACTTCTTCCAAGTCTACGATCGAGATCATGGCGACCTCTTTGCCTTTTGAGTCTTGCTCCGCATGGGCAGGAAGTGGATTGTTGCGCACATCCTTCCTGTGATCGCTGACGATCAGCTCGCCGTTCTTCATGTTCCGGTCGAACGTAATCCTGAGCTTCTTACACTCCGCTGTGGGGTGCATGACCTTGCCGTGGTACTCGCACCACTTCGGGTCCCTCACCATCTCCTTGGAGGGTATCTTCTCGAGTGGCGGTAGGACACCGTCCTTGCGCCATTGTCTGCAGAGGTCGCTTGCCTCCTCCACCGAACATGGCAGAGGTGGTACGTCGAAGTTCACAACCTTCGCCTGTTTCTGGGGTGAAACTGTATTGACCTCAGCTTCACGTTCCCTCTTGTAACTGAACCTCCCGATCTTATAGGTAGTACCGCTCGAAGATTGCTCCGGGGCGTTCTTCTTTTTCTGTCTCTCTACTATAGGCTCGATGTTCTTGGTGCATTCGACGAGCTTTGAAAACGTAGGTGTTTGCAGATTGATGAGCATACCTTTGTATTCGTCTCGCATGCACTGCAGGCATATCTCTACGAGCCGGCTTTCGAGCATTGGATCTTTGCACTCCAAGGACTTCGCCCTGAATTTCTTGATGAAAGTGATCCCGTCCTCCTCGCGCTTCTGATACATCCGCGAGAGATGGATCATTGTCACCTTTTCTTCCATCCAGAAGAACTTGGTGTAGAACTTCTGGACCATGTCGTCCCAAGTCTTCACGGATCCGTCCTCCAACGTTCGATACCACTTGTATGCTACGTTCCCCAAATATTTTCGGAACTCTCGCATCAGTAGTTTGGGATCAGCTCCGTATGGCCCCATGACATCAATGAAACGCATGACATGCTCATGAGCGTTCCCATTGACATCCTCGAACTTATCCCATTTAGGAGCCTTATACCCCACCGGGTTAGGCATGAGATAGATCTCTCGCGGGATGGGTGGATCGTTGTCTAGCTTCGGGATGATGGTATCCGCGAATGATTGGTGAGCCAGAATAGTGTCCATGCGCTTCTGCAGAGACGTCATGCATTCTGGAATGCTTCCCTCGGTAGCAGAAGGAGGGGTTGCCGCAGGCGGAGGCGACACGTATGCCGCCGAAGGATTGGGGACATATTGGCTGCTCGCATTGCCCCAGATCGCCGTTGACGGAGGCAAGGGATACTGCGACGCCGAATTAGGTACCAAAGCCGGAGGCTGGGGAGTATGAGCAGTGAGAGGCAACATCTGAGCTGTTGATCCTTGAATTGAAGGCAGCTGCGTAGTCGCTGGTGGAATCTGCAGATTGGGGTTGGGAGGTGTGGTCGACACTCCCAGTCCCGGAGCGGTAGGGGCTCCTCCTCCTTGAGAGGCGGCGGTAGCCGATGAAGGGTTTGGTGCAAGGGTACCCAGAACGGCCAGGATCCGCTCTAGCTGCGCAGACTGAGCTTTGAGAGCTTTTTCCTGGCCTTGGACGGTGGCGTCCAAGGATTCTAACGTCGGTGCCTCGCCGGGGGTCGTAGGAGTACGGCGGGTCTCCTCTCCTGAGGCAGCTTCGGTTGAAGGCGATCTGTTGCTAACATCATCCTCCTGAGACATGGTTTCTTTTGTTGGTAAGTTCACGTCGGGTTCACCAAAATGTGCACAAGAGATTCCGGCGGGGAGACCTCCGTGTACACCGTATGTAGAGGATCAGGGATCGCACAGGAAGAGTTGGGTCGTGTGTAGGGAGAGAGTAAGGCAGTAGTAATGTCTGAGAGAGAGACAGAGGTTTGGCAGAGCTTCCGCGTATGGCTAATGTGTTCTCCTTTGTATGGAAAGGTTAACGTCCTATATATAGCAGAGAACGTGACCGTTGCAGTGTGGTTAATGCGCCCATTAATGGCGGCTTAATTAGCTTAACCATAACGACATGTTCGTCCGAGTATATAGGGACCGCTACAGCACGTTGTGCGCGAATACCGGAACCGTTACGAGGTTGACCGGGTTTGACCGGATTGACCGGGTTTATGGAGCTCGTGCCATAAATCTCTCAAAGCAGTTACTAAAGGTCGCGTGCGGGCTTGGCTCGCACGCGACAGGGCTTACTCTAGCCTCCAAACCACTAAGTCCCTACAAGTCCCGTGCAGTGGTATGCGAGGGCTCTGTCTCGCAGCCCCCACATGGATCAGCTCGGCTGGTGATCCAGTGTGTGTGGAGCACAATATGGTGTGCTGGATGGTTGCCACGTGGCCAAGATCTGTCAGCTCAGAAAGCACTATCTACAGTAGTATTGTAAATTTGATTAGGAAAAGCATGTAAATAATTAGAAGTGGCATCAGAGTTAGGCCATACCCGTTTAATTGTATCATAGCAATCCGGATTCCGGGTCCATTCAGCTGCGAAGTGAAAGCGCCTAGGACCTCTCGGGTGAGCAGTCCGTCTAGAAACCGCTACAAGCAACGGGTAGTGATCCGAACAAACCCAAGGCGGCACTTCAGCAGTAGTATGATCAAAGCTTGTATCCCAATCAGCATTACCAACAACTCAATCTAATCTCTCCTGCACTGAGAACGGAGAAACACAGCCGTTCCACCAGTTATACTTCTCCCCTTTAAAGCCCAAATCAAACAAGCCACAAAACCGTAACGCATATGCAAATTCTTGAATCTGGTTCCAACTACGATCATTCCAACCCAATTTTTCTGAATTTGATAAAATTTCGTTAAGTTCACCTACTACCATCCAAGGAGCATTGGTTGTAGGTTTCAACCGACAAAGTAATTCCCAAGAAAATCTCCTATTATGAGTAACCGGGTCGCCATAAAACCCGGTGAAGTAAAAGGAGGGTGACCCAGTCTCGGGAGGTCTAACAAAAAAGTGTATGTGGTAGCTATTTCTGGATAAAATTTGAACAGTAACATTGTTATTCCAGCAGAGAGATAGACCACCACATAACCCAACACGAGAAATATGATAACCAACATCAAAACCCAGTTTTTTACGAATCACTTCAGCCTTGGGGACAAGCGTTTTTGTTTCCATGAGGAAAAGTAAATCATGCCGCTTATCCCGAACTAGGGAGTTGAGGCTATGGAATGTGGAGGAACTCCCAAGACCTCTCACATTCCAACTAATGATATTCATGGCTGTCGGCAGGGTTGATTTTCACCAACCTCTGCCGTTTTTTGGGGAAGAGAACCATCTCGATTCCCCTGTTTCACCCTCTTTGCTTCAACGCTGACAATCTCATTAGAATTAGACATGTCTTCGGGAGATCTCTTATCTCCCAACACATTAGTCGAATCAATGAACACAGCATCAGCATCACACTTATTAAATGCAGATTTATCAAGTGCCTCCCCTAGATTACCCCCTCTAACAAAGCGTTCTTCAAAAGGAGCAATGTTAAAATACCTTTTATTAGAAGTATGACGATTAAGGAGGCTACCTTCATCCTCGATAGGGTCATCTTGGCCAATGTCAACATCCTCCATCTCTGCCAGGTACTCAGCGTGTGAAATTGTCTCCCTCTGTCTGGAAAGAAACTGTCCTTCATCTGAGGCAGGGTCTGGTTCCTCATCACTCTCTTCTTGGCTTCCACTCGAATAGTCATTCCTTTGTAAGTTGTCAATGTGGAATTTCTGTTTACGTTCCTCAGGGGACAGGGTTGAGGGGCCAAATGCGGATGACATATCCGCGTTGTAACCAAGCACGAAATTTAGCATTGCTGCTGCCGTAATCCAATTTCCATATCTTAATGGCACATCTTCCATAGGGATTCCCAAACCCAAGGCAAGTGGACACTCTTTGATTTCATGACCCATACGACCACAATGATGACAAAGGTTGGGTAATTTTTCATAACGAATAAAAACTCATTCTTTGCGTTCAGCGGATAAAGTTGCCAATGATGCACGACTGAGTGGTTCACTGATGTCTATTAAAACTTTCATACGAATACAGCGACCCACAAATGGTCCTGAAGTCGGGATAACAATTTCCTGGACTGTACCAATTGACTTGCCAATATCCTCAGCAACCGCCTGTGATTGACATTTTGGAGATAAGTACCATGTTTGAATCCAGATGTAAGCCCTGTTGTAGCGCGCTTCCAACATCTTACGCCACATATACCATTTTTCCATCACAATCATGTCCCCCTTAT